>BTPG01000004.1:222797078-223065875 GCA_036245525.1 Semisulcospira habei | reverse complement strand
ACCTTGAGCAGCTTACCTGGAAAGGCTGAGATTGATTGCAAAAGATGCGAACCTTCACTGCACAGACGTCATTGGAAAAATATCAAGGACTACATACGCAACAGATTTGCAAAAAAAACAAAGGCGTAATGTTCTCTTTGCATGTGCTAAGATAGCATTTGTGTTGAAATTTTGCCTAGTTACTATGGATGCAGGCATTAAAAGCACTCTCTTTCATACATCATGAATGAGTTTGTAAAAAAAGTGTATCACATTGCACACTATCCGATGAAATGGCCTGGTCTTGTTATCTGACAATAGCAAAAGTGAGTTTATTGATTTATATATTGAGTCAGTTGTTCATACATCAGTCATTGTCTATTGTGGTAAACTCTAATGTTGGCATTTTCTCATAGACCACTGAAGCAGCAATATTCAAAGCTGGCCCAAGCATATTTTCTATATTTCCTATTTCGATGACCTCATGGTCATATCAATATTTTGTCAAAATGTTTTCTCAAATACTATTTCTAGTCTCAGACTACGATTTGGTAAAGAGATACCTTGTGGTAAGACCATTGTTTATGGTAAAATCTTTAACTTTGGCATTTTTGGGGAGACTATTCAAGCCACAGTCTTCAAACGTGTCCCAAGGATACTTTGTGGAAAGACTTTTCTAAACATACACAACGATCGAGATCACAGGGATCAGGAAATATATCACAAATAGTAATATTTTGACATAATTAATTTTTTTCTTAAATACTATTCACAACTTCATACTCAATCTTTGTGCAAAGATACCTGATGGTAAGACCTTTCTATGCATGCTAATTTGGTTAAGATAGCCTTAGTCGCTTGCTTGGCGTTAAACCCCAATAACTAATTTGGTTGATCCCTTGGTTAGGTCAAGGGTCACAAGCGCTGAGGAGATAGGTAAAAAAAAATAGCTCAGGAAATAGGTCCAAAATAGCCAAATTTTGACAAAATATTTTTTTTTCTCAAATACTATTCACGACATCAAACCCACACTTGGTACAGAGATACCTGATGGTAAGACCTGTTTATGCATACTAATTTTTATGCATACTAATTTAGATGACCCCTCAGAAAGGTCAATGGTCACAAGAGGTCGACAAATGTGTATAACACGCCAATTTTTATTTATTATTATTAATTTTTTTTTTATAGAATTGAAGTTATTATTAACATGTCTGCAAACTTTTAAATCAAATTTGGCACAAAGGTAGCTGACAATAAGACCTTCCTATGTATTCTAAGTAAGTCAACTCATCGCAAAGGTCAAAGGTTACAGATGTGTGAAACTGGTTAAATTTTGAGAACACATGGATTTTGTTGGTGCAGAAGCCATCTTTTTACTTATTGTCACACATGTGTGAATCGGTCATACATGTGAGCCATACGGGCTTTGCCTTTCTTGTTAAATCATAGTGAAAAGCCTGGTACTTTAGGTAAAACAGCCATAAGTAATAATAAATGCATTTGATTCTCACTTTAAATAGTGAGCCCACTACCTAAGCTTCTGTTTTCTTCTGGGGCATATGTGTCTGCCTACCTTTGGTCCATTCACCTGCAATTTTTTAAAAAAGTTCTCCCCACTGTCTGCACTGCCTGTAGTCCTTGATATTTTATTTGTTACTTTGTTCATATGTCCGTATATCTCCTTCCTCGTCTTCTAGCTTACCTTTTTTTCTTTGGGTTTTCAGTAATACAAAGCAAATCATGCATGGTGACAGTGGGGCATGTGAAAAGTGTTTTCACTATACGAAATCTAAACATTTTGAATGCAAAAGTACTGCCTCCCTTTATACCACAGTTTTACGCTTAAATGCCTACTAATGCTGCGGAACTGAACAGTGTACTAACAGATGAAATAAAAGAAGTTTACAGGAATCATCGCGACTAAAACTGCTACGGAAAGGGTTAGTTACAGCACAGGTGGATGCATGCACAATAGGGTTAAGTGTTTGTGCATGGTTTAACCCTTTGGCTGTCTGTAGAACTTTTTGCCGGGATGATTCCTGCAGGACCATCAAGGGTTGATAAAGTGTGGTGGTTTCCAGACTGGTACAATGCACGCTTTGTAGTCTACAAGTAAAACTTTCTGGTATTTTTTTGGGCTGTAAATTTGAATGTTGGCAACCTTAATCAAAAAGCAGTAAACATGTACTATTCATTGTTGAATTATTTACTTATAAAAGTTGCTTGACTGAAAATAAGGTGCTATTTTTAGTTTTATTAGTGTTATTATCATTGGTGTAGGTACTGGTTTCATAAATTTAACTAGTAGTAGTGGTAGTAGTATCATTATACCTTTTATTATTGTTATTATTATTATTATTATTATTATTATTATTATTATTATACCAAAAAAAACGACTAAAGAAAATGTGTCTAGCGATGACAAAATAGTAACACTGAAGGCTTTATGTTGATCGAAAAGTTTCTGCGCTTGATAGACAGATTGTGCACACTCCAGAAAAAAGGAAAGCTGTCCAACACAAGAAGGAACAAATCTTGAGGGAAAAAAATGGAATGTAGCATCAGAGTGAGTGATTGAGTATAGATTGCTTTATGTCCCGCAAGCGACAAAGGCCTTCTCAGGAGTAGCATCAGAGGCAACTGTCAGATGTGCGAGTGAATGTTTACACTTTTAAAATTTTAGGAAGCTTGCATTTTAATACAAACCTCACCCCATAACACCCCACTCCATTGTAATCTTGTATGTACTTATCCTGGTCATGTTTAAAGTATGCAATGGACTGTTGAGCGATTTTTGTTTGTTTGTCATTTAGTCAATAGCAATAATAAACAGTTCTTGGCTCACGTTCAAAGCAAAAGTGAGTCTATGTTCTGGGCCAGTGGTCGTCCGTCCGCAGTTGTCTTTAACTTTTGCATTTTCTCAGAGACTATTCAAGCCACAGTCTTCAACATGGTCCAATGATACTTTGTGGCAAGACCTTTCTAAACATACTAATTTCAGTCTAATTTCAGTGACCTCACAAAGATCAAGGTCACATGATAAGGAAATATATTACAAATAGCCATATTTTGACATAATTTTTTTTCTTCTCAAATACTGTTCACAAAATAAAACCCAACTTGGTGCAAAGATACCTAATAGTAAGACCTTTCTATGCATGCTAATTTGGTTGATCCCTCGGAGAGGTCAAGGGTCACAAGCGCTCCGGATATAGGTAAAAAATAGCCATATTTTGACAAAAGATGGTTTTACCAATTACTATTCACAACTTCAAACCCAAACATAGTACAAAGATACCTGATGGTAAGACCTTTCTACACATACTGATTTGGTTGATCCCTTGTAAAGGTCAAAGGTCACAAGAGCTAAGGAAATAGGTCCAAAATAGCCATATTTTGACAAGATGTTTTTTTCTCAAATACTATTCACAACTTTGAAAACAAATTTGGTACAGAGATACCTGATGGTAAGACCTATCTATGAATACTAATTTGGATGACCCCTCAGAAAGGTCGAGGGTCACAATAGGTCGACAAATGTGTATCAGTTTCTGCCCACTTAATCAAATTTCAAATACAAACAATTTTGAATTTCCAAAAACTACAGTAGCTCGCTTGAGCTTGCTCTTAGCACCACGTGAATGTTCTGTGTATATGTACAGTGTGTGAGTGAATGCGTGTGATTCACGTGAGCGTGCTTGTTGGGTTCAGTTTGCGGCGGCGCTTTGAGCCGATTTTCAATTGGGATAAAGCGCCTATTTAATGCGCTTATTATTATTATTATTATTATTATTATTATTATTATTATTATTATTATTATTATTATTATTATTATAAAATGCCAATTTCTTTTTATAGAATTGTAGTTATTTTCAACATTTTTGCAAACTTTTCAATCAAATTTGGCACAAAAATAGCTGATGATAAGACCTTCATAAAATGTATACTAATTAAGTCAACTCATAGCAACGGCCACAGGTCACAGGGGTTTCACAGATGTGTGAAACTGATTAAATTTTAAGAAAATATATATTTTGTTGGTGCAGAAGCCATTCCTTTACTTATTGTGACACATGTGCCTTTCAGTCATACACTTGAGCCATTAGGGCTTTGCCTTTTTTTTTGGTTAAATCTTAGTGAAAAGCCTGGTACTTTAGTTAAAAGAGCCGTAAGTAATAAATAAAGCATTTGATTCTCAATTTAAATAGTGAGCCCACTACCTAAGCTTCTGTTTTCTTCTGGGGCATATGTTTCTGTCTACCTTTGGTCCATTCACCTGCATTTTTTTTTTCAAGTTCTTCCTACTGTCTGCACTGCCTGTAGTCCTTGATATTTGATGTGTGTTTCTAATGGTCTGTTGCACCTAATAATAATAATAATTACGGTACCTTTGGTCCATTCACCTGCATTTTCCTTTTTTTTTTAAAGTTCTCCCTACTGTCTGCACTGCCTGTAGTCCTTGATATTTGATGTGTGTTGCTAATGGTCTGTTGCACCTGATGATAAGTTATGCGTTGCAGTTAATGTATTTTTTAATACCATTTTCATGTACATATGTTGTAATTGTAATGATTTTCTACTTTTTGTAAACTACGGTACAATAATTTAGCAAGAAGATGCAGCTCACTAGCATGTCTTATGTTTATTTAGCATATTAGACTGGCTGGCGACATACATTGAATTTTTTTTCACAAGCACTGCTGGCACATCCTGAGAAAGTCTTCTTGCTTTCGGGACATTATGCAATGTACAACCAACCAATTGTTCACGTCATTTGCTCATGCTTCAGTAACAGGTGAAAACAGAGCCAACACACAATCATACTATTTTATGGTTATTACTGACCATATTGATCTTGCACATTGACTTGATTTCAACTGTGTCCTCTGCATATGTTCCACCTTGCATTTCCATTGATAATAATGATAAACTTTTTGTTTGCAGTGAATGCATTTTATATATCATTTCCCAGTACATATTTTGTTGTAATGTTTTTCTACTCTATTTTTATAAGCGAAGTTATGATAAATTAGCATGAAGGTGCAGCATCTCTGTCATGTCTTAGTTTTATTTTTGCACAATAGACCCACTTGTGACATGCGTTCAATATTCTGTTGGTTTTTTCACAAGCAGCTTAGGCAAGTCCTGAGAAAGTTTTGTTGTCGGGAGGTTATGCAATGTTCAACCAACCAATCCACATTGCATTTTGTGTTAAATAATGCCATTGTACAACCAATTAAGTCATAATCTATTCTGTGTGATTTTCTTTTTTTACAATATCCCTTAATCTGACACCCAAATTAAAAAAAAAAAAACATGCAGAATTCTGTGTAAATAAATTGCAGTCTTAGAGTTAGTTAGTTATTTATTTGGGTTTAACGCCGAGCAGGCGACCAAGGCCATCTCACGGCGGGCGGTCTTAGAGCCTTTCAGTATAGTTATTTTGAGTTTTCATTTTAATTATTTTTCTGATGAACCTCATTGTGCAAGCAAATAAATTTAGACCAGACATTTATGAACTTGTTTATTATTATTATTTTTTGTAATAATTATGTGGTGATTTTTACCTATTTCATATTTTACTGATATTTTATAGTGTGCTGGCACAGTTGAGTAGCGTTGTTATGATGATAAAATTGTAGTAAAGCAGCAGAAATCATTATTTAATGATGATTGGACATATTCAAGATATGAGGAGGGTTTGCATGACTGGGAAGAAAGTGAAGGATAGCTGATACACCCAAGCGTTATGTCCCAAACTGCATGTGTCTAATAATGCTTCTACATGCAATCTAAGGTGTACAGATGTGAAAGGGAAATAGGATGAACTGTGAACGTAGTAATGGGTAAGTGTTGGATTACAAAAAAATGGGTGATGTAATATCCCACTGTGTGCAAGGCTTCTTTGATGTTTACATGTCTTTTCTGCATGATAATCACCTCAGTACAATCTGTGTCACTTAGTGTTCCATGAACGATACATTGAAACATGATCAGAAGGTGCAGAGTTGCCTGGTTTGCCAAGTATAGGAAAAGGAGAAACACGTTTGACTTGAAGAAGTTTGATTAAACCAAACTGGACTGGTCTGGAACTACGCTGTAAAATTAGTCTTATACAGGGCTTGTAATTTTCCACGGTTCGGCGAATTTCCGCTATTTAAAAAAAAAAACGCCGAGAACAGTATGGTTTTCCACAGAACAAAAACGTTTGACAACGATTTTCCCCCAATCAAAAAGTTTGTTGTGCGTGTCCTCAAGTCAGACTGAAACACGGAACTGCGCATGCGTGTATCTGAATCGCAGCCGGTAAAATGGATGCAAGACGCATTGTTCAGCGTGGTGAAAAAACGCGTGGAGGTGGGAATGGATGGAAAAAGATGTGGGTGATGAACGTCTAGGACAATATTTGATGGACTTTGATGGTGAATAGTGACTGTCAGCTGAGCATCAGTGTGTGTTTACACTTAGATTTGTAGTTGGACTTTGTTGGCGAATAATAACTGTAAGCTATGCATCGATAATGACAGGCTACTTAGGAGTTCAGCTGTGTGTAAGTAAGCAAGCTAGTCTTTCCTTCACTATGTTATATGTATTTTGCTCATCAAGAATGCACGTTAAAAATGCTACAATTTGTATGCAGGGGAGGAAGGGGGTCATTCCCCTGCACCCTCTACCAGTGCCTAGGTGGCACCTGGACCCCGGCCAATTTCCTCTTTTTTAACTCAGACCATTACAAGCCCTGCTTATAAGAAGAACTTTGGACACTGAAGAAAAAAGTTTTGGCTCAGGCATGTTATCTGTTTTACCTATCCAAGTTTGAGGTAGGCGTTTGCAACTGCATTAAAAAATAATTAAACTTATCAGACTTTGGAGAGAAGAAACACGTTTGACTTATCCGAAGTTTGACTTGAGTGAGTTGGACTTATCCCTTGTTAAATTAGTCATATTAAGAGCAGCTTTGACTGGGAATTTTGTTGCTGTTTCACCATTTTTATATTTCAGCATATGGGACTGTATTCAAATCTCGCTTAAAATATTTGACTCTCTCATAGATTTGCCCCCACCTGGGTCTGCCCTGGGGTCTTGGGTGGGGTTAACTACTTTTTAGTTCCCAGGGTCACCCTGGTCAGCCCCACAGGGTGGGCTTTCCCCTCTATTCTATGGCATGTGTTTCTGTCTACTCTTAGTTCATTCACCTGCATTTTCCTTTTTAAAACTCTCCCTACTGTCTGCACTGCCCTGTAGCTCTTGATATTGGATGTGTGTTGCTAAATGGTCTTGGCTTTATTTAGGCCCCATGTCGTAGGTTTATTTAACGTATTGGACTGGCTGGCGACATACATTCAATATTCTGGGTTTTTTTTTTTTCAAAAGCAGTGCAGGCACGTCCTGAGAAAGACTTGTTGCTGTCGGGATGTTACGCAATGTACAATCTATCAATCTCATAGATTCCTATGAACATGGGATGCACACAACTTCAAACCCAAACATAGTACAAAGATACCTGATGGTAAGACATTTCTATGCAAACTGATTTGGTTGATCCCTCGGAAAGGTAAATGGTCAAAAGAGCTCAGGAAATAGGTCCAAAATAGCCATATTTTGACAAGATGTTTTTTCTCAAATACTATTTACAACATCAAACTTGGCACAGAGATACCTGATGGTAAGACCTATCTATGCAATTGTCACACATGTGTGGATCGGTCATACATGTGAGCCATAAGGGCTTTGCCTTTCTTGTTAAATCATAGTGAAAAGCCTGGTACTTTAGGTAAAACAGCCATAAGTAATAATAAATGCATTTGATTCTCACTTTAAATAGTGAGCCCACTGCCTAAGCTTCTGTTTTCTTCTGGGGCATATATTTCTGCCTACCTTTGGTCCATTCACCTGCATTTTTTTTTCAAGTTCTTCCTACTGTCTGCACTGCCTGTAGTCCTTGATATTTGATGTGTGTTGCTAATGGTCTGTTGCACCTAAGAATAATAATAATTACGGTATTTATAATGCGCTTATCTTATAATAATTATAACTCTAAGCACGCACTCACAACTCGCGCACACATGCGCACACTTTAGACAACGACACCTGCTGATAAGTTATGTGTTGCAGTTAATGTATTGTTTAATACCATTTCTCTGTAATATTTTTGTAATTTTAAAGATATTCTACTTTTTGTAAACTAGGGTCCAATAAATTAGCAAGTCAGTGCAGCATCCCAAGCATGTCTTATGTTTAATTAGCATATCAGACCGGCTGGTGACATACATTGAATTTTTCTTTCACCAGCAGTGCTGGCACATCCTGAAAAAAGTCTTCTTGCTTTCGGGACATTATGCAATGTACAAACAACCAATTGTTCACGTCATTTGCTCAGGCTGTAGTAACAGGTGGATAAAGAGCCAACACACAGTCATTTTAATTTATAGTTATTACTGACCATATTGATCTTGCACATTGGCTTGATTTCTACTGTCCTATGCATTATGCTCCACCTTGCTTTTCCATTGATAATAATGATAAATTATGTGTTTGCAGTTAATGCGTTTTGTATATACCATTTCCCTGTACATATTTTGTTATTGTAATGATTTCTACTCTATTTTAATAAACTAGAGTATAAAATTTAGCATAAAGGTACAGTATCTCTATCATGTGTTAGGTTTATTTTTGCACAATAGACCCGCTGATGACATGCGTTCAATATTCTGTTGTTGTTTTATTCACAAGCGGCTTAGGCACGTCCTGAGAAAGTTTTTTTGTTGTCGGGAGGATATGCAATGCTCAACCAACCAATCCACATTGTATTTTGTGTTAAATAAAGTCATTGTACAACCAAACATTGGTAAAGGCATAAGCCATTCTGTGTGATTTATTACAATATCCCTTAAACTGGCACCAAAATAAAACAGTTACCATGCAGAATTCTGTGTTAATAAATTGTGGTCTTAGAGCCTTTCAGTGTAGTTATTTTGAGTTTTCTTTCAAATTATTTTTTTCTGATGAACCTCATTGTGCAAGCAAATTAATTTTGTCCTGACAGTTGTGAACTTTTTTTTATATATATGGTGATTTTTACCTCTTTTATTTTTTTTTACTGATATTTTATAGTGTGCTGACACAGTTGAGTAGAGTTGTTATGATGTGATAACTTGTAGAAATACAGCAGAAATCATTATTTAATGATGATTGGACATGTTCAAGATATGAGGAGGGTGAGCATAATTGGGAAGAAAGTGAAGGATGGCTGATAATCCATGCATTATGTCCCAAACTGCATGTGTCTAATAATGCATCTCCATGCAATTTGAGGTGTACAGATGCGAAGGGGAAATAGGAAGGACTAAACGTAGTAATGGGTGAGTGTTGGAATTACAAAAAAAATGGGTGACAATGTAATATACCACTGTCTGCAAGGCTATTTTTTATCTTTACATGGTTTTTTTTCTTTCTGCATGACAATCATCTCAGTACAATCTGTGTTACTTAGTAATCCATGAACGATACAATGAAACATGATCATAAGGTGCAGAGTTGCCGGGTTTGCCGAGTATAGCAAAAGGAGAAACATGTTTGACTTAAAAACTACCTTTTAAAATTAGTCCTATAAGAAGAGCTTTGGACAGAGGGGAGGGGGGGGGGATGTTTTGGCTCAGGCATTTTATCTTTTTTACCTATCCATGTTCAACATAGGCATATGGGACTGCATTAAAAAAATTTGAAGAGAAGAAACACGTTTGACTTATCCGAAGTTCAACTTAAGTGAGTTTAAATTATCCCTTGTTAAATTAGTCATATTAAGAGCAGATGGAAATTTTGTTGCTTTTTTGGCTTCAGCATATCGGAGTGTACTCAAATCTTTCTTAAAATATTTGACTCTCTCATCGATTCCCATGAACTAGAGATGCACACAGATTGGATATATCTATAAAAACTAGGGACACACAAAGGCTAGAGACATCAATATAAACTTGGGACACACAAAGGGTGGTTACATCCATACAAACTTGGGACACAAAAACAACTTCACAAATAAATCACACCAAAAGTGACGCATGGGAAACTGACAGAATGAGTTTGATAGAAGAATTATTATGTGACTTTATTATGAACATGAGTTTAGAGAGAGAGGTGAGGGGCAGTAAAAGTGAAAAGTTGGAAGTAAAATAGGGTGCAGTGAAAAAAAAGCTTAAATAAAATATGTACAATACAAATGAGGTCCGCAAAATACTACCAATACAATATACAGGTCGATTATAACCTTGACAAAGCGAGAATATTGGTGTCCCCGGTTTGTATGGACACAACCCGTGTGTATGTGTGTGTGTGTGTGTGTGTGTGTCCCCGGTTTGCGTAAGTCCCCGGTTCGTATGGATACAACCCATGAAAACACATGCCAATAAAACATGTATTTATGGACTTACAGAGACACTGATATAACAATTAGCATTGCTTATGGATCGGCTTTCCATTGTTAAAAGCGCGATGCTCGCAAAGCATTATTTCATAGGGTCCCCGGTTCGTATGGATACAACCACGTCCCCGGTTCACGGGGTTTACATGCCTGTGTGTGTGTGTGTGAGAGAGAGAGAGAGAGAGAGAGAGAGAGAGAGAGAGAGAGAGAGAGAGAGAGAGAGAGAGAGAGAGAGAGAGAGAGAGAGAGTTTTAAATGACTGTTATTAATCAAGTTTATTACCAGATTATCTTCGTTTACCTCACCAGAATATCTCGTTGATATTGTGATGGTTGCTGTGGTAACAGCCGTTTTACTGTTATGATTTCATCCGTATGTGTGCTGTCGGATTATTACTTTGTGTAATAATTGGTGAGATATTATTTTAGTCTTTAGTAACTGACATCAAGACACATTCCAATGTTTTTATTGTGGGTTTTTTTTTTTTTTTTTTACATGGAAACATAATATGGCAATAATCTAGCTTATCTTATCTATCTGATCAATTATTTTTTCAGGAGTGTGTAGCCGGATGAGTTTTCTGACCGACTAAAGGTGCCAGGGTACGCAGAAAGGTGGATACTTTGACCGTGGCGCGCGGAAGTTATTCCTGCGCAAGCCACTAACCAAGGTGCTCCGCTACAGCGGAGCACCTTGCTTAGTGGCTTGTGCAGGTCTATGCCCACTCATGCAACTTAGTGAGACATATACTGCCCGGAAGATGCTTGGCGGCCGGCTTGCCCAAAGTTAGTAGAACCGCTCAGTTCTTCCGTTCCTGATAAGGCGTCGCGGGAAAAACTGACATTTATGGGGAATTAGTACAGAAGCATGACTATTAGAGTTGCAGGGTATTACTGGTATACAGAAAAAAAAACACAACAAACAACATTACAGGTTGGGCTGTTACGTTTTGAAATGAACCAAAAACAAAAAGAATTAATTAGAGGACCGAGGGAGGTACTGAACTGGTGTGAGCTGTTTTCTAAACTGAGTGTACAATTGTTTTACTACATCACGGATCCATCTGATGCGTACCAGCGCGGCCTGGACAAATCATGCATGACCATCCTTAAGCTGTACTATCGTCATACTTATTAGGTGTGTGTGTGTGTGTGTGTGTGTGTGTGTGTGTGTGTGTGTGTGTGTGTGTGTGTGTGTGTGTGTGTGTAAGTGACCCTTAACCAACCTCTTACACAGCAATATCCTCGGCCATTTTCCGGTTCACATGTGCAACCTTTCCGCTAGCACAGCGGTGCGGATGTGCAGTCTTTCCTTCCATTTGATCAGTAACGGGCGACATAGATCGTAATGAGGCCTGGCAGTGTACAGCTGACTTGGCGGCAAAACGACGGGCGGCTTGTTCAGATAGCATGTCCGTTGTAAATCAAAGTGGCACAGCCGTTGCAGTGCGGCCGAATCGATCAGTGTTCAGGTCGTACTCCACAGGCAGTAGCTGTCCCTGTTCCGGCCCCATTTTCTCATTCTGCCCCCAACACCGACACCACAGCAAGGTATGGCTCGACCATGATAGTTCAAGGGTGGTGGCAGAATAGCTTGGCGCCTATAGGCGCCAAGCCGGCTATCCTGCCACCACCCTTTAACTATCATGGTCGATCTGTCTCCTAATTTGTAATGCCGAAGTCCTCCGCAGAGGATAACTCCAAAATGTGGGTATGTTTCGCGGTACCTCGGGCATAATGAGATAACCCGGCCGCTAGGGCCGTGCATTATCACTACGGTGCCGTGGACGTTAAATCCCAAACTAACTTAACCAACCTGGCAGTGTGCGGCGGCTCGTAAGAATATGAGAACTATTTTTCGTACGTGCCCATTTATACCGGTATTATTCGGCCAGAGACGAAAATACCACCTTCCGATCACACTAACCCGAACCAACTTCATATAGGTACGTCTCTGGGTGACCTGACAGACTCGAGCCTTGGCAGCCTGGACTGACCTGCGCAAAAATCCCATAAGTGTACCTTTACTTACTTACTTACTTACGCCTGTCACCCCTACCCGGGTATAGGCCGTCGACGAGAGACCTCCAGCAACTCCTGTCCTGTGCTTCTCCTTCGATTCTACTCCAGGTGGTTCCCAGTCTCTTGATGTCTGCTTGGAGGTCTCGACGCCAGGAGTTTCTCGGCCTACCTCTTTTCCTCTTTCCCTGGGGGTTCCATGACAATGCCTGCCTAGTGATACTGGAAGCTGGCTTTCTCAGACTGTGACCGATCCATCCCCATCTTCTTCGCCCAATTTCATTCTCTGCCGTTATCTGCTCTGTTCTCTCCCAGAGTCTGACGTTGCTGATCTTCTCTGGCCAGTGGATTTTCAAAATTCTTCTAAGGCAACTGTTCATGAAGGTCTGTACTCTGTTGACTGTGGTTTTTGTCAATCTCCATGTCTCTGCTCCATATAGGAGAACTGCTTTTACATTGGAGTTGAAAATCCGGACTTTGGTGTGTTGTGACAGCTCTCTGGAACTCCACACTTTTTTCAACTGGAGAAAGGCTGCTCTGGCTTTACCGATTCGTGCTCTGACATCTGCATCAGTGCCGCCTTTTTTGTCTATGATATAAGTGTACCTTTAGAAAGCACAAAAAGGGGAAATCGACCTGTGAATGAAAACTCATATGTCAAACCGCAGTATTTTTCTGCAGTCAGCACTAAATAAAAGCCATCGGGCCGACATCGGCCCGATGGCCTTTTGCGCATTGGGTATCTAGAGCAGATGTGGTTACCGCTGACTTGACTGCTTCAACAAAAGAATGCAGTGAAACAACTCTACGCATATGGCATTCTTTTATCTGCACTACCTAAAGGAAGTCAGTGCCGGACGTATTGCAATTATTGTTAAAATCAGTACGTGGAAACCCTCTGGCATTCTTTACCCCCATCTCCCTCTCTGACTCGGTCAAGAACCTTGGCGTTATCCTCGATTCCTCTCTTTCCATGAGCAGCTTCGTCTCCGCCACGGCCCAGTAATGTTATTTCCACCTCCGCCGCATCAGTCAGATCAGAAAATACCTCACTACCGAAGCTGCCACCAAACTCGCTGTCTCTCTCATCTTATCTCGCATCGACTACTGCAACTCTCTCCTTTCCGGCCTTCCTCACTCCACCACTCTCACTCTCCAGCGCGTCCAGAACAATGCTGCCCACCTCGTCCTCAGAAAGAAAAAATTCGACCACATCACTCCCCTACTCAAGCTCCTTCACTGGCTCCCCATCCCCCAACGCATCCAATACAAGATTCTGTCTCTCTGCTACAAATCCCTGAACAACTACGCTCCTACCTATCTCTCCAACTTACTTCACCCCTACACTCCTTCCCGCTCCCTCCGCTCCGCCTCCGACCCTCTCCGCCTCCTCATCCAGCGCACCAAACTCAGCACTTTCGGCCCCCGCGCCTTCTCAGTATACGGTCCAACCACCTGGAACACTCTCCCACTCTCTTTCCGTCAGAAACACTCTCTTTCCTCCTTCCAGTCCGCCCTCAAAACTCACCTCTTTCAACAGTTCTAGCACTACATCACCACACTCCCCACCCCATGCTGACCGTCGTAATGTATTTTCACTATTTGTGGTACGTGAGTCATTGTCTAAAGCGTGCGCATGCGTGTGCGAGTTGTGAGTGCGCGCTTAGAGTTATAATTATTATAAGATAAGCGCATTGAATACCGTAATTATTATTATTATTAACCAATGGTTGAGTGAGAGGTATTTTCCGGCCTATCTAACAGAACAGAACGTATCCGCCTCACCTCTAGCAAGCGGCATACATGATCTTCATGAGTCCTCACACCCCACCAGGGATCATAATGATTTATGCCTTTTGCAAAGATATTATGCATCCGTGTGCCAATTCAGTCATACGGAGACGAGATATGCCGACTAAAATCCGCAGCACGGTACTAATACTATTCTGAGTGTGTCAGTCTAGGAGCTTTCGTCTTTGCCTTGGACCGGCAGCTCCACAACGAAACACAACTGCAAGAGACAAAGATCCTCATGAGGATCTATGCCTCTTGAGGACAGCATTGCATCTGTGATGAGTTTCTCAAAGAGGGAAGATTGTCTCCGACAGTCAATTTTGATGTAACTGAGCCGTCCTTGAGTTTACCACGTCAGTTAGCAGCATCTGAGAATACATAGATCCTCGGCCCTTGCAGCAGGTTTTTAAAAAAAAACTTAATTGTTGTTGTTTTTTTGTTGTTGTTGTTGTTGTTGAGGGAGGCCGGGGAGGGGGGGGGGGGGGGGGCTGATGAGACTGGTAGCTTCTTCCTATGAATATTTATCCGTGTTTTCGGCCAGAGGAGGCGATGTGGTTTTCAGTATGCGGTATCGGCATACTGCTCTTGGCTCAACCGGCGGAGCATGCCCGTCTAATCAAAACCACGTGCGTTGGTTACTCGTCTTCATCTAGTACCTGTCGGTGTGTCAGTGGCTTAGGTTGGAGCGTGCCGTATGCGTGCGTGTGTTGGGGGTGATGTGTGTGTATGTGTGTGTTTGTGGGTGGGGGTGGGGGGGTGGGGTGGGGGTAGACAAACACTATTATGAGACGCAGTGGTATCTACTGCGCAGGAAGTGCCATTAGGCCCAACTTCCGGACTGGCGATATGTTTTCCGCTTGTTTGCGTATACTTTGTAGTCCATAAGCCAGTCCTGGCTGCCGTGCAACCCCCCCCCCCCCCCCCCCCCAAACCCCAAGTACTCAATAAGATGGGTTTCAAAGTGTACCTTAGTATGTCCTGAGATGTTTAAGCCATGTTCTCCTAAAATCCTTAGGAACACACCAGAGATATATATAGCCGATGGCGCAAGGGTACCCCCATTCACGCTCTTCCCGGATGCTAAAATGAGGTTGAGAAACATTTTCCTCTAAATAAATCAGAATTCATTCCAGAAACCCCAATCAGGCAATATTACGCTACGGCACACCTTCTGCGTCCTCTGCAAAAAAAAACAGAATGAAATAATATTGAATCGCTGGCTCACAGTGAAGGTATTTGTGCACCCAGTAAACGGCCATTTCCGCGAAATCGCAAAAAAAGATAAAAATAATGTGTCAGATACCTTCAGACATTTTTTTATAGCACTGGCAGTTCATTTTCAGGCATACATCATTAAAACAGGATGTCACAATTATTATAAACTTGACTAGGTGATGCTGTGATCACTGTGAGTGCCACAGTGGTTGATTTTGTATCCCTACCCCCAAGTTGTAAAAATACACAAAATTAATTAGAAAAAATTACTAATGTTATTCCATTTCAATTTGATCTCTCTTTATCTATTAAGTTTCAATAATGTGAACATAAAGTGCAAGAAACTAAAGAAAGTCGGCATCCTTTACGGTACGTTCGTGGTGAATGATAGTTTTTTTCCCATTTAAAATTGCCGAATTGGAAAACGTACCTTGTTTCTGATGACCTCAGAAATTTGGTATACAACTGATAGGTCTTTTTAAGGTTTTATTGGTCAGGATAGAGTACCACAGTTACTCCCAACCTGATTTTATGATGCTGTGATGCATTTAGTGACCACGGTGGCTAAATCTGCTGCCCTACCCCTATTTTACCAGTACGCAAAGGAACGCAAAATGATCATAAAAATTGCTTACGTCATACTCCTGTGTTTAAATATTTTTTGTTGCCAGTTTTCTTAAAAAAGTATGCATACTGAGTATAAAAATTTGATAAAAAGTTGCGACCATTTCATTAATTTCAATGTGACCCATCAATTTAATTGGAACTATTTTAAACTCGCTGGTCTTTTAGGTGATATTTTACCTAGCGTAAGGCGGGCCTAGTAAGGTCTCCCCCTTTTTTTTTCATTTATTTTCGTCTAGAAATGTTTAAATATAAATATGCGTAATAAAGTTTCATGGTTCCTAACAACCAAAACAATGTTATCAAAATACTTAGTTTCCACGTGTCCACCACGAGATCACCACTTCCACCCCCATTTTTTGCCTTCTTCTTCTGCAACGTTCAATTCCTTGATGGCCGTCTTTAAATCTTATATTGTTCTGGCTGCCAATAAGTGAGCTGTCAAGAGCTCGGCAGCATGTTTTCAGAATTTGCTGTACAGGGGCGTGTCTTCGGGTCAGAACTGCCAGAGGACCGCTTCTCTGTATGGACAGGTCTGTGCTAAGGAGACTGATTTTCTACGCCACATTCGCATAGGGCTGTTTCCGCATAACCCAGTCTCACGAGGTGAGTCCAGAGTGATCAGTGCGTAGATGGAAGATGGTGGCCTGGCTCTCCCTGTTCAGCTTGTTGATGTCGTTTGCCCACGGGCTGCAGCCGCCATTCTGCTGTTGCCAATCACTTTGTTGCTGTAGTGACTTGGTTTCTTTACAGCAGGTTGTGATCTTGATGTAGTCTGTCGCCTGCTTTTGCATCTCCATTCCCAGCTACTCCAGAATGCACTGGAATCCACTGCAGCACTATTTTGTGGACAGGGCATCTAGTCTATCTTGAAGCTTCCTGGTGAGATCAGTGGATCAAGCTGCTGCCTTACCCTAGCTAGTGCTCTGCTGCTGTGTTCAGCACCTGCAGATCTGTACGATAGTTGGAGCTGCTGCCGCCAGCTGGTAAGGAAAGGGAGGTAGTAGTGCGGTCTGCACAACAGATGTACACGCCACTTCCTTCGTTCAGCACGGCGTCTTGTGCGGACCCGCCTGTGTAGATGTGAGCACAGCTGCTGTGATGGTAGCGCTTGTGCATAATCTCCAGCGAGATGGCTTTGTGCAGTGCCGCACCCTTTGGCAAAGTGTCCTGGCACATCGTTTATGTTGTCTAGAATGCTCTTTCGAGATGTCCAGGTATCTGAAGGGAGCTCTTCACACATCTTTGGGCTTGGTTCCAGAACGTCAGTTTTAGCCGTTTGCAGGACCTTCAGTTGGCGGTTCAGACTTGGGCGTTTCTGACGGTTCTTGGTCTGCTCCTGTAGTCTCCAGTGATGTCGGTGTTTAGTAAGTCTCTTCACCGTGTGTGCTGTTCTGCGTTCCAGTGGCTCCAATGTCCTCCATTTCCTAAATTGGGGTGCTCCAGATGGCTCTAAGAATATCACTGCATCATGAGAATGACCCATGTTCTGCATCTTGTCAAGCCTGGCTTTTTTGGTTTTGCAGGCAGTGTTTCATGTTGTCGATGTATCTTGGTACCGCACTACTGGCCTGACCGAGCTGGTGTTTGCTTGCGCTAGGATGCTGTAATTTGCGCCAATGTGGTCCCCACCAGTTTCTCATCAGAGACTTTTTTTCGCAGCTCTAGCTTCCATGGCTTCGATGTGAGGTCTCCACGTGAATCCAGTAATTTATTTGTTGCCAGTGAAGTTGGCCTGTCTCGCCTTTGGTACTGGAAGGTCTCCAGTTTCAAGGTGACCTCTTCAATCTGATTAAAAGAGGTGGTCTAGCTCGGTTTGAGTGGCCATCTTCCATCTTTCAGTCCAGCTGCCGACTCTATTGGCAGCATCCTGGATTCTGCAGGATGCTATTTCTTTATGTTCTGCTGCGCTCCACACTGCAAAGTCATCCTCATGGAGGATGTTCGAGACGGACCTACGTACTGCTGTACTGATGTCATTAGTGTAGACCAAGAACAGCATCAGACACAACATCTCCCTGAGGTACACCTTCCCCGAGTTTGACAAGACTGCTGAATGTGCAGACAGTAGAAGCTTCAGCGGCAGCCCTTGTTAAACATGCCTTAACTAAAAAGAATATACAATTAAATTAATCGGTCACATTGAAATTAATGAAATGATCACAATTTTTATGCTCAATATGCATACTTTGTTAAGAAAAACTGGCAACAAAAATATTTAAACAGAGGAGTATGACGTAAGCAATTTTATGATCATTTTGCGTTCCTTTGCGTACAGGTAAAATAGGGGTAGGGCATCAGATTTAGCCACTGTGGCCCCTAAATGCATCACAGCATCATAACATCAGGTTAAGAGTAACTGTGGTACTCTATCCTGACCAATAAAACCTAAAAAAAGACCTATCCGTTGTATACCGTAAAGGATGTCGACTTTCCTTAGTTTCTTGCACTTTATGCTCACATTATTGAAACTTAATAGGTAAAAGAGAGGTCGAAATGAAATGGAATAACTTTAGTATTTTTTTCTAATTACTTTTGTGTATTTTTACAACTTGGGGGTAGGGATTCAAAATCAACCACTGTGGCACTCACAGTGATAACAGCATCACCTAGTCAAGTTTATAATAATTGTGACATCCTGTTTTAATGATGTAAGCGTGAAAATGGACTGCCAGTGCTATAGAAAATGTCTGAAGGCATCTGACACATTATTTTTGTCTTATTTTCCGATTTCGCGGAAATGGCTGTTTACTGTGTGCACAAATACCTCAACTGTGAGCCAGCGATTCAATATTATTTCATTTTTTTTTTTTTTTTGCAGAGGACGCAGAAGGTGTGCCGTAACATAATATTGCCTGATTGGGGCTTCTGGAATGAATTCTGATTTATTTAGAGGAAATTGTTTCTCAACCAGAACCTCATTTTAGCATCCGGGAAGATCGTGAATGGGGGTACCCTTGCGCCATCGGCTATATCTCTGGTGTGTGACTAAGGATTTTAGGGGAACATGGCTTAAACATCTCAAGACATACTAAGGTACACTTTGAAACCCATCTTATTGAGTACTGGGGGGGGGGGGGGGGGTGCACGGTAGCCAGGACTGGCTTATGGAGTATAGCTGTTTGTGTCAATTTAGGTCACGCTGTGCCTCAATTATATCAACTTATTACGGCTTTCACTCATTCGAGACGTGCCGAAAACGGATACGCGGCGAACAGCCGCGTATCCGTTTTCGGCACGTCTCGAATGAGTGAAATTGTTCGGGTCGCTCTCAAGTATATTTGTGTGTATATACGGAAGGTACGCCCAACTGAATAGAATGAAAAGGATGTGTGGAAAAAAAAGGATAATCCGGCCTAGGACAAAGCCAGATAGGCTTTACCTGTGCTCAGTTGCATGAGTGAGCTTAGTGCTGCGTCAGACACTAAGCAAAGTGCTCCGCTACTTTTGACTGATAGCGGAGCACCTTGCTTCACAGTGGCTTGCGCAGAACTATTGTGCTCACTCATACAACTGAGCCTTGATGCCATTGATTCTAGCGCCGTTTAAGATAAAATAAGATAAGATAAGATAAGATAAATTTATTGGACAATTGTTGCACCTGTTAATACGTCAATAAGAAAAGAAATATGTATTTAAAAAAGTATCATAGTTAAAATATCTCTCAGTCACACAGCCACATACATTCCTATAAACACTCGCATCCATCTCCAAAAATATAGCTAAAATGCACTTTGCTCTTGTAATATCAGTGTTCATGTATTTAGTAATTTTCTGTTCTTTTGTGTAATTGTACATGTCGTTTTGGTTTTGTCACTTTTTGTGTGAATTTTCTTGTTCGTATGTACGGCACCTAGAGCATCTTACCGTGTATAGGCGCCTTATAAATCCTCCTCCTTATTATTATTTCCATCTCGCATTCTTGAAGGCGTAATTAGTCCAAAGTCCACCAATGGGCGCCTCTGATATGGGTCGACCATGATAGTTCAAGGGTGCCGGTGCAGGGATTAGCTTGGCGCCAGGAAGCGCCAAGCTATTCCTGCACCGCCCTTGAACTATCATGGTCGATCTGTTTTTCCCGAACTGTAGTGAAGGTTTAAAGAACCACTACGCGTAAAAGTGAATACAAATTCCAGCATTATTTGTGTTTGTTATGCCTTGTCGACACCTAATGAGCTTCTATGGCAGTTTGGAATGCAGCAAAAGCACACGCGTGATCACACTTATTTTATTCCGCGCAGCCGTTCGCGTGTCGATCTATTTTTAGCTGTTCTCGTACTGAAAGCGTTGTATTTACAGAAAGGAGCGGAGTCCTTGTCAGGTTACTTGATATAAAGACGACGTGTGCTGAACTGGATTGTCCGGTGTCTAAATGCCTCCTCCTCCTCCTCCCCCCCCCCCCCATATCCCCCCCCCCCCCCCCCCGCTCCCCGCTTCCTTGCCTCTCCACCCCCACCAAAACAAACAAACAAACAAACAAACAAACAAATAAAACCAAAACAACTAACTACCAACCAACGAACAGAAACCACCATAAACAAACAAACAAACAAACACAATTACCAACCAAACAAACAAAACAAAATTAAAACAAAACCAGAAACACAAAACAAACCAAATCAGAATAGAACAAAAGAAAAAAAAAAATCAAAACAAAACAAAAAACACATCAAAGACAAACCAAAACTGCCGGTTTTTTTTTAAGGCTCTATATTTATCTACTCCATCATCCAACCAAATCTGTCACCAAGAGGCATAGATTCTCATGGGCTCAAGCAGCCACAGGGGCTCACGAGAATCCATGCCTTTTGTCAGCAGGCACCTACCCCCCAAAATAATATTCCTCAAACTGAGCGCGGCACTCCAAGCGAGGTACGACTGCAAGGAGGACGCCGAATTTTAACACTAGGGCGCTCGTAGCTGATTTAACCCTTGGCTGCTCACAAACACTTGATTAGGCATGGACCCATACCTCTACCCGAAGCGCACTCTCGATCTCCTCTTCGCAACCGGGTGCTAGTTGCATGAGTGAGCGTAGTCCTGCGCCAGACACTAAGCAAGGCGCTCCGCTTTTGCGGAGCGCCTTGCTTAGTGGCTGGCCCAGGACTAAGCTCACTTATGCAACTGCTAGTGGCTGGCGCTGGACAAATGCAACTGGCCCCAAGCTCAAAATCTTAGATGTGCCGGTGATGTGCCAAGATCTGCGTTTTGAATTGGGGGGAGGTTTTTTTGTGTGTGTGTGTTTTTTGTTGTTGTTGTTTTTTTGTTGTTGCAGGGGTTGGGGGTGGGGGGTGTTCCAGTGTACATCGAGCATAGACTGTCATGGACCCCGAGATTGAAGCCTGGGACACTGGCACCTTTACACCCTCCAATTTCTTAACTCGTTCCCCACGCGCTGCATCCGGACATGCGGCTTTACGGAGGCGGCGCGTTTCGAATGAGTTAAGACAGTCACGGCCTCAGAACCGATGATCTGGACTGACTTCATCTGATTAGCGTCGTGGCATGTCAAGTTATCGCATGCCCGATTTCTACAAGAAAGCAGTTTAGAGGCATTAACCCCTTCACTGCCAAGAAAAAGCGAACGCTGCAAGAGGAGATCCTCATGGGGCCCCGCGATCTATGCCTCTTGCTGAGATCAATGTGTGTGGATCCATGTTCTTTGGACGGTTGCAACTTTTTTCGTTGAATGTGCACAGTTTTGGATTAACCCATTCAGCCCTGACGCACTACAGCAGGAGATGGATCGACCATGATAATTCAAGGGTTGTGCCAGATTAGCTAATCTGGCACTAGTCTTGAATTATCATGGTCGATCCATCTCCTGCAACAGGTGCATAGTCGTTAGATGACGCCTCCAAAATTTGGGAAATACGTGCGTCGGGCTGAATGAGTTAAGACACAAAATATGCGTCCACGGCAGGGAAGGGGTGAATTCTCGCGAGATCCTGTGTATGCTGGAGCTCACATGAGAATCTATGGATCTTGAAGACGGAGAAGTCAGTCTTTCAGTGGGCTCATTAGAATCTATGCCGCACGCAGGCCAAAGTAATGTCTCCGTCTTTAAAGCCGTCATACTTTGATGTCACGCTCATTAGCTCAGAGAGTTTTGTTCCTTCATAGAGCTTTAACGCCACATGACCTCGCTCTAGATTCAGGATTCACGTGGAAGGATGCGAATGAATGGCCAGCAACAGGTATTGATCCTCATGAGCCACCCCCCCAACCCCTCTCCACCTCCCCCCCCCCCCACACACACCCCGAAGCCTGTCTCAAAGCTTGTGCAAATGTTGGTCACTGATACAACTGGCACCCCGCGCCACAAATGCGATAATTGTCATTTTCTATGTTATTTGTGAAGATCCATCTTGGTTACTGAATTTGAATTATTATTGCTTATCTGAACCTAGGTGGCAAGACACTGCACAAAACTGACAAATATTATAAATACTATGTTCAGTTTCACTTAATGACTCCAACTTCCATCCCCCCCCCCCCTCCCGCAAGTACTTTAAAACACGTCCATTGACTATTAGTATCTAAGACTACGCTGCATAAATAATTATTTCTAAGTACATCGATAACTATTCGAAACGTGCAGAAACGAGCATTTCATGGAGACCTACGTTTTCCTGTGCTACATCAATATGTATCACACCAATCATTATTCACGCCTGCATCACTTGATCATATCTGCCTCCCTTTCCCGTGTTGCATCAAGATTTATTTCATACCCACCCATCATCATAGACAGTCATGCCTTGCATCAAGCGAAGCTTATTCCTCAGTTTCCGGCATTATATCAAGATTTATTTCACGCCAGTCCACCATTCATCGTTCATGCCTTGCATCACGTGATCATATTTATATGTTTCCGGTGTCATATCCAGATTTATTACGTACATGTCCCCCTATCAATATTCATAAAGCATGACGAACATCTTTTCCGTTAACCTGCATTAACCTTTTCGCGGTCGGTAGCGCTTATTGTCGCGATGATTCCTGCAGGAATCGACGCGACAATAAGCGCTACCGACAGCCAAAGGGTTAGCCCCTTTGTGCATGCAGCCACCGGTGGCTGCAGGCAGCCACCGGTGGCTGAATGCACAAGGGGGTTAATGCAGCTGCTCTATGCTATATCTTTTAAGGCCAATCTTTCCTCCTCACCCTTTCCCTAACTCCAAAAACTTTTTTTTTTTTTTCGGGTCGTCTATGACATTTTCATTCTGGGAGGATCCTGCCAGCGGCACCATCAATAACACTCTCCACCTTTTCCATGTGTCAATAATGCAATTTTCCCCCGACGAGTACTCGGTTTGAGGATGTAAATCTGGCTGATCTGACGGTTTGAGGATGTAAATCTGGCTGATCTGAACTCATCAAAGAAATTTTACCGTCCCACGCTCTGCATGAAGATTTTGAAACTGTGTTTGCACCAACTAAACGCCGCTTGCGCATTTGACTTCACAGTGCAGCAAACTGCATTCTTTTCGGTTGGGTTTCGTGTAAGTCACAACCCTGTTAACGCGACACCCCGAAAATGAAAATTTGCAAGGCAACATTTTCATTTCAGACACGTTGTTATGTGCGCACATCTACCGTTCTTAACTCATTCAGCTCGACGGCCGTATTTCCCAAATTTTGGAGGCGTCATCTAATGACTATGCGCCAGTTGCAGGAGATGTAACGACCATGATAATTCAATGGCAGTGCCAAATTAGCTTGGCGCCGACAGCCAAGCTGATCTGGCACTACCCTTGAATTATCATGGTCGACCCATCTCCTGCTGTAGTGCGTCAGGGCTGATTGGGTTAAATCTGATTTTGCATCTTCAAAGTGAAACAATGGGTGTATGTGGGGTGAAAAGGGTGTGCGTGTGTGTGTGTGTGTGTGTGTGTGTGTGTGACACACACACACACACACACACACACACACACATGAAGCTAAACAGACATTACGTTTGAACTGCCAAATACTATAGATCGTGACAGTTAAAGGGTAGTGTCCAGTTAAGGTCAAACTACGCATTCGCTGTCCTTGAACTATCTCCTGCACATAGCTGGCTGGGGGTGGGGGTAGGGGAAGCATGTTTCTTTCAGACCACAACCGCAATATTTTGATTTTAAAATTAAAGACACTTCCCTCTGAAGAAAACTTAAAAAGAACAGACGCCCTCTTAAAAATTAATAAGAAACAAGATGGGATGAACCATAACCCACAAAGTCCCTTCTATATGCGAGCTGCCCTCGCTGTCAAGGATCTCTACCTTTCGTCTTTGACCTAATTCTGATGTTGAAATCAGTATATCCTTTTGAAAATGCCTAGCATATATGTCAATGCGCCACAGTGAATTCTACAAGGGGTGCAGTGCATACGCGTCATTGGTTTGTCAACTGAACGTCATTTATCAAGACATATTTTTGTTTTTTTACGTAATTTTATGTTTAGCATGATACGAGTTTCACTTTCGCTTCAAGACTTGAGAAAATGGCGACAAAACTAGAATTTCACAGTACGATTTCAGTCTTGCTACATAATTTGTATAAAATCAGGTTGACTTTATCTAGCTACATGATACACTAAGTACACCTGCATGCTCTTCTGAAAGAGCGTCGACGTGTGTGTGTGTGTGTGTGTGTGTGTGTGTGTGTGTGTGTGTGTGTGTGAGTGAGAGAGAGAGAGAGAGAGAGAGAGAGAGAGAGAGAGAGAGAGAGAGAGAGAGAGATAGAGAGAGAGAGTTACGTCATATTTAGAGTATTGCGTCAATGTCTGCGTGGTGACGTTGTTTCTTCTTTTATGTTACCGCCTCTGTCTGACTTTCTTCAGAAGTCAAGGTTTTAAACTGTTTTAATTTTTTTTTCTGAAAAGAATTAATTTTAATTAATTTTGGCTAACGAACTCATCCAATGTCTTTCTCCAACTAGCTATATCCAAAATTTCAAAGTAAATATGACAAAATTTACGGAATCAAATCTGGGTCAACCGACTTTTTATAAATTGTCTTTTATGTCTTCAAGGAGACCCGCCGTGAGATGGCCTTAGTCGCCTGCTCGACGTTAAACCCAACTAACTAACTAACTAACTTCAAGGAGACATCCCGTTACAAAATGCTCGGAGGCTCTCTTAGCCACCCCTTAGAGAAAATATTTCGCCAAGTTTAAAGCTTGTGCGTACAGCAATATCGGAGATTTTCGTGTTTACATACATACACACACACATACGCACATACGGCACTTCGCGCCAAATGTACGTTCAGCAGCGAGGTTGGCGTAACTAGACATGACGTAATTTTTATCTTGTTACTTCAGTTGTCAGAGGATTAGGCCTGCCCGTCTTTGACATCATGGACATGCTATTAAATTCGCCCCACCGAGACCCGTCCTAAAAAGTCCCTTCTATAAATAGAAGGGACTTACAAAAAACAGAGTTGCGCGAATTAAAACGCGTCGTAAACGAAATTCTCACATTGCAACTTTTTATTCCGGTGGTGTCGCGTCTACAGGGTTGTAACATAAAGGAAACTTTACGGAAAAAAAGCAGTTTGCAGCACTGTAGAGACAAATGAACAAACCTTTTACTCGCGTAATCTTCGTTTCAAAATGTTTAGGGATTAGACAAATATAATCTGCAGAATTTAGTAAAGTTTCTTTTGATGCGTAAGGTATTCTCAAGAACCCAATGCAGCTGCTGGGGCTGATGAGAATCTATGCCTATTGAGGGTGGACAAAGTTAAGCCATGACTGTTATTGCTGTACAGTCTTTTCTCCAGGTCACGCATCAGGCAGGTGCGCATCGACAGATGCGCGCCTTCATGCACTCATTACACCTTCCGTTTTCCTGTTTTGTTCACGTACTTGTGTGTATTTTGCTCAGACCCTTTCCTGCAGGAATCAACGCGACAAAAAGCGCTACCAGCAGCGAAAAGGTAAATGCAGGTGAACGGACATACAGATCTTCGTCATGCTTTATGAATATTGATAGGTGGACATTGTGAAATATATCTGGGTATCACTCACTGCACATGCTGTACGGCATGAACGACGAATAGTGGACTGGCGACAAAGCTCGATAGCGACAGTGAAAGGTTTAACCCCTTGACTGCCTGTGGACGCGGATCTCGCGTCTGAAATCACTGCACGCTGACCGACATGCGCTTGAAGAACACAAACTAAATGGGACCAGAAATAAGTATACAGCACACATGACTAACAAGAGACATAAATTCTCACGAGCCCCCCCCCCCCTCCCCCCCCCCCCTCCCCGCCAGGGGGGCTCGTGAGAATTATGACTCTTGCAGATGGGAGGCGTTCGCCTTGCCCCGGCAGTTAAGGGGTTAACGTTCCGACAACAACATGGACTTGGTGAGGGCGTGCTTGCGCTGCAGTCTGTTTCTGAAACCTCCGTTAATTCAACAACCAAGAACCACGGCTAAGGAATATGGTTACAGAGTGGTTTCAGCAAGAGGCATAGATCCTCATGAGTGCCCCTCCCCCCCCCTTTCCGCACCCCCGCAATTGAAGATCTATACTTCTTGCAGTTGTGTGGTGTTCAATTTTTCTCCGAGGTCAGGCATTGGGTTATTGGTGCGAGGACCCTCCATAATTATGCTAACAAAAGCAGTATTTGTATTGTTTCTGGGAACTGATAAGACTCGAATGAAATAGGAACTTCAGTCTCTGCGATGTTATTCTTCTCTGCTTTGTCGTGTCTATGCATACACTACCTCTTTCGCTGCTAGCGACGACTGCGGGAGAAATAATCAATCAACTATGATGGCTCCAAGGTCTGAATCGAAGTCCTACCGGCCTGCAACGGCCGCCAAGGACGAACAGACCGTGACCAGGGCGCTGGATTGGAGAAGTATATGGACCAAAGCTGATAACCGTTACATTTCCGAGAAGAAAATTAGCAAGATCCAACTGCAAGATACATCGATCCTCATGAGCCCCCGCAGTTGCGGGGGCTCATGAGAATCTATGTCTCTTGCTGATCCCACTTTGTATCCTTGTTCCTTGGAAGGCTGAAACTCTTGGTCGTTGAACTAACGAAGACTTAAACACAATCAGCGACCATTGGTACTGAAGACTCCCTGGTAGCAGGGACAAAATAAACGAGTCTTTAAAATTGGCTTGAATACTTGATCATGGTTAGTGAAATGTCTCCAAGGGCAGTGCCAGATTAGCTTGGTGCCTGAGTCAAGGCGCCAAGCTAATTTGGCACTACCAGTGGCACGACATGATCTATCAATTTCCAGCGTGTAGGCTACTCTTTTAGCAGATTGACTCAGACCGTGCGTCATCCCAAAGCCGCCTTGGTCATGTCTATGCATACAATAACCAGAAAGCTTTATCATGATCGGGGAAAGGCGGTAACCTTCTCCGGGAAACAAAAAAGGGATCAAATCTGCTGTACTGACTGATGAAGGGGGGGGGGGGGAGAAGGGGGTAAAAGGACTGGGAGAGGGGGAACTTTGGGTAGCAGAAAGAGTTATGCTAACACAGTCGAACATGTTCTGAACTATCATCTAGACTTTTTCTTGCAATAAATAAATACATAAATAAAAACAAAACAGATCTTAAAAGACAGGTGTTCAGCTCTCAAGAGAAGTCTTGAAGGGCATGAGGTGTCACCTGTCATTAAAGACCATCATTTAAGTGGTTACCTTTCACTGATGACAGGTGATCTCTCAGACGGAATGTTGTTCAAAACAGGTTCTATAAGCACTGTATTAGTGATGGATGTTGAGATCAGCATTTGGTCGGATTACTTGTTCTATTTTTATTTGTAATAGCAATGTGTCAAATCACTATTCTAGTTTTTGTTATAAGTAACAAAACGCAACTCTCCTTCTCAGCGCAGAAAAGTCTATTACTGACAACAAATCCTAATACGTAAAAGTTTACTTCATTTCAAACGGTTCACATTTTCTACACAATACGATATATTGTTGTCATAATGAAATTACGTCCTTCTAGGTTCGTATTTTAATATCAACTAGTGTAATCATTCGACATAATGAAGGAACAAGTGAAGAAAGTTTGCCAGCTTGCCTTCATTGAACTCAGAAGGATCAGCACTGTTCGACATCTGCTCAACTGACTGTTGAAGTTACCAAAACACTTGTTACCTCCCTTGTGCTGTCCCGAATCGACAATTGCAATTCTCTTTTGTCCGGTGTTCCGCAAAATCTTCTTGACCAAATCCAGAGAGTCATGAACTGTGCTGCACGTCTGATTTTTCGTGTACCGAAACGTGAACACATTATGCCTCTACTAGCTAATTTGCATTGGCTGCCAGTTTCATACAGAATTCAGTATAAAGTCTGTGTTATTTGTTTCAACATCATCTCTGGTTCTGCCCCTCCTTACTTATCTGATCTTGTCCAGCTGTATACACCGTCCCGCTCACTACGCTCTGCTTCAGACACTCGTGTTTTCCGCCCTAGACGTAATAAGGTCACTCAAGGTCATCGTGCATTTTCGTATTTTGGTCCCATTACATGGAACGCTCTCCCAGCTGATGTGCGTCACTCATCATCTCTTTCCATTTTCAAATCCAAGCTTAAAACACACCTTTTCTCTGTTGCATATACGTAAAGACCATTTTGTCTGCCGGCTCATCATGCGTGTGTGTGTGTGTGTGTGTGTGTGTGTGTGTGTGTGTGTGTGTGTGTGTGTGTGTGTGTGTGTGTGTGTGTGAGTGTGTGGTGTGAGTTTTTGTCCTTGTAAATTAATGTATTTTTTTGTTGTATGTGCTTGTTTGTGTATTCTGCTTCACTGTTTCATTACTGTGATTGTAAAGCGCCTAGAGCACCTTGGTGATTAGGCGCTATACAAATTACCTTTATTATTATTATTATAACCACCATAATTATTTAGGTTTGAACGACCCGCAGAAAAATTTACCGTATATGAGTCAAATGTCCACGATGTACGAGTCCAAAGGTCAAAGTATACTAGTCCAAAGTTCACATTGTATCCGTCCAAAGTTCAAAGTGGTAAAAGTCGGCCAAAGTTCAAAGTATGTATAGTCTACTTCGTTTATAACAAGGTCAGATATAACAAAAGTCGGATATAACAACATTTTTCAGAGGTCTGACAGCGCATTATTTCGCGTTTAATAATAATAATAATAATAATAAAGGTAATTTGTATAGCGCCTAATCACCAAGGTGCTCTAGGTGCTTTACAATCACAGTGATGAAACACAAAGCAAAATAAAAAAAAACAAAACACATACAACAACAACAAAAATACACTAATTTACAATGAGCAGAAAACTCTCTCACACACACACACACACACACACACACACACACACACACACACACACACACACACACACACACACACACACGCGCGCGCGCGCGCGCGCGCGCGCGCACGCGCACACATGATGAGCCGGCAGACAAAATGGTCTTTAAGTATATGCAACAGAGAAAAGGTGTGTCTTAAGCTTTTTAACAACGTTCGGATATAGAAAAAAACAACAACATATAAATGGGCCCCCCTGGCGATCGGTTATCCAGACGAGCAAAGAAAAAATGCGAACATTTTGGATTCCAAAAATGTCGCATTTCTTTTGCTCCTCAGTATATAAATATATAAGTATGTATATGGATTGTTTCTTCATACTTAAGTACATATATATATATATATATATATATATATATATATATATATATATATATATATATATATATATAGTTTATATATATATATATATATATATATATATATATATATATATATATATATATATATATATAATATATAACGAATTTACTGTAGATCAGTCTAAAGTTCAAAAGGTATCACAACTAGTTAGTTAGATCTCACTTCGATAATTGCCGGAATGAATGAACTGATACGGAGTCAATTTGCTAATGTCAACCACCTTCAATATACTGACTCTTAAGGTCAAAACTATCAAGTTTGATCCATCTCTTGAACTGGAAAAGTGAGGTTTCGTTTACGCCGACCGACCCTCAACAACGAACGAGAGCGAAGTCACGGCGGATAACCAGTGTGTACCAGAAACATAGACCCACACTCTGACCATATCTTAGAGGCATAGATCCTTACGAGCCCGGAGGGCGGAGTGTGTACAAAAAACACAGGCAACACTGAACATCTCCAAGAGGCATAGATCCTCACAAGCCCTCCGGGCTTGTGAGCATCTATGTCTCTTGGAGATGTTCGGAGTGTTGTCTATGCTCATGGTAGAAACTGGTTCAGTTATCCGTCGTAAAAAAAAAAAAAAGAATGAATGAGTGAATGATTGTATTTAACGTCTCTTCACATCTTGGTGATTTTAGACACTCTCTTTAAACTTGAAACTTAATAATCTAATTCATCCGCCGTGATATTTTGTTCCGCCGTGACTTCGCTCTCGTTCGTTGTTGGGAGTAGTTGGGCGCAAACGTAACCTCACTAATGTAGTCTTCAAATAGACGACTCCCAATTTTAGGAAATGTGGCCTCGGGCCTCAATATGTGAAAATGTGGGACAGCTTAGCACAACCTTTATGAAGGCAATTTGGAAATGTCATTTGCACCCGCCGGGTACCCCTGCAGGACATCTGACAAGCATGCTAAGCTGCCCACAGCCGGACCAACGCCACAACTGCACCCCAGTGCAAGAGGCATAGATCCTCATGCGCCCCCGCAGGTGAGGGGGCTCATGAGGATCAAAGCCTATTGCTGGACTTGTTAGTTAAAACGACCTATTCCAGGCAGCAGAGGCTTAATAGTTGGCAATGTTCGCTAAGTAGACCACAGCCGGACCAGCATCACACCACTATCTCTATTAGTAGCAGCGTGTGTGTATGCGCGTTTGCGCGAGTGCGAGTATGAGTCCATTTTTAGTGACGATCCACCTGCCTTGAATGAGTGATACGCATTTTTGAATGGTGACTTTATAGAGTGCGTTGTATTTTTTGTTTTCAATTTTATTTATTTATTTTTTGTAATACTTTTTGTAAATTACGTTTTTGTAATTAGTTATTTTTCTACAATTAGCTTTTGTTAAGCGCCTAGAGCTCTAATTTCCGAGGTTAGGCGCTATGCAAGTACTCATTAACATTTTTTTTAACACCCCAGTGCAAGAGGCATAGATCCTCAAGAGCCCCCCGCAGGTGCGGGGGGCTCATGAGGATCGATGCCTCTTGCTGGACTTGCGACCTACTCCAATCAGGAAAGGGCTAATAGTTCGCAACATCTCGCTTATAAATGTTTCTTAGTATGTCTTCACAATAATCCTGGACCCAAGGGCTGACTTTAATTATGAGGTTTGAACGTCGTAAAATGAAAGACTTTTCTGTTCATCCTCTCTTTTGAACGCAGGAGAGTTCCTTCCGTTACGCTCAAAGGCAACGGAAAGCCTCTTGCGTGTGTGTCTAAAATAACACAGATTGTGAAAAGAAGGGTAGAAGAGTCTTAGATGAGACATGACAGCATTGATAATCCGTTGTATCTGTGAGTGTTAGCAGTCAAAGCCTGCCATGGAGCAGATCGCTTTAACTCTTTGCGTCTTGCTAGCGGTTTTATACATACAGTAACTCATGGCCACTGGCGGTGAATGGGTTAACCCTTCCACCAGTGTCAGCTAGGCAGTAATACCAATGGCGCCCTCTGGGGGTTATACATTATACGCACGTAAACCAAACGGACCAAGGTTCATGTACACGGCCACCAGAGACCTGCCAACTGCAGCTGGTCCACGTTATGCAAAACCATTATAGCTCACGTGTATGACCGATTTACATATATGTGACCTTTGTGACAAGGGCTGGCTTCTGCAGCAGCAAAATCCATGTTTTCTGAAAATGTAAGCATTTTTCACACATCTGTCAACCCTCGTGACCCTTGACCCTTGTGATGAGTCGACTAAATTAGTATGCATAGGAAGGTCTTATCATCAGCTATCTTTGTACCAAATTTGGTTAACAAATTTGCAAAAATTTGGGAATACCTACAATTTTATCAAAAATCAGCATTTTAAACACATTTTCAAGCCTCTTGTGACCCTTGACCTTTCCAAGGGGTTATCCAAATTTGTATGCATTCTTACCATCAGGTATCTCTGTACCAAATTTGGTTTTTAAGTTGTGAATAGTATTTGAGAAAAAAATCTTTTGTCAAAATATGGCTATTTAGACCTATTTCCTGAGCTCTCGTGACCCTTGACCTTTCCGAGGGATCAACCAAATTAGTGTGCATAGAAAGGTCTTCCCATCAGGTATCTCTGTAGCAAGTTTAGGCTTAAAGTTCTGAATAGTATTTGAGAAAAAAACATCTTTTGTCAAAATATGGCTATTTCAGACCTATTTCCTGAGCCCTTGTGACCCTTGACCTTTCTGAGGGGTTATTGTTACGATTGTGGTTGTGTTGTTTTGTGAGAGCATGCATGTGTTAATCGTAGGAAACGATCCGATATTTATTTGAGCTATCATGGTTACGTATCACGTACCTTTTCAGTGAGATTCTCTATTGTTCGCGCAGATAGCGGAATTGGTTTTTGTTATGATACGCTAAGTTTATAATAATAAATAAATAATTAAGGTATTTACAATGCGCTTATATTATAATAATTATAACTCTAAGCGCGCACTCACAACTCGCGCACGCATGCGTACGCTTTAGACAACGACTCACGTACCACAAATAGTGAAATACATTACGACAGTCTGCTTAGGGTGGGGAGTGTGGTGGTATAGTGCTAGAACTGTTGAAAGACGTGAGTTTTCATGGCGGACTGAAGGAGGAGAGAGAGTGTTTCTGACGGAGAGAGAATGGGAGAGTGTTCCAGATGGATGGACCGTATACTGAGAAGGAGCGGGGGCCGAAAGTGCTGAGTTTGGTGCGGGGGATTTGGAGGCGGAGACGGTCGGAGGCGGAGCGGAGGGAGCGGGGAGGAGTGTAGGGGTGAAGTAAGTTTGAGAGATAGACGGGAGCGCAGTTGTTCGGGAATTTGTAGCAGAGAGACAGAATCTTGTGTTGGATGCGTTGGGGGATGGGAAGCCAGTGAAGGAGTTTGAGCAGGGGAGTGATGTGGTCGGATTTTTTCTTTCTGAGGACGAGGCGGGCAGCATTGTTCTGGACGCGCAGGAGAGTGAAAGTGGTTGAGTGAGGGAGGCCGGAAAGGAGAGAGTTGCAGTAGTCGATGCGAGATAGGATGAGAGAGAAAGCAATTTTGGTGGCAGCTTTGGTAGTGAGGTATTTTCTGATCTGACCGATGCGGCGGAGGTGGAAGTAGCATGCCTGGGCCGTGGCGGAAACAAAGCTGGTCATGGAAAGAGAGGAATCGAGGATAACACCGAGGTTTTTGGCCGAGTCAGAGAGGGAGATGGGGGTGCTGTCGAGTTGAAGGTGGAGGGAGGGAGGGTGCTGGGAGAGTTTCTGACGAGTGCCTACCAGCATGGCTTCCGTTTTGTCGTCATTCAGTTTAAGCTTGTTTGCTGTCATCCAGTTTTTCACGTCTTCGTAGCAGTCAGCCGTGCGAGTCAGTAGTGACTGAGTGTTGTCGAGTTTGTCTTTGTCTAGTAGTTGTGAGTCGTCAGCGTAGAGGTGGTGGTGTATGTGGTGAGACTGGATGATGTTGGACATGGGAGACGTGTAGAGTGTGAAAAGGACCGGGCCCAGGACGGACCCCTGTGGAACTCCGCAGGAGAGCGTGACTGGGTTGGAGGAGACGCCGTCGATCGTGACGGTCTGCTGTCCGTCGGAAAGGTACGAGAGAAACCAGGAGTGAGCAGAGTCAGTGATGCCAAAGGAATGGTGAAGGCGGTGGAGGAGAATAGAGTGGTCTATAGTGTCGAAGGCGGCAAAGAGGTCGAGTAGCGTAAGAAGGGAGATGTTGCCCGAGTCGGTGGAGAGAAGCAGGTCGTTTAAGATATGTAGAAGGGCTGTTTCAGTGCTGTGATGTTTGCGATAGGCAGACTGGAAGGGACTGAGGAGGTTGTTGTCGGCGAGGTGGAGTTTGAGCTGGTTGAGAACGACCTTCTCAAGAAGCTTGGACAGGAAAGAGAGATTGGAGACTGGGCGATAGTTTTTGAGTTCGTTTGGGTCGAGGTTGCTGTTTTTTGAGGAGAGGACGGACGATGGCAGCCTTGAAGATATCGGGGACGGAGCCGTTCTCTAGAGATGTGTTGATGATGTCGGTAATGAATGGCAGAAGTTTTGGAAGGCCGTCCCGGTAGAGAGAAGCTGGGAGAGGGTCAAGTTCGCAGGTTTTGAGAGGCATGGACTTTATGGTCTTGAGGACTTCATCCTGAGAGACGGGCTGGAAGGACGAGAGGGGGGTGCCGGAAAAGGGGGTGTCGGGAGGGCAAGGCGGAGAAGGCAGAGTGTCGAGTGTGTTGCGCAGAGTTTGGGTTTTGTCGGGAAAATAGGTGGAAAAAGCGGACGGGAGTTCTTCTTTGCCGTGTGTGTTGGGGAGAGGAGAGTCTTTAGAAATGCCTAGGAGTGAGTTCATGGTAGCGTAGAGGGTTTTGGAAGAAGTGGATTCTAGGATTTTGTTTTGAAGGTGTTTACGTTTGGAGTCGGAGATCATTCTGCAGACTTTGGATCTAGTTGTTTGGAAGATCTGTCTGTGAACGGTGAGGCCAGCGGCGTTCCGCTTGTCGGCGCTCGCGCTTGGCCTCAGCTATGTCGTCAGTGAGCCAGGGGTCGGGGGGTCGGTTGGATATGGAGCAGTTTAGTCCGGAAGCTTCTAGCAAAGTCGCACGGTGGATAGCGGTAGTAGAGCTGCTCTATTTTTAGCCATAGTTGTTCTCTGTGCGCGTGAATTTAGCAGCCGTTCTTTGAAAGGTCGTGAACGGTGTACCATACTTTTGTGTGACGTCATTATACACTAGGATTTGGGGTTGAAATGAGCAGTCAAATTTTTGTAGACTATTGTAGTTATTCTAGAAAGTTGCTTTTTTTTTTTTTTTTTTCTTCTTGTTTTGCTACTCCAAGTTTTCTTTGTCGACCTCAGAGGTATTCCTCTCACGCCGCTCATCCCCGTCAACCCCAGTGTCCTCACCCAGGCCCGCTGGTTGTTCCAGCCAGACTCCCGGCCCTGCCGCTATATATATGTCAGGTAGTAGGGGACTCCTTCCGGAGGAAACTCCGCACTGCTGCCGAGTCACTTCGGTGGTGTTCAGTGTAGCCTTCAGGTGACCACACCTACTATTCCCCTACTTACGACATTGCTAGTCGCGGAGTCGAGTCAACCACTACGTCCTTCCACGCACAGCAGCAGGTCTGGCCGAAGACAACCGCGCACCTAGGGCTCCTGGAGGACTGGGATGAGGTCACCATGAGACGGAGACTTGAGGGATCAGAAACCTGGAACAGCGTTTTTTTTTTCATTTTGCATGAATGAGGGTGATTATATGATGATGCCATGGTGGTCCATGTGGTTGGGAACTGCGTGACAGGGCCGCATTCCATGCTTCCTGTCATAAATATCCTGGTGTTAACCAGGCCCGGAAACTGCGGACACCTGCGGTGCCAGCTGTGTAATCATTCACACCTTGTGATGTGTCATAACCCGGGTAGCACCCCCCAAAGTCGCACCCGTGAAGTGGGTGAGCCTCGGCTGCGTGGCATCAGCCTTCCCATTGGGTCCATAGCACACCCGCTCTGCGTAGGAGCCGACCCAGGTAGAAAAAATCCCGCTTGACTCGGCTGGGATTCGAACCCGGATCTCCCGGTCGCCAGTCCGACACGCTAACCACTGCGCTACGGAGGCCGGTCCTTTTTTTTTTTTCTTTTTTTTTATAATTAATATTTATGAGTTTCACTTACGTGTTCCGTTCTGATTGGGTGCGTTGTGTAAATTCATTAGATTTTTCTGGAAAGTCGTTTAACTATAAAAGTTTGTGCTGGGAAGCACGTGTGTACATTGTCATGCATTGTCAGTTGTAGGGACACACAGTTTATCGTAGGTACGTGGCCCGTATAGGATGTACATTGTGAGAGACGCAGCGTAACGGTGGTGTACGTTGTATGAGAAACTTTGTGTCGCCAGTGTTGACATTTGCAGAAGAGACATTGTATCAGTGTTGTTGCATTTGGGAATGCATTGTGTGCAGATCGCATCGCTGAATTAAAATATTGTTGGAACTGTTACTCCAGTGTAGCCTACATCCTTAAGCCACGTGTGACGGGTTGCAGCTGAATGAAGTTTATTTAAAAGAAACTTACGTGCGTGCGTCTGGTGTGTTTATCATACTACGACTTCGACTCCACCACGTAACAGTAATCCAAATTAGTATGCATAGATAGGTCTTACCATCAGGTATATCTGTACCAAGTTTGGTTTGAAGTTGTGAATAGTATTTGAGAAAAAAAACATCTTTTGTCAAAATATAGCTATTTTTCACCTATTTCCTGAGCTCTTGTGACCCTCGACCTTTCCAAGGGATCAACTAAATTAGTACCTATCGAAAGGTCTTAACATCAGGTATCTTTGTACCAAGTTTGGGTTTGAAATTGTGAATAGTATTTGAGAAAACATAAATATGTCAAAATATAGTTATTTTGACCTATTTCCTGATCCCCTGTGACCTTGACCTTGTGAGAGGTCACTCAAATTGGTATTTTTAAAAAGGTCTTACCACAAAGTATCCTTGGGCCAAGTTTGAAAAATGTGGCTTGAATAGTGTCCGAGAAAATACTAAGTTTACCACGGACGACGGACGACTGACGAAGGCGGACAGCGGACGGACGACCACTGACCCAAAACATAGACTCACTTTTGCTTCGCACGTGAGCCAAGAAAAACAAAAACACAACCACCGTCACCACAACAACAAAAAACAAACAAACACATCATTCCATCACCACCAACAGCAAAAGCTTGACACGACCACCATCGTCAACACACTAACAAAAACACCAAAAACAACAACCACTGCAGCGACAACAACAACGACTATACCTCCCCCATCACTACCATCGCCATTAGCGTCAGCAGACTTACGTCCAAGGTGAGCTTTCCATCCGGACAGTCCTTCATGAAGCCTTTGTACCTGCAAACACAAGAACAGGGTACATTCAGTTACCCGCATGGGCGAAGCTCGCTCGTTCAACCGAGGCCACGCAGGTGCGGTGTACCTGTGTTCCTCAGGCAGATCATCTCCGAAGCAAGAAGGCCGCTCATCGTGCATGCTCCAGGGGCGGCATGAACAGTTATTAAGACCCCCTAGTTTCTCAGACCGGGCCAGATTTTAATGAGGTGAGGCCGCACGCACTCCCGCATCTCAACCCGACTCTTTCCACTGCTTTTGAAGTGGCGGAATATGGCCTCACAGAGAGAGGCACAGACGCTCATGAACCTCTGCGAATGCATGGGCTCATGAGAATCTACGCCTGTTGCTGAGAGAAACTTGCTGTCTCTCTCATCTTATCTCGCATCGACTACTGCAACTCTCTCCTTTCCGGCCTCCCTCACTCCACCACTTTCACTTTCCAACGCGTCCAGAACAATGCTGCCCGCCTCGTCCTCAGAAAGAAAAAATCCCACCACATCACACCCCTGCTCAAACTCCTTCACTGGCTCCCCATCCCCCAACGCATCCAATACAAAATTCTGTCTCTCTGCTACAAATCCCTGAACAACTGCGCTCCTGCCTATCCCAACTTACTTCACCCCTACAAACCTTCCCGCTCCCTCCGCTCTGCCTCCGACCCTCTCCGCCTCCACATCCCTCGCACTAAACTCAACACTTTCGGCCCGGCCCCGCTCCTTCTCCGTCTACGGTCCATCCACCTGGAACACTCTCCTTCTCTCTCTTCGTCAGAAACACTCTATCTCCTCCTTCCAGTCCGCCCTCAAAATTCACCTCTTTCAACAGTTTTAGCACTACATCACCACACTCCCCACCGCAAGCTGACCGTCGTAATGTATTTCACTATTTTGTGGTTCGTGAGTCATTGTCTAAAGCGTGCGCATGCGTGCGCGAGTTGTGAGTGCGCGCTTAGAGTTATAATTATTATAAGATAAGCGCATTACAAATACCGTAATTATTATTATTATTATTATTAAATCAACCCCCTGTAGTCCTCCTCATTGTGTTTCTGAAATCTTCGTTAATTCAACGCCAAAGAAGCCCCCTGCCGTCCAAGGAACGTGCACACAGAGTGGTGTCAGCAAGAGGCATAGATCCTCATGGGCCCCCGCAACAGCGGGGGCTCATGAGGATCCATGCCTTTTGCAGTTGGATCGTGTTCAGCGTTTCCTCGCGGGCAGCTATGGGTTAACTTCCCAAACAGAACATGAAAAAGGACGAGGCATGTGTCAGGCAGTACAAGGCTGATCAGCCGAGTAATTATGGAGAGTGCTGTCGGTTCATATGAGATGATAAGCTAGAGCGGTAAGACCCATCCCGTGCCACAGTGAGTCCTAACCAAGGTCACCATGTTCAAGAAGAGTGAGCAGTTTAGTTTAGTTTTTGTTTTTGTTTTGTTTTTTAATTCACTAAAAATGAAACACACTCACCATTGTTTGATCTCTCCCTCAGAGACTGAAAGAGAGAGAAAAACAAAATTAGCTTGTACATAAATTAGTGATGTTCCGCGATGATACAGGACACACATTAGAGACTGAAGGATCGATCGACCGATCGATCAAGAGATCAGTCAGTCGATCGATCTATCGATAAAACAATCAGTCAGTCAAGCGATCGACAGGTGACTGAATGAATGAATAATCGAATTAATAATAAAGCAATGAATCAATCAATGAATCGATAAATCCATCCACGCATCCATCAATCCATCAATTTGCCCGTTTGTCCGTCCGGCCATCCACGCATCCAACCAGCCTGTTGTCAACGTCTAGACTGAAGAAAAGACTTTTTTTTTTCGGAAGGGGGGGGGGGGGGGAGGGTTGGGAGGGGGAGCGCTTACATGGGTTGTTTCAACTTTTCGGATACTGGGCCTTCCCACTTCTGAGCACCTTCCTACGCCGCTGACTAGATGCCCATCGACATCGACACCGTCCAGGCAAAAATTGTTTGATGATTCGATTTGATCTGTTTCAGTTCGAGCGATAGGTTCAAGCATGACACAACAGCAGTGCCTCATACAGTAAGATCATTCCGTCTACAAGAGGCATATATTCTCATGAGCCCCTGCGACAGCAGGGGCTCATGAGAATCTATGCCTCTTGCTAGCCGTCATTAGTGACATGCGCATCCTACGTCAGAGACAGTTAAACCGGTTTAAAACTTAATAGTCAGCTACCCCCAGACTACCAACTGTGCAGAATAATGTGAAGTAATGCAATTTACTCAATGCAGCTGTCTTGCGTAACAGGTTGCGAAAACATGCTTTGATCAGGCATTACTAACGCTAAAAACGGAACCGGTGAACGAATTTATGTGAAAGCCGCAAAATGAAATGTGTGTGTGTGTGTGTGTGTGTGTGTGTGTGTGTGTGTGTGTGTGTGTGTGTGTGTGTGTGTTTGTGTGTGTGTGTGTGTGTATGTGTGTGTGTTTGTGTGTGTGTGTGTGTGTATGTATGTATGTGTGTGTGTGTGTGTGTGTGTGTGTGTGTGTGTATGTAAGAGAGAGAGAGAGAGAGAGAGAGAGAGAGAGAGAGAGAGAGAGAGAGAGAGAGAGAGAGAGAGAGAGAGATGATGATGATGATGATGATGATGATGATGATGAAACATTTTTTATTCAGGATAACTTAGTTTTAAGCATGCGAATGCCTCTCTTACAAACTGTCCTGCTACACTACACACATAAATATACATCGAGCAACACAGTAAAATATTAAAAAAACCAAACAAACAAACATAGTATCAAAAACAGTTAAATATACGAAAAGCATAACAGACGAAAAAACAAACAGACATAATAACAGCGACATAAGCTGAAGGTCATCTTATAATTAGAACATGCCTCTGAGAGTACAGCATTAATAGAGGAAAATTAAATCGTGGTATTAGTTTAGAAGTAAAAAGCGATAATGGCGATCCTTAAATATACTAAATTTAGAAATAGACTTAAGATGCTGGGATAAATTATTCCATGCTTTTGCACCTGAAAAGGAAAGGTTAGTTTTATATAATTATATATATATCTAATCTTGTTCTTGGTAGGTGGAGCGACCTGTTTCTCGTGTTTTGTCTGTAATTATCTGAAAACAAAGTTCGCAAATGGAGTGGGGCTCTCTCGTATAGAATCGTGTACAGTAATACACACCGATTAAATTCGAATTGTTTGTTTAATTAATGCCAGCAATTTAAGAGATTTGATTTTTTTTGTCTGTGGGGGCGAGTCCAGGAAGTATGAGTTTGACACCTCGACGATACAGAGAATTTAATTTATAATTTTTAATTTATTTTTTTCATATGAACTTCGCTGCAACCGTCCCAGACAGTGGAACTGTAATTACAGTGCGTTTTGATATGCGCGTGGAAGAAAATTGATTGTACATTGCTTAACGTCCCGACAGCAACAAGACTTTCTCAGGACGTGCCTGCACTGCTTGTGAAAAAAACCAACTAAACAGAACATTGAATGTATGTCACCAGCCGGTCCAATACGTTAAATAAACCTACGACATGGGGCCTAAATAAAGCTAAGACCATTTTAGCAACACACATCCAATATCAAGAGCTACAGGCAGCGCAGACAATCGGGAGAGTTTTAAAAAGGCAAATACAGGTGAATGTACAAAGGGTAGACAGAAACACGTGCCCCAGAATAGAGAGGAAAAACCCACCCTGTGGGGCTGAGCAGTGTGACCCTGGGAACTAAAAAGTAGTTAACCCCACCCAAGTCCCCCAGGGAAGACCCGGGTGGAGGGCGTGGAAGAAAAGTTTGCAAACGTCAGGATTAACTATACGGCTGAGCTTAGACAAAAGGAACATGTTTATGGACAAAGTTTTGCATACGTTATCAACATAAGGTTTCCAGTTTAACTGGTTGTCTACTGTTACGCACAGCAAGCGATGCTTAGTTACTTGTTCTAAAGGTCGGCCGTCTAAGGTAAGTGTTAAAGTTGGTAGTCCGCGCTGGTGTTTCTGGCGAGTTGTAACCAACATGCTCTTTGTCTTTGGAAAGCTAATTATCATATGATTAGTAATGCACCAGTCAGCTTCTTCGTCCAGGCTTTGCTGGCCCGGGAGTACCTTATTGATGTTCGCTAGCTCCTTGTTAGATGTGTGTACGGTTGTGTGGTCGTCAGCGAACAAATCACAGTTAGCCTCTGGGTGAGATATGCACAGCGGCAGATCATTAATAAATAATAGAAACAATAAAGGCCCTAGAATAGATCCCTGTGGAACACCACAAGTCACTACACCGTTTGAGAGAGAGAGAGAGAGAGAGAGAGAGAGAGAGAGAGAGAGAGAGAGAGAGAGAGAGAGAGAGAGAGAGAGATATTGTGTTGTTGTTTAGCAAGCACAGTGAAATTACGCACATGCACAGCCTGCGCAATTAACCCCTTCGCTGCCAGTGATGACGAATTTCGCGTCTGGAACCACTGCCCACTGACCAACATTCCCGCGAAGAAAAACAAATGAAATGGGATCAGACGTGGGCACAAAGATCGCATGACTAAGTCAAGAGACATAAATCTTCATGAGCCCCCGCGACTGCGGGGGCTCATGAAGATTTATGTCTCTTGTAAATGTAGCGTTCGCCTTGCCCTGGCAGTTAAGGGGTTAAAGCCATTTATCACTACACAGTTGATTAGATTCGATATCGATTTCTTTTTTGCATAATGAGTTCTCTTTTCAACCGTAACTGCAAAAGGGTGTGTGAGAGCGTGCATGTGAAGCTTTGCTCAGTACTAGTTTGCTGTTGTTATTGTAATGTTGATGTTAGTGGCGGTGTTAAGGTTGGCATTGTAGTGTTTGTTTTTGTTTTTTCAGTGTTGTTGTTGTCGATGTTTTTGGTGGTGCTGTTACTGTTATTTAGTGTTATTGTTGTTGTTTTTGCTTACAATGGGGTCGTGTTGGGAAGGTCATGCAGATATGCTTGTAATAAAATATAAATCAAAGTCATTTACTTTGACACTTTGGCCCACTGGCGCAATACCTTTATAGAAAAAAGTCATTTACTTTGGCACTTTGGCACACTGGCGCAGTACCTTTATAGAAAACAAAGTCATTTACTTTGGCACTTTGGCGCAATACCATTATAGATAAAAGTCATTTACTTCGGCAATTTGGATATAAATCTATAATGGCGCAATACCTACCTAGAGGCAATACGACGGGCTTGTTCAGATAGCATGTCTGTTAAAAGTCCTGGTAAATCAAAGTGGCACAGCTGAATGGCGGCCGAATTGATCAGTGTTCAGGTAGTGCTCCACAGGCAATAGCTGTCCCCGTCCCCCCATAACCCGCCCGCTAGGGCCGTCCATTATCACGAGTGGACGTGAACTCATTTTGCCCGTGACACCGACACCACAGCAAGATATGGCTGGTCCATCTGTCTCCTGAATTGTAATGCAGTCCTCAGAGGATAACTCCAAAATGTGGATATTTCGTACCTCGGGCACAATGAGTTAAACCCCGAACTAACCGAACCGAATCTACCTAGAGGCGAGGCAGTGTACCCAGCATCCCCGTTCAGGTGGCAAACGACCCTAAACGATCCCATTTCCTATCCATCCTCATGACGTCCCCCCCCCTCCCCTCCGTCACCCTCCCCCCCCCCCCACACACACACTCCCTCCGTCACCCTTCCCTGCTGTAGTTAGTACGCAATCTTCATGGAAACACAAGCAGTCTGCCTTAGAGCTTAGTCTAAAATTGAGTTTACCTTAGGTTTCGTCAACCTGGACTTCCGCGCGAACCAAAGGTAAATGTAACCCCTTCATTGCCGAGAAAAAAATCTACACGATCCGGCTGCAAGAGACATAGATCCTCGTGAGCCCCCGCGACTGCGGGGGCTCACGATGATCTATGCCTCTTGCTGAGACCAATTTGTATTCCATGCTTCTCGGACGGTGTTGGCTTTTGGTTCGCTGATTGAACCGAGATTTCAGAAACAAGAATGAGCTTAGTTAGTTATTTGGGTTTAACGCCGAGCAAGCAAATAAGGCCACCTCACGGCAGTCACAAGAATGAGCGTACAGTGGGCAGGGAAGGGGTTAATTTCAAAATCATTGTGAGTAATCATCCACTCAATGTACTACTGCCTTCGACATGTAAAAGTCTGACAAAGAATATTTAACCCCTTTAGCTGCAGGTCGTGGCAGATAAAGTTTATCTTTGTATCAGTTGAGTACCGCCGGAGACCCGCAGTCGCTCAAGGGACAACTGACAGGGATGCAAAGCGGTGTCAGCAAGAGGCATAGACCCACATGAGCCCCCGCAGTTGCGGGGGCTCATGAGGATCTATGCCTCTTGAAGCTGGTTGGACAAAATGTTCAGATCTCCTCGGCAGTGAAGGGGTTAAGGTAAATTCTATTCCAAACCGCGTGGTCACCCTCTGCCTGTGCGAGGAAAGGTTCAGCAGCCTTTTGGAAATTTAGGAGGCTGGTTTTAGACCGCTAATCTCATCCCATCAGGACATCACCGATATGAAACCAGCCACTTCAGTCCTACGCCGGGTCTGCAAAGCCGCAATGATTCTCACGAGCACCATGCGGTCCTAGCCTGGGTTTCATGAGAATCCACACCGCATGATAAGCGAAAGCGGCGCCAGCTGTTCCGAACATTGAGACCGTTATCCACGTTGACGCGAGCGACTTTTTATATCATGCCTCTAAACCCCAAAAGACCGAAATGTGGACCCACAAACACGTCTTATATAACACCATCATAACTAAACGCACTCAACGGCATAGAGATTCAAGTGCCCCCGCATGCTCATGATGCTCTATGCCTCTTGCCGTTGAGACTCATGTTTGTGTTACTTAGTTATAGGGAGGGGACCAAAGGGAACTCGGTAAACACAAAGTGCACTGGCACAAAACGTTAACAGTAATAAAAAGTGAAACCCAGGAGTTTTGCGTGATATCGCACACTTGAATGCCAGTCACACGTCAGTTCTTCGCTTACTTGCTCAGTGGCTGTAATTTGTCACATACAAATACAATAAAATATTGACGCTGCTATTAGCCACATAAAATTAAACTACACTAAAATATAAGAAATAAATAAATAAATTGAAAGGCGTCTACAAGGACCATGTATCAGTTGTAGGGGGTGTGGATCGGCCAACACAGTTCAAGGGTAGTGCCAGATTAGCTTGGCGCCTTCACAGAAGCCAAGCTAATCTATCCGCCTTTTTATCTACCATGACTGCGGGTCTCAAACCCACACGACACCGGTTAGTACTACATCGGAGGAACACAAACCGATGCCCCACGCAGAGTCTAATGAGCCACTGCATCAAGCGAGAGACATAGATTCTCATGAGGCCTTTCAGCAACAACAAGAGGCATAGATTCTCATGAGCTCGTGAGAGTCTATGCCGCTTGCAATATCTGTACATGCCTGCGATGCCGCGGGAGACGAACGGCTGCACAGTGCACGGCCAGTGCTAGAGCTACGTCAACAAATTAACCAGATGCCTGAGGCCCTCATTTTCACGCCCGGTAAACAGCGTCTGATCTGAGGATTTTTACAGACCTATCAGGAATGCTGTCAGCATGACCAGCTAGACAACATTGCCTCAGTATTTGGGAGAAAGATACTCAATTTCATATTTTGCCCATAAAGACTGGCATATCGGGATGGGTTTTGTCCATGCTTATGGATGCAGCGCCGCTTCATTGTGCATTTCGGTTCAGGCAAAGAGTATCCAGTAGAGGTTACGCTAACCCTATTAGCCCCAAGGTCCCATTTCTCAAATTTTGGAGGTCAGTGTTGCCTAACGACTAGGTACCAGTTGCAGGTGATGGCTTGACCATGATAATTCAGGGGTCGTGCCATATTTAATTAGCTTGGCGCCAGAAGGGGGATGTCGTAGTTGTAATTAATTTTTCTCGTCGCCGTTCGAACTACGTCAAGGCATGATATCCGAGACAGAGACAGATAGCGATGAACCGTTTTATTTACAGGATAAAGTTTTAGGCGAAACGTCTCTCTTACAAACTGTCCTGTTAGAAAATAAACATTAACAGCAAAGAGTAAGGGAATCACAATAAATCGAAACATGAAAAAATAAACTGAAAAAACAAAACAAAAAACATTATGCAAAAGCAATGCAAATAATGCGCACACATCATATATATATATATACGAGGTGGCCTAACCAAAGCTCATCCCCTCGTAACCCAGTTGGCTAGCCGCGATCAACGGGCATCTTCTCATGCGGTCAGAAAACAAGAAAAAACAATGGATCCACTCTCATGACGACCACGACCGGACTCAACGTTGCATGCTGGAACATCCGAACCATGCTCGACACAGCAGACAGCGGACGCCCTGAACGTCGCTCCGCCCTCATTGCCCATGAATTGCGGAGGTTAAACATCGACATCGCCGCGCTCAGCGAAGTACGCCTCCCGGAGGAAGGCAGCCCCCAAGAACTTGGCGCTGGCTACACCCTCTACTGGTCAGGCAGGCCTGCATCAGAAAGACGGCTCTCAGGCGTGGGCTTCATGGTGAAGACCCACATTGCGACTAAGTTGGAAAACCTACCAACGGGTCACTCCGACCGCATCATGTCCATGCGCCTCCCACTGAGACACCAGCAATACGTCACCCTTCTCAGTGTGTACTCCCCAACCCTCCTGGCAGAGCCTGCAGAAAAAGACAAGTTCTACTCTGACCTGCGCAGCCTCCTGCAGAGCACCCCTGCAGACGACAAAGTCATCATCATCTGACTTCAACGCCAGAGTGGGCCAAGACTCTGAAGCCTGGAAAGGAGTCCTCGGCAAGCATGGCGTTGGGAACTGCAATGACAATGGTCGCCTACTGTTGGAGCTCTGTGCAGAGCAGCAACTTGTCATCACCAACACTACTTTCCAGCAAAAGGACAGTCGAAAGACCACCTGGATGCATCCTCGCTCCAAGCACTGGCACCTTATCGACTATGTCCTAGTGCGTCAGAGGGACCGCAGTGACGTCCTCCTCACCAGAGTGATGCCCAGCGCAGAGTGCCACACTGACCACCGCCTTGTTCGCTGCAAACTCAGGCTCCGCCTCAAGCTGAAACCCAAGAAAGGGGCCCCCCCCAAGAAAAAGCTTGATGTTGCCAGCCTTCAGCGTGACGACAAGAAAGCTGCCCTTCAGGCCGATTTACAGCGCATGCTCAAAGACACAGTTGATCCAGCAGACTCCTCCCCTGAAACACTCTGGGAACAACTGAAAACTGCTATTGTAAAATCTTCTGTGGAAGTCTTGGGCTTTGCTAGAAAGAGGAACAAAGACTGGTTTGACGAAAACGACGTAGAGATCCAGGAACTTCTAGCAAAAAAAAAGAGCCGCCCACCAGGCCCACCTAGCCCAGCCTTCCTGCCCTGTGAAGAAGTCTGCCTTCCGCCTCATCTGCAGCAGTCTCCAGCTCAAGCTTAGAGAGCTCCAGAACGAGTGGTGGTCCAGACTCGCACAGAGGACCCAGCTCTGCGCTGACAACGGTGACTACAGGGGCTTCTACGAAGCACTGAAAGCAGTGTATGGCCCTAGGCACCTGGTACAAAGTCCCCTGCGAAGCGCTGATGGACAGGCACTCCTCACAGATAATACCTCCATCTTGAACCGCTGGTCGGAATACTTTCAGGACCTCTTCGGCGCTGAGCGCACTGTTCAAGAAACAGTCATCCTCCAAATCCCACACCTTCCACTAAAGGTTGAATTGGACGAACCGCCCACCGCCGAAGAGACCCTCACAGCCATCCACCAGCTCAAGAGTGGCAAAGCAGCAGGCATTGACGGAATCCCGCCAGAGATCTGGAAACATGGAGGCCCAGCACTGCACAACAAGCTCCACGACCTCTTTCTCTGCTGCTGGGAAAAAGGAACACTACCAAAGGATCTCCGTGGTGCAGTCATCATCACCCTGTACAAGAACAAAGGAGAGAAGTCTGCCTGCTCTAATTATCGTGGAATTACCCTGCTGTCCATTGCCGGGAAAATTCTCGCAAGGTTGCTCCTGAATCGGCTGGTACCTGCCATCGCTGAAGACCACCTCCCAGAGGGCCAGTGTGGCTTCAGAGCCAACAGGAGTACCACCGACATGGTCTTTGTGCTGAGACAGCTTCAGGAGAAGTGCCGCGAGCAGAACAAAGGGCTGTACGTAACGTTTGTCGACCTAACAAAAGCGTTTGACACTGTGAGCAGGCAAGGTATGTGGCAGATCCTGGAGCGACTAGGCTGTCCCCCAAAGTTCCTCAACATGATCGTTCAGCTCCACGAGGACCAGCAAGGCCAGGTCAGACTAAACAGTGACTTCTCAGAACCATTCCCCATTCGCAACGGCGTGAAGCAGGGCTGCGTGCTGGCACCGACCCTCTTCACCATCTTCTTCAGCATGATGTTGAAGCAGGCCACAGTGGACCTCGACGATGACGATGCAGTGTACATCAGGTATCGTCTCGATGGCAGCCTGTTCAACCTTAGACGACTGCAGGCCCACACAAAAACCCTAGACCAACTGATTCGTGAGCTGCTCTTTGCTGATGACGCTGCCCTCGTTGCACACACACAGAGAGCCTTGCAGCGCATTACGTCCTGCTTCGCAGATGCCGCCCAGCTCTTTGGACTTGAGGTCAGCCTGAAAACGACAGAGGTCCTTCATCAGCCGGCACCCAAAGAAGAGCATCGCCCTCCCCACATCACCATCGGCGAGTCCGAACTGAAGTCTGTACACCAGTTTACCTACCTTGGCTGCATCATCACGTCAGACGCCAAGCTGGACAAGGAGCTGGACAACAGGCTGGCAAAAGCGAACAGTGCTTTCGGGCGACTATTCAAGCGGGTGTGGCACAATCAACAGCTGAAAAAAGGCACCAAGATCAGCGTGTACAGAGCTGTCGTCCTCACCACCCTGCTGTACGGTTCCGAGTCCTGGGCCCTCTACCGCAGCCAACTACGACTCCTGGAACGCTTTCACCAGCGCTGCCTGCGTACCATCCTCAGCATTCACTGGAGTGACTATGTCACCAACGTCGAGGTCCTTGAACAGGCGGAAACTGTGAGCATCGAGGCTTTGCTGCTGCGGACACAGCTTCGCTGGGCGGGGCACGTCTCCAGGATGGAGGATCATCGCCTACCCAAGATCACTCTGTTCGGCGAGCTCGCCACTGGACACCGAGACAGAGGGGCACCAAAGAAGAGATACAAAGACGGTCTCAAGAAGTCACTTAGTGCCTGCCAAATCGACCACCGCCAGTGGTCTTCGCTTGCTGCGGACCGTGACACCTGGCGCTCCACCATTCACAAGGCTGCCGTCTCCTTTGAGGACTCTCGCAGAGCTAGCCTTAAGGACAAGCGGCTCAGAAGAAAAAACAGAGCTGTCGTAACTCAGAACCCTGACCAGACCTTCCCCTGCAGCCACTGCGGTCGAACCTGCCTGTCCCGGATTGGCCTCCGCAGCCACGAAAATGCCTGCAGACGACGTGGGCAAGCCCCATAGAATCTTCGTTCGCGAAGTCAAGCCAAGATATATATATATATATATATATATATATATATATATATATATATATATATATATATATATATATATATATATATATATATATATATATATATATATATATATATATATATATATTAGTCCGTTCAGATAGTAAGTTAGTGTAACAAGACGTTATATAAACGAGTTTTGAAGGTTCTAGAGTCAGAAAGAGCCTTCCTGCCTTGTGAAGAAGTCTGCCTTCCGCCTGGTCTGCAGCAGTCTCCAGCGCAAGCTCAGAGATCTCCAGAACGAGTGGTGGACCAGACTAGCACAGATAACCCAGCTTTGCGCTGACAACGGTGACTACAGGGGCTTCTACGAAGCACTGAAAGCAGTGTATGGCCCCAGGCACCTGATACAAAGTCCCCTGCGAAGCGCTGATGGACAGGCACTCCTCACAGATAATAACTCCATCTTGAACCGCTGGTCGGAATACTTTCAGGACCTCTTCAGCGCTGAGCGCACTGTTCAAGAAGCAGTCATCCTCCAAATCCCACACCTCCCAGTAAGGGTTGAATTAGACGAACCGCCCACTGCTGAAAAGACCCTCACAGCCAACCACCAGCTCAAGAGTGGCAAAGCAGCAGGCATTGACGGTATCCCACCAGAGATCTGGAAACATGGAGGCCCAGCACTGCACAACAAGCTCCATGACCTCTTTCTCTGCTGCTGGGAGGAAGGAACACTACCAAAAGATCTCCGCGATGCAGTCGTCATCACCCTGTACAAGAACAAAGGAGAGAAGTCTGCCTGCTCCAACTACCGTGGAATTACCCTGCTGTCCATTGCCGGGAAAATTCTTGCAAGGCTGCTCCTGCATCGGCTGGTACCTGCCATTGCAGAAGACCACCTCCCAGAGGGCCAGTGTGGCTTCAGAGTCAACAGGAGCATCACCGACATGGTCTTTGTGCTGAGACAGCTTCAGGAGAAGTGCCGTGAGCAGAACAAAGGGCTGTACGTAACGTTTGTCCACCTAACAAAAGCGTTCGACACTGTGAGCAGGCAAGGCATGTGGCAGATCCTGGAGCGACTTGGCTGTCCCCCAAAGTTCCTCAGCATGATCGTCCAGCTACACGAGGACCAACAAGGCCAGGTCAGACTCAACAGTGACTTCTCAGAATCATTCCCCATTCTCAACGGTTTGAAGCAGGGCTGTGTGCTGGCACCGACCCTCTTCACCATCTATTTTAGCATGATGTTGAAGCAGTGGACCTCGACGATGACGATGCAGTGTACATCAGGTATCGTCTCGATGGCAGCCTGTTCAACCTCAGACGACTGCAGGCCCACACCAAAACCCTAGACCAACTGATTCGTGAGCTGCTCTTTGCTGACGATGCTGCCCTCGTTGCACACAGAGAGAGAGCCCTGCAGCGCATCACATCCTGCTTTGCAGACGCTGCCCAGCTCTTTGGACTCGAGGTCAGTCTGAAAAAGACAGAGGTCCTTCATCAGCCGGCACCCAAGGTAGAGCATCGCCCTCCCCACATCACCATCGGCGAGTCTGAACTGAAGTCAGTGCACCAGTTTACCTACCTTGGCTGCATCATCACGTCAGACGCTAAGCTGGACAAGGAGCTGGACAGCAGGCTGGCAAAAGCAAACAGCGCTTTTGGGCATCTATACAAGCGGGTGTGGCACAATCAACAGCTGAAAACAGGCACCAAGATCAGCTTGTACAGAGCTGTCGTCCTCACCACCCTGCTGTATGGTTCCGAGTCCTGGGCCCTCTACCGCAGCCAACTACGACTCCTCGAACGCTTCCACCAGCGCTGCCTGCGTACAATCCTTGGCATTCACTGGAGTGACTATGTCACAAACGTCGAGGTCCTTGAACAGGCAGAAACTGTGAGCATCGAGGCTTAGCTGCTGCGGACACAGCTCCGCTGGGCTGGGCACGTCTCCAGGATGGAGGATCATCGCCTACGAAAGATCACCCTGTTCGGTGAGCTCGCCACTGGACACAGAGACAGAGGGGCACCAAAGAAGAGATACAAAGACTGTCTCAAGAAGTCACTTAGTGCCTGCCAAATCGACCACTGCCAGTGGTCTTCACTTGCTGCGGATCGTGACACCTGGCGCTCCACCATTTACAAGGCAGCTGTCTCCTTTGAGGACTCTCGCAGAGCTAGCCTTAAAGACAAGCGGCTCAGGAGAAAAAACAGAGATGCCGCAACTCAGAACCCTGGCCAGACCTTCCACTGCAGCCACTGCGGTCGAACCTGCCTGTCCCGGATCGGCCTCCGCAGTCATGAGCATGCCTGCAGACATCGTGGACAACCCCTATAGAATCTTCGTTTGCGAAGTCAAGCCAAGAGAGAGTCAGAAATGGATTTTATTTGGGTGGTCGTTCGTTCCAGGCTTTGCCACCTGAGAATGAAAGGCTGTTTTTTTTTTATATATATCGAGTCTGGCCCATGGTGGCTGTAACAAAGTGTTCCTCGTGTTTTGTCATTTACTATCTAAAAATAACATACGAAGGTAAGATGGGGTTTTATGGTTAAGAATTTTATGCGTAAGTATGCATCGATTAGATGTGAGCTGCTTGTTTAGGTTTAGCAGTCGGATAGTTCTAAACTTTTCGTCGGTGGGAGAGGGACCAGATACAGTTAACTTTACCCCTCAACGACACAATGAGTTAAGTTTCTTTAAATGTACCTCACTGCAACCATCCCAGATAGTGGAGTAGTAATCACAGTGTGTCTTAATGTGGGCATGGAGAAAGAGTCTTCTAGTGTCAGTGTTAACTATTTGACTTGGTTTTTATAGCAGGAATAAATTTTTAGATATTATTTTGCATGTGTTTTAGATATGTGGTTCCCAGCTTAGCTGGTTATCTGCTGTGACTCACAGCAAAAGTGTTTTTTAACTTGATCAAGGGGCTCAGAGTCCAGGTATAATGTTAATGGCAGGAGACCCCGTTGATGTTCTGGGCGTGAAGTAATCAACATACTCTGTGTCTTTTGGGCACTAATTGTCTTATGATGATGTTGGCACGAGCTTGAAACCTCATCAAGACTTTGCTTGAGAACTTCGTTTATTTTGGGCACTTCGCTGTTTGATGTATGTATGGTAAAGTCATCAGCAAATAAGTCACATGTTGCATCGTGATGTGAGATAGAGAATGGCAAATCATTGATAAATATGTTGAATAACAATGGGCCCCAAATTGACCCTTGAGGAACACCACGCGTTACTAAACCTTCACTCGAGTAATTACCATTAAGCAAAACTTTCTGTCTTCTGTCAATTATCATGATATCAGATGTACGGTATTGGAATCGATGTGATACATCGTTAGTTTTTTTTAATAAGATAGAGTGGTTGACTAAATCAAAGGCCTTTTTTAGTTCAAGAAAAAAAACCTGCACCTAATAACTGAGAATTATTAATGGCTGTAAGCCATTTATCAATGATATGTGTAAGGGAAGTTTGCCAAGAGTGGTTCGGGTGAAAACCAGACTGCATTTAGACAGAGTAGACAGTTTTGTTCTAGAAAATTTTGCATATGTGTATGGCGAGACTGCCTTTGCATCGCATCAAGGAGGCTGTAATAATTTAGCCTTGCCTACTCTGAGAATGAGACACCACGGAGGAATGACAACTAAAAGCACCGGCAAAACTATGCATCACATCAAGGAGTCTGTCATGTATAGTGAGCACATGGCTTCATAACACATGTATTGTCTCCCGCTCATAGAGAGAGAGAGAGAGAGAGAGAGAGAGAGAGAGAGAGAGAGAGAGAGAGAGAGAGAGAGAGAGAGAGAGAGAGAGAGAGAGAAATGAAATGAAATGAAATGAAACTTTATTTTTCAAGGATAAATGATTAGGTACCTTCAATGACCTTTTTTCAATCATGTCCTTGCTAAGCTATAGCATGCACATAAACACACATACACATAATGTTTTATATAAAAGTATACATAATAGTAAAAGTACTGACAGGCAACAATACTTCCATTTCAAATAATCAATGCTCACATTACACGCCACACACACACACACACACACACACACACACACACACACACACACACACACACACACACAGACACACACACACACACACACGCACACACACACACATTCACACTGATATATAGCAATCCGCGCACACACACACACACACACACACACACACACACACACACACACACACACACACACTGACATCAAGCAAAACATCGAACATTAAACATTTAAAAAAAAAAATTATGATGTTATGCTGCAAAAGAAATGACAAGGAACACCTCAGCAAGTCTAAAGTATTATGTATGATACATGAATATGAATAAGGAAATGTTTCTGCATCAATGACGGTATGAAAAAAAAAAAAAAAAAAAAAAAAAAAAAGTTTTCACATGTTCTTAATAAATTTAAGCAGTTGGTACTTGAACATTCGTAAAGAAGGTGTTGCTTTAATGTCTGCAGGAACTGTGTTCCATAATTTTGCACCAGAGTAGGAGAGGGACGTCTTGTAAATATCTAAGCGGGGCCTTGGTACTACCAGATTGTTCCCTGATGTTCGACTAGCTCTGTGGGCAAGTGCGAACAAATTAGAGAGATAGGCTGGTGAGTCTGAGAGGGTGATTTTGCGCATAAGAACCAACTTATTATAAATGAACTGCTTGTCAAGTGGTAGGATATCCAGCAGCTTGAACTTGTAATCCGTGCTAATGACTTGCATGGGTCTGTCAATGATTAATTTGATTGCCCGCCTGTGAAGCGAATTCATCCTTTTGAGATTAGCATCACTGCTTCCATCCCAAACTGAGGAGGCATAATCCAAATGTGGCTGAATATGGGCAGAGTAAAAAAGTTTCCTTGTTGGTTCGTTAGTAAAAAATCTTAATTTTGACAGTAAGAATAAGTTTTTTGATATTGATAGAGAGAGAGAGAGAGAGAGAGAGAGAGAGAGAGAGAGAGAGAGAGAGAGAGAGAGAGAGAGAGAGAGAGAGAGAGAGAGAGAGAGAGAGAGAGAGAAATGAAATGAAACTTTATTTCTCAAGGATAAATGATTAGGTACACAGACCTTTTTTCAATCATGTCCTTGCAAACGCACTCACACAACAATCTCACGCACGTGACTAAAACTAAAAAAAGTTGGAAAGGCAAAACGTGATAAAAAAAAAAAAAAAAAAAAAAAAAAAAACTATTTAGCAGTCACACACACACACACACACACACACACACACACACACACACACACACACACACACACACACACACACACACACACACACACACACACAGAACCTGATTAAACATGAACGTTAGAAGCTTAGTTTAAACAGCAACAGCAAACTCGACAATACAACTCAATGCGCTCAGAAAACGCTGACACAACTACACAATTATGGGCTTAAGTTTCTTTCAGCTGCCGAAATAAGCGGGCCCTGAATGTGGACAAAGAAGGAGCCCCAGTAATGCCGATAGGTAACAAATTCCATAGTTTGGCTCCTGAGTAAGACAAACTAGTTTTGAATATATCGAGGCTCGGCCTTGGTATAGACAGATTGTTCCTCGTTCTTTTATAAGGCGTATGAGCAGGGCTAAATTAATAGATCTGTTAGATAACTAGGCGTTTTAGAGTGGTAGATTTTAAACATAAGTACGCTTTTATTGTACATCAGTAACTTATGCAGAGGCGGCAGCATGTCGAGGGCTTTGAGTCGGTCGTCGGTGCTTTCTTTACTATCCGGGTGGATTAATTTGGCTGCCCTACGGTGAAGAGCATTAAGCCTTTTTATGCACGCATCGCTACATCCATCCCAAACTGTGGAAGCATAATCTATATGGGATTGAATATGTGCGTTATAGAATATTTCCCTTGTCGGTGTATCTGTAAAATAACGCAGTTTTGAAAGAAGATATAAATTCCTGGACACTGTTCGACATACGCTGCTGACATGCGTGTGCCATGTGAGTTGGTCGTCGATAATGACGCCTAACAAGCGTTGCTCTCTAACTTGTCTAATCGGCGCAGAGTTGAGAGAAAGGCTAAGCGGGGGTGGATGTAGCTGCTGCTTTTGTCATGTAGTTATTAGCATGCATTCTGTTTTAGACGGATTTGGTACCATATAGTTAGTGTGACACCATTTTGAAACATCAGTTAAGCCCTGTTGAAGTGAGGAATTGATTGTGGAGATATTCGCTGACGACACGTCGAGAGTAGCATCATCAGCAAACAGGCTACAGCGTACGTTTAGATCTGAAATATGCAATGGCATATCATTGATGTAAATGGAAAATAAGAGGGGCCCTAATATTGAGCCCTGAGGCACGCCATGCTTTATTATGAGAGAGAGAGAGAGAGAGAGAGAGAGAGAGAGAGAGAGAGAGAGAGAGAGAGAGAGAGAGAGAGAGAATTGAATTGAAGCTTTATTTTCTAAGGATGAAGACAGTAGGCACGCAGGCCTTTTTACATGTCTGTCCTTAATGACATTCTAAATAAATATAACAGCAGAAACGGTAACATGGCAAATAAATAAAATAAAAAGAAGAGATAATAATAATAATAATAATAATAATAATAATAATAATAATAATAGAGAGAGAGAGAGAGAGAGAGAGAGAGAGAGAGAGAGAGAGAGAGAGAGAGAGAGAGAGAGAGAGATGATGATGATGATGATGATGATGATGATGAAACTTTATTTATCAACGGTAAAAAGTTTTGACAGAAAGAAGTCGTCATTTTACAAACTTGCCGATGCTAACATCTACAACATAAAATAGTTAAATAATAATAATAATAATAATAATAATAATAATAATAATAATAATAATAATAATAATAAAGACGTTATATTTAAACACATTATTTCAGGCAACAACACTTTAAAAGAAAATAGAAACAAAATAATAATAAAATCTAAAAAAAAAAATTAAAACAAATTATATACACAGAATAATAGTAACACTCAACATTCATCTTATACCACACACACACACACACACACACACACACACACACACACACACACACACACACACACACACACACACACTATACATAAATGCATGTGGTACATGAAAGTATTAACCATCAGGGTTTGTTTAAATAAATGCCCAGTGAGGTTATTTTTTGGCTCATCAGGTAATAAACAAGTTTCGTTTTAAAGATTCCAAGCGAGGCTATAGTCTTCAAATGTGCAGGAATAGTGTTCCATACAAACGGTCCAGAAAATGATAAACTAGTTTTAAAGAGGTCAATTCTAGGCAAGGTAGGGGTAAAGTATTGTTCCTTGAGGTTTGTTCGCGTTCTTGCTGTGGCATAAATTTGGTGGTTAGATACTGCGATGTGACGCTATTTAATATCTTGTGCATGAAGATGCATTTGTTGAAACTAAGTTGTTGACACAGGCCGAGAATGTTTAGATGTCTAAATTTGTCTGTGGTAGGAATGGGTCGTGTATCTATCATTTTGACAGTTCTTTTATATTATAGAGTTTAACCTGTTCATGTGAACATCACTACAACCGTCCCACACTGTGGAGACATAATCAATGTGAGACTTAATATGGGCATGAAAAAACAGTTTACGAGTATGTGTATCCATTACTTGTCTAAGCTGGGACAACAGGAAAGTGTTTTTAGCAATGGTTTTACAGATGGTATTTATATGCGTCTCCCAACATAGTTGTTCGTCAACGTGTATTCCCAAGAATTTACGGTCTGTGACTTGTTCTATCAGTCGGCGTTCAGTTGTAAATGTAACGGCTGTGGTCAGCGTTGGTTTTTTTTTTGTCGTGTAGCGATTAAAATACTCTTTATTTTTCCTGGATAAAGAACCATATGATTCACTCTGCACCAGTCGGAAACCTCACTGAGACTACTTTGTAAGCTAAAGTTACTATTAGCTGTTTTTTTTTTTAAAACCCGAAACATGGAGGCTCGTATCGTCCGCAAACAGGTTGCAGTTGACATCAGTGTTAGTAATATGCAAAGGCAAATCATTAATGAATATTATAAATAGAAGAGATCCCAAGATCGATCCCTGGGGGACATCGTAGTTAACTTGTCCTGTTTAGAGTATTTTCCATGGGTATATTCCTTTTGTTTTCTGTCTTTTATGTATGCTCTAAATAATGCTATGGTGGTTTCCTTTATATGGTATGCTGCTAGCTTCTTTAAGAAAATGTCATGGTCGACAAGATCAAATGCTTTTTGTAGGTCTAAGAAAACAGCTCCAGACATCAGGTTTTTATTTATTGATATCAGCCAGCTGTCTACAATGTGTGTCAGTGCTGACTGACATGTGTGTTTCGGTCTAAAGCCGGACTGATGAATATTCATTAAATTGCTCTTGTCTAGAAAATCGAGGAGGGGTTTTTGTATGTGTTTTTCAAGGGGCTTTGACAGGGCCGACAAAAGTGAGATAAGACGGATTGACATCTTCAAGATTTTTTGATTTAGGAATTGGAATTGCCATAGCCTCTTTGAAAATAGTTGGAAACGTGATCTGTTTTATAGTACAGAGGTTAAAGATATATAAGTGAGTGCCTCTACCGTATATCATATATGGTAGTGGCATTTTCAGAATTTTGTTGTCGATACCATCCATCCCGGTGGACCTTTTGATCGGCATGCTAAAAATAAATTTGTCGACTTCAGCGACGGTAATATCAGGAATGATGAATGTCTGCAGTATATATTTTGCCTCACGGCAGTATTTCAGTTTCACAGAGACAGAGAGAGAGAGAGAGAAAACAGAGAGACAGAGATCTTAATTTAACTAAATGTTTTTAACTGAACGCAGGCCTATCTTACTATCTTATCTTACAGACCCGGTTTTAGCCTAGCCTACTCTGAGAATGAGACACCACGGAGGAATGACAACTAAAAGCACCGGCAAAACTTTGCATCACATCAGTCAAGGAGGCTGTAAAGTCTGTCATCTATAGTCATCGGCACAATGTATCGTCTCCCGCTCAGAGAGAGAGAGAGAGAGAGAGAGAGAGAGAGAGAGAGGCTGTGTATACTTGATACAGTGCCAGGTGTGTTCATGTTTACACGCCTCCGTCGGGTTATGACTCCCCTCCGTAAATTCCAGCCCTCTGCCCGGCCACCCCCTGCCGCTTCTCAGTAGGTCGACTAAACCACACTGGTTGCCTCCCTCGCTTCGCTCGAGGGAGACAACCGGTTTGGGTCGAAAGACTTTATGCCTTGGCGAACGACTACTAACACTTCGTCTTCAATCAACGTCTTTCAACCGCCTGTGGTGACGGTGGAAACCCGAACCGATAGCAGACGATTTCCAGACGTGTATCAGAAGCAGGTCAAAATTGCAAGTGTTTTGAAGATAGCAGTAGATTAAAAGCCCAGACAAACATGCGATAATATCACATGTTTGTCCGGGCTTTTAATCCACCGTTTTCGTCGAAACACGCGCAGTTGTGACGCACTTTTGATTCAGTTCCGTACAAATCATTAGTGTCTACTGGAGCAGACCGTTGGACCAGTTTTCTGCTGATGGTCTGAGCCACTTAGTTAAGTTCAGTTGTTATATCATGAGCTAAATCACTATACTCCTCTTCCTCAGTTAATTGTTATTACATTATATTTTATTATTGCTGTAATTTATTATTATAATTATTAATTTTTGTAGTAGTAGTAGTAGTATCTATAGCTTAATTACTTTGTTTGATTTGGAGCCGGAGTGGCATTTTGCCCTTCCTTGTGCGCGCGCACGCACACGCGCGTACCGGCACACACACACACACACACACACACACACACACACACACACACACACACTCACACACACACACACACACATCAATCAATCAGTCAGTGAATCAATCAATCACTCAGTCAGTGAATCATCAATCAATCAATCAGATGACACCTCCCACTGATCCCCTTGATACTCACAGTATGTCGTTTTCTTCAAGCTGTCCACCTCCTCCGGCTTGAGTTTACTGTTGCGTTTTCCCATCCTTGGTAAAGTGCCTCAGCACGACACTCAGAGGCACCGACTTGAATGATCGCGACGCAATCACGACAAATCCTCCTCTCAGCTCAGCCGTACAGCCCTTTCCACGTTAGCTAATTATCTGCTGGTAGCCTTGTTCACGGTTGTAGTGTGCAGGGCAACATGACACCCCTGCCACGACTGAGGATTAAAACTGTCAATGTTGGTACTTAGGAACACTGCGGAATATTTCAGTGATCAGTTGTGTTGAAGCGACTAAACTTGATCAGCAGCCATAACGTCAGACCAAAATTAATGCCGGCACGCACTACCGATGAAGGGCGATCACTCCAACGATGATCACTGTAGATTATCGCCTCTTGAAACTACAACTGACTGGCCACAGACACTCGGCTGCTATCCCGTAGCTTTCCTGTATCAAACACCGTGTGTATATCGTCTCCCTGTACACAAATAAAAACTACTAATTTTAGTTGTGTACTGAGAGACAGTATGCTCACGAGGCCGCCGGGTGGTGACTATGAAGGAACATGTGACAGGACTTGCACGGTAGTCGAGTGCCTGTGACTGAACTGACAAACCGCAACTGAACTTGATTGGAAGAAAAAAAAGTAGATACAGCTGATAGGCAGAGTCAATAACTGAGTGAAAAGTAAAAAACTTGAACCAAGAAGCCGGCACTGATTGTGAAGTCGACAGCACGGCACACGCACCGCCGCATAACTCTGCGAAAAAGACTGTGCAGGTCAGTGCCGGTAGCAGTTAGCGGAGATCTAAATTGGCACCACGCAAACTTGACACGGCTGCGCTCAGTAAGCAGCCAGAACACAGCTTACTGCGGCCGACTTGCCTGGTCTGACGGTGAAACCGACACTGAGGAGACTTATTATAAACCATAATAGTTCAAGGGTGGTGCCAGAATAGCTTGGCGCCTATAGGCGCCAAACTATTATGGCACCACCCTTTAACTAGCATAGTCCCCGCCGTGAGATGGCCTTAGTTGCCTGCCGCTCGGCGTTAAACCCAAATAACTAACTAACTTGAACTATCATCCATAGCCAATCAGTCTACTGCCTTCTTAGGACAGTCAGATGCGGCCGGCCAACTCCACCGGCAACGACTACGCCGGCAGGAGCGTGCTGTGATGCCAAGCAGTGCTGGCACCACTTTTGAACTATCATGGCCGATATTTGTGTCCTGTCTTTATAGAATACATATAATGTCCGCAAATTTCGACCGCATGACGCGATGTGCTATAGGTAGGCTTACTGGTGTGCGCGTCGCCGGTACATCCCGCGAACATTCGGAGTCACACACTCTCACAAATTAATACACTGATCTGTTCCGAAGCGGGGCAAGCATATGTCAGTGAGGTATCATCTACCGCTGGTACCAGCCAAACTTCTTCAGTTTGTGCGCAAGTCGGTCGCGTCGCACGGCAAACTTCAGTGCCGGTCAGTCGGTCGCCTGTAATTTAACCCCTTCCCGGTCAGTGATCACGAATTTCGCGTCAGAGTGCAACACTGAACTGCACACTGATCAACATTCGTGTATAGAACATGAACTAAATGGGACCAGAACTGGCATAAAGAACAGTAGGCACAACAATTGATTTAAAACCTCATAGAGGATTTATGTCTCTTGCAGCTAGGGAGATAGCGTTCGCTCAGCCCTGGCAGTGAAGGGGTTCATGTTGGCCTATTTTGTTATATGCGTGTATCAACATTGAAGCTGAAAATCAACGTACTTTCTGAAGATGAATATATGAACGAACGAACGAACAGTACAGAGCTTTAGATTTGCAAACGTTTCTTAACCCTTTCGCTGCTGAGAAAATTGAACACTGATCACCTAAATACAAGAGGCATAGCCGGATCCTCGGGAACCCCCGCAGTTTCGAGGGCCATTGAGGATCTATACATCTTGTTGCAGGGGAGGATCTGGGGGAGGGGGGGATTCAGGGGTGCCGGATCCCTTCCCCTCCCCCCCACACCCCCCCCCCCCATCCCCACCACTCCCCGAGGCCAAAACTTCATTAAAATGCTATATGAATTTCGCCTTTTTGGAGTTTGACACCCCTTCCCCCACCACCATTTGCTATGCTAATGGAACTCAGTCTCAGCACAATGTATCTCAGATCCATCTACACGAGCACCGGACTCTCAGAGGCCAAGAGTATAGTTAGGAGATTTTCGGTTACAAACAACACTCAACCAAGAAGTTCCGTTCCAAGCCGGCTTACGACGTCTTCAGTGAGTGACGCCCGCGCACAACCAACAACACTGCGAGTGAACCTGCAAGTGATGCTCGCCCACAAACAACACTCAACCAAGAAAGAATTAACCCCTTCGCTGCCGAGAAAAAATGAACACGATCCAAATGCAAGTGGCATAGATCCTCATGAGCCCGCGCGACTGCGCGGGCCGTCATGAGGATCATGCCTCTTGCCGGCTTAGACCAAGTTGTATCCAATTTTAGTCTTGGACGGTTTTGGCTTTTGGTCGTTGCATGAACTTGACATAGATTTCACTTTCAGAAACGCGGAAAACTGATGCACGTACAGTGGGGACGGCGGGAAGATTTCGTATACTGACTCGCCCACACACAACGCTCGATCACGGACAAGAGACGGGCCTACTCGGCCACAAACAGCACTGACTCAGCCAACCAAGAACGGTGCGTCGCCTGATCTCCAATGAACACTCACTCGGCCACGGGAACACTCGTACTCAAAACTCGGCCACAAAATACACTGACTCAACACTCGGCCAGGAAAAAAAATCTCCGCTGGTTCGGCCACATCTAAATACTCAACTCTCGGCCAAAAAAAGTCGTCACTGCTCGACCTCAGTTCGTGAGGTTGCGTCCGCGTTTAATGACCATGTAATCACTCAATGTCGACTGGTTCTCCGAACTGCATCGTAGAACAAAGTTGTGACCCTTTACCTCAGTCATTCTCTGTGTCAGTTATCTTGAATCTGCAACAGGCAAAGACCCTCATGAGCCCCTGTATTGCAGGCCGGGCTCATGAGAGTCTATACATGTTGCTGACGATAAATGCCTCCAGCTGTTGCTCCTTATCGATGGAACAGTAGCGTGCTATGTTACGTACGACACATGCACGCATGCCGGTTTCGCTCTAAGTCCTCTAACACGTGTAACAACCGAAGCTTGCTCCTTCAAGTTTTAAGACATAAATTGTATCCATCGCAGCCAACAACGTTCTTTATTTACTCAGCTCCGGAAGCTACATGAGTTCAAAAATATCTATGTTTCTGGCAGACGGGAAGGTCTGCCTGACAGACTTGAGCAAGCCAGCGCCAAACGGCTTGCACCAAAAGAGGATAGTATGCGCAGTCTAGAAATGGTACCACAGTCTCCACCATCCGAGGGAGCAGAGATGTATGTGTAATGAAAAAGGCTGGTGTGTTCCCGCTAGGTTTGTACCGGGGTCAGTTGCATGAGCGAGCTTAGGTCCTGCGCCAGCCACTAAGCAAAGTGCTCCGCTGTAACGGAGCATCCTGCTTAGTGGCTGGCGCAGAGTCTAATTTCGCTCATGCACCTGACCCCTGGCTGATGCCGAATCGTGCTATCAGCGCAGCTTCTCGTGCTCTCGTAGGTGTACCGTTACAAAGGCTCACAAGAATCTATGGAAGGGACTGCGAAAGGATACCTGAACAGTTGTGAAGGGAAACGCACGCGCGGTGTGCACAATCTGTATGCTAAACCTCGAACAACACACTAAAATTGAGGAAGAACAGTTGGGAATCGATCTCCTTCACAAGAGACATATTTACATAAGCAGGCAAATTTACATAAGCAGGCAAATTTAGCTCTGTATGTTTTGTCACGATGATGAACTGTGTCGGAAGAGACAACGCTGTACCGGCTGTACCCTGTTAGGCCGCAGCCTGAAACTCTCGTCTGGATAGGCATAGAGTCTCATGTGCCCCGTGTACTTTCCTGGGCAACATTGTTGAACACACTTGCTCCACATAGCAAGTCCACCGGTTAGGTGTGGAAAGAGACCGTCTGTTCATACACGTGTACTTAGGAAGTTTTGCGTAGTGCACGCTCTCACAGGAGCCCTGCACCGACGAGAATCTCCAACGCAGACCTTACGGGTCTGCGTAACCAGGAGTCATGTGACCAGATTGCATACATGCCTGGCACTCAACGACTGGACCGAATCCTAGAGGGTTTCCCCACTTGCTGTTTCTAACAATAAACAAGTTACGTCACTTACCCGTAGTAGTGTAGCAAAAAGAGGGTGGGGTGGCAAAATCGTTACGCTTTATTGTCCAGTTACGTTATATTCTCATTCTTAATTACATTTCTTTTTAAACCCTAGTGATCCTTGGACAAAAATCGCTGTGAAACGTGAAAGTCACAATAAGATTTTCGTGATCCGTGAAAACGTTCTCTTTGATTCATGAAACATGAAAAGTCGGTAACCTCACTGTAAATTCTACTGCATAACCTACCCCCCCCCCCCCCCCACCCCTGTTGTTTGATATACCGCATAGTTGAAGAAAGCTGTCTCCATTATCCACCATCAACATCATTCCCACCCCCAACCACTCCCCGACTCATTATAAGAGTATGTCTTCAGACATTGAAAAGTGGTTTTGTACTAACATATGGTGCCTCTTTGTTCATCGTCTCTTTCCATCATGAAACGTGAATGCAATTTTTCTTTATTTGTAATTCGTGAACTGCAAATAAATCCCCCCTCCCTCCTCCCCCCCTCCTCATTGGTGATTTCAATGACAACAAAAAAGAAAACAAAAAGAAACAAGAACAAGAAACAAACTAAACCGATAGTAAACAAGTGTAGTCTGAACATCTTTATTCACAAGCATTGTTTTTTTGTTTGTTGTTGTTGGGTTTTTTTTTTGGGGGGGAGGGTGGGTGGGGGGTGGGGGGAGGGGGTGGGGGGATTGTGGGGGTGGGGCTGGGTGGGGGGTGGGTGGGTTTGTGGGGAAGCTACAAGTTCTACCAAATTTAGGTCACTGGGCTACACCACCGATCACACGAGCTAAGGGGAGCAACCGCTATGAAATGTGTAGACTATGGAAAAGCTAGCTCCCTTGTCAACAATTGCTATAGCCTTGCCGGCAAGCTGTTTCACCCGGGCCAGCCATGCTGATAGTTCAAGGGTGGTGTCAGAATAGCTTGGCGCCTGCAGGCACCAAGCTATTCTGACAACACCCTTGAACTACTATGACCGATGTCTCTAGAACTGATGATGATATGTAGACCTAGCTCACTGAAAGAATAGTCTACAAAACTGACATGATAATTACATTCTCAGGATGTAATAAGTTAGATATAGTGGCATAGGAACTGAGTTTTTGAGTTGGAAACGGGGGTGGGGGGGGGTGGGGGGGGGAGGGGAGGGGGGGGGGGGGGTGAGGGGGGTGTTTGGCTGCCGAGGGGGCAGTACCCCCCTCGATCACCCCCCACCCCCCACCCCCAATGAAAACGAAAAAGTTGGGGGTTGGGGGGTGGGGAGGGGGGGGGGGGGCAAAGTATCCCCTGCCGCCCCACCACCAAATTTTGGGAGAAAAAAAAATTGTTGGAGGATTTTTGTTTTGTTTTGCAGAAACAAATATTACATTTACATGCCAGCATATTACGTATTTGTTATTATGTGTATTATCTTGGAGAAGAAAATATCATATCTTTAGTGTTATGTTTGACTTTTATTGCTAGATACGATGACCACCCCCCCCCCCCACCCCCACCCCCCCCAACCACCTCTCTCCCGACCACACCTGATGGTGAACTCGCCCTCGACATCCATCGTCTGCTTTACCAATCGCTGTCAGACGCGTCACTCAAGGGACATTACTCTGATATACTTAGTGCGCGAAGCAGAAGCAGATCATTGCACTTGCAGTCTTTTCGTTACAATATCTGAAATAGTTTGAGTGTTGCCTACATAGATATAGGAAACGGAAAGGCTTTGACAGGCATTCGTTTGCGTACTCATAAATTAGTTTTATGCCATCAGTTTGCAAACAGTTCGCCAAAGAGTCGAAGAACAGTATCGAGGGAGACATAATCGCTTTTAGTCCTAATAGTTTGCGATAGAGATTGCGATGCGGATCAATATATGAGGTTATTAGAGACAGACCGTTTGCAGCTGTGACAGACCAACAGTTTTGCAGTAAACGGACACGGTGAGAGTTTATGTGTAGAGTATATGTGCGTTTGTGTTCTTTTCAGTTTTTTCCAGTGTCTCCACATAGCCTTTTAGAGTATCAGGGCCAGCACAAATACATACTGGGCTCCTTGTTTGCACAAGGTGTAGTCTATTCTTTGCAGGTATTTAAGAAGAGAACCTTTCAGAGCAGTTCTTTTGTTATTGTTTTGTCACTTGGGTACCAGTAACTTTTTTCAGGTCAGCGGGACACAGAAGAATAGTGGATAAAGATCCTTTCACAATACCGATGGCTGCTAGTATGAGGGGATTAATTGTCTTTTGGCTCTCTTCAGTGCTTTTTGTCCTGGTAATGCCTTCACTGCAACAGAAAAATGCAAACCAACAGTGATAGGTTTAACAAAAGGAATTATAATGTAAAGCTTTTCTATTTCATTTCAGGTAGCAGGCCATACAACAGCAAGATGGGGATATTTCCAAGTTGCAAGTGCTGCTTCCTAGTAACTTTGGTCATTTTCACAATGTGTACCAACTTCAGCAACACCGCTGATCCCCCTCAAGTTGATCCAAAGGGTTACATTTTGTACTGTCCGTGCATGGGTGAGTGCTCAGTTTGCCTATTTAGTCTAAGCTACATACAGACATACAGCAGGTTATTGATTGACCATGATGGTTCAGTAGTAGTGCTAGAATTGCTCTGCACCTCTAGACAAAGCTGTTTATGAGCTTTTCTGCTAGGATTTAATATTGTCTGTAATGGGGATGGACAGCATGACAAAAAAAATACAACCCATGCACTCTAAAGTCTGTCAAGTACTTGAAACACAGCAGAAATTTGTATTTAATAAGTTTTATTTTTCTCAATATTTCTCTGTCCTGAGGACGAACGGCTTTCATTTTTTCTGTCCCTGTCAAAATTTGTCCATTAAATACGGAGAATTTTCCGTTGACGGAAAGCCCGTATTTAGGTACCCTGTGCCAACAATCAATAACCCATCTCCTCAATTGTTGTGGGTTTTGGTAGGATCTACCTCAATCCCCATTTGGGGGATTTTGACCATTGGGCACCATTTTAACCATTGGGCCGCTCAGACTATTCAATATTTTCCCTGTATTGAGGCAGGGGGGGGGGGGGTGGGAGGGGGGTGGGGTGGGGTGGGGGGCGGGGGCGGGGGGAACTTCTGATTTTGTTGTATCAAAGAAAAATGCATTTTTCATTTGTATCTTTAAAAGTTTCAGTATGTGGCACAAGACATCCTGCCTCAAAATGCAGAGTCTGATTACTGTGTAAGGCTGATGTCTGACACTGAAAACTCTTTGCTGCCATTATTCTTTTGTTAATACAGTTAATTTGACATGTTATGACTGGTGGTTGGTTTTTTAGTGTGTGCATGTAGTTTTGTGTGTCTTGTCATTTGACTTTGGCAACATATTGACAATAGGAGAAAAAGTTTAAACTTTGGTTGGTGTGAGACACCGGGCCTTACATCAAAATGATATCACTGATTAACAATGTACAACACAATTTCACTGAATTAAGACAGATTATCTATAAGGAGATCTCCCCTTTCTATTATGCACAGGGAATTGTGAGGGAATTTTTAGGAAAACAGCAAGGGTTTTGTGTAAGGTTTGATGTCCAACACCCGATATACTTTCACGTTCTTTTGCCAATTTCTTAAAAACCACTGAAGTACCTATGTTTTGCTTCAGTAGATTTATTTGTCATATCAAGTAGAATTTAATTCACCATGACGTTGGTTCCTATTCATAACTTTGTTTTGTACTGTGTCTGTCCTCAATGTGTGACCACCTCTTGCCACTCAATCATTTACCCTTTGACTTGAGTGTTGGTGGCGCTTTTGTAGGTTAGATAATATAGAAGTGTTACATTTTTACTTCTTTTGTTATAATTTTGTCTCACAGCTGTTCAGCCTTTCTATGAGCGTAATATGTGTTCCTGGCTTAACCCCTTCACTACCACTAATCATACATTGTTCATCTGAGATCGGTGTAAATTCAGATCAAAAGAGCTCCAGAGGACCCCGGAACATTGGATACAAAGTGTTTTCAGCAAGAGGCATAGATCCTCATGAGCCCCCGCAGTTGCGGGGGCTCATGAGGATCTGTGCCTCTTGCAGTAGTGTGGTGTCCATTTTTTCTCAGCAGTGAAGGGGTTAAACGGCAGTTAGAAATATCTGTGTGATATGTTCTTGTTGCAATTGCACTACTGTGATCGCTAAATTAGTGACATATTTAATCTATGATATTCTGTTTTCATTTTAAACGATATACCTTTAATAATTTAGACTTCTTAGATTAATAGGCGTGGGTGTTTGTGTGTGTGTGTGGGAGATGAGCGTGGGTGTGTGAATGGGTACATATTGGTTAGTGAGATTAGTTGTTCAGTTTTAAAGTTTTGACTGTGTGTATAAAGCATTGGATTTGTGTGATAGAGTTTTAATTATTTTTTTTATTGTTGACTGTGATGTTTGTACTTGTAACGACACTAACACACATCCCTATGCTTTATGTTCTTAAGGAAAATGGCAGTAAACAGTGTTATTATTATTATTATTATTATTATTATCATTGACTGTGATGTTTGTACTTGTAACGACACTAACACACATCCCTATGCTTTATGTTCTTAAGGAAAATGGCAGTAAACAGTGTTATTATTATTATTATTATCATTGGATGACATTTGCAGTGTCCATGTACTACTGTCGTGCTTTTGACTGTCAGTATGAGACATTTTGAACCCTTTGCGTGTCGGTAGCAGTTTTTGTCGCCATGATTCCTGTAAGAATCATGGCGACAAAAAAAATGCTACCGACACACAAAGGACTGTATGCACTGGTTGTTCTTCAGCTTTTTTTTTTTTGTTTTCTGTTGAACTTCACAGCTGTGTATGATGCACATCTCTTCAATGATACAGGACCCGTTCCCCCCCCCCCCCTCCCCCCTTCACTTGCAACTACATGAGTGCATTTTATTAATTATCCTCCTACCCTCCCCACCCACGACCCTAGTCTGCAAAATATTTTAAAAAAAAACAATCAGAAACAAAAAAAACAAACAGCAATAACAGGCAACTTTTAAATCCCTGTCACTATGTTTTTTCCAGGTCGGTTTGGAAACCAAGCAGATCAGTTTTTAGGTTCCCTGGGATTTGCACGCTCGTTGGACCGAACACTGGTTCTACCGGCATGGGTGGAATACCATTCGTACAAGATAAAATCAGTGAGTACAGAAAAATTACCTCCACCACTCCCCAAAAGGGAGGGCGGGGGAGGGGAGGGGGGGGGGGGATTTGTAGGTAGGTAGGGAAGGAAGTAGATGTTAATGGCATTTAACTTTGAAACTGTTTCTTATGTACACATTGGTCAAACTCTTGAGAGCTGTTCTAAGCCATTTGCTTCAGTGTTAATAATGTGATCTTGTCATTAAAAAAAAAAAAAAATCACAACAAAGCATATTATATGCATGTGTTTTTTATGAAAGAAACAATTAGACCTCACTATTAATCCTTTGCATGTCGGTAGCATTTTTTTGTTGCAGTGATTACTGTCAGAATCATCACGTCAAAAATGCTACCGATATGCAAAGTTTTAATAAGATTGGATATAATGTAACAGATCTGATATCACAATGCTTTCTTGATCACTTTTTGTCTCCCGTATTTAAAGTATGGTAGACTTTGAGATGGGGCTGATTGGAGCACGTTCCGTAGCATGTAAATGATGAACGTAGGCAGGCACACATCAGACTCTTGACAGTGAAGTAACGCTGTAAAATTACATCATGTCTAGCTACGCTAACCGCGCTGTTGAACGTACATTTGGTGGGAAACGCCGTGTGTATGTGTGTGTGCGTGTATGTATGTAGACACGAGTTTCTTCTGTGTTTGTGTTCGTACAGGTCTGAAACTTTAGAAAATGCTTCCTTCAAGATTTATTTTGGAGTACTTTTCAGCATTTTTTAATTGGATTACTCATTAAAGAGAAAAATTACCATTTATAGAAAGTCGGTTGACCCGCATTTGAGTCTGTAATTTGTGTTATATTCATTTGAAATTTTGATATAGCTAGCTTGGAGAAAGATATTGGATGAGTTCGTTAACCAGCATTGTACCTATTGCATGTTTTCATTAAAAAAATAATCGCAGAAAAAATGTCGAAATGAAGAATTCTCGACTTCAGTGATGGTGACGTAAAAGCACTAGACACATCAGTGTTATACATTGTTGCTGAACTGACGCAAAGCACCAGACATGACATTATATACAAGAATTGACATGAAGCTCTTTCACTCTCTCTCTCTCTCTGACAGTTTGATTTAGGAATACCTCTTATAGAAAGTCGGTTGACCCACATTTGAGTCTGTAATTTTCATTCTCTTCACTTAGAATTTTGGATATAATACAGCTAGCTTTGAAATAGACATTGAATGAGTTCGTAATCCAGCGTTGTAGCTCCTCAACGTTTTGAATAATAATCGATCCATTTTTGCAAGTTTTGGATCCACTATATACTCCCATCAAGCAGTCAGCCCTGGAAGAGGCTGTGTGGAAGAAAACGTCAGCCCTGAAAGAGGCTGTGTGCCTTTTGGATGCGTGACGTACTGCTCTTCTTCTCCTTCAGAATTCCTGTCACTACGTGTGCGCCGGCATGTGTTGATCAGAGGTTGGCTTAGAGAGGAGGGAAATGGATCAGAAGGATAAGCTTAGAAATATAAACAACTCTAAATGTTCCTAAAAGAAATGTGAGCTCCAAACAATACAGTATACTTTGGGATGAAATCCTCATCTTGTTTTATATATATATGGTATATATTTAAATTACTCTATATATTTATAAAGTTGAGTTCCATAGAGCAGAAGTTTACATTTTTAAAAATAATTATAAATGACTGTGTATAACAAACTTCAGATATGTCACGTGCAACTAGCTGTCAGACATGGATCATAGTCTCATTGTGCAGATAAAATGTCTGATTAATTGATTTAGCCGCAATGCACATCAGCAGGAGATGGATGGATCATGATAATTCAAGTGTAGTGTTGGATGAGCTTGGCATCATCAGGCTCCTAGCTAATTGGGCACTACCTTTAAGCTACTATGGTTGATCCATCTCCTGCAATTGGTACATAGTTGTTATGTGACAACTCCAGAATTTGGGAAATATGACACTGGGGTTGTTAAATGGGTTAATCTAGCTAGCTGCCAGGTGGTTGAATGTCCTACGATAATTATGCTCCGTTAACCCATATACTGAGGCTAAAAGCATCAAATTTGTACTCTTCCATACGCAAGCTACATTATTGTACTTACTGATAAGAATATAGACCAATGGCTTTAGTTTAAGGATGGTGCCAGAATAGCTTTGCACTAACCTTGAACTATTTTAGTCAAACTTATTTCACACACTGGTGTATTCCGAATGATAAGGGTTATCAGACACGTCTAGGCTATAATAGGGGAAACGGGAATTAAAATTGCTTTGCAGGTGTTGATGGCCTTGATTACTTTTTCCCTTGCCTCATACTTCATATATTTTACCTAATGACTTTAGTCCTTGTGTCATTCATATTTTCGTAGCAGTCTTATTTTTTGTTGCAGGCAATGATTTCATCATGAAATGCTTCATTTTGTGTATCACAGTCACATATTGTACTGTTAAGAGCTATGTTTTTGTCCCCTTGATTTATTTTATGTGCCAACCATGCATGTTGTTTTAGTCTGGGTCATTGAGATTAAATAAATAAAATGAATTTTTTTCTAAAATGTATTTTTTTGAAAAATACTTACCAATGGCATTACTGTATGGAACACACTCTATAGCCTATCGATTTCAGCCTAAAGTTGTGTCCCCTGCACAACTGGGGAGGAGACACCGGGGATCCATGCATAGGAGCCCCGGGTGGCCTCCCCTTACCACCCTATCCGGTTGTGTGTTGGGCAAATGCCCGCCAGTTTCACACTTAGCCAAAAGTGGCAAGTGGGGCAGGAGGGAGGGCTATCCGAGTAATGCCATCGGTAAATATTTTTCAAAAAAATACATTTTAGAAAAAATTTCATTTGTTTTCTCAAAATACGTTACCGATTTTAGAAAAATTTTTATTTGTTTTCTCAAAATACGTTACCGATGGCATTACTATATGGAAGCAAAGAGGAGGCGGGTGCCGCCCCATAACCCCCTGCAAGTAACTCCCAGCGCAGGCCCCCAAAGAGCACTCCCGACGATTTCAGCTAAGATGTAGCTACGGCGCCAGCGGCGCGCGGAGGGAGTGCTGGGCCGCGGAGATGTCGCCCACCATGGCCAGGGAGTCATGCTGGCCGGATAGGTCGCGGAGGTAGAAGCGGGCGAAGGTGGCATCTGCACGCCAGCCGACCGCCGTCCCAAGTCTTTAGCAGAGCAGTTGCGGTCAAGGCCACACTGGTGGGCACTGCTCGCACTTCATGCGCCCCGAACTATAACCTTCTATCCCCGTCCGGGGAGAGGTCTAGGTCGGCCGACCGAATCACCCACCGCAGCCAGGACACTCAGTCTGGGCTGAGATATCCGGCCTGCCTGGTGAAAGTGGTAGGCAGGCGGGAGTGTCCCCGGCGGCGCGGCTTTGCGCAGCGCATGTAAATCTTCAGTGCCTGGACCGGGTCCTGTTGACGTGACCCGCAGGATAGGTCTACCCGTCTGAGCGGACGTACAGTCAGCATCTGGGGCGCAGTCGAGGGAGGCCAATTCTTGGCCAGAAGGGGCGGGTCGGCGAGCCGTTGAGCCGAGTCATCGGCTCGAAACTGCAACACGCGGTTCGTACCAAGAGCGCATGAAGCTCGCTAATGCTGGAGGCCGTGGCGAGGGCCAGGAGGAAACACGTTTCCCCGGATCAAGTCGACGAACCATGTCATTTGTAGGGGTTCGAAGCAGTCCGAGTTAGTCACGTCAGTACCCAGGCGAGGTCCCACCGAGGTATGAGCGAACGGGAGACTGGACGTCAGATTTGAAAAAGAGCCAAAAGGTCTTTACAAGCACCCGGATCCAGGAGGCGGTAAGTGCCCGCAATTATGGTGCGGTAACCCTTGACGATAATAGGTGCTAAGCCTAGGTCGTCGAAGAGCCACCGGAAGAATACCGCCAGTTGGGGGGTAGTTAGATTTGTAGGGGAAGCCGCAGAGTGGCACACCACAGCTGGCAGACCCGCCACCTGCCTTCGAAGACTTTCCTGGTAGACAGGCTGCGGGCAGCCACCATGGCCGCCACTGCTGCACCCGAGAAACCTCTAGCGGCGAGGGCTTGCCGGACAACCTCCAAGTGTGTAGGAGGAGGCGCTCTTGGCACGGGTGGAAGAGAGCCTGATGGGGCTGCACGAGCATCGAGGGCGGGGTGGGAAGCTCCAGGAGCGGGTCCGTCGCTAGAGCGAGCAGGTCCGTGGTCCAGCTCGAGGTCCAGCTGAAGGGGACCACCAGCAGGAGAACCACGGAGCATCATTGAAGTTTCCATAGGATCTTCAGTACCAGTACGGACAGGGGATAGGCATACGCGATCAACCTGTCCCAAGGGATGGAGAGCGCATCCACTGCCCAGGTGGGCGGGTCTGGAACGGGAGAGACAAAAGCGGTAGCTGGTAGATACCCCTGGTGGCAAAAGGTTGACTAGCGGCGTTTCCCATCGCGAGCAGATCAGGCGAAAGATGTCTGGGCGCAGAGACCACTCCGTGTGGAGAAGCTGGCCATGGCGGGACAGGGCGTCTGCGACCACATTCAGGTGGCCCGGGATGTGGCAGGCTCGAAGAGCAATGTCCCGGTCCCTGCACCAGAGCAGGAGATGGTAAAGGAGGATGCACAGGGAAGGCGAGAGCCCCCTGGGTTCTGTAGGTAGGCCACCACTGTCGAGTTGTCCGAGAGGACAAGGACCTCCTGGTGTGTTAGTGTCTATTGCCAGGCATTGAGGGCCGTCCACACCGCCTTCAACTCTGGCCAGTTGAAGTGTTTGTGTGCAAGCTCCCGAGGCCAAAAGCCTGAGGCCAAGACAAAGTCCGGTAACAGGTGCGCGCCCCACCCTCGTCGGTGCTGATGGACCACCGAGGAGGAGGGGAGTACAGGGGCACGCCCGTCACCAGCCACGCGAGGTCTGACCACCTCTGGAGGTGGGGGAGGACCAGCAGAAGAACCGGAACCGGATCCGTCAGGGCGCCAGTAGAGGGGCACCAGTGTAGGAGAAGGTGGAGCTGAAGTGGGCGTGCATAGAGCCTGCCGAGGTTAACAGATCAGCTGCCGCGTTGAGCAGTCCCAGGAGCTGAAGCCAGACACTGGCCGGGAAGGAGACTCCTAGCTCCATCTGACGAGCGAGCTTGGCGATCTTCTGCCGCTCCGCCACCGGCAGGCGGACTAGGAAGAGGTCGGTCAGGAAGTCCATTCCTAAGAGTGACAACAAGCGCGAAAGGGTGAGATCTGACTTGCCCGGATTGACTAGAACCCGAGCCGGCAAAGTAAGGAGAGCAGGTCGTCTCTGTCCACTTCCAGAGCTGTGGAGATCTGGTTGCGCAACAGCAGGTCGTCTGGATAATTAGAGTCCAGACTCGAGGATCGCTGTTGAAAGCTGGCCATCCCTGCGTCTAGGAGCCTCATGAAACCCAGGGGCTGAAGTAGAGGCCAAAGGGGAGGGCTCGGAACTGGTAGACGATGCCGCGAAGGCAAAGCATAGATAACGGCGTGATGGCGGATGAATGGGCACATGCAGATAAGCGTCCGACAGATCGAGGCTGATAGCAAAGTCCATCGGTCGGACCGCTGCGCGAAGAATCCTGGCTGTCTCCATTCAAAAGTGAGGCAGCGAAGCGTAATTGTTTAGAGCCAAAAGGTCGGTGATGGGGCGCCACTTGCCGCCTGGCCTGAGGAAGCTGAATCAGGACCCAACTTCTCCACAAAGAGCGTCTACCTTGACCCGGTCGTCTGGAGCCTGGGGGTCCAAAAGGGGGGGGGGGGGGGGGGCAGCGCAACAGGTGGGGGGGGGGGGGGAAGACAGCTGCAGGCCTGTGGAACTGTGTCTTCACGGTCTTGGGGAGATCCGAGCATAGGCGCAGGAGGGCGTGCCGACGCCAGAGGTCACAGCAGCCGAAGCCAAGGCGTTAGTGGATGAGTGGTTGGAGGCCCGGTTAGCAGCCACAAGGATGGAAGGAAGTCATGGAGTGGGGACGAAGCCTCCAGGTCCCAAGTGTCCTCCAAGCCGTGAAGCACCGCTTGCGTTGCCAGCTCCAGAAACCGGAACAGCGAAATCCAGACTAGTGACTCGATCTTGTCCAGAGGGCTAGGCCAAGCGTTCTGCACCGCCCTGCGACCCTCCCCCCCGCCTGGGTGATGGTTGCTGAATCCAAGGTGGGAAAAGGAACAGTGAAGGCTTGGGAGAGGCCTGCGTACCAAGCCTGGCGGAAGTTGATGTTGATACCGGTGGGCCACCGCGCATCCACGAAAAGCCGTTGGCGCCAAAGCTGTCCTGGCGGAGCTGCGTAGAGAAACTTCCGCTAGATCCCAGAAGCTGGCTGGCTGAGGGAGCGACTTGCGATGTTTGGCAGGCCTCTGAGCATCAACCATGGCGGAAGCTTGCCTCTTCACTGGGGGAGACAGTGGGCAGAAGTCAGGCGGGAGGAAGGCAGAGAACAGATGAGACGCCTCTTCGAGAGAACGGATGGTCTGGGAGCCCAGTGTAGGTCCGTTATCTGGGGAAGCGGAGGAAACCGAGGAAGCAGCTGAGCGGGTGGCGGTGGAGCTGGAGGGAGAGTCCCGAAGGAAAATCACCAAAGCGGAGTCTCCTGGATGTAAGCTGAGGACGTCCGGATCGATGTCCAAGGTCACCTGTCGCATGGTGCCAAGTGAGGGGCGACCGGCTCCGTGCGTGTGGGGCCATCGACGGGCGCGCCGCGCGCGAGGGACAGGCGGAGACGGCCGCGAAGCCTGAAGGGAAGGGCGTCGTGGGAGGAACCGCAGAAGAATGATGGCCAGAGGCAAAAAACAGGCTCCGGAAGCCCCCTACTCGCCGCAGGGGGGGTGGGGGGTGGGGGTGGGGGGCGGCCTGTGTTGTTTACGATGCGAGGTCGGTTAGGGAATTGCGGGTGCCGGGGACCGCACTCCGACCGTACGAAAGGAGGTGGTAGGGGATCCCCGGCTCGCCAAGCCTGTCCGGGAAACTGCGAGCGAGGGGGAGCGTAGCAGCGACCCGGCGGATCCGATCCTGCGAAGTTGACTCTAAGTCTTGCCGGCCCGCCCGGAAAAAACGGAGTGGGGGGGGGCGGGGATGAAAGAGAGGCTCTCCGGGCCCGCTCGGAAGCAACGGAGCGGGGGCAGGGGGGTGGGGGGGGTGAGCGTGTACGTGTCACACCGGACCCACCCGGATGATGGAGGGGGGGGGGGGGGGGGGCGAAGAGTGGCTTGCCGGGCCCGCTCAGACAGTTCGGAGGGGGGGTGGGGGGTGGCACGTCTATCGCTCTCGGGTCATCCTCGGACGAGTCAGAGCGTGAGGGAGAGCCTATTTACTTATTACCTCTTTTTCTCTCGCCGGGCCCGCTCAGAAGAATCAGAGCGGTGGGGGGGGGGGGGGGGGGACGAACACTCGGCTCACCAGGCACGCTCGGACAATACGGTGGGGGGGTGGGGGGGGGGGCGTGTACGTGGAGAGGGGGGACATAAGTGTGGCTCGCCGGGCCTGCTCGGACAGTTTGGAGCGGGGGGGGGGGGGGGGGGGGGGGGGCGCGCGGGGGTCACGTCTATCACTCTCGGGTCACGCTCGGAAGAGTCGGAGCGTGAGGGAGAGCATATTTCTTACTACCTCTTTCTCTCTTTGTTTGCGCAAGTTGCACCGGGCCCGCTCAAAAGAATCGGACCGGGGGGGGGGGGGGGGGGGGGGGGGGGGGCGTGGATGTAAGCTCGGCTCGCCGGGCCTGCTCAGACAGTATCGGGAGCAATACCAAGGCGCTCGGGCCACGCTCGGAAGGAACGGAGGGTGTGGGGCGTGTTTCTAACACTCGCCTGCCCTGCTCAGAAGCCTCAGAGCAGGGAGGGAGCTTCTGTGTGGTTAGTGTACAAGAAACGGACTTGCCTGCGGGCCGGACGGCCCGAACGACGGAGCGAAGGGGACCCCACCCGCCGACGGAGCGACGACATCCTTAGGTGAAGTCTGAGGAGCCTGCTGGGGCTGGGAAGGACGGTCGCGTCGGTATAAATCCCACAGCTGGGACCACCGGTCCTCTCCAATCAGCAACACGTCACAGGTCTGGTTGGAAGAGCAGCCTGAGCACGAAAGGCAGGCGTCGTGCGAGTCCGAGGGCCACTCGAAATCTCCGCAATGAAGGCAATTCCTCAAACGCGAAGAAGCCATAACGTCCGCCGCACACATTCCGCAGCGAAGGAACACTGAAAAGCTGTAGAACTCACTCCAAGCTTTCTCTCTTCTTGGCAGACACGCTAATAAAGGAGAGTTCCAAGTCACAAGTCAAGTACACGAGGCCGCAGCCAACTTAAGAGTTCACAGAAAGTCAAGCACCAGACCGAAGAACCGGTCAGAAAAAGCCCACACTCAGGAGTCCACCGAAGGTGTAGAACTCCCAACGAAAATGAAGCATAGTTCAGTACTAGGAGTAAGGCTAACACCCTACTGTCCACGGTCGAGCTATGAGTGAAACTGGCAGGCTTTCGCCCAACACGCGACCGGATAATGTGGTAAGGGGAGGCCACCCGGGGCCCCTATGCATGGATCCCTGGTGTCTCCTCCCCAGTTGTGCAGGGGACACAACTTTAGGCTGAAATCGATAGGCTATAGAGTGTGTCCCATATAGTAATGCCATCAGTAACGTATTTTGAGAAAACAAAGAATATTCTTCCATAAAGATCTGTTAAATTTCTGCATGTCTCATAAGACATTTGAGGTAATTGTTTTTGTTGCATTCCTGTATTACAAGAAGAAATGTTTGGTCACTGTATAACGGCAAAAAATGTTTGGTCCCTTAATTAATTGCCTTTTAAAAACTGTTTGGCTGTTAACAGAAACCACTGCGGGTGTATATATATTTGTTATATATTTGTGGATATATGCCAGTATGCTCGATTGCTTTTCTTGACGCAGTTCAAAATATCTATTGTCTTTGAAAAATAAAACATTGTTTGTTGGACCATATTATGGTGTATATGGCACACATTTGTCTGTCTTATTTCATATGATTTTATCATTACGGTAAGGTTCAAGTACCCTTCGACACATATTTCAAAGTTGAACCATTGAAAGAGTACCACCGAGTTATGACCATGGAAAGCTTTATGGAGAAACTAGCTCCGACCTTATGGCCACCGGGGAATAGAACAGGTGAGAATATTTTTTTATATGCAATTTTCTTAAGATTTGGGGAAGCTAATAAGTAACAGTGCATATCAACTTAACCCATCGAGCCCCGACGCACTACAGCAGGCAATGAATCGACCATGATAATTCAAGGGTAGCGCCAGATTAGCTTGGTGCCTGATGTGCCAAGCTACACCGGCTGTACCCTTGAATTATCATTGGTCATTCATCTCCTGCAACTGGTACATAGTCATTAGGTGACTCCTCCAAAATGTGCGAAATGCGGCCGTGGGGTGAAGTTGCATGGTTAAAATGCAGTCTATTATGGCGACACTCTTCTACTACTATAATTATAAAAATAATATGAGTAATGAAGTATGTGCAAGTGCTTGACTTGCACAATTCTAGGACAGACTCAAATGCTGTGAAAGGAATAAATCCAACATGCACTCTTATCATGAAATGTGCATTCATACTAACATGCTGAACACAAAAACATGAGAAGGTTCAGCTCATTCAGCTCCTTATGTTCTAATTTTTTTGTTTGCAAATTTATAAAATGTCCACAAAGTAAACTGCTCCAAAGCAAAAAGGGGAGGAAGGGGTGGAAAAACTGCAGGAAGAACCCTCGACTGATCCATGACCAATGATCCCCTGCTGTGATGTCTTAACCCCTTGTCTGCTGGTCAACAGATTGTGTTTGTTGACCCCTTAACTGCCGGAGAATGTCGAGGATATCCAGATCTGCAAGAGACATAAACCCTCGTGAGCCCCCACAGTTGCGGGAGTGAGGATTTATGCCTCTTGTTCTTTACTCCCATTTTGGTCCCCGTTACATTCTGTTCTTCATGTGCATGTCGGTCATTGCACAGCGATTTCAGAGGTGCATTTCATGTCCACTGGCAGTAGAGGGGTTAATCTTTGTTAACTCCACGCCAAAGTGCACTAGAAGATCAAAGATTATGGATGTAAAGTGGTGTCAGCAAAAAGCATAGATCCTCATGAATCCCCGCAACGGAGTGAGGATTGGTGTCTTGCAGGTGGGTCATATTCATTTTTTGGGGGGAAGTGCCGGGGTTACATCTGTGAATTTCTGTTTCTTTTGTTTGACAGTGGTTTGCTATGGGCCACGAGGTTCTTCCAATAAGGCAGACAAGCCAGGCTGTCACGCTAAGGAAGGGAATCCATTTAAATCCTTCTGGGACACATACAGTGTGGATTTTGATGAATCTTCATACTACTCTCCTCTACACTACGGTACGAGCAAGTCAGACGTCAGAGAATGGAACGAGAAGTAAGGTCAATTTAAATAATGATAAAAATATCGGTCAGCCTGCATGTACATGCAGGCACCGGTACCGTTCACTGTACCAGTGACTGCAAGCACAAGGAGATTATCTGGTTCACCTCCAAGAAAATGTGTACCACTGTCAGCTGCAACAGGTATAGATCCTCATGAGCCGCCGCAGTTAAGGGGGCTCATGAGGATCTATGCCTCTTGCTGAAGACACTTTCTATCCATGTTTTGTTGACAGCTGGGGATTTTTTTACATTGAATTAGAACAGTGCATCAGCGTTGACTGGCAGTTGAGGGGTTAATAATAATAGAATTAGAAATAATAATTATAACCCCTTTGGCTGTTGCTAGCAGTTTTTTGTTGCAATGATTCCAGCAAGAAGCAGAGCGACAAAAAAGCTATTGACAGTCAAGGGGTTAATGAAACAAGTATTACATAGGAGCTAGGGCTCTGCTTTTAAACAATCGTTCATTTTCACAAGCAGATTGAGTATATGTACAGTCACTTAGTCATGCAAAAGGTCAGCTGTTAACTGTTGACGTTTTGCAAACTTGAATCATTTATACCTTGAATTGAATTGAATCATTTATAAGTGAGCCAGTCAGTCAGGCTGAGTCAGTGGGTCAAAACACTAATCGATTAGTCAGCTGATGAGTCGATCGTTTGTTGTGTTAGTCAGTTGATCAGTCCTGTCATCTATCAATCATGCTTTCAGATACCCTCCTGATGACTTTCCCGTTCTCGCTTTCACCGGACCCCCAGCTGTCTTCCCAGTGAGCGAGCACCACGTCAAACTACAAAAGTATGTGAAGTGGTCGGACAAGTATACGACAGCGGCAGAGGACTTCATCAATGATAACATCCCTGAACGACCTTTCCTTGGTATTCATCTCCGCAATGGTGAAGACTTTGTGAGTGCATGCCATTCAGTGTGTGTTTCTATGTACAGGTGTCATGTTTAGGCTGACACTTAGGCAACCTACAACAGTGGTGTACGCTGAGTGTATATTCCTTGAGTAATATACAGCAGCCCTGAAAATGGCGAGTAATTTACTCGCCATGGCGAGTGAATTTTTATTTGGCGAGTAAAAAAAAATACTCACTCGCCAAATGCGAGTGCGCTCGTGCGTTTTCCAATCCAACGGCTAACCGCCAGCCGAACATCAGGTACGCCGGCGCGTGACCTGACCGCACCGCGAGTCGCCTCTAACATCACTTTGCGGCAGTAGCCAAACACGTCACTCGAACTGTGCGTACCATAACAGTGGTCGGTGACAGTCGTTCTATTTTTAGTGACGAATTGGTTCGTTAGTAGCGGCTCGCTCAGTCACGGCTGCGTTCAGAATCGACCCGAGGCCGGCGTCCATTCGAGTGTAACAGGGCGGGCAAACTGTTAGTTTATGTGTGGTGTCAGCATGTTGGTATTACAAAGTGCGCGCTACATGTTGAACGCGTTACTTGCTGTGACGTCACCGTACATACTATTATGGGATACGGCATCGTGCGTTTCGCTTTCGATCTAGAATGAAGTTGTACATGGCGGAGAAAAAGCAAAGGAAGAGCTGGAATGCTTCGGATTCTTCAATCCGGCACCGTCCGATCTTGATAATCGCTAAGAAGAAAGTTGCACTTCGACATCGCCATCTCCATCGACAAGCGACAGTACCAGAAAATGCTACCCCTGGGCCGTGTGTGGCACCGCCACTACGACACAGTTTTCAGAGTCCATGGCTGTGCTGAGTGTATTTCCATGGCTAAAGCACGACGGCACTCGAATGGCATGCGCAATGAGCACTGAGGCAAACTCAAAAAGCAAGTCCAGAAATTTGAACAGAAATAAGTTTGTTAGTTTTTTTTTTTAATCGTGGTCGATCCATCTTCTGGTACACAGTTATTAGGCAAAAATTGGAGAAACACGTCTCAGTTCTGAGTGGTTAAACGGGTTGAAACAAACTTTTAAGTACATCAGTTTACACACACACACACACACACACACACACACACACACACACACACACACACACACACACACAGAGTTTAGACAAGTCACACTTTGGTTGTCAATGTGCCGCGTTCAGCAGAAAACGCTATATTCTCTATTACAATACATTATCAAACGATCATACAAATAAATAAATAGATATATTTGTTTCTGTGTGTGAGAATGAATGAATGAATGAATGAATGAAACTTTATTTTCCAAGGATAAAAGAATAGGTGCGCAGACCTGTTTTAGAAAGCTAGGGAGACAGGCTTTTGCGCGATAGCTCACCAGTTAAAGAATCAGATCATGGAAAGGCCACACACACACTGTCACAACACATTTAAAGAGGAGAGAGCGAAATGAGATAATTTATTTTAATGATTGATTGATTGTACATTGTTTATCGTCCCGACAGCAACAAGGCTTTCTCAGGATGTGCCTGCACTGCTTGTGAAAAAAAAAAAAACAACAGAATATTGAATGTATGTCACCAGCCGGTCCAATACGTTAAATAAACCTACCCCATGGGGCCTAAATAAAGCTAAGACCATTTAGCAACACACATCCAATATCAAGAGCTACAGGCAGTGCAGACAGTTAGGAGAGTTTTAAAAAAACAAATACGGGTGAATGGACCAAGGGTAGAGAGAATCACATGCCCCAGAAAAAACACATCCTGTGGGGCTGACCAGGGTGACCCTGGGAACTAAAATGTAGTTAACCCCAACCAAAAGCCTGAAGTCAGGACATAAACATTAACTTGGTTATGATTGTCTGCTCAAATATTTGTTTTCAATGCCTCTGGGCAGAAAACACTCTCTAACATTGGGCGTCAAATGCTTGTGGTACATTATATTGTTGAGTTGGGGGGCTATTTTCAGTAGTAAAATTTTCAGTTTTGGCTAGTAACATTTTCAGTTTGGCTAGTAAAACTTGGAAGTCACTAGCCAAAGGCTGGTGGGCAAAATGTTAGACTTTCAGGGCTGTACAGTCCAGACCAAAAAGGTGACTGCCAAGCGGGTAAAATGCAGAGAAGAACCCAATGGAGAAAGAAACATGCTTAGAAAAGACAGTAACAACAGTTACAACTGTCTTTTCTAAGTGTGTTCCTTTCTCCGTTGGGTTCTTCTCTATATTCCTTGAGTGTGTTTTATTTTTGCCAGCTGGTATCAGTACTCTCTTGGCTTGACTTCGCGAACAAAGATTTTATAGGAGTTGCCCACGACGTCTGCAGGCTTGTTCGTGGCTGCGGAGGCCAATCCGGGACAGGCAGGTTCGACCGCAGTGGCTGCAGGGGAAGGTATGGCCAGGGTTCTAAGTTGCGGCATCTCTGTTTTTTCTCCTGAGCCACTTGTCCTTAAGGCTAGCTCTGCGAGAGTCCTCAAAGGAGACAGCTGCTTTGTAAATGGTGGAGCGCCAGGTGTCACGGTCCACAGCAAGCGAGGACCACTGGTGGTGGTCGATTTGGCAGGCACTAAGTGACTTCTTGAGACAGTCTTTGCATCTCTTTTTTGGTGCCCCTTTGTCACGGTGTCCAGTAGCAAGCTCGCCGAACAGGGTGATCTTTGGTAGGCGATGATCCTCCATCCTGGAGACATGCCCCGCCCAGCGGAGCTGTGTTCCGCAGCAGCAAGGCCTCGATACTCACAGTTTCAGCCTGTTCAAGGACCTCGACGTTGGTGACATAGTCACTCCAGTGAATGCCCAGGATGGTACGCAGGCAGCGCTGGTGGAAACGTTCGAGGAGTCGTAGATGGCTGCGGTAGAGGGCCCAGGACTCGGAACCATACAGCAGGGTGGTGAGGACCACAGCTCTGTACACGCTGATCTTGGTGCCTGTTTTCAGCTGTTGATTGTGCCACACCCGCTTGAAAAGTCGCCCGAAAGCGCTGTTCGCTTTTGCCAGCCTGCTGTCAAGCTCCCTGTCCAGCTTGGCGTCCGACGTGATAATGCAGCCAAGGTAAGTAAACTGGTGCACTGACTTTAGTTCAGACTCGCCAATGGTGATGTGAGGAGGGTGATACACTGTCTTCGGTGCTGGCTGATGGAGGACCTCTGTCTTTTTCAGACTGACCTCGAGTCCAAAGAGCTGGGCAGCGTCTGCGAAGCAGGACGTGATGCGCTGCAGGGCTCTCTCTGTGTGTGCAACGAGGGCAGCGTCATCAGCAAAAAGCAGCTCACGAATCAGTTGGTCTAGGGTTTTCGTGTGGGCCTGCAGTCGTCTGAGGTTGAACAGGCTGCCATCGAGACGATACCTGATGTACACTGCATCGTCATCATCGAGGTCTACTGTGGCCTGCTTCAACATCATGCTAAAAAAGATGGTGAAGAGGGTCGGTGCCAGCACGCAGCCCTGCTTTACGCCGTTGAGAATAGGGAATGGTTCTGAGAGAACATTGTTGAGTCTGACCTGGCCTTGCTGGTCCTCGTGTAGCTGGACAATCATGCTGAGGAACTTTGGGGGACAGCCAAGTCGCTCCAGGATCTGCCACATGCCTTGCCTTCTCACAGTGTAGAACGCTTTTGTTAGGTCGACAAACGTTACGTACAGCCCTTTGTTCTGCTCGCGGCACTTCTCCTGAAGCTGTCTCAGCACAAAGACCATATCGGTGGTGCTCCTGTTTGCTCTGAAGCCACACTGGCCCTCTGGGAGGTGGTCTTCAGCAATGGCAGGTACCAGCCGATTCAGGAGCAGCCTTGCAAGAATTTTCCCAGCAATGGACAGCAGGGTAATTCCCCGATAGTTGGAACAGTCTGACTTCTCGCCTTTGTTCTTGTACAGGGTGATAACGACAGCATCATGGAGATCCTTTGGTAGTGTTCCTTCCTCCCAGTATCAGTACTATCACACTGTGAAACATCCTTGGGCTGACATGGCCTTTATTTATCTATGCAAATATGTGCTGGGCCCGAAATACTAATATATCAGTTATGATAGTATCCTTGATCGGCCTATGTTGGCAGTGTGAACATAACGACTGTTTGATACACCATGCGCAGACCAGCGACAACCAATGTGGGCTGGGATGTATAGTGGGGTATGAAGGATTAGGTTTGGATCAGTGTTCAATGACCTTTTGTACTCATGGTGAGCAGGTCATGACCTACTCACCATGAATATGAAAGGTCATTGTCAAACCTCAGTGGGTCGGTTTAATTGACTCTCTCATTCAGCAAAAACATTTTTAACCCTTTGGCTGACAGTAGCAGTTTGTATATCGCAAGGATTCCTGCAGGTTGTTCTGTGGTGCTTTATGTCTTATCATTGTTAGGGGCTGGCGATTGGTATACCAGATGGAAAGGCTTGAGGGATGTAACTTTTTTTGTGTTTTTCCAGTGTTGGGTGAGTCCCCTTAGTATGTGTAAAATACTAGCATGTATCCACAGTTCAGCTATATAAATAATAATTTTTGCTCTCCAGAAAAATGCCTGTGAGCACATCAAGACATCTCCCAGCCTGTTCGCGGCTGCCCAGTGCATTGGATACCGCAGCCAGTTTGGAACAACAACATATGAGATGTGTTACCCAGATACAGCCTCTGTGGTCAAGCAAGTCAAAGCGGAGGTGAAGCGGGTCAAGGCCAAGACCGTTTTCATCGCCACAGACCACATGGACTTGATTTCTGATTTTTCTGCAAAGATGAAAAAAGTAAGTTGTAAAGCCGTGGTCTACATTTAACCCTTTCGCTGTCGAGAAAATGCCAACATCATCCAAGTACAAGAGACCCAGATCCTCGTGAGCTCCCACAGATGAGGGGCTCATGAGGATCTATGCCTCTTGCTTAACACTACTTTGTAACCACATTCATTGGATAGATGGGGCTGTTTGCATGGCTTAAACTCAAGAAAGATTTTAGAAACACGGTTTGCATCCACTGGTCATGAAGTGTAAAATATTCCCTATTCCGGTGGCTGCATGCACAAAGGGGTTGATCCGGGCACAACCTTGAAATATCAGTATGGTCCATGCATAAATCCCCTACAGTTCTTTATAGTTTGAGGAGGCAACCAAATCTGGATTGAGAATGTAAGAGCCAATTATGATAATAAAAATATTATGCTTGTAGTTGGCTGTTGGTAGAGTGTTTAACAAGTTAACTCATTCAGCCCGACGCACGTATTTCCCAAATTTTGGAGGCGTCATCTAACGACTATGCACCAGTTGCAGGAGATGAATCGGCCATGATAATTCAAGGGCAGTGCCAGAACTGATTAGCTTGGCATCTGTCCTGCCAGATTAGCTTGGTGCGCCAGGCGAATCTGGCACTACTCTTGAATTATCATGGTCGACCCATATCCTGCTGTAGTGCGTCAGAGCTGAAAGGGTTAAGGCGATAAGATTGATTGATTGATTGTACATTGCTTAACGTCCCGACAGCAACGAATCATCTCGCCCTAACAGGTTACCTATAGCCAAAAGGTTAACTATGCTGATATGGTAATTAACATAATCAGGTTCAGTTTGTTCAAGATATATGTAGGGTCTCTGCACTCAGAAATATCCTATGTGCTGAAACCCCCCCCCCCCCCCCCCCCCCCCCCCCCCCCCCCCCCCACCAACCCCCACCCCCCTCCCCCACCCCCCCCCCCCCCCCCAAAAAAAAAAAAAAAAAAAAAAAAAAAAAAAAAAAAAAGAATCTTTTCAGAGTTTCTTTCGAAATGGTGCTGACATCGGTCTGCTTTGATGTGCACCTCTCACATCCTTGCAAGTCTGCTCAATGTCCACTGTCTTTGTTCTGATGTCAGCTGGTATGGAGGCAACTGATAGTGTGGTGCCCTTGGCTCTGTTCGTGGAAATGCATTCTCATGTTTCTCAACATGTCTGATTTGCCCGTAATAATGATACCATAATATTAATAGTAATAATGATTACAATAATGAAAATAATAATGATGAAGATAAATACTTAGGAGTAGTAGCATGTCAGCATGTATGCAGATGCATCAGCCTGCATGTGACCAACTGACATATCATATGCTGTGTTTGACCTGATTATAATTTAACCCCTTAATATTCATACTCTGCTTTTTGGCTCACTTGTGAAGCAAAAGTGAGTTTGGGCCAGTGGTCGTCCGTCCGGCGTCGTCCGTGGTAAACTTTAACATTGGCATTTTCTCGGAGACTATTCAAGACTAGTCTTCAAACTTGGCCCAAGGATACTTTGGGGCAAGACCTTTCTAAACATACCAATTTGAGTGACCTCTCACAAAGGTCAAGGTCACAGGGGATCAGGGAATATGTCAAAAATTGCTATATTTTGACATAATTTATTTTTCTCAAGTACTATTTACAACTTCAAAACCAAACTTGGTACACAGGTACCTGATGGTAAGACCTTTCTATACGTACTAATTTGGTTGATCCCTTGGAAAGGTCAAGGGTCACAAGAGCTCAGGAAATAGGTGAAAACTAGCCATATTTTGTCAAAAGATGTTTTTTTCTCAAATACTGTTCACAACTTCAAACCCAAACTTGCTACAAGATACCTGATGGTAAGACCTATCTATGCATACTAATTTGGATGACCCCTTGGAGAGGTCAAGGGTCACAAGGGCTCAGGAAATAAGTCCAAAATAGCCATATTTTGACAAAAAATGTTTTTTCCTCAAATAATGTTCACAACTTTAAACCCAAACTTGCAACGGAGATACCTGATGGGAAGACCTTTCTATGCATACTAATTTGGATGACCCATCGGAAAGGTCAAGGGTCACAAGAGCTCAGGAAATCGGTAAAATATAGCCATATTTTGACAAAAAATGTTTTTTCTCAAATACCATTCACAACTTCAAACCCAAATTTGGTACAGAGATACCCGATGGTAAGATCTATCTATGCATACTAATTTGGATGACCCTCGGAAAGGTCAAGGGTCACAAGAGGCTGTCAAATGTGTGTATAATGCCAATTTTTATAAAATTGTAAGTATTATCAACATTTTTGCATTTTTTTTCAACCAGATTTGGCACAAAGATAGCTGATGATAAGATCTTCCTATGCATACTGATTTAATCAACTAATCACAAAGGTCAAGGGTCACGGGAGGTTGACAGATGTGTGAAAAATGCTTACTTTTTCAGAAAAAAATGGATTTTGCTGTTGCAGAAGCCAGTCCTTGTCACAAAGGTCACACATAATTATGTCGTACACGTGAGCCATAATGGCTTTGCCTTTTTTGTTGTGTTGTTAAAAGGATCGTCATATTTAAATTGTTGTACCTGTTTATGTGATATGTGTGTAAATTTGTTAGTTCCTTCCTTTACGCTCTAATGAGCTGTTACAAAAATTGCCTTGAATCTGTGCAGGTGAAATTTGTACGCCAGCCAATGCCAGCAGACCCTATGCTTGATTTGGCAATTTTGGCGCAAGCAGACCACTTCATTGGCAATTGCATCTCCAGTTTCACGGCGTTTGTCAAACGCGAGCGAGATGCTGCCCAAAGAAGCTCTTCGTTCTGGAACTTTACACCCAAGCCTTTGAAAACACCAAAGCAAGAGAATGAAGAATTGTGATTTTCAGCGCTTCTAGCATGCATGTTGGAGGACCGATCTCTGCCAAAAAGAAGCATAGATGCTGTAGGCCCGGAAGTCTCACGAGTATCTGTGCCTTCTGCTGGTACAGGCACACACTGGTTGCTTCCCTCCATTGCTGCAATTGAGGGAGACACCCAGTGTGCTGCATGGTTGGGCCAGCATTTAACCCCTTCACCACCAAAAAAAGGTTAGCACAATCCAGCTGCAAGAGATATAGATCCTCATGAGCCCCCACTGTCACGGGTGCTCATTAAGATCTATGTCTCTTGCTGAGACCAGTTTGTATCCATATTCCATGGACGCTTCGTGTCTTTTGGTCGATGAATTTTCACAGATTTCAGAAACAAAATATGCATATACTTGTAGTGAAGGGGTTAGTTCTGTGTATTCAACTTATGTCATTAACCTTCAAAATACTGCTGAGGAAAATGAGATGGTTTATTTTTACATTATTTTGTTTCTATGCATTGTCACAAGTTCTCTTTCTCCTTTTCAGTGCCTGCAGGAGCCCGGCCATAACATTATTTGCTTCATGCAGGTGTGAGAGTTTTAAGAGATTGAATGCATGTCCCAGTGCACAGAAAGTAATCAGGCTGATGTCAGCCGCGGCTGGCCCGCGCATGGCTGTGCGTGGGCCAGCGGCACCCAGCATCGGCCTGACAGCCTTTTGCGCCCTGAGGAAGCTTGCATTTTATTTTCATAACATTTGTTTTACTTCCATGCTGCTGATGGGTCAAGTGTTATATATAAAATACATTTTGGCACCTTCTTCTATGTGGGAGTTGGCCAGACTGCATGCAGTAAGCACGTTGTCTTCGAGCCAACATCAGCCACAGGTGGTCCATGTGCGGGCCAACTGTGACCAACATCGGCCTGAATATGTATGACTCAGACTCCATTGAACACATGGTCATCATGCTTACATCATTTGCGCAGGCCAAGTTAGGCCTTTGCTTACTGGAGAGGTAGTAACACAAACACAAAGTAAATATGTATGACAAAAAAATGGCACAGAATATTTTTCCATTATGTGGATCTGATAATTTGTAAATTAAAAAAAAACTTACGGTTATCAGATGTAAAATATGTGAGACTATCATGACTTTTTATCATTTACATATCACCAGAATTACAGCTCCTGTGTCCTGCAACAGCCGAGTGTGGGCCGGTCTGTGACCATGACCCAGAGATGTAAGAAGAGTCCAAAATCACAGAATTAATATAAATGCATGCGGAAAATGTGCATGATAGAAAGATAATCCCCTTGTACATGCAGTTACCGGTACTGTTTACTGGTGGCTGCATGCACAAGGGGGTTAAAACATGATCAGTGGGATAGTAACCTAGTCATGTTTGACCCGTTTAGTGCTGAAAAAAACCTTGGCAGTCACCTTTTTGGTCTGGATTGAAAAAAACCAATTGAACATGACCTATTTGCAAGAAGTATATCTAGAAGTAGATCCTAATGAGCCCCTGCAAATGCATGAGGATCTATGCCTCTTGCTGAAACCACTTTGTATCCTTTGATGGATGTGGATATTTGAAGTTGAATTTACAATGATTAATCTGTGTCCACTGGCAGTGAAGGATTAATTGAGATGGTGAGGTGTTTGAGAATATTTTTATATTATTGTTGTACTGTTTTCATGTTCTTTCAACATTTATTTTGTGGGGTGTGTGGATGCGGATGGAGAGGGGTAAGTGGTGTCAAAGGACCTACTTTGCTGTATGTGGGCAAAGATCCACCCGCAAATCAACCAGTGTGTGAATACCCCAGTGTGACTTTGTGCTGACATGATTCCAGGTATAAATGTACCCGGCATACATCTTCGAGTGTAAATCTATACACAATTTTGTTCGAATCCCCCTAGCTGAGAAATTTTGGTGTAATTATAGGCAGCATATCTCTCGCGGTCTCTCTCTTCTCTCTCTCTCTCTCCCTGGCCTCACACACGCGCATTTTAAGATTTACTTTTGGCCGGCTCGCTCCTGCGCGCGCTTACACACACTCTTGTCTCTCGTGTTTAGTTTCTCTCGGAATCTTTCTCTTACGATTTTTTTCTTTGACGTCATTCTTACTTTTGTTCTTCCTTTTCTTTTCTTTTTCTTTTTTATTTTTACGTCACCTTCAGTTGCCACATTCCTTCTGCATATGAAGATAAGTAGCGGCTAATGTCTCTGTTTGTTTGTCTATTTTGACAAAGGGTATTTACCCGAAATATTAATAAATTGTGTTGTACCGTTTTTTCTAAGCGTGTTTCTTTCTCCGTTGGGTACTTCTTTGCATTTCACACGCTTGGCAGTCACCTTTTTGGTCTGGATAGCATAAATATACACTGGGTGGATTCAGTTTTGGGTGGATTCACTCTGGGTATATATGCAGGCTAGGCTGGGAAATGTTTTGATGGGTAGATGCACACAGGGTAGATTTTATGGGTAGTTTTGTGCCAAAGTACAGCAAAGTTGGTCCTGTTCAGTGTTAGCGGTGGTATTCGTGAGCAGATGGGAGGTTGGAGTGTTGATTACATTTTTATTATAGAAGGGTCCATTTTTGAACATATTTTCAGAAGTTACAGACATGTTTACTTTTAGTGCTGTTTTGTTTGATTCTGTTTGGTAACAGGCTGCCCGTACTAGACTGTTACAGAGATGCTTGAAATTGTAATGAAAATGAAAACAAAGAAAAAAAAAAGAAGAAAGAAATACGTAATACACTCAGCAATGACACTTACAACACAGTTTATTACGTAATTTTCCTGTTTAACACATTACATCATGAGGCTGATATTTTTAAAATGTGCTTATTGTCCTGTCTTGTATGTTACATATTATGTTAGTTCAAGGGTAATGCCAAAACAGCTTGGCGCCTCAGGCACCAAGCTGTTCTCGCACCTCCCTTGATCTATCATAGTCAAATTTATTACAAGCAATGCGTTTATCGGGCTGAAAAGGGTTAAACCCTTTTTCGAAACGGACATACAGACAAGAAACAGTTTTGTATTGTACTTTCTTTTGCCAGCAAAAGAAGGTAGAACAATATAAAGTAGCGGCCAGATTGTTTCTCAGCTGTGTATGAAAAAGGGAAATACATGTATTTTTTGTTGTTGTAATTGTCCTTTCTAAAAAGCATGTTTTTTTTCTTCTTTGGATTTTCTTTGCGTTTTACACACTTGGCAGTCACCTTTTGGGTCTGGATTTTAAAATTGTAATGAAAAGTTAGCTAGGTATTGGTTTGAATATTCTTGTTGTGTTTATTTCATGGTACTTGTTGTTTTGCTCATGTGTGATGGCAAAAATGAGTCTGTATAATGGGTCAATGATTGTTCATCAGTTGTTTGTCCAATGTCCTGCAACCGTCGTCCAAGGACTTTAACGTGTCATTTTCTCAGAGACTATTCAAGCCCACTGACTTCAAGTTTGGTGCAAGGATACTTTGTGGTAAGACCTTTCTACACTTATTAATTTAGTGATCTCTCTTGAAGGTCAAGGTCACAGAGGGTCAATAAATGGTTGCACAGTTGTCATATATTTACACAAATTGCAAAGATACCTGTTAATAAGACCTTCCAGTGTATACCAATCTAGGTCACCCACCTGAAAAGTCGAGGGTCACAATTAGAGTGTGAAACATGCCTATTTTGTGATAGAATTATATTTTGTATGGTCACTTTTGCAAAATCATCATACTTCTAATACATACTAATTTGGTTACCACTCTTAACTCATTCAATACAAACGGCATCCGGATACTCTGCTTAAGCCGCGTATTCATGTGCCGTTTGTCTCGAATGAGTCAAAGGTCAAGGGAGGCAGGCAACTGTGTGATAATGCACAATTACAAAAGACAGGATTTTGCAGGTACTATGGCCAGCTGCGTGACACTTTAACAATTGCTCATTTGAGTCATCTTTTAGAAAGATCAAGATCACAGAAGGTCAAGAAAAGGCACTGCTACAGATTTGTCATGCACGCGAGTCATAAAGGCTTTGCCATTCTTTCTTCTCTTTGCTGCACTACCATATTGCACATTGAAATAGAAATCGCCATCACATTAACCCATTTAGCCCCGGATCCTTACAGCAGGAGATGATAATTCAAGGGTAGTGCCAGATTAGCTTGGCATCTTCAGGAGCCAAGCTAATCTGGCATTACCATTGAATTATCATGGCCAAGCCTTCTCCTGCAACTGATACATTGTTATTAAGCAACACCTCCAAAATTTGAGAAATGGGACCTTGGGATAAAAGGGTTAACCCTTTGGCTGCCAGTAGGGCTTTTTTTGTTGCAATTGCAGAAGCCCTACTGACAACGAAAGGGCTAACCCGGCGCGGCCCTTTTGCATACTGCAACCTAGCTGTGCCCTTTAGTACTGGTACCGATGGCTGCAGGGGGTTGGCGGGGGGGGGGGGGGGGGGGGTAGTTGGGTGGGGGGGGGGGGGGGGAGAGTGTTAGAGATATGTGCTGGTGTGTATGGGTTTGGACCATACAGCTGAGAGGCCGTGTACATGGTCGGTAATCCTAGATGAGCGCACATATATGTAAAGGAATTTAACCCTTTGGGTGTCGGTAGCACTTTTAATCGCGATGATTCCTGTAGGAATCATCGCAACTAAAAGTGCTACAGACACCCAAAAGGTTAACTGCTCTTGCTATATGTTCTTACTCCACACCTTGAAATCCAAAGGCAGAAAATCCAAAAAATCTTTTATCTGTTGTTGTATTTACCATGTTTATAAACTATGTTCTAGCCACATCATTACTTATAGAAATTGCATTAAAAACTCAATCTATGTTTAATTTTCTAAATTTTTTTTGGTTTTGTTTGTGTATTTGTTTCGAGGAATCAAGTTTTGGTCCTCTTATTTTGACACTGCAAAAATACTCACACCTATGTGCACATGAACATACGCACACAGACACCACATGTAAACCATAGTTTTAAAGGTCTTTCTTTAACACAAGCTATCAGGAACACAATTCACATCATACATGTTTTGCAATATCAGATTGCTGGATGGGGCTTGGGAAGTTCCCAGCATTGCCTAGGAGCGTCGGCGCGTCCGCCGCCATCTTGAGAGGATACGATAGTCTTAAGATAGTAGCGAAGTAGTGTTTCAACACATATTTCTTAATGTTTTTTCCTCTTTGGAAACAAAAACCAAAACAGATTCTAGTTGGAGGTTTCCTACGGTCATGGCAAGACTTGCTGTTATTGCTTATAGCACGTCAGGACTTTCCTGACCTTGTCCTGGCAGCGGTTTCCCTATGAGCGCCTTAGTCGCATATCCTCTCAAGATGGCCGCCATGACTAGGGTGATGCCGTCAGCTTCCCGAGCCCTATTGCACTTACCCCACCCGGGTCTGCCCTGGGGGACTTGGGTGGGGTTAGGTATTTTTTAGTTCCCAGGGTCACCCTGGTCAGCCCCACAGGGTGGGTTTTTCTCTCTATTCTGGGGCATGTGTTTCTGTCTACCCTTTGTCCATTCACCTGTATTTGCCCTTTTAAAACTCTCCCTACTGTCTGCACTGCCTGTAGCTCTTGATATTGGATGTGTGTTGCTAAATGGTCTTAGCTTTATTTAGCCCCATGTGTTAGGTTTATTTAATGTATTTGACCGGCTGGCGACATACATTCAATGTTCTGTTTTTTTTTTTTTTCACAAGCAGTGCAGGCACGTCCTGAGAAAGCCTTGTTGCTGTCGGGACGTTAAGCAATGTACAATCAATCAATCAACCCTATTGCACTTTTATTTGAAGTTTGCATCTTGTTTGTTATTTTTCTTGATTCATATTTGTATACGACATATACAAAAACAAAATGCAAATTTAAACAAGAAATATATTAAGAAACAATATGTTAAGCTGCATAAATGTTAACATCTTCACTGTCAGAGGACGCAAAATCATGTCTGAAAGCACGGTAATCCCACCAATGCAAGGAACACATATATAAATGTGGTCAGCAAGAGGCATAGAACATCATGAACACCTGCAGGTGCAGGGGCTCATGAAGTTTTTGCTTCTTGTAGTTGGATGATGTTTGCGTTTCTATGGCAGTGACGTTAAATGCATCGTACACAGGAATGGATAACATCAAAGAGCCTTTGATAGTATAATGCAAGCAGGGAATGTTACAAGTGTATCAGTAAGCAGGTAAAAGACATTAACCCTAAGCCTGTCGCTAAATTCCGACAGGAATCATCGCGATAAAAACCGCTACCGACAGACAATGGGTCAACATGAAATGAGTAATAGTGAAAACAGCTTTCAAAGGAATGTAATGTAGTGTACAATAACGTGGACAATACCTTTCTTGGTTACCAGCACAGCTCAGCCGCATTATATCGCAATACCTCGTATTGGTATTTGTTGCCACATTCCTTCTGCCAATGAAGATAAGTAGCGGCTAATCTCTCTGTTTGTTTGTTTGTCTATTTTGACAAAGGGTATTTACCCGAAATATTAATAAATTGTGTTGTACCCGTCTTTTCTAAGCGTGTTTCTTTCTCCGTTGGGTACTTCTTTTCTATTGGTATTTGTGTTTTCATGAGGTGCTAACCTCACAAAACCCCACACAGTAAGCAAAAGTATGACATCTGGCCAACTGCAGCCTTAGCTAACCAGCGCACAGCCATCGTTGGCCAGCTAAGGATGCAGTCAGCCAGAGAACTTTTTTGCTCATTATAGGTATCTACCTGGGAGCAATAGATTTCCTGATATTGTGATGCACCTCATGTTGAGGCTGACCTGTAATTAGTTGCAGGTGTAATATGGGGTAACTGGTATCTGTAACCCCCTCGTGCATGCAGCCACTACGTACTGAATGCAATACCGGCGGATGGTAACACAAAGGGGGTTAACGACCCAAAAGAACATAATTTCAAGAAGTGGAATACAATTTTTATCATGAGAAAACGGATTAAGATGGAATAGTTAAAAAGTGAAAGATAAAAAGAGGCTTTTCGTTCTAAAACATGTAAAAATGTATAACTTTTCATAACAGACATACAGCTTTCTGCTATGGATACAACTGTACAATTCTTATAAGTATAGAGATATAAGTTTATAAAGATTGGACATGGAAAAATAAGGCGATTTGTGTAATGAAGCAAGTGTACACCATTGGACTCCGGCTACTCCCAAACGGTTGGCCACATTTCGCATTTTGGGGGTCTTTCTAAGGGCTTTTAGCGCTATACTGTACATCTATGGCCAGTACTCACTTAAACAGTACAAGCGGCTGCATATACAACGTGATTAACCCATTACATCCTGAGGCTGATTTTAAAAAAAATTGCTTATTGTCTTGAGAAAGGCTACATTACAGATTAAGAGATAGATCAACCATTTTAGTTTAAGGGTGGTGCCAGAATAGCTTGGCGCCTGACGGTGCCAAGCTATTCTGGCACCACCCTTGAACTACATGTATCATAGTCGAATTAATTTCAAGCATTAGAGTGTCAGGATGAATAGGGTTAAGTGAACAGTAAGTTAATATTACTATTGTATATTTGGTGCCAAACCGGTCTGCCACTTTAATTCCCACTCATGAACCGTCGGTCAACCCTTTTCCAGGCCAATAAGGATCACGCACTACCACTGACAAAGCCACCGATAAATGTCGCTACAAGACATAATATATAACAAATATTGATGATTGAATTAGTGAATGAAATAAATGTAACTCATAAAGCCTTGAGGTCAAAGTTCACCAGTTCAGGAGTCGCCGTCTGAAGTCTGCACCGCATCAGTTTCTGGAGATGGATTGAGCATTACAGTTCAAGGGTAGTGCCAGAATAGCTTGGCGGCTGAAGGCGCCAAACTATTCTGGCTCCACCCATGAACTGTAACTGTTGATACATCCTCAGCTGTTGTGATCTTTGAGGTTAAACTGGAGGGAAGACGTTGTCCCTGTATGTGCCAATCATGTTGCCGGCTGGTCTATAATTAGCAACGACAATGACCTTGCCACCAGCGGCCTTGGCCTTGCCCACACCCAGTTCCATGCTGCCTTTCCACACGACTTGGGTGAAATGACCTGTAACAGGCAAAATGTAGCAGTATGTCAGAAAAAGTGTGTTCACCAACAGACATAATTATTACCGACAAAAGTTCAGATTACGTTGACCCTGAGCACACATGGATCTACCGCAAACCTTTAAACTAAGTAAACGAACAAATGAATGAAGCCAAGAACAAAACAACAACAACAACAACAACCCAACATCACTGAAATGACAGTGCGGAACGCATAAGGGACTTTCGCAATTGTGCATCATCTTTCTTTATAGGATGACCTGAAGTGTGAACATGTAGACATAGGAAAGCAAACAGGACCATTGTTTTTGTCAGGAGCCTGTGGGTGTGCTCAAACATGTGCTTAAAAAGTGGCAGGCGCAGGACATAATTTTTAAGCTCACGCATGCAACTCGGTGTGTAGTGTGTTCACACCAGCCACTAAGTACGTGTTTGAGCACACCCACAGGCTCCTGAGAAAAACACGTTAGATGGTCGCTCAAAACACGTTCTCGGTCATATCATACTGTACAGTACTGCAGTACATGTGATATCGATTATATATATATATATATATATATATATATATATATATATATATATATATATATATATATATATATATATATATATATATATATATATATAAAATTATCATTGCTGCCTGTATTCATGCAATGTTCTGCTCCTGCAGCCTTATGGCTTGACTTCGCGAACGAAGATTCTATAGGGCTTGCCCACGTCGTCTGCAGGCATTTTCGTGACTGCGGAGGCCAATCCGGGACAGGCAGGTTCGACCGCAGTGGCTGCAGGGGAAGGTCTGGTCAGGGTTCTGAGTTACGACAACTCTGTTTTTTCTCCTGAGCCGCTTGTCCTTGAGGTTAGCTCTGCGAGAGTCCTCAAAGGAGACGGCTGCCTTGTGAATGGTGGAGCGCCAGGTGTCAAGGTCCGCAGCAAGCGAAGACCACTGGCGGTGGTCGATTTGGCAGGCACTAAGTGACTTCTTGAGACCGTCTTTGTATCTCTTCTTTGGTGCCCCTCTGTCTCGGTGTCCAGTGGCAAGCTCGCCGAACAGAGTGATCTTGGGTAGGCGATGATCCTCCATCCTGGAGACGTGCCCCGCCCAGCGAAGCTGTGTCCGCAGCAGCAAAGCCTCGATGCTCAAAGTTTCCGCCTGTTCAAGGACCTCGACGTTGGTGACATAGTCACTCCAGTGAATGTCCAGGATGGTACGCAGGCAGCGCTGGTGAAAGCATTCGAGGAGTCGTAGTTGGCTGCGGTAGAGGGCCCAGGACTTGGAACCGTACAGCAAGGTGGTGAGGACGACAGCTCTGTACACGCTGATCTTGGTGCCTTTTTTCAGCTGTTGATTGTACCACACCCGCTTGAATAGTCGCCCGAAAGCACTGTTCGCTTTTGCCAGCCTGTTGTCCAGCTCCTTGTCCAGCTTGGCGTCTGACGTGATGATGCAGCCGAGGTAGGTAAAGTGGTGTACAGACTTCAGTTCGGACTCGCCGATGGTGATGTGGGGAGGGCGATGCTCTTCCTTGGGTGCTGGCTGATGAAGGACCTCTGTCTTTTTCAGACTGACCTCAAGTCCAAAGAGCTGGGCGGCATCTGCGAAGCAGGACGTAATGCGCTGCAAGGCTCTCTCTGTGTGTGCAACGAGGGCAGCGTCATCAGCAAAGAGCAGCTCACGAATCAGTTGGTCTAGGGTTTTCGTGTGGGCCTGCAGTCGTCCGAGGTTGAACAGGCTGCCATCGAGACGATACCTGATGTACACTGCGTCGTCATCGTCGAGGTCCACTGTGGCCTGCTTCAACATCATGCTGAAGAAGACGGTGAAGAGGGTCAGTGCCAGCACGCAGCCTTGCTTCACGCCGTTGCGAATGGGGAATGGTTCTGAGAGGTCACTGTTTAGTCTGACCTGGCCTTGCTGGTCCTCATGGAGCTGGACGATCATGTTGAGGAACTTTGGGGGACAGCCTAGTTGCTCCAGGATCTGCCACATACCTTGCCTGCTCACAGTGTCAAACGCTTTTGTTAGGTCAACAAACGTTACGTACAGCCCTTTGTTCTGCTCGCGGCACTTCTCCTGAAGCTGTCTCAGCACAAAGACCATGTCGGTGGTACTCCTGTTGGCTCTGAAGCCACACTGGCCCTCTGGGAGGTGGTCTTCAGCGATGGCAGGTACCAGCTGATTTAGGAGCAACCTTGCGAGAATTTTCCCGGCAATGGACAGCAGGGTAATTCCACGATAATTAGAGCAGGCAGACTTCTCTCCTTTGTTCTTGTACAGGGTGATGATGACTGCATCACGGAGATCCTTTGGTAGTGTTCCTTTTTCCCAGCAGCAGAGAAAGAGGTCGTGGAGCTTGTTGTGCAGTGCTGGGCCTCCATGTTTCCATATCTCTGGCGGGATTCCGTCAATGCCTGGTGCTTTGCCACTCTTGAGCTGGTGGATGGCTGTGAGGGTCTCTTCGGCGGTGGGCAGTTCGTCCAATTCAACCTTTAGTGGAAGGTGTGGGATTTGGGGGATGACTGTTTCTTGAACAGTGCGATCAGCGCCGAAGAGGTCCTGAAAGTATTCCGACCAGCGGTTCAAGATGGAGGTATTATCTGTGAGGAGTGCCTGTCCATCAGCGCTTCGCAGGGGACTTTGTACCAGGTGCCTAGGGCCATACACTGCTTTCAGTGCTTCGTAGAAGCCCCTGTAGTCACCGTTGTCAGCGCAGAGCTGGGTCCTCTGTGCGAGTCTGGACCACCACTCGTTCTGGAGTTCTCTAAGCTTGAGCTGGAGACTGCTGCAGATGAGGCGGAAGGCAGACTTCTTCACAGGGCAGGAAGGCTGGGCTAGGTGGGCCTGGTGGGCGGCTCTTTTTTTTGCTAGAAGTTCCTGGATCTCTACGTCGTTTTCGTCAAACCAGTCTTTGTTCCACTTTCTAGTAAAGCCCAAGACTTCCACAGAAGATTTTACAATAGCAGTTTTCAGTTGTTCCAGAGTGTTTCAGGGGAGGAGTCTGCTGGATCAACTGTGTCTTTGAGCATGCGCTGTAAATCGGCCTCAAGGGCAGCTTTCTTGTCGTCACGCTGAAGACTGGCAACATCAAGCTTCTTTTTTTTTTTTTTTTTTTTTTTTTGGGGGGGGGGGGGGGGGGGGGGGCTTTCTTCAGCTTGAGGCGGAGCCTGAGTTTGCAGCGAACAAGGCGGTGGTCAGTGTGGCACTCTGCGCTGGGCATCACTCTGGTGAGGAGGACGTCACTGCGGTCCCTCTGACACACTAGGACATAGTCGATAAGGTGCCAGTGCTTGGAGCGAGGATGCATCCAGGTGGTCTTTCGACTGTCCTTTTGCTGGAAAGTAGTGTTGGTGATAACAAGTTGCTGCTCTGCACAGAGCTCCAACAGTAGGCGACCATTGTCATTGCAGTTTCCCAACGCCATGCTTGCCGAGGACTCCTTTCCAGGCTTCAGAGTCTTGGCCCACTCTGGCGTTGAAGTCCCCCCACCCGGGTCTGCCCTGGGGGACTTGGGTGGGGTTAGGTATTTTTTAGTTCCCAGGGTCACCCTGGTCAGCCCCACAGGGTGGGTTTTTCTCTCTATTCTGGGGCATGTGTTTCTGTCTACCCTTTGTCCATTCACCTGTATTTGCCTTTTTAAAACTCTCCCTACTGTCTGCACTGCCTGTAGCTCTTGATATTGGATGTGTGTTGCTAAATGGTCTTAGCTTTATTTAGGCCCCGTGTGTTAGGTTTATTTAATGTATTTGACCGGCTGGCGACATACATTCAATGTTCTGTTTATTTTTTTTTTCACAAGCAGTGCAGGCACGTCCTGAGAAAGCCTTGTTGCTGTCGGGACGCTAAGCAATGTACAATCAATCAATCAATCTGGCGTTGAAGTCGCCAAGGATGATGACTTTGTCGTCTGCAGGGGTACTCCTGCAGCCAAACTGGTGCCAAACGTACTGCTTTGCATTCCTTTGCCGGGACTACATCAGCGAGGCCGAGAGGGCCGGGGATCTTTACGACTGGGCATCCCAGGAACTCCAGTTGATACGCCGGCACCTCGCCCAGGCTTGCGCCCTGGAGAGGTCACAGTACGGACTGACCCAGCAAGCGCATATACTCCATTGTCTTCCGAGACAGAAGGATGCAACAACAACTGCAACAATTGTCATTGTTCAACATTCATTTTCACGCAGACAAAAATCTTACCACTGCCCATTGCGCCATCGGACTCGTAGTCGTGTTTCGCGATCTCGGAGTACCACTGATCGACCACATCCTGACCTGAAAACACACAAACACGTGTCCCAATGAAGGGAAGTCCATCAGTCAGGCCGACGTCGGCCGCATTCGGCCCGCGCACCGCGCGGCGGGCCGACTGCGGCCGTAGCAAGCGCAATGGGGCTCAGTTTTACGTACTGGATACAGTCGACTACGCTTACAAGGCATCGGCAGTGCAGGGAGTAAGAAGTTCGTACGGCGTACGTGCCTGTAACTTTGGATATGACGGAAGTAGGGCACTCGATGCTTGATTAGTCCTCTGGTAACAAGCTCAGCACGTACAGTTGGCGGCAACACTCCCCAGACAGACCTACTGAGAGAGTACACGCCACTCAGTGAAAAGCACTTCTATTCAAAGGATGCGTAACTTGTGTGCGGGAGTACTATCCAAAGAAATACCCAACGGAGAAAGAAGCACGCTTAGAAAAGACAGTTACAACAATTTATTATTATTTCGGGTAAATAACCTTTTTCAAAATAAACAAACAAATATAGGTGACAGCTCAGATCATGGGTGCCAGCTGTGTTACACAACCATGCCAAAATCAAAATTGACTGACAGACATTTTGAAGATAGAAATATATAATTTAGTGTCTGCATTTTCTGAAAATTTGCATTACGGAGCAAGAACGTTAACAAAAAAAAAGAAAAGACTTTATATGAGGTGAATGAGACCTGGTTTTGGGTTATCTTCCGCGCATAACTTGGTGTCCATGGGTGGTATATCAAGATCACAGAATGTGATGTACAAGCCCAAAACCACTAAGGATTCATAAGAAATACTGTTTCTACCTGTTATTAAGCAATTCCAGACATATGAGCGGAAAAGGTGGGTTTAAAACATTAAAGAAAATGTAAGGACACCGTTATGCGCAGAAGATAGTAGTTTTGAAGTTTGCAATGTAATCACATCAGGGGTAATAACACTCATGTAATTCATACATGATACTTCAAGACCTATAATAATACTTTTTTTAGCACACAAAAAGTGTTAAACTGCGCATAACCAACTGAAGACACGAGAAACAGAAGAATGAGACACCTCAGATCAAAGTTCACAACTGTCGTTTTAGTGGAAATAAATGTCTGCCACGGCTATCAAAAAGCTCAGAACTGTCATAAGCATGTTAATCGTATGTGCAGATCAGTTGTTATTGAACGTCGGCGCATTAGCAATGTAGTTAGACAGTATCTGACGCCCGAAGCAACGGCCACCCTTGTCTCCCTTGTTTTATCACGGTTAGACTACTGTAACTCCCTCCTTTGGTCTGCCTAAACCCAGCTAGATAAACCGCGGCGCTGCCGGAGTGCGCAAAACAGTGCTGCCTGTTTAATTCTGCGCGTGCGTAAGCGTGACAATATCCGTCCCGCGGGCCCTTACGAAACTCCACTGGCTGCCCGTACAAGAACGCATTTCGGCTGTATAAATTGTTCTGCATGTGCTTTAACTCTCTCAGCCTGACTTCTCCTGCCTATATCTGTGACTTACTCCATCTGTATACGCCATCTCACACCCTCCGCTCTTCTTCTGACACATAAATTTCGCCTTCCCAATTTCAAATGTTTTGAAAATCCACTGGCCAGAGAAGATCAGCAACGTCTTTGTAAATATTGTCCTTGCTTTTGTATTGTTTTCTTTCTGATGGGAGAGACAGGTTGTCATATATACTTTCAGGCTGTATTGTTCTTGTCTATGTTGATAGAAAGTGGCTAAGGGCTTACTATAGCCCACCATGTGGAATGCATGCCTGTACTTTTCATATATTTTATGGATAGGAGAGTATCGTTTGGTAGCATGAATTGTAGAGGCCTCGGAGATCCGAAGAAACGGGATGACGTGTTGCATCTTTTGAGAGAAAAAGAATATAGCATATGCTTTCTACAAGAAACACACTTTACGGAGAAACAAGAGCATATCATCAGGGCGAAATGGGGCTATCAAGCATTTTTTAATTCTTATGCGTCAAATGCAAAGGGTCTGGCTGTTCTAATTAACAATAATTTTGGTTTTAAACAACTTGGCTTGTATAATGACCCTGAAGGAAACTACATGATTCTTAAAGCGCTTGTTGATGAAACTGTGTACTTGCTGGTTAATGTGCACGGGCCAAACAATGATTGTCCAATGTTTTATGAACAGTTGAAAAGCAAATTATGCGAATATGGGGATGTTCCTATGATTCTGGGAGGTGATTGGAATATTGTCTTGGACCCTAAGCTTAACTATCATAATTACAAGCGCACAAATAATCCACTTGCCAGAGAAAAACTACACGAGGTAATTGAAGAATTTAACTTGATAGATATTTGGAGAGAAATGCATCCTAATCTTATAATATTTACGGTGGAGGAGAAGAAACCCCCTTCAGCAGGCACGCCTAGACTTTTTTTCTTATATCGGACGCAGCTGCACATACGGTAGTGGCATCAGGGATTAATGCATCATACAGATCCGATCACTCTGTTATCTCTTTTGCTATCCAGTCGGGAAATGGCAGTTCAGATTCTTATAGTAGGCATGGCCGTACCTTTTGGAAGTTTAATAGCCTCCTTGTTAAAGAATGCAGAGTATCTAACATCAGTGAAAAAGTGTATTTATGAAACAAAATGTCAGTACGCACATCTGTTGTAACGGCATGAAGTTATCGATCACATCCCTTCTCCCGATCTGCAGCTTGTAATTAATGATCAGTTATTTTTTTAAACTCTTCTTGTTCAGATTAGGGGAACTACAATAGCTTATGCTTGTCACAAGAAGAAGGTAGAAAACGAACGAGAAAAATGGTTGCTCAACAAAATTGAAACTAGGGAAAATAGTCTGAGCCAGCATAATCAGGGAGTTTTAGAGACTTTACAACAGAAGTTGTATAACATTAGGGAACGGAGGATGGACGGGGTTCGAATTAGAGCGAAAGCAAGATGGATAAGAGACGGAGAAAACAATTCAAAATACTTTTGTGGGCTAGAAAAAAGACATTACACGAGTAAATTTATGAAGGTTATAGAAAACAACAATGGCGAAAAGATAACAGATCAGGTAGAAATTGTGAGGGAAGTGGAGGAGTACTATAGGGCATTATATAAAAACAGAGATTCAGATTTACATGAGGTTGACTCCTCAAATTTTGACAACTGTCTTTTTCGAACGTTGTCAGAAGAACCGAGAGACAACTTAGAAGGCTACATAACGGAGGAGGAGGCTTTACGAGCTTTAAAGAATATGGGAAATGGGAAAAGCCCAGGAAGTGACGGCTTCCCAGCGGAATTTTTCAATTTTTTTTGGGAAGGACCTAGGGTCTTTCTTAGTGAGGTCTATCAACGAGGGTTACGACCATGGGTCTTTGTCAGTCACACAAAGACATGGAATGATAACCCTTATTCCTAAAGGGGAAAAACCTAAACAATATTTTAAAAAAATTGGCGCCCAATATCCCTGCTTAATGTCAGTTATAAAATTGCATCCGCGTGTATCGCCAATAGAATAAAACAGCTTCTCCCTTGTATAATTCATGAAGACCAGAGTGGTTTCATCTCCGGTAGATCAATCTCCGACAATATTAGACTTCTGTATGATGTACTTCATTATACAGAGACATTTAAGAAACCTGGATTGTTGTTGCTCATCGATTTCGAAAAAGCATTTGACTCTGTTTCTCACTCATTTATTCAGAAAGCTTTAAAAATGTTTAACTTTGGCTCTGGCATCACAAAATGGGTGAAATTTTTTTTTATAAGAACAGTGAATCTTGCCTGATTGTGAACAGCCAGGTCAAGTGTCTGGTCGCTTCTCTGTGGATCGTGTTTGTAGACTTATATCTTTTTAATATGTGTTGAAGTGTTGGCTACAAAGTTGAGGAATAATAAGAACATTTCAGGTATAAAATGAAAAGAACAGGAATTCTTAGTCTCACTGTTTGCTGATGATATGTCATTGTTTTTGGATGGGTCACAAAAATCATTTGATTCTGTCATCCTAGAAATGGAACTTTTTGCAGTTATTTCTGGGCTAAAAATTAATTTTGAGAAGACTATTGCTGTTTGGATTGGCAATAATAGGTTTTGTCTTACACGCTATGCCCCACATCTAAACATCTCCTGAAATCCAGATACCTTCACAGTGCGGGGAGTGACCTTCTCTACATAACTTCTGATGTCATACTCCTGAATTATAAACAGAAACTTGTATAAATGAAGAAAATTGTAAAGCAGTGGAAATTGCGAAATCTAACCCCTTTTGGAAGAAATGTTGTTTTCAAGTCATTAATTCTTTCAATTTTTACTCACCTCTTCATCTCTCTCTGCCCTCTCTAGGAGTGTAATTCTCAAAGAACTTAATAAAATAATAATAATAATAATAATTACGGTATTTATAATGCGCTTATCTTATAATAATTATAACTCTAAGTGCGCACTCACAACTCGCGCACGCATGCGCACGCTTTAGACAATGACTCACGTACAACAAATGGTGAAATACGTTGCGACCACGGACCAACACTGAATAACGTTATTCTTGGTCCAAGGTTGCGACAGTCAGCTTTTGTGCGATGTTTAACTTCATCTGGGGAGGGAAGACAGATAAAGTGAAAAGAACCACAGTTTTCAGACAGTATGAAGAAGGAGGCCTCAAGGTAATTGATATTGAAGTTTTTTACAAAGCACTTAAGGTCACCTGGATTCGGAGAGTGTTGTCTTCGGGCACTAACTGGAACCTTTTACTCGCATCTCTGTATGGTAATATCAAACAGTGTGAGGTTTTTGGTGGTTACTTCCTAGAAAGTTTAGAGATGAAGAACCCCTTCTGGAAAGAAGTGGCGGCAATACCATAATCTTTTCTGTCCCGCAAGTATTGATGCATTTAAAAGCGAACCATTGTTTTATAACCCACAACTTCTGAAAAAGGATACTTCGAAATCTGTGGACAAGTGGGTTTTGAAAAATATTTTTACAATTGGTAATGTTTTTGATAATGGGGACATTATTAATTTCGAAGTTTTTCGTGAAATTTTTGGTGCAGATGTTTCTTTTCTCGAATACTATAGTAGAACAAGTTCTATACAAAAATACAAAAGAAAAATGTTACGAATATGGACCGATGCAGTTGATGTAACTGATTTGGGTACACCTTTGGGTGTTGTCTTTAAACATAAAAGGGTACAAAAGATATATACAACGTTTTCTTAAATAAAATGACACCACCTACGTGTATGGAAAAATGGGAAAACAAATATAATGACCTAAAGTGGAGAGCTATATTTGTGCATCATATAACGGTCACACAAGACACCAAATTACGCTGGTTTCAGTATAGAATTGTCCATAGTATACTGACGACCAATGTTTACCTGCGCTATAGACAGTTAAAGGATTCAAACCTTTGTACCTTTTGTTCACTCTCTAAGGAGTCTATTGAACACTTATGTTTTTAAGTGCACAGTGGTGCGTGTTTTCTGGGACAAATTACTGAACAGACTGAAAGAAAAATGTGCTCATTATGACAATTTTGAACTTTGTACAGAATTAGTTGTGTTTGGGGTAAAAATGGGCTGCGGACAGACCCAGTTCTTGACTTGCTCGTATTAATGGCAAAGTATTTTATTTACCGGCGCCGTTGTTTGAATAAGCAGCTAAACCTTTTTTTTCTTTTTTTTTTTTTTTTTTTTTTTGTGTGCAGTTTCAAAAACAGATACTGTACAGAGAAATATGTATTTACTGTCAGAAACAAACTTAGCCTTTTTACACGTCTGTGGTTGCCTTATTTGGCCTTTGTGTAAATAATTAATTTCTGTTATCTATTTTGTTAATCTGTGTAGACTGCAGTTGTGTACGGTTTGGCTGCTATGATTCACAGTTACTTCCTGCTGAATTTTGACAACTATCCGTTTACCAATATATGTATGCAGACCCACTCACAAAACAAATTCCAGGAACAGTCTCTCTCTCTCTCTCTCTCTCTCTCTCTCTCTCTCTCTCTCTCTCTCTCTCTCTCTCTCTCTCTCTCTCTCTCTCTCTCTCTCTCTCTCTCTCTCCCCACAAATACGCATTAATTTAATTAAATTGATATTTTTAACATAATTTATTATCAGTTTGTGTATGTATGATTTTTTATTCCTTTTGTATTTGTGTTGTACTTGTTTGCGGTCCATATGTGTTCATGTCACTAATCTTGAAAAATGTTTTTAAAAAATATAAAAAAGAGATCAGCAACGTCAGACTCTGGGAGAGAACAGAGTAGATAACAGCAGACACTTTCAATGAAATTGGGCGAAGAAGATGGGGATGGATTGGTCACAGTCTGAGAAAGCCAGTTTCCAGTATCACTAGGCAGGCATTGTCATGGAACCCCGAGGGAAAGAGGAAAAGAGGCACACATTTTATTGTGGAAAGAAATGTCTGCCACGGCTGTCGATCATCAGAAGTGACGAAATTTGAAGAATTCTTGGTCGCTCTGCGATTTCTTCTGCTACACCCCAGCCTGTGCACAATAACCGTTCCGGTCTCGAATAGTCTCGTAATGGTGGCTTGCCCCGTGGTGATTGGTGGATCATTTGGGGCGGCGCCATATTTTCGCGAAAGCAAAACGTACAAGAAGTTGCTGCTATTTAAAAAAAAAAAAAACACCTGTTACGTTTAAATTGAATATGTGCCGGCTACTAAATCACGATTTAAGTGTGTGTGTTTGTGTTATTCACGGTAATTCACGGTAATTGAAAAACAATGGAAAAAAGTGTGATGTAGCGAAAATGTGCGAAACAAACAACACACACAAAATGTCAGACGAATTCACCTTGCATAAGGAAATAGTCACCTCACATACGTAAAAACGTCAACATCTAGCGGCTATAGCGGGGACCCAACATCTCTGTACACAAGCAACGTTTACCACACGAGAATCATACGTTGATAGAAGTAGTTGTTAAAAAAACCTAAAGGGACTCGGAAGAACACAATAAATCAAAATGAATTAAAAAAAAATACCTTTCAGTGTTTCGGTTATTTAATAACAGAACACAACTATATTCCGGCATTATTTTGTGTATTATCAGTTTCATCAGACTTTTAGGCTCGTGTAGCCGTCGGTCATCGGGCGTCTGCACATCGGACACCCAAAGGTGTTCCATTGATCACGTGATTAATTCGAGACCGGACGACCATTTGTGCACAAGCTGGGGCGCGGCAAAGCAGCCTGGGGCGTAACATCTTCCGCTCATCACGCACGCCGCAAAGTGGGGACACAACAAAACTCGTGGTCGATATTTGCCTATCACGTGACATTTTTCTGGTACGTTAACTGCCGACGTCAAAGTTGTGTGTGTTTGTTGGATCCCCTGTGGCGCATTTTGACCGTCATGCGTGATCAATTGAAGTCGGAAAAGATCGGTCTTCCGCTCATCACGCACGGTACGCGAAACTCGATTGGTGGAAAAATGTCTCTAGGTCAACCATAACCAAACATGTGTTTTTACACACACACAAAAAACAAAGAAAAAAAAAACACAACAACAATAATAATAATAATAATAATAATAATAATAATAATAATAATAATAATAATAATAATAATAATTATTATTATTATTATTATTGTAGGAATGTCCTCTTCTGTCAGTACAAAGCACGTTGTGTGGATTAGTGCTTTGTTGATGAGACTGCAGCCTGCCGTCTAATAATGGATGTCAGTGACACGACGCGTTATGAGCAGAAGGTAAAATTAATGACGTCACTATTGCATTGTAAGTACAAGGATAGCCTAAATGGTGGTACAGATATACAAAAGGCTATGGTCTATAGATTCAAAACACCAAACAACACATATTGTGATGATGATGATGATGATGAAACGTTTTTATTCAGGATGAAAAGTTTTAGGCAAAGCAATGCCTATCTTCCAAACTGTCCTGCTACTCTACACATATAAAAATACATCAGACGATACAGGTTATTCAGGAAAGACAGTTGTTCATAGAAAGCATTGACATGTGGCCATGTAACAAAATGGTTGCAAGTTTTCGTGTGTCTTCGGAATTTAGGCGCTCACAAAACCATTACACAATTCAGTGATTGTTCTATGTTTGCTTCAGTTTGCTTCTTACGTCTTTTGTGTACAATTGTGCACTGGTAAATCTGTGTTAGGTTGATTTGTTATGCAGAAATATACGGTCCTTTACTCAAAGTGCCCAAGGTACCCATGATCTGAGCTGTGCACATAGAGATCAGTCGCTACTTATCTTCCGATTTATCGCAGAAGGAATGTGGCAACTCAGTGAAGGATGTGACGTAATGATATTAATATTAAAAAGTGACGTAAAATATTAATTACCCGAAATATTAATACATTTTGTTGTAACTGTCTTTTCTAAGCGTGTTTCTTTCTCCGTTGGGTACTTCTTTGCATTTTACACGCTTGGTCTGGATTGGGAGTACTATCCACCTTGACCCGGCCCATCGGCAGCGCGCCACAAGTGGTTCAAGTCACTTCTGTTCATGTGAGCAACAACCTTTGTCGTCTTAACCCCTTTAGCCCCAGGGTCCCATTTCTCAAATTTTGGAGGTGTTGCATGACGACTATGTACCAGTTGCAGGAGATGGCTTGACCATGATAATCAGGCGCCAAGCTAATCTGGCACTACCCTTGAATTTTCATGGTCAAGCCATCTCATGCTGTAGGGGTCCTTGGCTAAACGGGTTAAAAGATAGGTGTTTTCTCAAGACTGAGAAGTCTCTAAGGGCACAACTGACGTGTCACCTGTCGATCATTAATTACCATAGCGCAATCTGCTCCATGGCAGGCTCTCATTACTAAAACTTGTCGCTAATACGTGTTATCAATGTTGTCCTGCACCAAACAGGAATGTCGTGTCATTCTTTTCACAATCCATCCGATGAGGCAATTGATTTCAAAGGCGAAGTCGAGGGTTTTAGCCCGAGACTGCTACCTTTCAGTGACATCAACTCCCTAATCGGAACCGAGAGGCAAGAACTATTGACTGGAGTAGCCTAACTATAAAACCCCCCACATTACAATGATTTTATCTTCAGTTGTAACTATGTAAAAAACATATATAAGCCTATTGCATAAGCACGAAGCACCCCCATGATGAAAGTACCCCCGGCCTTGTGCTGGCAAACCAAAACACGCAGGCGACACAACTCTCATCAGAAACTGACGTGGTTGGCCAAGGCCATAATATTATTTGGAGAAGAATATTTTGCTTAGTCAATACATTGTCATTATCGCCCGTTACCTTGATAACGGGTGATACGTAGCCTACCGTTGCCATGAGAACGGGCGACCTGGGAGAAAAGCCCAAGAGATTCAGTTGGGCCAATGAGAAAAACTTTAAATGTACACAGTCGGAAATAAGACATTATGGTGGTGATGATGATGATGCTGGTGATTACAACAAACAAAGTACCTGAGTAATCACAGTCCCAGCAACTCAACTTGATGGCAATATTCTCCCCCACCTTCTCCCCCGCCACCGTACGCCTGCTGTAGCCGAATCTGTCCTTCGCAGCCAGCGTTTCCGCCCACTGCTGCGCGTGCTCATTTAAATCGTTGGCCAAGGTCAAGGCCGGTGACCCGTGCTTGTCGCGAGCCGAGTTGTGGGCCTTCAGCATGTCTTGCTGGAAGTCGGGCATCGTCTGCGGTTTGGCGTTTGTGTTTGTAGTCATCTTTGTCTTTCGACTTTCCGCCGCCGCCTCGCTCAGGGGATGAGTCGCTGGAACTGCTGTTGTTTCTCTAGAAGAACAGAAAAGAAGAGAAAACTGAAGCTGACCCTAGTAAGCAAAGCTCCTCGGACCCACGACCGCCGCAGTGGGCCTCCCTGTGCGCGGGTCCACTGCGGCCGTCGTGGGCCCGAAGACGTTTCGCTACTGTAGGAACATGTCCATGACACTTGTCCAAGGAACGCGGATTCAAAATGTCCTCAGCAAGAGACACAGATCCTCATGAGCCCCCGCAGCTGCGGGGGCTCATGAGGATCTATGTCCCATGCATGTATTACATCCTGAAGATTTGTCTCGTACATTACATATTGAGGATCTATGTCTCTTGATCATCAGTCTATGTCTCTTGCATTACAAACTGAGGATCATCAGTCTATGTCTCTTGCATTACAAACTGAGGATAATCAGTCCATGTCTCTTGCATTACAAACTGCGGATCATCGGTCTATGTCTCTTGCATTACAAACTGAGATTCATCAGTCTATGTCTCTTGATCATCGGTCTATGTCTCTTGCATTACAAACTGAGGATCATCGGTCTATGTCTCTTGCATTACAAACTGAGATTCATCAGTCTATGTCTGTTGCATTACAAACTGAGGATCATCAGTCTATGTCTCTTGCATTACAAACTGAGGATCACCAGTCTATGTCTCCAGTCTATGTCTCTTGTATTACAAACTGAGGATCATCAGTCTATGTCTCTTGCATTACAAACTGAGGATCATCAGTCTATGTCTCTTGCATTACAAACTGAGGATCAGCAGTCTGTGTCTCTTGCATTACAAACTGAGGATCATCAGTCTGTCTCTTGCATTACAAACTGACGATCATCAGTCTATGTCTCTTGCATTACATACTGAGGATCTAGATCTCTTGCATGGAGTGTCAGTGGGTACATCTTGCGGCATGGTTGGTTAGTTTGGGGTTTAACGTCCACGGCACCGGAGGGATAATGGACGGCCCTAGCGGTCAGGTTATGGGCATATTATACAACATGGATTGAATTCAGTGTTGGATTGGATTGGAACGTGAAATTCTTGTTTTAGCATTTGCCACCCACAGACTAAAACAAAGACTTTTTCGTTCTGAAGAATGTTCGTAGTAAATTCTGACTGCTTTACTGATTGATAGATTCATTGATCGCTTGATCAATCGCTTGCTTGATCGATCGATCGCTTGATTGATTGATCGATCGATCGATCGATCGTCTATCGATCGCTTGATTGCTCGACGATCAACTGATAGATAGATTGATTTTACTTGTAAAGAATAATATTTGACAGGTTGTACTTGTAATGGAAATAGATTGAAATTTATTTTCTTTTTATATGTACGGTGGCAGAGATCACTGACTTAGTTTAGAATTTTGCAATTGTTCTCTAGTTACACAGGTGTATTGTGCCTTCCCGGCTTCACTCTTGCCACGTGTGCTTACACGTGTACGTCTGGTCCAGTAGGAGGCAATGACGGGTCCAATTTTCAAAGACATACAATAGGCGAGGCGTTCGAATCTCACTCTTCCGAGGCCGTGAGAGTGGTGTCCGACAGGGAGGCAAAGATTAATTTTAGACAACTTTTGTCATTGAGTCACATCGGTGGAAAGTCTGAGCCAGGATTGCAAATTTTGTATGCAAAAAAAAAAAAAAAAAAAAAAAAAAAATATAGGATAGGCAATTTTGCAATTGTTGTTGGTGGTGGTCTTTTGGTTTCTTTGTTTGTTTTGTCCGAGCCAAGAGAGAAACTGAAAAAAGAAACACGAAAAAGTTCAGGAAGGTACGTACGTTTTTAAATTTTTTATTCATTTATTTATTTTGGGGGTTGGGGTTAAGAGGGTGCTTTGTTTTGTTGCTTTTGGTCTACCGTATTGAAAATGCGATAGACTTTAAAATGGTGCTAGTCCGAACGCATTCCGGAGCATGCACTTGACGTTTTTGGCGTGCGGGGCAAAAATTCTGGCAAAGAAGTAACAAGATAAAAGTGACGTCACGTCTTACTACGCAGAGCTTGCTAGAGAACGTCTTTTTGGCACCAAAGGGTCGTATGTGTGTGCGTGCGCGCGCGCGCGTGTGTGTGTGTGTGTGTGTGTGTGTGTGTGTGACAGCGACTAGAGCCCGCGTTTGAAGACGGACAAGCTTGAAATTGTGTGATATTATCCCTAAAAGGATAATTTCGAGACTTTTTTTTTCTTCAATTATTGATTAAGATGCTCATTGGCGAGTAAAAGGCTTGTTCACAAAAACCGGTTGATCCACACTGGAGTAATATTTTAAATATTTTTACTAGATATTTTGCATATAGCTAAATACTAAATGAGTTCGTTAACCAGCATATTGCACCTCTACAACATTTTGAGTGAATATTAAATATAGTTTTCAATAAATATTTTCACGTTTTCGGGAATAATTTAACGAATTATTTGGGATTAATCTTAAAACAATTGAATCATTTTTTTACGAAACAACCCCCCAATCTTTCATTAATTATGAAATATTTGCATGATTTTTCATAATACGGTATTTACATAAGCCTACAGTTTGTCTCGGCTGTCGAGTACAATTAGGTCAATTGTGATCTGTATGCCCTAGGTGTGAAAATCAGACAATTTTCTGCACCACTTTTTAGGAGTCATTTGTAAAACAGCTAACAGAACTTTAATTTTTCTTTTACGAAAAAAACTGTCTTCTCATTAATACCCGCTTAATTTTTCATAAACAGTGTTTGCATAAGCCTGCTGTTTGTCCTGGCTCTGAGGTATGATTAGCTCAAATTGTGACCTGTTGCCCTAGGTGTGAAAATCAGCAAGAAAATGGCAAAGTCTGATCTTCTAATATGTGAAATGTTAGTACTGCGATGAGTGACGTATAACATCGAGTCGTCACTGTGAACACGGCGTGGGACTAATGATGCCATGACAGAAAATATATGAAAAATCATGCGATTATTAATGAGAAGATTGTTTTTTTCGTAAAAAAGATTCAATTGTTTTAAGATAAATCCCAATTTATTTCGTGAAATTAATTCCCAAAACGTGAATATATATATATATATATATATATATATATATATATATATATATATATATATATATATATATATATATATATATATATATATATATATATATATATATATATATATATTATATATATATATATATATATATATATATATATATATATATATATATATATATATATATGAATATATATATTTATTTTAAAAATATTTAATTATCGCTCAAAACGTTTGTAGAGGTACAATGCTGGTTAACGTACTCATTCAATATCTCCCTTTTAACCAGCTATATGCAAAATATCTAGTATAAATAACAAAAAATACGGACTCCAGTATGGATCAAACGGTTTTTGTGAAACCGCAATTTTTCGCTAATGAGCATCTTAATAAAAAATATTAAAAACAACAACAAAAAAACAAAACAAACAAACAAACCTGCATCGAGAGTTATTTTTTTTAGGGACAATGTCATACAATTTCAAGTTTGTCCGTCCTCAAACGCGGGCTCTAGTCGCTGTCACACACACACACACACACACACACACACACACACACACACACACACACACACACACACACACACACACACACACACACACACACACACACACACACACACACACCAAAAAGACGTTACTAGCAAGGTTTGCGTAGCTAGATGTGATGTCATTTTTTATCTTGTTACTTCTTTGCCAGAAGTTTTGGCCCGCACTCCAAAAAAGTCATATGCATGCTCCGGAATGCGCTTCGACCAGCCCAATTTCAAAGTCTACCGTATTTTCAATACAGTAGACAAAAAGTTGCGGGATGAATCATAACCATTTTTGTCCATAATATTTGCATGGTTTTGAAGTGAACAGCGGTTCACTACTTCACTGCTACTTTCCGTCAAGTGGAAAGACGGATGCTAAATTAGAAAATAAATAATGCGACAGTTGAAAACATGTTTGGTTAGTTTGTTTGCTGAATGATTCTTACATCGATTTTTTTTTATTAATATCTTTTGAGTGGAATAACATATTCTTCGCAAACTTACCATACTTAAGACGTTAGATGAATTGTGGTTTAGAGAACACAGTTGGAGAAACAGCGTTCCTGTGTCTAGCACATGATTCCTCAAAGCAACTGATCCGTTAGCACCAAAGCGAAACGATTTTGCGAGCGGAAATTTGATATAATGTCTATGCAAGATACGCAAAACACAACACGCAAAAGACCTTCGGGCCGATGTCGGCCGCGGTGGGCCCGCACACAGTCGTGCGCGGGACCACTGCGGCCGACGTCGGCCCGATGACCTTTGTCTACTGGGAAGTTTGGTTGTAGTCCTGAACGCGTCTAAACCGGTATGGTTTCTGTTGATCGCTTTTAGCCCTTCCCTCGCGCTGTACATGTCATCATGTTGTCGTTTCTGAAATCTTCTTTCGTTCAACGACCAAAAGCCAACACCGCCCAAGAAGCATGGACACAAATTGGTCTCAGCAGTCGCGGGGGCTCATGAGGATCTGTGTCTCTTGCAGTTGGATCTTGTTCACTTTTTTCTCGGCAGTGTAGGGGTTACGCGATCATCCTCGATAGCTGAGAGGTAGGCAAACTGTATTGACCAGGTGCGTTATCTGAATGTTCTGTTCTTCCGAACTAAACTTGCTGATGTCACTTGAGCTTTAGAGAAATACAATGGCTTGGTTGTCCTGAATAATCGCCAGTCGGAAAACACAACTCAGACGCATCCTGAGGCGAAACAGAGTAAGTCCGTTATGGCAAAAAGCGAGATTTTCACTGTGATAGAATGAAAATGTCGCTTTTCACAAAAATAGACTTGCTGTCTTTTGCTTTCAAAGGGCAGCGCTTCACTTTCAGTGTTACATGACACTATATGTATGGCGCGAAAGATAATAATAATAATAATTTGCTGCTTGTGCGTTTGTTTGTTGGTATACATGCATATTATGCAAATAACAGTCTCTGTCTCAACTGAACACTCAAACAACAAATTCTGTAAAATTATTATAAAATATTCTCAATTGTTTGTGCGGTATGTTCAGAAAACTAAATCTCGAAGGGGTTTAAGTGACTATATTGAAGTGAGGTTGCCATTGAAACCAAAATGAATCTGGGATGACCCAGGTGTCAAAAATGCTCATCGGATGGAGGACTACAACTGTGTAAAACTATGATGTCCGAAAGACAACTTCAAAATGCACAATTTACGTCTAAATGAACCCTAAGAGATCGGACTATAACAGACAAAATGCAAAACGGCAACACCGTGGTTAGTATCAAAGTGTGTGTGCAAAGTGTGTGGGGGGGGGGGGGGGGGGGGAAGACTCATCACTGGGCCTGTACAGCCTAGATTCCCATGGCCCACAGCCACCAGCAGTACCCATGAGAATCTATGGTCTGTCAGATAAATAAATTAGAGCTAACTTCATGCAACATTGAGCCACTATACTGTGAAAGAACAAATGCACAGGTGAGAGTTTTTGTGGCTTCGTGGTCAAATAGTGTCTGATAGAAGAAATGCGACGAAGCTCCATGTAGGCTGTGCGACAGGTGTTGACAATCTGTTGGTTCATGGACAGTGTTTCGTCCAGGGTTACTCCAAGATTCTTGGCGGTGTGTGAGAAATTGATGATGCTGGTTCCTATGGCCATGGACGTGGGGAGAGAAAGTGAACTGGTCAATCTGGGGGGTTTGATTATAAGAGACTCAGTTTTATCATCATTACGTTGAAGTTTGTTTGTTGACATCCACTCTTTGACATCACAGATACAGTTCTGAAGGCTTAGGATGGCGCTAGGGACTTGGTCGGGAGTAGCATGTTCGTACAGCTGGGAGTCATCAGCAAAGCCATGGTGGGAAACCGAGAATTTTTCAATTACACTGGAAAGAGGCTAGATGTAGAGAATGAAGAGAATGGGACCTAGGACTGAGCCCGGGGACCCCAAAGCGCAGTAGAGAAGGACTCGACTGGTAGCTGTTAACGACAACAGTCTGGTGTCGATCAGTCAGGTAAGATCTGAACCAGGACAGGACACTACCCGTGATGCCAAACGTGGAATGAAGTCGATGCAGTAGGATCTCATGGTCTATTGTATCGAAGGCGGCTGTCAGATCGAGCAAGGCTAGAACAGAGACATGTCCATCATCAATTGTCCTAAGCATGTCATTCACAATCTTGAGGAGAGCAGTCTCAGTGGAGTGCCCGGGCCGATACGCTGACTGACAAACAGGAAGAAGACTGTGAGCATTCACATGGTCAAGGAGCTGGGTGAGAACAATCCTTTCAATGAGCTTGGATAGGAAGGGCAGATTTGAGACAGGCCTGAAGTTTTTCAGATTTTAAGGGTCAAGACTGGGCTTTTTAAGCAGGGGTTTGACGATGGCTGATTTGTAAACAACAGGAAAAATACCAGAGGACAAAGAGTCATTGACCAGGGAAGTGATGGTAGGGAGGACTATGTCAATACAATCAAAGAGAAGTTGGGTAGGGATGGGATCCAGGTCACACGTCTTAGCAGCGCACTTTGTCATGATCTTACGAACATCATCTTCGGACAAACTCTTGAAGGAATGGAAGACTTGTCCAGCAAAGGGCACATCATGACTGTAAGGTTAAACTGATGACTGGGAGTCCAGTTTGTCTCGAATAGACTCTACTTTCTAAGTGAAAAACTCTCAGAACTTCTCAGGTAACTCAATGGGAGGAACCGATTTTGGCAGAGGAGACAGTCGTTTTTGCCAGAAGTTTGCATGTGAAGTTGAACAGCTGTTTGCTTGACGTGCATTCCAAAATGTTCATACTGATGAAAGCCGTTTTTGCATTCAGCACTAGTTTATTGACTAACTTTTTCGCTGCCTTGAAGATCTGCTTGTGGACCGTCAGACCTGACTTCAACTAAAGTCTTTCCGCTTGTCGGAGTTCCTTTTTGGCGGCACGAAGCTGCTCACTGGCATCAGTAAACCATGGGGACGGCTTACGGGATGAGGATCTGCGTTTTGACAGTGGAGCATGACTGTCTAGGACCAACTTCAGACACGCATCGAACTGGTCAACACCGTTTGGAAATTCAGTTATTCCGTATTAGCGGATCTCCCAGTGCTGACAATTCCGCAAAGTAATTAATCCCTACTGGACCAGACTTGCTAAGTAAGCACACGTGCCAAGACCGAAGTCAGGAAGGCACACTAGACCTTTGTAACTAGGGAACACATGTGCCAGTTTTAAAGATAAATCAGTGCTGTCTGCTGCCGGACAACAACAAATAAACTAATTCTAAGTACAATCCGTTTTCGTTACAAGCACGACTAATCAATCAGATATTAATTGTACAGGTACAATCAATCAATAGATCGATCGATCTGTCGGTAGGGGTCACTGGATTGATCAATGAAGCCACCAGTCGATCGATTGACTCAGCGATCGAGCTATTGATTTGATTATCAATCAATCAATCAATCAATCAATCAATCAATCAATCAATCAATCAATCAATCACTCACTCACTCACTCACCCAATCAATCAATCAATCAATCAATCAATCAATCAATCAATCAATCAATCAATCAATCAATCAATCAATCAATCAATCAATCAATCAATCAATCAATCAATCAATCAATCAATCAATCAATCAATCAATCAATCAATCAATCAATCAATCAATCAATCAATCAATCAATCAATCAATCAATCAATCCATCCATCCATCCATCCATCCAAAAACCAACCAATTAGCCAGTCATTAAAGTCAACCCAATCAATCAGTAAGGCAGTCAGAATTTAAGACGAACATTCTTCCGAACGAAGAAGGGCAGTCCAAAACTAGGATCCATGTTTTAGTCTGTAAGCGTGGCAAATGATAAATCATGGATTTTACGTTCCAATCCAACGATCCAATCCATGTTTTATAATATAACGGTCCTCTTTTGCATACAGCAACCTAGCTGTGCACTTTATAGTTCAAAAGCTAGCCAGATCTACTGCGCACCCCCCTCCCTCCCCCACCCCCCACCCCAGTACGCAATAAGATGGATTTTAAAGTGTACCTTAGTATGTCCTGAGATGTTTAAGCCATGTTCCCCGAAAATCTTTAAGAACACACCAGAGATATAGCCGATGGTGCAAGGGTACCCCCATTCACGCCTTTACGGATGCTAAAATGAGGTTGAGAAACATTTTCCTCGAAATAAATCAAAATGAATTCCCGAAGCTTAAATGAGGCAATATTATGTTAAGGCACACCTTCTGCATCCTCTGCAATAAACAGAATGAAAAAAAAAAATGAATCTCTGGCTCACAGTGGAGGTATTTGTGCACCCAATAAACGGCCATTTCCGCGAAATCGCAAAAAAAAAAAAAAAGACAAAAATAATGTGTCAGATGCCTTCAGACACTTTGTATAGAAGTGGCAGTCCATTTTCAAATTTACATTATTAAAACAGGAAGTCACAATTATTAAAAACTTGATGAGGAAATTGTTTCTCAACCTCATTTTAGCATCCGTAAAGAGCGTGAATGGGGGTACCCTTGCGCCATCGGCTATATCTCTGGTGTGTTCTTAAAGATTTTCGGGGAACATGGTTTAAACATCTCAGGACATACTAAGGTACACTTTGAAACCCATCTTATTGAGTACTAATGGTGGGGGGGGGGGGGGGGTGAGGGGGCTGAGTGCACGGTACCCATACTGGCTTATGGACTATTAGTACTGGTACCGATGGCTGCATGTACAAGGGGGGAGAGGGGGTTAGGTGTGTGTGTGTGGGGGGGGGGGGGGGGAGGGAGGGTGGAGGTGAGAGAGGAGGGGGGAGCGTTATAGATATGTGCTGGTGTGTGGGTTTGGACCATACGGCTGAGGGGCCGTGTACATCAGTGGTCCTTAATCAGCGCACATGTCATATATAAAGGCATTTAACCCTTTGGTGTCGATAGCACTTTTAGTCGCGATGATTCCTGCATCATTGCGACTAAAAGTGCTACCGACACCCAAAGGGTTTACTGCTCTCGCTATATGTTCTTACTCCACACCTTTAAATCCATTGCACAAAATCCAAAAATCTTTTGTTTTGTTTTGTATTTACCCTGTTTATAAGGTATGTTCTAGCCACATCATTACTTATAGAAATTGCATTAAAAATCGATCTGTTTTATTTTTTTTAAAAATTGGTTTTGATTGTGTGTTTTTTTAATGGGCTCGAACTTTGATTCGAGAAATCAAGTTTTGGTCTTCGTATCTGGACAATGCAAAAAATACTCACACCTATGTGCACACACACACACACACACACACACACACACACACACACACACACACACACACACACACACACACACACACACACACACCACACAAACACTAACCAGCAGATAAACATTCGCACACAGACAACACATGTAAACCTTAGTTTTAAAGGTCTTTCTTAGACACAAGCTGTCAGGGACACAATTCACATCATACATATTTTGCAATATCAGATTGCTGGTGTTGAACTTTTATTTGAAGTCTGCATGTTGTTTGTTATTTTTCTTTATATGTATACGACATATACAAAAACAAAATGCAAATTAAAACAAGAAATATATTAAGGAACAACATGTTAAGCCGCATAAATGATGTTAACACCTTCACTGCCAGAGGACGCAAAATCATGTCTGAAAGCACGGTAATCCCACCAATGCAAGGAACACAGATATAAATATGGTCAGCAAGAGGCATAGAACATTAGAACATCATGAACACCTGCAGGTGCAGGGGCTCATGAAGTTCTTTGCCTCTTGTAGTTGGATGATATATGGTTTGCATTTGTCTGGCAGTGACGTTGTTAAATGCATCGTACACAGGAATGGATGACATCAAAGAGCCTTTGATAGTATAATGCAAGCAGGGAATGTTACAAGTGTATCAGTAAGCAGCTAAAAGACATTAACCCTAAGCCTGTCGGTAGATTCCGACAGGAATCATCGCGACAAAAACTGCTACTAACAGCCAAAGGGTCAACATGAAATGAGTAATAGTGAAAACAGCTTTCAAAGGAATGTAATTTACTGTAACAATAACGTGGACAATACCTTTCTTGGTTACCAGCACAGCTCAGCCGCATTATATAGCAATACCTCGGATCATGCACCCAAATCGAGTTATTGGTAGTTACGTTTAAATATGGTGCTAACCTCACATAACCCCACACAGTAAGCAAAAATGTGTCCTCTGGCCGAATGTAGCCTTAGCTGGACTGCACACAGCTAGCTGTGTGCAGGTCAAATAAGACTGGGGTCGGCCAGAGGACTTTTTGCTCATTATGTATCTTTTGGGGAGCTGCACATTTCCTGATATTGTGACGCACCTCATGCTGAGGCTGACCTGTAATTTAATTGCAAGTGTAATATGGTGGTGACTAGTATCTGTAACCACCTCGTGCATGCAGCCACTGGCACTGAATGCAATACCGGCGGATGGTAACACAAAGGGGGTTAACGACCCAAAAGAACATAATTTCAAGAAATGGAATACAATTTTTATCACGAGAAAACGGATTAATGTGGAATAGGTAAAAGGTAAATAGATAAAAAGAGGCTTTTCTTTCTAAAACATGTAAACATGTATAACATTTCATAACAGACACAGCTATGAATAAAACTACAATTCTTAAGTATAGAGATATAAGTATCAAGCATTAGTGTATCAGGATGAAAAGGGTTAAGTGAACAGTAAGGTAATATTACTATTGTATGTTTGGTGCCAAACCGGTCTGCCACTTTAATTCCTACTCATGAACCGTCGGTCAACCCTTTTCCAGGCCAATAAGGATCACGCACTACCACTGACTAACAAGCGATCGATGGATGTCGCTAAACTACATAATATTTTTTTTTTTAAAATCGAAGATTGAATTAGTGAAGGAAATAAATGTAACTCATAGACGCCTGAGGTCCAAGTTCACCAGTTCCGACGTCGCCCTATAAAGACTACACTACATTTCTGGAGACTGATTGACTGTTACAGTTCAAGGGTGGTGCCAGAATAGCTTGGCGCCTTCAGGCGCCAAGCTATTCTGGCACCACCCTTGAACTGTAATTGTTGATCCGTCCTCTGCTGTTGTGAGTTTAGAGGTTAAACTGGAGGGAAGACGTTGTCCCTGTATGTGCCAATTATGTTGCCGGCTGGTCTATAATTAGCAACGACAATGACCTTGCCACCAGCGGCCTTGGCCTTGCCCACACCCAGTTCCATGCTGCCTTTCCACACGACTTGCGTAAAATGACCTGCAACAGGCAAAATGTAGCAATATGTCAGAAAAATTGTGTTCACCAACAGACATATTACCGACAAAAGTTCAGATTACATTGACTCGTGACAGTGAGCACACATGGATCTACCGCAAATCATTAAACTAAGTAAACGAACATACGAATGCAGCCAAGAACAAAAAACAAAACAAAAAGAAAAACAAGACAAAACCCCATGTGACAGTGCGGCACAAAAACGCATAAGGGCCTTTTGCAATTGTGCATCATCTTAATAGGATGACCTGAAGTGGGAACATGTAGACATAGGAAAGCAAACAGGACCATTATTTTTCTTAGGAGCCTCTGGGTGTGCTCAAACACGTGCTTAGTGGCTGGCTCAGAACATAATTTTTAAGCTCACTCATACAACTCGGTGTGTAGTGTGTTCACGCCAGCTACATTAGGTGGTCGCTCAAAACACGTTCTATATCATAATGTACAGTACTGCAGTACGTGTGATATCGATTATATATATATATACGCAGACAAAAATCTTACCACTGCCCAAGGCGCTATCGGACTCGTAGTCGTGTTTCGCGATCTCGGAGTACCACTGATCGACAACATCCTGACCTAAAGACACACAAACACATGTCCCAGTAAACGGAAGTCCATCATTTAGGCCGACGTTGGCTGCATTCGGCCCGCGCACCGCGCGGGCCGACTGCGGCCGACGTAAGCCCAATGGGGCTCAGTTTTAGGTACTGGGTACAGTCGACTGAGTTTACAAGATACTAGGGACGTAAGAAGTTCACACGGCGAACGTGCCTGTAACTTTGGATATGACAGAAGTAGGGCACTCGACGCTTGATTAGTCCTCTGGTAACAAGCTCAGCACGTACAGTTGGCGGGAGCACTCCCCAGACAGACCTACTGAGAGAGTACACGCCACTGAGAAGCACTTCAATTCAAAGGTGGCGTAAGTTGTGTGCAGGAGCACTTTCCATCATCATCATCATCATCATCATCAGTCCCTTGCCCGAACTGGGCGTTGGGGGGGACTGAAAGGCAGCAGCAACAGACAGTGCTCTCCACTGAGTTCTATTTTGGGCGGTGGCAAGCAAGTCTGACATCTCGAGTTCGGTCCATTCTTTTATGTTTGCGACCCAACTCTTTCTCTGACGACCTCGCCGACGACTTCCTTCGAGAGTGCCTTGGAGGATAGTCTTGGACAAGGTGTTGTGTCGGGTCACGTGGCCAAACCAAGCAAGCTTGCGCCGTTTCACGGTTGCCAGAAGGGGTTCATGTGGGCCCACCAGGGAAGTGACGATGCTCCGTACATATTCGTTGGTCTTGTGCTCGCGGTACGAGATGCGGAGCAACTTCCTCAGGCACTTGTTCTCAAAGGCCTGGATTTTCTTTTCTGAGTCTGCAAGCAGTGTCCAAGTCTCACAGCCGTAGAGTAGAATAGACACTATGAGGGACTTGTAAAGCCTGTACTTGATGGTGAAGCTGATGGAGTTACTTCGCCATATCCTGTCCAGCCTGGCCATTGCGGATGTTGCTGTACCTATCCTGATACGGATCTCTGCTATGCAACTACCGTCTTTGGACAGGGTGGCTCCCAAGTACTTGAAGCTATTGACCTCTTCTAGCTTTTGGCCATTCATGTGAATGTTGCTGCTGCTGTCGCTTGTGGTGTTGATCATCACTTTGCTTTTATCCGTACTGATCTCCATGCCATAAGACCCTGCGCTACTTGAAAGAAGTACCAAAGAAGTACCCAACGGAGAAAGAAAAGACAGTTGCAACAATTTAATAATTTTTCGGGTAAATACCCTTTTTCAAAATAGACAAACAAACAAGGATGGAGATCAGTCGTTACTAATCTTCATTTATCGCAGAAGGAATGTGGCAGTTGAAGGATGTGACGTAATATTATTATTAAAATGTGACGTAAAATATTAATTACCCGAAACATTAATAAATTGTGTTGTAACTGTCTTTTCTAAGCGTGATTCTTTCTCCGGTGGGCACTTCTTTGCATTTCACACGCTTGGCAGTCACCGTTTTGATCTGGATTGGGAGTACTATCCACCTTGACACGGCCCTCCGGCAGAGCGCCACAAGCGGTTCACTGAAGTCACTTCTGTTCATGTGAGCAACAACCTTTGGCGGTCGTCTGTTGGTAAGAAAGCAAGACCGGTCCCACCCAGGTATGCATCCTGTCACTCTGGTCCCGACGCCTGTTTATTCTCCGAGTTGTTGGTGGTCGCTGCTGTCGCATGCGTTGTGTTATGTGAAGCACTCGGGAGGCGTTTCGATCGGTATTCGTAGTCTGTGACTACAGGCTCCGATATACTCGTCAGGGAACCGGCCTATTGTTGTAGAGGGCTGTCGTTTAAGTGGGTGGGTGCGTTGTTAATGTCGTAGAGGGTTGTCGTTTAAGTTGGTGGGTGCGTTGTTAGTGTCGTGATGTTGGAGTTAACCTACGTGTTTCTCCTTATCCGTTCGTGGGATTCCGTCTCTTGAAGTCTGGTGGGGTGTGTAGAAGAGGAATCGCGGATTGGGCAGTGTAGTGGGCTGTGCTTAAGGGTTACGTAGTTTTCCTGGTCCGATGAGTTTAGGGTGACGGGCAGTTGTTGGTTGTGAAATGTGGCCGTTTTTTCTTTGACGCGGTAGTAGATCCTTGTTAATCCGGCTTGATCGTCCCGTTGGAGTATGGTCGTGGGTTAAACCGCTTTCTTTTCCTCCGTCTCGTTGTCTTTAGGGCTGACGCGGGGAGAGGAGATAAGCTTGTATCGTTGCTCCGGGCTGTCTGTGGGGAATTAGGCGTAATGTTGCTTGCTTTCTTCGTGGCAGCGGGTCTGATTCTCGTTGGGTCCATGGGGCAAACTGGATTACGTGGAGTACTGTATGCTTCTTACATCCTTTTCTTACCCTAGTTGGGGTGGGTGGCTGAGAGTCCCCTACGGGGTTTGAGCTTCATGCTGTGTGTGTGGTTGGTTTCCCTGTCGTTGAGAGCGAGAGTGTGAAGGGGGATTAAACGTGATGAGCTTTGTCTTTGGTTGGTGGATGGGGTGCCCTGTTTAGGGTCGATGGTTTCTAATCCTTGCTTGGAGGGCCGTTGTTGCCGTGGTGGTTAGTTGTTGTTTCCGGCGTCGTCTTCTAGTGTTTTGTTTATGTCCGTGGCTGACACGGCTGTGTCTCTCTTTGTGTTGAGTTTCGCTGATATAATCAAGTCCTTTATGTTTTTATGTCGCTTATAGGCGATCAGCGGTGGATTTGGGAAGAGTGTTTTACACTCTGGGTCTCTCGTCATGTGGTGCCAGTGTGTTTGAATTTTCCTTTGTAGGTGCTTGATACTGGGGTAGTATGGGGTGACCATGACCAGAGGTGTTTTTCCTGCTTTCTTCGGTCTTTCCGCTAGGAGTTGTTTTCTGTCTTTCGCGAGTACTGTGTCCGTTTCTTGCGTGAGTTCCGTCTGTTTGTATCCCCGGTCCGTCATTTTGTCGTGGAACAGATGGATCTGTTCGTGTAGGTCTGTTCTGTTGCTGTTAGTCCTCATATATCTTGTTGTTTCCCCCCCGAATCAGAGCTTTGAAGACGTGTTGAGGGTGAGCTGAATCCCTTTGTAGGTATTGATAAGTTTTTGTCGGTTTTCTGTATGTTTTGATGTCCAGTATTCCTTCACACTCAAAACGCTCTCCCTTGTAAACTTGAGTGTCCAGGAAGGTAGCTGTATGGTCTTCGATTGTGTATGTGAATTTCAGGAGTGGGTGATAGGAGTTGGCGAGGTTAAAAAAACCTGTTGATGGTGTCATTGTCCGCATTCCACATTTGGAAGCCGTCATCTCTGTATCTTCCGTTCCAAATGATTTTCTCTCTCTCCTCAAAAAGGTTGATGATATTGTTCAGTATTATGCCCATATTGATGTCGCAGGCTTCCGGTGAAACTTTAGAGCCCATCGGGGCGCCGATAATTTGTCGGTAGAGCTGTCCATTGAAGGTGAAGACGTTGTTCGTGAGGATAATCTCCAGGAATATGAGGAGGTGGTGTTTTTCAATCGGTGGCATAGGTGGTGTTTCAACTATGTCCGGGACTGTTTGGTTCACTGCCTCCAGCAATTCGTGGAATTCCATGTTACTGTACATCGATGTGACGTCATAGCATACTAGCTTAGTTTCTCGGGGGATCCTTGTTTGTTCAATTTTATTAATGAACGCCGGTGTGTCTTTGATGTATGTAGGTTGTTTTTGTACGAACGGTAGTAGGTGGAGATCCACAAATTTCGCTATAGCTATAGTCGGGCTTGCTGACTGCGCCACGATTGGGCGACCCGCTATAATTTTCCCTTGCATTCCATTTTTCTCCATGTCATCCAACACCTCTGTTGGGTGTTTGTGGATTTTGGGAAGTAGGTAGAAGGAGGCTGTGTTTTTGTAGGTTTCCGTTTGTCGTAGGAACTTGTAGGTTTGTTTGTCTATCTTCTTGGTTCTGTATAGTGTCTCAGATGTGTTGAGGATTTCGGCTATGATGGCCTCTGTGTTTGCCGCATCTGTTTTCTCGTAGTGTATTCCGTCCTCCAGTTGTCTCAAACCCTCCCTGATGTAATCGTCTCTGTTGAGGAGTACGATTGTGCTGTTTTTGTCGGCTTTTTTTAAAACAATGTCCGTATTATTTTTGAGTGCCTTGAGTGCTTCACGTTCCTCTCTCGTGAAATTGCTTCGTGTGCTTGGCATGCTGACGTGTGTTAATTCTTCCTTTGTGTTGCTGATGTATTGTTCAATTGGACCGTTTGCCCTTTGTGGGGTGTACCCTGAGCTAAACTGTAGTGGGTGTGGAATCCGCTCAGATTTGTCCTGATTCTGAAAATGGTATTTGCAGCGTATTTTATGGGTGAGTTCGTCAATACCTACAAAGGGATTCAGCTCACCCTCAACACGTCTTCAAAGCTCTGATTCGGGGGGAAACAACAAGATATATGAGGACTAACAGCAACAGAACAGACCTACACGAACAGATCCATCTGTTCCACAACAAAATGACGGACCGGGGATACAAACAGACGGAACTCACGCAAGAAACGGACACAGTACTCGCGAAAGACAGAAAACAACTCCTAGCGGAAAGACCGAAGAAAGCAGGAAAAACACCTCTGGTCATGGTCACCCCATACTACCCCAGTATCAAGCACCTACAAAGGAAAATTCAAACACACTGGCACCACATGACGAGAGACCCAGAGTGTAAAACACTCTTCCCCAATCCACCGCTGATCGCCTATAAGCGACATAAAAACATAAAGGACTTGATTATATCAGCGAAACTCAACACAAAGAGAGACACAGCCGTGTCAGCCACGGACATAAACAAAACACTAGAAGACGACGCCGGAAACAACAACTAACCACCACGGCAACAACGGCCCTCCAAGCAAGGATTAGAAACCATCGACCCTAAACAGGGCACCCCATCCACCAACCAAAGACAAAGCTCATCACGTTTAATCCCCCTTCACACTCTCGCTCTCAACGACAGGGAAACCAACCACACACACAGCATGAAGCTCAAACCCCGTAGGGGACTCTCAGCCACCCACCCCAACTAGGGTAAGAAAAGGATGTAAGAAGCATACAGTACTCCACGTAATCCAGTTTGCCCCATGGACCCAACGAGAATCAGACCCGCTGCCACGAAGAAAGCAAGCAACATTACGCCTAATTCCCCACAGACAGCCCGGAGCAACGATACAAGCTTATCTCCTCTCCCCGCGTCAGCCCTAAAGACAACGAGACGGAGGAAAAGAAAGCGGTTTAACCCACGACCATACTCCAACGGGACGATCAAGCCGGATTAACAAGGATCTACTACCGCGTCAAAGAAAAAACGGCCACATTTCACAACCAACAACTGCCCGTCACCCTAAACTCATCGGACCAGGAAAACTACGTAACCCTTAAGCACAGCCCACTACACTGCCCAATCCGCGATTCCTCTTCTACACACCCCACCAGACTTCAAGAGACGGAATCCCACGAACGGATAAGGAGAAACACGTAGGTTAACTCCAACATCACGACACTAACAACGCACCCACCAACTTAAACGACAACCCTCTACGACATTAACAACGCACCCACCCACTTAAACGACAGCCCTCTACAACAATAGGCCGGTTCCCTGACGAGTATATCGGAGCCTGTAGTCACAGACTACGAATACCGATCGAAACGCCTCCCGAGTGCTTCACACAACACAACGCATGCGACAGCAGCGACCACCAACAACTCGGAGAATAAACAGGCGTCGGGACCAGAGTGACAGGATGCATACCTGGGTGGGACCGGTCTTGCTTTCTTACCACAAGTAACCAGAGTGACAGGATGCATACCTGGGTGGGACCGGTCTTGCTTTCTTACCACAACACTTTTAGCCCCAAGGTCCCATTTCTCAAATTTTGGAGGTGTTGCCTAACGACTATGTACCAGTTGCAGGACATGGAGTGACCATGATAATTCAAGGGTAGTGCCAGATTAGCTTGACACCTTTAGGCGCCAAGCTAATCTGGCACTACCATTGATTTATCATGGTCAAGTCATCGCCTGCTGTAGGGATCCTTAGCTAAAAGGGTTAAATGAAGGCGTTTTCTCAAGACTGAGAAGTCTCTAAGGGCACAACTCTGACGTGTCATATGTCGATCGTTAATTACCATAGCGCAATCTGCTCCATGGCAAGCTCTCATTACTAAAACTTGCCGCTAATACGTGTTATCAGTGTTGTCTTGCACCAAACAGGACTGTCGTGTCCTTCTTTTCACAATCCATCCGATAAGGGAGTTGATTTCAACTGAGGCAAAGTCGAGGGTTTTAGCCCGAGACTGCTACCTTTGACATCAACTCCCTAATAGGGCCCGAGAGGTAAGAACCATTGGCCATTGACTGGCTTAGCCTAACTTAAAAAAAAACACAACAACAACACATTACAATGAGTTTATCTTCAGTTGTAAATATGTAAAAATATATACTCTACGCATCAAAAAATAATAATAATAAAAAAAATAAATTTTACAATGTTTTGGAGACAATATCTTTTTAATGACTGAATATTTTAAAATTTTAAAATACAGACTTGTCAACAAGAAGATCAGGAAGAGGTTGAAAGAAGCCAAAGAAGATTGGATTGAAGACCAGTGTTGTAGCGTGGAAGAGGGCATGGCAAACGGCAACAGCAAGAAGGCTTATGAAACGCTAAGGACCCTCACCAAGACTCAACAGCGAACAGCCACAGTCATCGAAGACAGCAGCGGCCAACTCCTTACGGAAAACACTGCTGTACTAAACAGATGGACTGAGTACTGCCGAGACTTGTATAACTCCAAGGCTGAGCCAGACACCAGCATCCTCCAAAACAACCAGGCTGGGGCCAGGAAGGCTGAAGACCTGCCAGTGTTAGCTGAAGAGGTGGAAGCAGCCGTACGTGGCCTGAAGGGAGGAAAGTCTCCAGGTGTAGACAACATACCTGCTGAACTGTTGAAACATGGAGGAGAAGTAACAACGAAGGTCCTCACTACACTCTGTCAAAAGATCTGGGAGCAAAAGAAATGGCCAGTAGAATGGACACAGTCTCTAGTGATCCCGCTCCCCAAGAAAGGAAACCTGAAACAGTGCCAGAACTACAGAACTATCAGTCTGATAAGTCACCCTAGCAAAGTAATGCTTAGAATCATTCTCAACCGCCTCAAAACTTTCGCCGAGGAACTGCTGGCAGAAGAACAGGCTGGCTTCAGAGTTGGAAGAAGCACTGTAGAGCAGATTTTCAACTGCCGCGTCCTGATCGAGAAACATCTGCAGCATCAGCGCGAACTCTACCACAACTTCATTGATTTCAGGAAAGCATTTGATCGCGTCTGGCACGACGGACTCTATCAAGTCATGAGATCGTTCAACATAGAGGAGGGACTGATCCAAATGATAGAAGCGCTTTACAAGAACGCCTGCAGCGCGGTTCTACTTAACAATCAGTCAGGCGAGTTCTTCAGGACGACGATCGGTGTCCGTCAAGGATGCCTGCTCTCTCCTGTCCTTTTCAACATATTCCTGGAGAAGATCATGCAGGAAACCCTCCACGACCACCATACTTCAATCTCTATTGGTGGCAGATCCCTGTGCAATCTTCGATTCGCAGACGACATTGACCTCATGGTAGGCAGCAATAGTGAGCTCCAAAACCTGACAGACAAACTTTCAAGTAGCGCAGGGTCTTATGGCATGGAGATCAGTACGGATAAAAGCAAAGTGATGATCAACACCACAAGCGACAGCAGCAGCAACATTCACATGAACGGCCAGAAGCTAGAAGAGGTCAATAGCTTCAAGTACTTGGGAGCCACCCTGTCCAAAGACGGTAGGTGCATAGCAGAGATCCGTATCAGGATAGGTACAGCAACATCCGCAATGGCCAGGCTGGACAGGATATGGCGAAGTAACTCCATCAGCTTCACCATCAAGTACAGGCTTTACAAGTCCCTCGTAGTGTCTATTCTACTCTACGGCTGTGAGACTTGGACACTGCTTGCAGACTCAGAAAAGAAAATCCAGGCCTTTGAGAACAAGTGCCTGAGGAAGTTGCTCCGCATCTCGTACCGCGAGCACAAGACCAACGAATATGTACGGAGCATCGTCACTTCCCTGGTGGGCCCACATGAACCCCTTCTGGCAACCGTGAAACGGCGCAAGCTTGCTTGGTTTGGCCACGTGACCCGACACAACACCTTGTCCAAGACTATCCTCCAAGGCACTCTCGAAGGAAGTCGTCGGCGAGGTCGTCAGAGAAAGAGTTGGGTCGCAAACATAAAAGAATGGACCGAACTCGAGATGCCAGACTTGCTTGCCACCGCCCAAAATAGAACTCAGTGGAGAGCACTGTCTGTTGCTGCTGCCTTTCAGTCCCCCCAACGCCCAGTTCGGGCAAGGGACTGATGATGATGATGATTTTAAAATTCTGACTGCATCACGAAAACGATTACTCACTTGTGAATACAACATGCTATACTGCATCTTTTTCTGTTGCGTTGTCTTTAAATTACAACCCTTTGAACGCGACACCCCCCAATAAAAAGTTGCAAGGTAACATTTTCATGTGAGACGCGTTGTTTATCACGCACTGCTCGCGTTTCATCCGGAGCTTCGTAAATATGTGTGTTATTTCAAGTTACTTGTTAAAAAGTAAACGTTCGGATATCATAAGCGATGCACTACATCTCACCTTCGACACTTGAACTGCCACCCCCCCCCCACCCCCCCCCCAACCCCCCCCCCCCACCACCACCCCCACACTCCACCCCATCCCTCCTCCCCATTCCCCCTTGCGGTACTACGAACGTTGTGTAAAAAACAAACATTACTAGAGCTGTAACTTCTCATGAAACGCTCCCCAAACCATCTGATGATTTGAATTTTTTTAAAAAATCGTGTGCATTATCTTCTTAGAAGAGACAAACAAATGAAAATTGCTCCATCAGTTGAAATGTTTTGAATCGAAGGTAGGTGAGCTTTTCTTGCACTAAAATCCACAATTCTCGCTCAAAATGAATGTTTTTGGTTGCATTTAAAAGTGAAATGATTCTTCTTTTCACGATAGTATCGGAATTTAAATCACTGGCTGGCGAATGGACGACATGCTGGTACTGGTACAAGTGATTTTCTAGGGGTGCATGTCTTCTTCAGACCACAACAGCAACAGTTTTCTTTCAAAATGAAAACTCATGTGCAGCATTTGGAGATAAATGCATGCCCTTTTAAATGGTGCAATCAGATTTACAAAGCTCCGGATGAAACGCGAGCAGTGCGTGATAAACAACGCGTCTCACATGAAAATGTTACCTTGCAACTTTTGATTTGGGGGGTGTCGCGTTCAAAGGGTTGTAATTTAAAGGCAACGCAACAGACAAAGATGCAGTTTAGCATGTTGTATTCACAAGTGCGGAATCGTTTTCGTGTTGCAGTCAGAATTTTAAAATCTTCAGTCATTAAAAAGATATCGTCTCCAAAACTTTGTAAATTTTTGATGCGCAGTGTAGCACCCCCATGAAAGTACCCCCGGCCTTGTACTGGCTAACCAAAACACGCAAGGGACACAACTCTCATGAGAAACTGACCTGATTGGCCAAGGACATATTATTTGGGGAGGAACATTTTGCTTTGTCAATACGTTGTCATATCACCCGTTTCCTTGATAACGGGTGATAAGTAGCCTACCGTCGCCCTAAGAACGGGCGACCTGGGAGAAAAGCCGAACAGATTTGGGCCCATGAGAAAAATTTGAAATGTACACAATCGGAAATAAGACATTATGATGATGATGATGATGATGATGATGATGATGATTATAACAAATAAAGTACCTGAGTAATCACAGTCCCAGCAACTCCACTTGCAGGCAATGTTCTCCCCCACCTTCTCCCCCTTCACCATACACTTGCTGTGGACGAATTGGTCCTTCGCGGCCAGATCTTCAGCCCACTGCTGCGCGTGCTCATTTAAATCCTTGGCCAAGGTCAAGGCCGGAGACCCGTGCTTGGCGCGAACCGAGTTGTGGGCCTTGAGCATGTCTTGCTGAAAATCGGACATCTTCTGCGGTTTGGAAGAGATGGTGGCTTTATGATCAATGTCTTTCGACTTTCCGCTGTCGCTGGAACTGCTGCCGCTTCCCTAGAAGATCAGACAAAAAAAAAAAAAAAAAACTGAAGCTGATCCGGTTAGCAAAGCTACTCGGGCCCACGACCGCTGCAGTGGGCCCGCGCACTGCCGTGCGCGGCCCACTGCGGCCCTCGTGGGCCCGAAGACGTTTCGTTACTGTAGGGACATGTCCATGACCCATGTCCAAGAAATGTGGATTCAAAATGTCCTCAACAAGAGACACAGATCCTCATGAGCCCCCACAGCTGCGGGGTTTCATGAGGATCTATGTCTCTTGTATTACACTCTGAGGATCTGTCTCCTGCATTACATCCTGAGGTTCTATGTTTTGTGCATTACAAACTGAGGATCATCATTCGATGTCTCTTGCATTACAAACTGATGATTTTCAGTCTATGTCTCGTGCATTACACACTGAGGATCATCATTGATGTCTCTTGCATTACAAACTGCGTATCATCAGTCTATGTCTCTTGCATTACAAACTGAGGATCATCAGTCTATGTCTCTTGCATTACAAACTGCGGATCATCAGTCTATGTCTCTTGCATTACAAACTGAGGATCATTAGTCTATGTCTCGTGCATTATAAACTGAGGATCATCAGTCTATGTCTCTTGCATTACAAATTGAGGATCACCAGTCTATGTCTCTTGCATTACAAACTGAGGATCATCAGTCTATGTCTCTTGCAATACAAACTGCGGATCATCAGTCTGTCTCTTGCATTACAAACTGAGGATCATTAGTCTATGTCTCGTGCATTATAAACTGAGGATTATCAGTCTATGTCTCTTGCATTACAAATTGAGGATCACCAGTCTATGTCTCTTGCATTACAAACTGAGGATCATCAGAATTTTTCTTGTGCATTACATCCTGAGGATCATCAATCTATGCCTCTTGCATGCAGACTGAGGACCATCAGTCCTTGTCTCGTGCATTACATCCTGAGGATGATCAGTCTGTGTCTCGTGCATTAATAACTGAAGATCATCAATCTATGTCTCGTGCATTACAAACTGAGGATCATCAGTCTATGTCTCGTGCATTACAAACTGAAGATCATCAGTCTATGTCTCTTGCATTACAAACTGAGGATCATCAGTCTATGTCTCTTGCATTACAAACTGCGGATCATCAGTCTATGTCTCTTGCATTACAAACTGCGGAACATCAGTCTATGTCTCTTGCATTACAAACTGAGGATCATCAGTCTATGTCTCTTGCATTACAAACTGCGGATCATCAGTCTATGTCTCTTGCATTACAAACTGCGGATCATCAGTCTATGTCTCTTGCATTACAAACTGAGGATTATCAGTCTATGTCTCTTGCATTACAAACTGCGGATCATCAGTCTATGTCTCTTGTATTACAAACTGAGGATTATCAGTCTATGTCTCTTGCATTACAAACTGAGGATCAACAGTCTATATCTCTTGCATTACAAACTGCGGATCATCAGTCTATATCTCTTGCATTACAAACTGAGGATCAACAGTCTATATCTCTTGCATACAAACTGAGGATCTAGATCTCTTGCATGGGTGTATCCTGAGGCACGTTTGGTTTGGGCTTTAATGTTCACGGCACCGGATGGATAATGGACGGCCCTAGCGGGCGGGTTATGGACATATTATAAAACATGGATTGGATCGTTCGATTCGATTGGAACGTGAAATCCATGTTTTATCATTTTTCCACCCTTACAGACTAAAACAAAGACTTTTTTGTTCGAAAGAATGTTCGTCGTAAATTCCGACTGCTTTACTGATTGATAGATTCATTGATCACTTGATCAATCGATTGCTTGATCGATCGATCGATCAATCCATTGATCGATCGATCGATCGATTGTCTATCGATCGCTTGATTGCTCGACGATCAAATGATATATAGATTGATTTTTACTTGTAAAGAATAATATTTTACTGGCTGTGCTTGTGATGAAAATGGATTGGAATTTATTTTCTTTTTTATGTGTACGGTGGCAGAGATCCCTGACTTAGTTTAGAATTTTGCAATTGTTCCCTAGTTACACAGGTCTAGTTGTGCCTTCCCGGCTTCACTTTTGCCGCGTGTGCTTACACGTGTACGTCTGGTCCAGTAGGAGACAATGACGGATCCAATTTTCAAAGACATACAACAGGCGCGGCCGTTCCGATCTCAAGCTTCGGAGGCCGTGAGATGGTGTCCGACAGGGAGGCAAAGATTAATTGTAGACAACTTTTGTCATTCAATCACAACGGTGGAAAGTCTGAGCCAGGATTGCAACTTTTACATGCCAAAAAAATAGGATAGGCAATTTTGCAATTGTTTGTGTATCTTTGTTGTTGTTGTTGGTGGTCTTTTTGTTTCTTTGTTTGTTTTGTCCGAGCCCAGAGAGAAACTGAAAAAACACACGAAAAAGATGGGTTTAATTTATTTATTCATTTATTCATTTTTTATTTTGGGGGCTGGGGTTAAGAGGGTGCTTTGTTTTGTTGCTCTTTATTGTTTATTTTTTTGTTTTAGCTTTTTGTGCGTTCTCTCTCTCTCTCTCTCTCTCTCTCTCTCTCTCTCTCTCTCTCTCTCTCTCTCTCTCTCTCTCTCTCTCTCTCTCTCCTCTCTCTCTCTCTCTCTCTCTCTCTCTGTAGGTGTGTGTGGCCATAGTTTTTTGTTTGTTTGTGATGTGGTGTTTTTGTTTGTGTGTCGTATTTTGCTTACAACTTACGCACTGTAATCTTTTTTTACTTTTTCAGTTTCCCCCGACACCGCTGAGTACAAAACAAAAAGTTTAACGGGGGGAGGGGGGGGGGGGTGGTAAGGGGGGGGGGAGGAGGGAGGGTTGCGGCGGAGTAGGTTCAGAAAGCCAGCGGGTTTGGTTTTGCCTTTGTTTTTGGGTGGGGGAAGCTGTTTGTACATTTAACGCTGTGAGATAGTTCGAGCCTTAGCACCCACACTCTGCAAGGGTTCACACTGGCCTAGGAGTAGAAGTTTGTAGCCTTTATATAATTACGCGCAGAATTTACTCAATAAACCGTACGATTAAAAAGGCCTACATAGTCAGAGGAAATCGCAGCACGAAGTCGAGAGTTCGAGACGCAGTGGCCTACCCGTGTTTTGTCTTCAAAGCACGCCAGCAACTTATCAAACGCACGTTATCACGGACAAAACAGTCTTCAACGCCCTCAAGCAACTCTTTGAAAGCGCAGTCCACTATCGGGGTAATCGGTAGGATGATGCAGAATAGATCATGTAGCGACGCAATTTTAAATGTTGCCATGTTGAATTTCCAAAGAGCATCAGCCATTTAGATTTAGGGGGTGGCAGATATATCTCTCAGAGACTGAGAACATCCAAATGACAGCTACCTGAAGGTAACCAAATATCCCCTCATATAAATTCCACTTTGATTTATCTGCCAAATTCAATGAAGGAAACTATTTGATTGCACAGTCTGGGATTGGGTGACCCTCCCATACGTAAGCAATACAGGCGCTACGCAAGGGGCTGGCACCCCCCTGAAATGTAAGAGTCTCTGTGACCCAGACAACTAAAGCAGTTTTGACACTCTCAATGCAGTCTCAGATCTCAGAGACCCCATAATCGCATGTGCCTGCGTGGGGTGACACAGGAAAAGTCAGCAAGCCGATGCCAAAGCTGCCCAATGCATATCATATTACGCGGTTGCCCGTCACACGCAACAGTCTTCCCCTTTTCTTGTACCCTCTACATATTTGTCTGGAAACGGTGACTAGGTCACAACACTGCAATTAAAACTGGCATAGATCACCATAAACCCCCACAAGCGGAGTTGGATCATTACAATCAGTGCATTTTACAGGCCGTATTTAAATCAATAACAAATCCCCCAGATGCCAGTAAGCCATTATGCACTTACAGTCCGTCTGTCCTTCCATCTACAAGGCATAGACCTCTGTATATATATATATATATATATATATATATATATAATATATATATATATATATATATATATCTATATATATATATATATATATATATATATATATATATATACATTAAGTTATTGGTCGGAGGGGTTCGCTACACGGACTTTTGTAGGCCTGAGGGAGGTCAAAGGAATCATTGTACCACGTAGGCCGAAGGGGTACAATGATTCCTTTGACCTCCCGAAGGCCTACAAGGGTCCGTGCATCGAACCCCTCCGACCAATAACGTATTTGTTTTCATTCCTCCACTATTTTCGTAAAAGAAATCAAGAAGACATCTTGCGACCTGGATCACGTCAGACATGACTGACGTCAAAGGAATAAACATTTATATACATAATAGACTTATGACGTAATTTAAAATATGTCATGACGTTGCCGTTTCCAGTACTGAGTGTGCTTGTTGCTTCGGCAACGTCATGACATATGACATATGTTAAATTACGTCATAAGTCTATTATGTATAAAGGTATATTCCTTTGACGTCAGTCATGTCTGGCGTGATCCAGTTCGCAAGATGTCTTCTTGATTTCTTTTACGAAAATAGTGGAGGAATGAAAACAAATACGTTATTGGTCGGAGGGGTTCGCTGCACTGACCCTTGTATGACTTCGGGAGGTCAAAGTAAGCATTGTACCCCTCAGGCCTTCGGGGTACAATGTTTCCTTTGACCTCCCTCAGGCATACCCCTCCAACCAATAACTTATAATATCTCAAATGAACAAAAAGTTAAAGTAACATATGCACACACCAATGTGAGTGTTCAATATAGATATTTGCGTAGAAAGCTGAGAGTCTGAACACCCCCCCACCCCTTCCTTCCCCCCCCCCCCGCCCCTCACACACACCCACCACCCATCCACGCCTCAAAATTAGAGGACTGAGGGGGTGGGGATGGGGGGTGGGAGTGTTTAGGATAAAATTGCCCCCGTTGTTTGATTTTGTTCACTCCTCACCCTCACTCCTCACCCTCAGGGCAAACTGTCTTGAAAGGCCTCTGATCCGTATGCTGACACAATACTGCCTTTTCATTTCTTTTTGTAACAAGTCACAGCCAGAATAGCAACATGTGCTCTCTCTCTCTCTCTCTCTCTCTCTCTCTCTCTCTCTCTCTCTCTCTCTCTCTCTCTCTCTCTCTCTCTCTCTCTCTCTCTCTCTCTCTCTCTCTCTCTCTCTCTCTCTCTCACAAGAGTGACCGCGTACCCAGCTAACTCTACACTCACCTACACACGAGAAGAGACATGTTTACAGCACAGCAATAAATTTATTTATGTGCTGTTCTTACTCGTTAAGGGTTTAAACTGAGTGAACTTGTACTGCAGATATCTTATGTTGATCTGCTCGTGACAGATGATATTAATCATTTCATCTCTGCATTTTTGGTCAAATACCATCATAGCAGTGCACGTGTGAGACGTGTGTTTACGGGACCTCGTATCTTATAATCGACTCGAACTCCTTACTACATGCAGCGCACTTTTGTCTTGTGTCGACTTACTTTCTTTTGCTCATGTGACTGTCTATATAGACTATAGATTTTACGGGAAAAGTCAACTTACTTTTATTATTATTATTATTATTATTATTATTTTAATATTTTTCTTTCTTCCCGTTAAAGCGTATCTGAGCAAGTCAGATCAGTGAATATTGGCGAGTGCTCGTTACATTTTTCCAGCCTCACAAATATTCTCTTGTCTTGGATAACGTAAACGCTTTGTCTAAATAACGTACTCCCCCTCCGCCCCTTTTCCCTCTCTTTTCTGTTTAAATTTTGCTTTTTCCGTGAAGTTTGCTGTTTGTTTGCCTTACATTTGTTACTTGTATTACTCGCATACTACTTTTTGTTCCTGTATTCTACTTCCCCTTAGTTCCATTACTTTTTTTTAACGCCAAAATTACCATACAAGATAATGTGCAAAAAAGGCCAAAAATTTCGAATCGGACATTTAAATGTATATCACCTGGCGAACAAAGTGCCGGACGTTTGCGTTTATGTTAATTCACCTAGTTACTTTCATCTCTTTGGTATAACCGAGACACGCCTTGCCTCCAACATCAGTGATGAGGCCATCGCCATTCCAAATTACTCCATTCTTAGGCGAGATCCGTCAGTCCAGGGTGAGACAGGTGTAGCGGTCTACATCCACAACTCAGTTAAACACATAACCCGCAGGCGCCGAGACTTAGAAACTAGCAGTGTGGAATGTATTTGGATAGAGATTAGGCAATCTAAATCCCCTCCTTTACTTGTTGGGTTTCTTTACAGAAATCCTGCGGCCAATTTTGAGTGGTATGACAACTTTGTACACTTGATTGATAAAACAGATATTCATAAAAGCGAACTTCTCCTTCTAGGGGATTTTAACATTGACACTCTTAAACCTCACCCATCATGGGAGTGTACCACTACCTTAGTCGGCCTTCAACAAATGGTAACATCGCCCACTAGAGTTACGCCATCATCAGCCACTGTTATAGACCATATTTATACAAATAAACCGCTGGCAATTAGCAACGTTCACGTTGGTAGTCTTAGCGTAAGTGACCACTATCCGGTAAGCTGCACGTGGCTGTCCAAGCTTCCCAAACTAAAAAAGCAAGGACATACGTGCATAACATACAGATCATTTAAAATGTTCAATGAAAATACCTTTCTGTCTGATCTAGCTTCTGCAGAATTTACTGAAGTGTACAATGAAACCGACCCAAATAAAGCACTAGATACGTGGTATCACATCTTTCTCAGAGTGCTAGATAAACACGCGCCCTTGAGACAGTTAAATACGCCACTTTACCACCCTGGCTGACTGCGGATCTTATCGAGGCCATGGAGCACAGGGACGAGCTGAGAAGAGAGAAGCGCTTCACCGATTACAAGAAAGAACGTAATCGAATAAAATCCATGGTTCTAAAGGCAAAGAAATTACTTTTCGATAAAGTTATTCACGAAAGTAAAGACTGTGCCACAATATGGCGTGCGATAAATTTAGTTACTAGAGGCACGAATAAAAGCACAACTCCTTTACCGCCGCATCTCACAGCAAACAGCTTCAACAGCCACTTCATCTCCGTAGCAGAATCATTAATCCCGCCGGGAACTGAGTCGCATGACTATGTATGCCCGGACAACTTAGTCGATTTCTGCAAGCAGAGAACTGCCGGCACAAAACCTTTCATCATACCCACTATAGCGGTCCATGAAGTTGGTAAATTAATTACATCCTTGGAAAATAAAAAATCATCAGGACTGGATGAGATTAGTGCGAAAATACTCAAGATATCCCTCCCATACATTGTAGAGAGTATCACTTATATCTACAACCTCTGTATTAATTTTAATTGTTTTCCAGACGCATTTAAAGACGCGAAAGTAATACCTCTACCTAAATCTAAAGATCTTAGTGAAATTAATAATTTTAGGCCCATATCACTTCTACCTGTTCTGTCCAAGTCCTTAGAACGGCATATTCACAAGCATCTATCTATATACCAAATTAATCTATTCATTGCAGTCGGGCTTCAGATCAGAACACTCATGTCACACTGCACTGATACGGATGATAGACACCTGGTTATCTTCCATCAACGACTCAAAACTTACAGGAGTCATGTTTCTAGATTTTCGTAAAGCCTTTGATCTAGTAAACCACGAAATACTGATCAAGAAAGTATCCATGTACACCAACAACTCGGCGTCGTTTCTCAAATCCTACCTCGAAGGTAGAAAACAAAAGGTATTACTAAATGGCTCATACTCGAATCAAGGTTTAGCGAAGCATGGCGTACCACAGGGCTCTATTGTTGGTCCCCTTCTGTTCTGCTTGTTCATAAATGATCTTCCTCTTGCGATAAAAAATGAAAGCGTTACATGTGATATGTTTGCAGATGATGCTGCTGTACACACGCCAGATAAGGATATATCAAACATCAATTCACGACTGCAAAACACACTGCAAGATATTGATGAATGGTGCAGTCATAATATTATGATTTTAAACCCGGTAAAAACGGAGAGCATGGTAATTAGCACCCGCCAAAAACACCAGCTTGGCTCTCTCTCACTCCGTCTGTCCCTCCAAGGCAAAACCATCAGCCAAGTTACTAACCATCGCCTGCTAGGAGTCACGGTGGACAACCAGCTTAGGTGGCAGCTACACATCAGTAACGTTTGTAAAATTGTCTCCAGAAATCTGTACATCTTAGCAAAACTTAAACACATTACTGATATGGAGACACGTCAACTGTTCTTCAATGCCCATATTAGATCGCATATAGACTATGCTTCTACTGTGTGGGATGGTTCGAGAGATGTCAATTTGAAAAGATTGAACTCTCTACATCGGAGAGCTGCCAAACTAATACTCCCCGATCCCAGCTTAACTACTGACCAAAAATTGGCAGCCTTAAAAATTCTTCCCCTGAAAGATCATCTAATTTACAATAAGGGAATGGTTATGTTCAAGGCATTAAACGATAAGCTACCCCGATATATCACATCGCTATTTACCGTCCAGTCATCAACATACTCCAGATCAAGAAAATCCCTTATTGTGCCGCGACCTAGAATTGATCTCTATAAAACGAGTTTGACGTTCTCTGGCTCTAGTCTTTGGAATGCCTTGCCTAGAAACGTCACGACATCAGCTACTTTCTCCTCGTTTAAAGTCAATCTCATCAAGTACTTATTTTTGTCAGCAGCATCCCCGTGACTGTGCACATATTGAAAAATACTATTTCTCATTAGATCATTAATTGCGTGTATCACAGGTTTCGACTGATGACTCTTACTTATACGGTACAGCTTGTATGTAGCCAGCTACTCATATGACTGACTAGCTTAAGCGTGTGTGTGCACGTGTGTACGTTGTGCGTGTGTGCGTGTGCGCACGTGTATATTAGAGATAGAGAGTGGCGTGCTCAAATGTGCATGCGTTATGTATGCGTATTAGGTTGTGTGTATTCTTATTATATTATTTTCATTAAACCTCACAACATGTCATTATGCCCGACCAGTAAAGTTGGTAATTCCTATGTCACTTCCCCCCAACATTATTATTATATATTTTTTTCTTTTTTTCATTCTTGGCTTGTGCTGTGTCATGTAATTTTTTTTCCCTTCTTAGTAGTAGAAAACAATTAGTACGGTAGCAACTCTGTAATCAGTAGATTAGCAAGGGCAAGTTCGAAAAGTGGTTGTTACTACCAAAACTTTTACCGTTGTCAAATAAAGGATCATTGTCATTGTCATTGTCTCTCTCTCTCTCTCTCTCTCTCTCTCTCTCTCTCTCTCTCTCTCTCTCTCTCTCTGTGTCTCTCTCTCTTCTCTCTCTCTCTCTCTCTCTCTCTCTCTCTCTCACTCTCTCTCTCTCACTCTCTCTCTCTCTCTCTCCCTCTCTTCTCTTTCTCTCTCTCTCTCTCTCTCTCTCTCTCTCTCTCTCTCTCTCTCTTCTCTCTCTCTCTCTCTCTCTCTCTCTCTCTCTCTCTCTCTCTCTCTCTCTTCTCTTTTACATCGGGAAGGAGGGAAGATTTCAATTAAATTATTTTTATTTGATCTTTCATTATTACAGAATAAAACAACACCGAAAACAAGGGCAACAACAACAAAACACGTAACCAACCAAACACACATAACTTCAATCAGTCGATCGATCAATCAGTGAATCAATCAGTCAATCATGTTTGTGCACGCTGCATAATTTCGAGCTAACAAAACCGGCCCACAAAGATACACCATCCTCAACTCATCTTGTCAATGGTCTCCAAATACTGAAATCAGTTCCAACATAAATGAGCGTAAAAATAACTCTTACACAACCCATGCAGAAACATTTGAAGAAAAGATCTATGTTTCTGCCACACAGAGTGGGTGACTATTGGCCTAGGCCATTCTAAACTGAACCTGTAGTCTAGCAGCTGCCCTTCATAGACGATCAGCCGTTTACGAGATAGTGATTTTCTAGAGAGTAACAAAGGTTTGGGTAGGGGCCTATATCAAAATAAAGTCTAGATTGAATAAAAGCAGTGCGCACTCGTTTTAAACCGCCGGAGGATGGAGACATTTTTCTGTAGCACATTTTGTTTCCAGCACGGCTGCAGACGAAACCAGGAGTGTCGCAGCCATGCTCACAGGGGATCAGTAGTTTGCGCGGGTCTCATTGTTCCTGTATTCAGTGGTAGTATGCACTATATGTCACTTAAAAGGATTTTATTTCTTTTTGCATTAATATTTTCACACTTAGATATATTAAGAGAAGAAACAATTACCGAAAAGCCTGCCTTGAACTCAAATATCGTTACTCAACAATAAGGTATCCCAAATCACGTGATCAAAACATGATACACCATTCACGCGAATTCGTTGTGAATTTCGGTGTGCCGAAGAATTCTTTTTGATTTGTTCTACATAAGCTTGTTTGTTTCCCATAAAAAAGAAAACGTGTAAAGTTGCTGTGTGCATTTTTACGTCTTGATAAAGGTTTGTCACGTTTATTGCCATTCACTTTACCATCGCTTTGCCCGTTTTATTTCGACACCACAGCACCAAAACAAAACGCAACCCACAACACACGCTATTTTCGAAACCTATGTCCGAAGTGCAACATGCTGCATGCTGTAAAAGAGAAAGAATGCCACACCACTTGGTTTTAACTGTCATGGCTGATCAAAGTTTCGGAACTTGATTAATTATTTATGCAGTAACATTATTTTAATCAGTTTCACTGACAAGCTATATGTTGTGATGTGCGATCACTGCCAGTGCCAATTATGCAGTCTCAGTGATCACTGATGGTACAGTACACTTCACACTGAAAAAAACCCCAACACAGCACAATGTGAACATGCTTGGAAGTTCATGCAATGCTTTGTTTAAAATTAAACCCTATCTTGCTAGCAGTAGCCTACTGCACAAAAGAGGAACTTATTTTGCTGCTGTGTTATTTGCAGTTTGTCTGCATATAGACATTTGCAGTTCGCTGCAAGGATTCTTAGCAGCTGACATTAGCACTGACATATTTTGGGATTAAAACGAGAAAGAAAACGGAGAAAATGACACAGAGATGATTTAATAAATCAGTCAGTCAAGTGATCAAATGAATGAGATATTTATGTTTTATGATGAACAGCTAGTTAAGGGGAGGGGGAGGGGGAGGAGACACATACTTTATAATGTACACACACTATTTCTTTCAGTGTTTCCATTAACCACTCATAACACCATTGGGCTCGATGAGTTCTCATGTTTTATTTGAGTAGATTTCAAAATACATGTACTTGCTGCTGTTACATTCTTACTGGTTTTGACATTTCACTGTAAGATTTACAGTCCCATACTTTAAGCCTGTTCTGCCTAACGCACATGGAGGTTGACTGTATCATTGATATGTGTGTAGGTAGCGTTTTGTTTGAGGTGGCAGTTTTGGCCTCACCTTTAAGTTTGGTGCCCCTGTGCATGTGGCCACCAGTACTATTTACAGAACTGATGGCTGCAATTAGTTCATGGTATCACTTATCAATGTGAACTGGGCAGCCTATTGTTTGAAGTGATCAATGGTGGCATCATCCATGATGTATGTGTGCATTTGGCCACTGGTACTGTTTACAAAGGTGCTGTTTACAGAACTAGGTGCTGAGTATGCATATTATTAGTACTGTTATTGTTATCAGGTGTGGCCTTATCTCTAAGTTTTGGTGTCCCTGTGCATGAGGCCAACAGTACTTTTCACAGAACTGATGGCTTCATGTTTAGTGTGGTTAACTGTACACATGAGATTTGTAGGTGGGAAGCTAAAATGCAGGCAGTCAATACAAGCCACTTTCTTAACCTCAGGTCTCTATATATAGGTTTTACAGTCCACTAATCCATCAGTATACAATTGTGCATGTCTTTTGTGGGTGTTCTGCGGTTTTGTGTGTGTATGTGGGGTGGGGTTGAAAGTGGGGCGGTATGGCACCTATTACCGTGTACAAAACCTACATTACAAACAAACATAAATTTATAATTTAAATAAATAGTTATTTGGGTTTAACGCCGCGCAGGCGACTACGGCCATCTCACGGCAGTTAAATAAATAAGATAAAGTAAGTCAAAGATACCTGGGACATATGAATGCTAAGTAAAGTATAGATTATGAACATGCACAGATGTACATTCTTTTGGTGGGTGTTCTGCAGTTTTGTGTGTGTAACTGGATTGGGGTTGGAAGCAAGCGGTACGGCACCTATGACCATGTACGTGTATAAGACATTTATTCACCAAGTAAAACGTTGAAGGATTTTTGTGTGACATGGCGACAGTAAAATACATCCTCACTTGTAGGGCATTCATCATGTCATACACTCAGTTGGCTATCATCCTATATACAGCACTAAAAGATAGATAAACACAATATTAAACACAAATCAGTCATATGTCACAAATCATGGAATTACGTTGTTCCATGGATGGTGGTGTACTGAGGACAGCTTCTGGAAAGAAACTGCATTTGAATTGAGAGGTGCTGGCTTTAAAAGCATGGAACCGCCGGCCAGAGGGCAGAAGCTCGAAGAGATGATTAGCTGGGTGTGACAGATCTGACAAAATAGTACTGGTGGCCACATGCACAGGGGCACCATGGTGTATGTTCTTAAGCTGTATGCTGATGTGTATGTACAAAACCTACATTACAAACAAACAAAATAAATATATAAATAATTTAAATAAATAAGATAAAATAAGTCTAAGTTGGTGCAGGTCCTCGGTCTTGTTGAGACTGATGGTGAGGCCAAACAGTCGAGAGGCTTCCGTGAACCTGTTGACGATGATCTGGAGGTCAGACTCCGTGTGCGCCATCAACGCACAGTCATCGGCAAACAGCGTCTCAAGGATCAATCTCTCGATGGTCTTAGTCCTGGCGTTCAGTCGACGGAAGTCGAAGAGAGAGCCGTCTCGTCTGTACTTCAGGTACACTCTCTTCTCAAAGTCGCGTACTGCATGGGTCAGGACAGACGTGAAAAACAGATTGAACATCGCGGGGGCAAGAACACAGCCTTGTTTCACACCATTGGAAATGTCTCTTGTGATTCTGACCTCGCGAATATCCCGCTGGCTTACAATGACAGTCTATGAGATGCCACTGCTTGGACCTGGGATGCGTCCATGTTGTCTTGTACTTACTAGCTAGCCTGAAGAGGGTGTTGGTGATGGTGAGTCCATTCTCAGCGCACAATGTCACCAGCAGCAAGCCGTTGCTGTTCATCTTGCCCAGCCCGTGTAGGCCCATCACTCCTTCCCGGCATTCACATTCGCGCCCAACTCGAGCATTGAAATCACCAAGTACGATGAGTTTGTCACTTGCAGGAGTGGACTTCAGGAGGGAGTCGAGGCTCTTATAGGACGCCTCCTTGTCGTCATCGGTGCTGGTGAGTGTCGGAGCATAGGCGCTGATGATAGTGACATGTCGGGTGTGGGAGATGGGGAAACGGAGCTTCATCACTCGTTCGCTGAGGCTAGTGGGAAGAGAAGGCAGCTGTCGGAGGATCGTGGTGCGGATGGCGAAGCCAACTCCGTGTATCGTGTCCTCGTTCTCAGCTTTGCCCTTCCAGAAAAAAAGTGTACCCACCCTCAGGTTCACAGATCGATCCTTCGTCAGCAAATCTGGTTTCACTAAGAGCCGCAATGTCGATCTTATATCTCGCCTGCTCCCTGGCTATGCGGTCTCTGCGTCTGATCTCTGTCCAACAGGGTTCGTACGTTCCACGTACCGAGAATAAGTTTCTTTCTTTGTTTTTCTTTTCGACCGCATAAAAGGGTTAAACCCCCAGCCGCAGTAAGCTGACCGGTTTGGTGTAGAGCAGGCAATGTTTGGAACACCTTTTCTAGTTCCCTCCCTTACTAAGGGGAGCAGTACTGTCCTGAAGAGGGCTGCTAAGTCGCCTGGGATGCTGCCGAACTTCCCTGCTGCCCCTGGTACAGGGAAGAGCGACCACTGGTCCACAGGCCGCCTACATATAGGTTCGGAGCTACGACTCCCAGTAGTAACCTCTACCTGTCGGTTCGCCCGCTCCCAGTCGCCGCAGGGCTTCTGGAGGAGGCAGAAGAAAAAAGAAGATGAAGAAACAGGTTTGGTGAAAATCCATGCACAAACCCCGCGCGTGAAGGAGATTTTAAGCTGTTGCGCTGGAGTAACCCCACCCTCTCGGCCGCAGAAATCAGAGTCCAGTGGCACGATGAGACGTTACAACTGGTAACTTCCTTGGCTGCAGTGGATGGCCATGTTTTCTTCTGTGCTCTGACATGCCCTTTGCACGCCACAGTGCACTGCTGTCTAGCCTTCTTGGCCGTTGAACCGTCCGTATTGAGTTTCCTCCACCGAGTCGGCCAGTGACAGACTTTGCATGTTGGGACGAGCAAATCCTGCCTCATCAAGGGTTTGAAGCCCCCGGTTTCCCCTCACTTGGTTTAGCCAGCCAGTCGAAGCTGTTGCCCGTGGTGTGGCCGCTGCGCATGCTGCAGCTACGTGGAGCCACAAGTGAGAGTTGAGTGTCAAAGTGGGGACCTATACTGGTGGACTACTCTCTAACCATCGAGAGACGACCTGTCCCCCCATTATAGGTAAAACCCCCTTCTTGAAAACTCCAGACACCATACATACAGACACACACACATACATATATACATACGCATATACGGCGCTTTGCGCCAAATGTACATTCAGCAGCGAGGTTAGCGTAACTAGACATGACGTAGTAATTTTTATATTGTTTCTTCAATTGTTAGAGGTTTAGCCTGCCCGCCTTTGACATCATGGACATGCTATTAAATTCGCCCCACTGCGACCCAACCTAAAAAGTCCCTTCTATAAATAGAAGGGACTTTAAAAAAAAACAACTATCTCGGGATTATCCTTTTAGGGACAATATCATACAATTTCAATCTTGTCGGTCCTCAAACGCGGGCTCTAGTCGCTGTCACTCACTCACACACACACACACACACACACACACACACACACACACACACACACACACACACACACACACACACACACACACACACACACACACACACACACACACAAACAAACACACACACACGCGCGCGCGTGCGCGCGGCGCTTTGACGCCAAAAAGACGTTCTCTAGCAAGGTTTGCGTAGCTATAGACTTGATGTCAGTTTTATCTTGTTACATCTTTGCCAGAATTTCTGCTCCGCACGCCAAAAACGTCATGTGCATGGTCCGGAATGCCCTCTGACCAGCCATATCTCAAAGTCTATCGTATTTTCAATACGGTAGACAAAAGGTTGCGGGATGAATCATAACCAATTTTGTCCATAACATTTGCTTAGTTTTCAAGTTAACAGCGGTTCACTCTTCTCTGGTACTTTCCGTCAAGTGGAAAGACGGATGCTAAAATAGAAAATAAATAATGCGACAGTTGAAAAAAATATTTTCTGAGTTTTTTTACTCAGTCATTCTTACATCGATTTTGAGCTCACGTGCGAAGCAAAATTGACTCTATGTTTTGGGCCAGTGGTCGTCCGTCCGTCGTCCGTCGTCTGTAGTCCGTCTGCCGTCGTCTGTCGTACTTTAACGTTGGCATTTTCTCGTAGACTATTCAAGCCACATTCTTCAAACTTGGCTCAATGTCACTTTGTGGTAAGACTTTTCTAAACATACCAATTTGAGTGACCTCTCAGAAAGTTCAAGGTCACAGGGGATCAGGAAATATGTCAAAAATAGCTATATTTTGACATAATTAATTTTTTTCTCAAATACTATTCACAACTTCAAACCCAAACTTGGTACAAAGATACTGATAGTAAGATTTTTCTATACGTACTAATTTGGTTGATCCCTCGGAAAGGTCAAGGGTCACAAGAGCTCAGGCAATAGGTAAAAAAATAGCCATATTTTGACAAAAGATGTTTTTTTTTCTCAAATACTAATTACAACTTAAACCCAAACTTGGTACAGAGATACCTGACGGTAAGACCTATCAATGCATACTAACTTGGATGACCCCTCAGAAAAGTCAAGGGTCACAAGGGCTCAGGAAATAGGTCCGAAATAGCCATATTTTGACAAAAGATGTTTTTTTTCTCAAATACTATTCACAACTTTAAACTCAAACTTGCTACAGAGATACCTGATGGGAAGACCTTTCTATGCGCACTAATTTGGTTGACCCCTCGGAAAGGTCAAGGGTCACGAGAGCTCAGGAAATAGGTCTCAAATAGCCATATTTTGACAAAAAGATGTTTTTTTCTCAAATACTATTCACAAATTAAAACCCAAATTTGGTACAGAGATTCCTGATGGTAAGACCTATCTATGCATACTAATTTGGATGACCCTGGGAAAGGTCAAGGGTCACAAGAGGCTGGTAAATGTGTGTAAAATGCTGATATTTGATATTCCCAAATTTGTGCACAATTTTCAACCAAAGATAGCTGATGATAAGACCTTCCTATGCACACTAATTTAGTAAACTCATATCAAAGGTCAAGGGTCACGGGGGGCTTGACAGATGTGTGATAATTGCTAACATTTTCAGAAAACATGGATTTTGCTGCTGCAGAAGCCAGCCCTTGTCACAAAGGTCACGCATATGTAAATCGGTCATACACCTGAGCCATAATGGCTTTGCCTTTCTAGTTATCATTATCTTCTGAGTGGACTAACATATTCTTCGCAAACTTACCAAAGACGGTAGATGAATTGTGGTTTGGAGAACACAGTCGGAGAAACAGCGTTTCTGTGTCTAGCACATGATTCCTCAAAGCATCTGATCCGTTAGCAGCAAAGCGAAACGATTTTGCGAGTGGAAATGGGATATGTCTATGCCAGATACGCAAAACATAATACGTAAAAGACTTCCGGGCCGATGTCGGCCGCGTTGGGCCCGCACACAGTCGTGCGCGGGCTCACTGCGGCCGAAGTCGGCCCGATGACCTTTGTCTACTGGGAAGTTTGGTTGTAGTCCTGAACGCGTCTATACGGGTATGGTTTCATCGCTTTTAGCCCTTCCCTCGCGCTGTACATGTCATCATGTTGTCGTTTCTGAAATCTTCTTTCGTTCAACGACCAAAAGCCAACACCGCCCAAGAAGCATGGACACAAATTGGTCTTAGCAAGAGGCATAGATCCTCATGAGCCCCCGCAGTCGCGGGGGCTCATGAGGATCTGTGTCTCTTGCAGTTGGATCTTGTTCATTTTTTTCTCGGCAATGACGGGGTTACGTGATCATCCTCGATAGCTGAGAGGTAGGCAAACTGTATTGACCAGGTGCGTTATCTGAATGTTCTGTTCTTCCGAACTAAACTTGCTGATGTCGCTTGAGCTTTAGAGAAAAACAATGGCTTGGTTGTCCTGAATAATCGCCAGTCGGAAAACACAACTCAGACGCATCCTGCATTGACTTTCGCTTGATGCGAAACAGAATAAGTCCGTTATGGCGAAAAGCGAGATTTTCAGTGTGATAAAATGAAAATGTCGCTTTTCACACAAATGGACCTGCTGTCTTTTGCTTTCAAAGGGCAGCGCTTCACTTTCAGTGTTACATGACACTCTATGTATGGCGCGAAAGATAATAATAATAATAATTTGCTGCTTGTGCGTTTGTTTGTTCGTATACATGCATATTATGCAAATAACAGTCTCTGTCTCAACTGAACACTCAAACAACAAATTCTGTAAAATTATTATAAAATATTCTCAATTGTTTGTGCGGTATGGTCAGAAAACTAAATCTCGAAGGGGTTGAAGTGACTATATTGAAGTGCGGTTGCCATTGAAACCAAACTGAATCCGCGATGCCCCAGGTGTCAAAAATGCTCATCGGATGGAGGACTACAACTGTGCAAAACCATGATGTCGGAAAGACAACTTGAAAATGCACAGTTTACGTCAGTCTAAATGAACCCTAAGAGATCGGACTATAACAGTCAAAATGCATAACTCCAACACCGTGGTTAGTGTCAAACTACAGTTGCAGAGAATAACAAGTGTGTGTGCGAGGTGCGGGGGAGGGGGGGGGAGGGGGAGGGGTGTGGGGGAGGGACCACTCACCACTGGGCTGTACATAGATTCCCATGGCCCCCAGCGGCCAGCAGTACCCATGAGGATCTATGTTACTGTCTGTCAGATAAATAAATTAGAGCTAAATTCATGCAACAATTGTGTCACTACACTGTGCTCACCACTGCCCATCTCCAAAAGTAATTACTCTTACTCTTCGGTCGTAGGTCGGCCATCGCTAGTCGAGTCTCAAAACTCGAAGGCTACCCCACACCCCTTGACGGCTGGGGGTGAGTTTGGAAAACTCATTCAGGTCACATTAACGGCATAGTCAAATTTGGCCAGTTTAGGCAGTAAGAGGACCGGTGTTTTTAAAAAATAATTTTTGCCTTGTTTGAAATGTTGTAGTAGTGCTGAATGTTAGAATTTGCTGGAAATGTCTGGTTACATGAGAGGAGACATGTTTGGTGCTTTGATTCATACCATCCTGAGCTTATCCAGTGGACAATTGTGGGCCTATGTTGAGTTGCCGTTGACGTAGTGATTTGAGGGGCACGCTGATTTCAGCTGTGCTTGGGTGTGGGGTTGGTAAGGAATCGGGTTCATAGCCAAGAAATGAGACTGTCAATGTGTTGTTTTTATTGTTATTTTGTGCATGGCAAATGTGCAGCTGGTGGGCAGTAGTGTTTTTTAGGGGATTGAAATATTAGGGGATGCCTGGGACTGACTATGGCTAAGAGACTGTACAGTACGGAAACAGCACTGTGTACCGGGACCTGTCAGGGCACCACATGCCATATGTGACATAGATCAGAAACTGGTTTAATGTAACCATATCATTCAGTTTGGACTTTTGCAGTTGGTAAACTGAGAAAATCATGAAAAATTTCAAATTTTGCCAAAAAATCGCTGCGATTGCAGTTTTATAGGCGTTTTTGCATATTTTGCGTTGCAACACCCTGTTTACCTGCACTGTGAGCTATGGTTAGTGTATTTGTTGATTTATTTTTTTGTCTTACAAGAAGCCATGAGTTTACAAGTAGTCATGAGTCTGACCTTCGACCTTGAGCTGTGACCTTGACCTTGAAAGTGGTGGGGTTTAGGGCGTTTAGTTTTTATAAATGCGTAAAAAAGAGGCACTTTTCAGTTATTGAAGTTGTGGGGTGGGGGGGGGGGGGGCGGATTAAGGTCAAAGGTTAATATCAAAACTACAATGAAACAGTGTCAGCATGTTCATTTTATTAGACAGCTGACCTCAGAGTGAAAAATAGTGTGACATGCAGATGTGTTATTTTGCATGATCCAGCTACACTGGCTGCGTCTGAGGTGTAATTCTGCTGTAATTGTCATTAAGGATGTCTCTGGTGTCTATTCTGAGCCAAACACAAGCATTTTTACTCTGCACAAAGCTCATTTGAGTGCATTGTTATGGGACCAGCAGCTGCGGCCACCAGTACAGGCTTTTACAGGAGTGTTCACAGGTTTGGCACACACATGCCTGCTGCATTTGCAACATGAGTTTAGGCCTTTTGAGACTCTGACAGGTGTGTTTTATATAAAAATGAACTGTACATAACCATTTTTTCCTGCTATCTCCTAACTAAGCACTCCAGACACTTGTTTAGGTATGCGGTGTGTCCCGCGTAGCATAGTTTTGGCTGTCTTGTGTAGTCTTTTGCCTGTGGGTTAGTTCAGTAGACTTAATGTTTAAATTGCACAGCTGTTTCATGACCCCTTTTGCCTGTAGAAAAGATTGCCAGCAGCATATAGGGCATGGTAGCTGGTTACTGGTCTCTTCCTGCTTGTTGGCACCAGACAACAGGGCAATGAGGATGCCAGGGCATTGTCCTTTTGGCTGCCCTGAGATACACAAGGAAATGGCCTTGGGTCTGAAAGCTCATTTTTCATCAATGTCAGTGTCATGGTAAGCATTTTTAGTTGTCCAGCCCACCAGAAGTCAGTTTGACTGTATTGCACGTGTTTGTAAACATGGAAAAACAGACAAAGTAGGGGGGGTGGGTAGTGGAAAAATATGAAAAAAAAGACTTTCAGGTGCCTGTGTCTCAAATGCAACATTTCTGAAGATCAGATATATTACTTGATGTACATGCCAATTTTGGAGGCATTCTGACCGTATCTAGTCTGTTTTTCATGGCATCAGATATGCATGATCCAAAACATTAACAGCATATTGAACGCCACAACAGTGCGCTTCACATAATGGGCCATAACTTAAAGATGCAGCAACATTCAATGATGTCACTTTGGGTTTGACTTAGCTAGTGTATAAGGGTTGCACCGATGGCAGATTGAATGGTGTTCAGGTGGGACAGTTCTTCTTTCACAGCAACCTAGCTGTGCACTTTAGTACCGATGGTTGCATGCACAAGGGGGGGGGGGGGGAGAGGCGGTTGGGGGGGGGGAGGGGGGGGGGGGAAAGCTGATATGTTATAGATATGTGCTGTTGTGTGGGTTTGGACCATACGGATGAGGGGCCGTGTACATGGTCCGTCAGTAATCCTAAATCAGCGCACATACATATAAAGGCACATTTAACCCTTTGGTGTCGATGACACATTTAGTCGCGATGATTCCTGCATCATCGCGACTAAAAGTACTACCGACACCCAAAGGGTTAACTGCTCTCGCTATATTTTCTTACTCCACACTTTGAAATCCATTGCAGAAAATCCAAAAATATTTTTTGTTTTTACCCTGTTTATAAGTTATGTTCTAGCCACATCGTTACTTATAGAAATTGCATTATAAACTCGATCTGTTTTATTTTTAAAAAAATGTTTTGTTTTTGTTTGTTTGATGGGCTCTAACGTTTGATTCGAGGAATCGAGTTTTGGCCCTCGTATTTGGACACTGCAAAAATACTCACACCTATGTCATTGTCCATTTTTTTAGCTCTGTTATTGTAATTTGTGGAATGAGCGAGTGAGTGAATGTGAACAGCACCTGTGGTGGCAAAACTGTAACTGCCCCTGCAGGGATAAATAAAGTTGTTTTGAATTTGAATTTGCACACACACACACACACACACACACACACACACACACACACACACACACACACACACACACACACACACACACACCAACTAGCACATGAACATTTGCACACAGACTGCAATGTAAACCTTAGTTTTAAAGGTCTTTCTTACACACAAGCTATCAGGAACACAATTCACATCATTCATGTTTTGCAATATCAGATTGCTGGTATTGCACTTTCTTGTTTGTTATTTTTCTTTATTCATATTTGTATACGACATATACAAAAACAAAATGCAAATTTAAACAAAAAATATATTAATAAACAATAATTTTTATGTTAAGCTGCATAAATGATATTAACACCTTCACTGCCAGAGGACGCAGAATCATGTCTGAAAGCACGGTAATCCCACCAATGCAAGAAAACGGGGTATACATTTGGTCAGCAAGAGGCATAGAACATCTGCAGGGGCTCATGAAGTTCTTCGCCTCATGCAGTCGGATGGTGTTTCCATTTTTCTGGCAGTGACGTGGTTAAATGCATTATACACAGGAATGGATAACGTCAAAGAGCATTTGATAGTATCATGCAAGCAGGGAATGTTATGAACAACTTACACGTGTATCAGTAAGCCGCAAGACATTAACCCTAAGCCTGTCAGTAGCGGTTTTTGTCGCGATGAATCCGACAGGAATCATCGCTACAAAAAGCGCTACCGACAGATAAAGGGTCAACATGAAATGAAATGAGTAATAGTGAAAACAGCTTTTAAAGGAATGTAATTTACTGTAACAATAATGTGGACGATACCTTTCTCGGTTACCAGCACAGGTCAGCCGTATTATACGCACTACCTCGGATCATGCACCCAGACTGAGTTATTGGTATTTGTGTTTTGATGAGGTGCTAACCTCACAAAACCCCACACAGTAAGCAAAAACATGTCATCTGGCCGACTGCAGCCTTAGCTAGCCGGCGCACAGCCGTGCGCCGGCCAGCTAAGAATGCAGTCGGCCAGAAACCTTTTTGCTTATTACAGGTATCTACTTGGGAGCTGTAGATTATAAAAATATTGTGACGCACCTCATGCTGAGGCTGACCTGTAATTTAGTTGCAGGTGTAATATGGTGGTGACTGGTATCTGTAACCCCCTCGTGCATGCAGCCACTGGTACTGAATGCAATACTGGCGGATGGTAACACAAAGGGGGTTAACGACCCAAAAGAACATAATTTCAAGAAATGGAATACAATTTTTATCACGAGAAAAAGGATTAATGTGGAATAGGTAAAAAGAGAAAGACATAAAGAGGTTTTTCTTTCTAAAACATGTAAAAATGTATAAATATTCATAGCAGACATACAGCTATTGATAAAACTGTACAATTCTTATACGTATAGAGATATAAGTTTGATAAAAATTGGACAAGACAAAATAAGGAAACTTGTGTAATGAAGCAAGTGTACACAAAAATTGGACTCCGGCTACTCACAAAAGGTTGGCCCCATTTCACATGTTGGTGGAGTCTTTTTAAGAGCTTTTAGCGCTATACTGTACATCTATGGCCGGTACTCACATAAACAGTACAAGCGGCTGCATATATACAACGTGATTAACCCATTACATCCTGAGGCTGCTTGTTCGTTTAAAAATGTGCTTACTGTCCTATGAAGGCTACATTACAGATTAGGAGATATCAACCATTTTAGTTCAAAGGTGGTGCCAAAATAGCTTGGCGCCTGACGGTGCCAAGCTATTCTGGCGCCACCCTTGAACAACATGTATCATAGTCAAATTAATTTCAAGCATTAGTGTGTCAGGATGAAAAGGGTTAAGTGAACAGTTGTATTGTATGTTTGGTGCCAAACCGGTCTGCCACTTTAATACCCTTGATCCGTCGGCCAACACTTTTCCAGACCAATAAGGATCACGCACTACCACTAACTAAGCCATCGATAGATGTCACTACACTACATGCTGTGGAAGAATCGATGATTGAATTAGTGAAGGAAATAAATGTAACTCATAGAGCCCTTAGGTCAAAGTTCGCCAGTTCAGGAGTCACCCACTGAAGACTACACTACATTTCTAGAATGATTGACTGTCAGTTATAGTTCAAGGGTGGTGCCATAATAGATTCTGGCACCACCCTTGAACTGTAACTGTTGATCCATCTTCTGCTATAGTGGTCAGGAGGTTAAACTGGAGGGAAGACGTTGTCCCTGTATGTTCCCATCATGTTGCCGGCTGGTCTGTAATTAGCAACGACAATGACCTTGCCACCAGCGGCCTTGGCCTTGCCCACACCCAGTTCCTTGCTGCCTTTCCACACGACTTGCGTGAAATGACCTGCAACAGACAAATTGTAGCAGTATGTCAGAGAAAAGATCGACAACAAGCATCCTTGACACCAAAACAAGCAACGAGCCAACGAACACATGTTCAAATAAACAATGACAAGTATACTCGCAAGAGAAGTCAGTCTTCGAAGGGTTAAAAAAATCACCCTGTCATTAACTCTTAAACTCTCAGAACTAAATGATTTCAATTCTATAGAATGGATGCCGCTTAGTTCTGGGAGTTTAAGAGTTAAAAAAACTACAGCCACCTGCTTGGTAGTCTTTCAGTAATGACGTGACCTCTCATAAGGTCGCTCAAAACAGTTCTCCGTACTGTAGTATGATGGTCTTAAATGGCAGGTGATTGCTAGTAATTGTGGGCACTCACAACGCAGAGCTGGACTGAAGTACGTGTGATACAGATTCAGGGGCGGATCACTTACATCCCAAGTAGGAAGGGAGTATGCGGGGGGGGGGGGGGGGGGGTGAGTACGGGGCTCCAGATTTTTTGTTGGGGACCTTTAGCTTAAGACATAATGCAATCAGAGGGCAGATCTTGCATTGCACTGGCCGAAACATAAAAAAAAACTTGGTTGTGGGGGAAAAAAAGAGGTAGGGAGTGGGGTGGGGCGTGGGAGGAGAAATTGGTATGTGTGTGTGACTTGACATTTTTAGCCGATAAATTTACCAGGGGTGTATAGTAGGCTCCCTGCTACTCGCCCACTCCCCCCCCCCACCCCCCACCCCCCATCTTTTTCTGCACCCTGATCTGCCCCTGCCGATCATTCAAACAGTCATTTTCAGGCAGACAAAACTCTCACGTACCGCTGCCCATGGCGCCATCGGACTTGAAGTTGTGTTTCGCGATCTCGGAGTACCACTGATCAACAGCATCCTGACCTGAAGACACACAAACACGTGTCCAAGTGAGCGGAAGTCCATCAGTCAGGCCGACGTCGGCCGCATTCGGCCCGCGCACCGCGCAGCCCAACTGCGGCCGATGTCAGCCCAATGGAGTCAGTTTTACGTACTGGGACATAGGGCTCGGGAAGTTCCCCGCGTTGCCTAGCAGCGTCGGTGCGTCAGCCGCCATCTTAAGAGGATACCATAGTCATGAGACGGTAGCGAAATAGTGTTTCAACACGTTTTTCTTCATTTCTTTTCCTCTTTGGAACCAAAAAAACACCAAAAAAACAAACAACAGATTCTGGTGAGTTGTTTCCTACAGTGATGGCAAGACTTGCTGTTATTGCCTATGGTACGTCAGGACTTTCCTAACATTACAAAAACGGCGATTTCACTATGAGCGCTTAGTCCCGTATCCTCACAAGATGACCGCCACGACTGGCGTGATGACGTCAGCTTCCCGAGCCCTATATAGTCGACTCCGTTTATAACGTATGCAGGGACATAGCAGGCAAATCATGTTCCCTGTAAATTTGGGTGATAAATTAAAAGTCGGACCTTCGATGCTCCTCATGAGGATCCGACCACACCAACACACCATTTTCTAAACAAATGACTCCTCTCGAAATAAGCTCTGCCCGGACCATAGACCTCACCGGTGCGCGCATTATCAGCCAATCAGTAATAAAAAGAAAATTGCCGCAGCGCGATCCTGTTGCTGGGTTCCACAAGCTTTCCCCTAACTACGCAAGGAAATGGCGAAGTGCGATACTGTTTGTGCGTATAAATTTCACTGAAATGGTCAGGCTTAGCCATTGGGGTACCTGCAGTCGGGAGAGTCAAGGGGTCTCTGCCTGACTCAAAGGGTGAGGGCCCCAGGGGACGAGTTGCGTTGGTGGTGCGGGTAGTGGGGAACTCTTACAGCGCATCCCCGGGATCACCCTAGTCTAGGGCCTCTTGGCCTGGCCTGGCCACATCCTCTCCGAGGTGACCCCAAAAACTGGGCAGCATGAGCCCCCAGGCTAAACACGGTGGATCTAGAGAAGAGAACCTCGAAAATTAATCATCATTGTCCTGCTGCCTTGCAGGCCTGGCCGCTTGGCTGCGGAAAGGCTAAGTGAGGAAAACCCTGACCTCAAAAGCCCCCGTGTCTCCGGGGAAGGTTTTTGAACCAGAGACTAGGACAAGCACAGTCTGATATAAAACCTACGGACCTCGATGCCATCGTCCCAGCTTGCTAGGCCATGGCAGACGAACCAAAGGTTTAAAGGGTGGGGCCAGTACTGCGCACACTGCACTCCTCCAAAAAGCTCCACCGCGCAGGCTTTAGAAAACGTCCATGGACCAGTTAGTTAGTTAGTTAGTTATTTGGGTTTAACGCCAAGCAGGCGACTAAGGCCATCTCACGGCGGGATGGGTAAAAATCTGGTCAGCCAGACTAAAAGCAAGGTCTTAAGACAAGATGTAAATATAGATTAAAAATCTCAGGCTAAAATGTCGCACACGTCTTTAAAAGAAATGTCTACAGACTCTCAAAAAGGGCAAATAAAAAAGATTCACATAGTCTATGAATGCTCAAATCTTGTTAAAAATATTGCATGCTCGCAAGAAATTGAAGATTTTGTCCGGGGGAACATCCCGGAACAAAACCTTCAAGGAGTCTGCTGTAAAGTGTTTATATCTGGTGTCAATTAGGTCAGCACAATACAGCAAAAAGTGTCGAACAGAAAACTGCTCATCACAGGCAAAACACCATGGACGCTCATCCCGTTTAAGTAAGTAAGAGTGCGTAACATACGTGTGCCCGATGTGGAGCCGAGCAAGGACAGTCTCCTCACGGCGGCTGCCGCAGCGGAAAGGTAGACTGTCAGACAACTTAGGAAGAGCTTCATGAAGCTTGTTCCCTTCCTCTTTGTCCCACTCGAACTGCCACTCGCGGGCCACGTACGCACTAATCACAGGTTTAAAATCACTATAGACAGTCTGTGTGTCAGGGACAGGGTCACTGCGGGCACTGTTGGCAGCAGAATCTGCGATTCTGTTGCCTTCGATGCCCACATGGCCTGGGACCCAAATAAAAATGATGTCATAATATTCCTTCATCAAGTCCGCGTAGAGCTCTCTAATCTGCACCAGCAGTGGATGGTCTGTTCCCGCGCCCTGAAGGGCCTGCAAGGCAGAAAGAGAGTCAGACAGAATCAGGAAGTTCCTTTCCCGAGACTGATAGGCATGATTGAGTGCTAGCAGAATGGCCTGCAGTTCTGCACTAAATACAGAGGAATGGTCAGGGAGACGGAGCTTAAATGGGCGTCTAGGATGGCGAGAGGACACTGCAGCCGCAGCCACTCTTCCATCCTCAGACTTGGACCCATCCGTATAAAGACGACAATAGCCAGGAAAAATTGAAAGGAGTTCATTGAGGCTCTGTTGGTATATGGCTGGTGGAGTACAATCCTTCTTGTGGGCAGTCAAGTCCAGCAAGATGTCAGGAACTGGTAGTAGCCAGGGTGGAGTGACGTGTTGCAGAGATTCCGAAACTTTGTCCAGGTCCACTCCGGCCGCCTGCAGATGAGGTCGGACACGGAAGGAAAGTGGACGGACAGCTCCCGGATGGGCATCGTAAATCTCTGCAAACGACGGGTTAAAAACACAATCATAGGCAGGATTTTCTGGATGGGCCTTCAGATGGACCATGACACAGACCATTCCAAGTCCTGTAGCGACGGGCGAGGGGCGAAACGGCAGGTGTAAGATGTCAATGGAAGCCGAGGTCTCAAACCTGCATGCAGGCGGTTCAGGATATTGGTCGCCTGATGTTGACCTGGGGATGACAACGTCATTCGGTACACCCTTAACGACCAAGCAGCCTTCTCTAGGGACAGCACTGCTTGCTCCACACGGAGAGGGGCCTAGAAAAGGTGGTCTAACCAAAGCTCGTCCCCTCGAAACCCCAGTTGGCTAGCCGCGGTCAACGGGCATCTTTTCATGCGGTCAGAAAACAAGTAAAAACAACAGATCCACTCTCATGACGACCACGACCGGACTCAACGTAGCATGCTGGAACATCCGAACCATGCTCGACACAGCAGACAGCGGACGCCCTGAACGTCGCTCCGCCCTCATTGCCCATGAATTGCGGAGGTTAAACATCGACATCGCCGCTCTCAGCAAAGTACGCCTCCCGGACGAAGGCAGTCTCCAAGAACTTGGCGCTGGCTACACCCTCTACTGGTCAGGCAGGTCTGCATCAGAAAGACGGCTCTCAGGCGTGGGCTTCATGGTCAAGACCTCCATTGCGACTAAGCTGGAAAACCTACCAACCGGTCACTCATACCGCATGATGTCCATGCGCCTCCCACTGAGACACCAGCAACACGTCACCCTTCTCAGTGTGTACTCCCCAACCCTCCTGGCAGAGCCTGCAGAAAAGGACAAGTTCTACACTGAGCTGCGCAGCCTCCTAGAGAGCACCCCTGCAGACGACAAAGTCATCATCCTTGGCGACTTCAACGCCAGAGTGGGCCAGGACTCTGAAGCCTAGAAAGGAGTCCTCGGCAAGCATGGCGTCGGGAACTGCAATGACAATGGCCGCCTACTGTTGGGAGTTCTGTGCAGAGCAGCAGCTTGTCATCACCAACACTACTTTCTAGCAAAAGGACAGTCGAAAGACCACCTGGATGCATCCTCGCTCCAAACACTGGCACCTTATCGACTATGTCCTAGTGCGTCAGAGGGACCGCAGTGACGTCCTCCTCACCAGAGTGATGCTCACCAGAGTGCCACACTGACCACTGCCTTGTCCGCTGCAAACTCAGGCTACACTTCAAGCCAAAACCCAAGAAAGGGGGTCCCCTAAGAAAAAGCTTGATGTAACCAGCCTTTAGCGTGATGACGTGAAAACTGCCTTTCAGACAGATTTACAGCGCAGGCTCAAAGACACAGCTGACCTAGCAGACTCCTCCCCTGAAACACTCTGGGAACAACTGAAAACTGCTATTGCAAAATCCTCTGCAGAAGTCTTGAGTTTCGCTAGAAAGAGGTGTTACGATTGTGGTTGTGGTGTTCTGTGAGAACGGTCATGCATAAATCGTAGGAAACGATCCGATATTTATTTGAGCTATCATGATTACGAATCACGTACCTTTTCGGTGAATTTTATTTTCGTATATGAATAGTGCGGTGTTGATTATCTGTTGCCGCACGGAGTTGAGTCACGAAGAGTCTAGAAGCAGCTCGAGTATTCATTTGTTTACTGCGCGCGTGTAGCTTAGCGTTCAGTACTAGTGCACTAATCGCGTGTTTTCCAAATATAGCGGACAAGGTCGTGACCTGTCTGGCCTACTTTTGTGTGACGTCGTAGCGCGCCGGTATTTTTCCTACATAGGAGTTGAAAATAGCAGCCAGATGTTTACAGAATATTCCGGTGAAATAATTATTCATTGATATTTAGGAGTTTTAGTTGCGTAGTTTGTTCTGATTGGTTGTGTTGTACGAATTTCCGCGATTTTTCTGGAAAGTATGTTACTATAAAAGGTTTGTGCTAGGAAGCATGTGTGTACATTGTCTTGCATTTGTCAGTTGTAGAGACACTCAGTTAGCGGAGGTACGTGGCGCGTGTGGGGTGTACTTTGTGTGAGATGCTGTGTAGGAGAAACTTTGTGTCGGAGTGTGGACATTGCAGAAGAGACATTGTATCAGTGATTGTGCATTTGGAATTGCATTGTGTGGAGATCGCATCGCTGAATTAAAATATTGTTGGAACTGTTTCTCCAGTATTGTCTACATCCTTAAGCCACGGTTGACGGACTGCAGCTGAATGAGGTTTATTTAAAAGAACCTTATGTGCGTGCGTCTGGTGTGTTTATCATACTACGACAACAACTCCACCACGTAACAAGAGGAACAAAGACTGGTTTGACGAAAACGACGTAGAGATCCAGGAACTCCTAGCAAAAAAAAAAAAAAAAAAAGAGCCGCCCATCAGGCCCACCTAGCCCATGCCTTCCTGCCCTGTGAAGAAGTCTGCCTTCCGCCTCATCTGCAGCACTCTCCAGCGCAAGCTCAGAGATCTCCAGAACGAGTGGTGGACCAGACTCGCACAGAGGACCCAGCTTTGCGCTGACAACGGTGACTACAGGGGCTCCTACGAAGCACTGAAAGCAGTGTATGGCCCCAGGCACCTGATACAAAGTCCCCTGCGAAGCGCTGATGGACTGGCACTCCTCACAGACAATACCTCCATCTTGAACCAGTGGTCGGAATATTTTCAGGACCTCTTCAGCGCTGAGCGCACTGTTCAAGAAGCAGTCATCCTCCAAATCCCACACCTCCCAGTAAAGGTTGAATTGGACGAACCGCTCACTGCTGAAGAGACCCTCACAGCCATCCACCAGCTCAAGAGTGGCAAAGCAGCAGGCATTGACGGAATCCCACCAGAGATCTGGAAACATGGAGGCCCTGTACTGCACAACAAGCTCCGCGACCTCTTTCTCTGTTGCTGGGAGGAAGGAACACTACCAAAGGATCTCCGCGATGCAATCGTCGTCACCCTGTACAAGTCTGCCTGCTCTAACTACCGTGGAATTACCCCGCTGTCCATTGCCGGGAAAATTCTCGCAAGGCTGCTCCTGAATCGGCTGGTACCTGCCATCGCTGAAGACCACCTCCCAGAGGGCCAGTGTGGCTTCAGAGCAAAACAGGAGCAGAACCGACATGGTCTTTGTGCTGAGACAGCTTCAGGAGAAGTGCCGCGAGCAGAACAAAGGGCTGTACGTAACGTTTGTCGACCTAACAAAAGCGTTCGACACTGTGAGCAGGCAAGGCATGTGGCAGATCCTGGAGCGACTTGGCTGTCCCCCAAAATTTCTCAGCATGATCGTCCAGCTACACGAGGACCAGCAAGGCCAGGTCAGACTCAACATTGACCTCTCAAAACTATTCCCCATTCTCAACGGTGTGAAGCAGGGCTGCGTGCTGGCACCGACCCTCTTCACCAACTTTTTAGTATGATGTTGAAGCAGGCCACAGTGGACCTCGACGATGACGACGCAGTGTACATCAGGTATCGTCTCGATGGCAGCCTGTTCAACCTCAGACGACTGCAGGCCCACACGAAAACCCTAGACCAACTGATTCGTGAGCTGCTCTTTGCTGACGACGCTGCCCTCGTTGCACACACAGAGAGAGCCCGGCAGCGCATCATGTCCTGCTTCGCAGACGCTGCCCAGGTCAGTCTGAAAAAGACAGAGGTCCTCCATCAGCCGGCACCCAAGGTAGAGCATCGCCCACCCCACATTACCATCGGCGAGTCTGAACTGAAGTCAGTGCACCAGTTTACCTACCTTGGTTGCATCATCACGTCAGACGCCAAGCTGGACAAGGAGCTGGACAGCAGGCTGGCAAAAGCGAACAGCGCTTTCGGGCATCTATACAAGCGGGTGTGGCACAATCAACAGCTGAAAACAGGCACCAAGATCAGCGAGTACAGAGCTGTCGTCCTCACCACCCTGCTGTATGGTTCCGAGTCCTGGGCTCTCTACCGCAGCCAACTACCACTCCTCGAACGCTTCCACCAGCGCTGCCTGCGTACCATCCTTGGCATTCACTGGTGTGACTATGTCACAAACGTCGAGGTCCTTGAACAGGCAGAAACTGTGAGCATCGAGACTTTGCTGCTGCGGACACAGCTCCGCTGGGCGGGGCACGTCTCCAGGATGGAGGATCATCGCCTACCTAAAGATCACCCTGTTCGGCGCGCTCGCCACTGGACAGAGACAGGGGCACCAAAGAAGAGATACAAAGACTGTCTCAAGAAGTCACTTAGTGCCTGCCAAATCGACCACCGCCAGTGGTCTTTACTTGCTGCGGACCGCGACACCTGGCGCTCCACCATTTACAAGGCAACCGTCTCCTTTGAGGACTCTCGCAGAGCTAGCCTTAAGGACAAGCGGCTCAGGAGAAAAAACAGAGATGCCGCAACTCAGAACCCTGGCCAGACCTCCCTCTGCAGCCACTGCGGTCGAACCTGCCTGTCCCGGATTGGCCTCCGCAGTCACGAGCATGCCTGCAAACGTCGTGGGCAACCCCGATTGCCTAGATTAATAGGCGTGTGTGTGTGTGTGTGTGTGTGTGTGTGTGTGTGTGTGTGTGTGTGTGTGTGTGTGTGTGTGTGTGTGTGTGTGTGTGTGGAAGATGAGCGTGGGTGTGTACGGTATGTATTGGTTTGTGATATTAGTTGCTTAGTTTTAAAGTTTTTACAGGGTGTGTAGGGCATTGGATTTGTGTGATAGAGTATTGATTGGTTTTTTTTTTGTTTGTGTGGGTTTTTTACTGTGATGTTTGTAATTGTAACGACACCAACACACATTCCTATGCTTTATGTTCTTAAGGCAAATGGCAATAAACAGTATCTTATCTTATCTTATCTATAAAATTTTCGTTCGCGAAGTCAAGCCAAGAGACCTGCAATCGGGACAAAAGGTACCCTGAAACCATCAAAGAAACGCTTCTGTCTTTTTTTCCGCCCAAAACCAACGCTATGGGCTGAATAAAAACTTGATGTAGACCATACACTGGTCTCAACATCGGGATACTATCCCTAGCGGACAAGAGCAAACGTAGAGCTGTTTGTATGCGGTAAGTGTAATTTTTTCTAGTTTGTTCTGAACATGTTGACAGTTCACTTGCGGAAGTGGTACATAAGTCAGCGATTGAGTTGCCATGGCCGGAGCGTTCTGTACTGCTCAATAATGTGCAAGCACTCGCTATCGGGCAGTACCGCTACACTGATCTGTACATTTGGGATGAATTGAGTGTATGTGTATGTGTGTGTGTGTGTGTGCGTGTGTGTTTGTGTGTGTGTGCGGTGTGTGTGTGTGTGTGTGCGGTGTGTGTGTGTGTGTGTGTGTGCGTGTGGTGTGTGTGTGTGTGTGTGTGTGTGTGTGTGTGTGTGTGTGTGTGTGTGTGTGTGTGTGTGTGTGTGTGATTTTAAATATGGAATGAACTCTCCAGATGCACCATAACCAAAGGTTTATGCCCGTACGTTTCTTCATTCTGCACTCTCTCACTCGTAACAAATCATGACAAGCACAAATAGACACATGAATCCTACAGTAACACATTTCATAAGATCTCTTTATGATGAGTATATATTATTAATGCAACGTTTTTCTTCTCAGCATATTTGGCATGGCAAACCCTGCGAGTTGCACCCCTACCCAATTCCAGCAGACGAGTCACCTGTCTACAAATCCAGATTGCTCACAATATGGGCAGTACAGATTCTGTAAAATCTTCGCAGAAAGATCAGGACTTGCAACACACACCTGACACTGTAGCTGGCAAGTGTGGGGCAGCAGAACAATCAAGTACGTATATCTTTGTTAATATATGCTGACAATAAAAGCAGAGGTGCATACCTAATATTTCGCGTTTTAAGGCCGTTATTGATAAATCGAACCTTAGTTCGGGAACTCTGACGATTTAGAGTTTACGATCTCGGGCGAACCAGGTTGGTTCTTAATTGGACGATCTAAACATACGGCGAACCTAGTTCGAAGTAGTTCACGAACCTCGGCAAACCATAGTTCGCTGTCGGAAAAAGATCGCTGGACATGTCGAGCGATCCAAGGCGAACCTTTTCTCTGATTGGTCAAAACTTTTACCCTCTTCTGCGTTGGAGAGAAGAAGATAGTCACCGATACAAACAACTATGGCGGACGGCGATATTTCACTCGTGCGAAAAACAAGACCTATTTTTTTTTTTATTGATTTGTGGGAGGCGCAACGCTGTTTGTGGGATCGCTACTGCAAGGAGTACAAAAACAAAAATCGTTCAAATCGCGAAGCGGCATAGCGGCAGCCATTTTGAACACCTTCGCAGACAGTAAGTATGCCGAATCAAGCAGTTCAGTTAAGAAAGAGAACCATGGCAAATCTGGTTTGCTGAAGTTCGCCTAGGTTCGTTCAACCTCAATTAAGAAACAAATCAAAAGATCGCCGATCTTCTCCGATCTAGGTTTGCCGATCAAAAGTTCGTCCAATTAAGAACAGCTTCAGTTTACACTCTGTGATGACATTTCACTTTCCAAGTAAGGCCTTCATTGTTCTCTGTAGAAAGCTGACAGTGTGAAACAGTGATGCCATGAATGGAATGTCTGGTGTGATTTTCGATACATTTACATCCCTTTGGATGAAACCAATAACATGTGACATTTAGCTGGCCTTACACCTGTGTGTAGCAGGAATGTGATTTCTTCAGTTCCACGATGGTGTTGTCAGCTAATTTCACACAAAATCCTGGGAACTGACATGCCTCGAGTATGGTCGAATTTCTGGATGCAGATGGGCATTTGACTTTAATTATGCCTGTCTGGCTACTGTCGCACACTTTGAGTTGCTCCTAGAAATAGAAACTGTTGAGTAACCAAAATGCTGCGCTTGTGCAGGTGTCTGTCAGGAAGTGTTTCCAATACTTACTCTTGGCAGTGTCCTCATGTCGTTTACATAAAATGTGGCTGCAGCTGAGAAAAAAGTGTGTGAAAAGATTCTGTCAAGACATTTGGAGGAACCGTTTGCTTTTCTATTTAGGTCTCTGTGGAAGTTTGATGTTGCAAGTTTCATTTTTTTTCTTCCTCTACCCAGTGATTAGAACTGGTCAGTTCTCTGTTCTTTCCTCAAGTTTCTCAGGATTTGGACACTAAAGGCGCAGATCCACGGTCCGTTCGTGTTGTACGACTGTGCGGGACGGTCGGCCGCCTGATCGGATGTCTGACGGGATGGAGCGCTCCACGTTCCCGCATAGCCCGACCCGAAGATACCACTACCTGCTGGAAATTCCAGACGGGGTCAAGGTCTCTGCTTCGGTAAACAATGGCGGATTCACGTGACAGCAGCAGCGAAGATGAAGCCGTGACAGTAGCTTACATTCACATACACAGAAAAAGAGACGTAGTCCGAGATGGTGGGTGAAACCATGACTAGAACGACGAGAGGAATTTGAAGCATACGACAATCTTTCTCGAGAACTTCATGAAGAAAATCCAGAGGACTTCAGAAACTTTCTGAGGATGGAACCCCACCATTTTGATCTTCTTGTGGAACGTGCGTCTAGATTTCTTCTCGACAGAACAGATACCGTTATGAGGAAGTGCATTGCAAAAGAACAGCGAATACAGGCCACTCTCAGATTCTTGGCAGCAGGTATGTTTTGATTAAAGCCTATCTAGTGTATTTGATGGTTCAATACAAGCACTGAAACTGCTGAACGATAACTGCTGCACACCTCGTTTCACTGACGATATGGATTCAGTTCTAACGCTACTCTGTTCTGTGATGAAGTACTGTTACAAACAGATAATGTCTCAAGTGCGTACTGTATAGTGCTTCTTCATACAACATAGAAGCCTACAGTTAGTATTACACAGATGCATTTTGTCAATATCACAGATGCAGTAGTGTAAGGTGACGGAATATTTTAATGTTTCTTGCCTCAGGTCTGGATTCAAACAAATTTTGTGCTTTATTTCAGGTGGTACCTACCGAGGACATAGGCATCCTCTATCGAATCAGCCGCCAGTCAATGGAAAGGATAGTGCCAGAGACATGCAGGGCCATATATGAAGCATTGAAAGCTGACTACATGAAGGTATAAACACACACACACACACACACACACACACACACACACACACACACACGAGAGAGAGAGAGAGAGAGAGAGAGAGAGAGAGACAGACAGACAGACAGACAAACAGACAGAGATAGGTTGATATCTGTAACAGAAAAGAAAGAGAAGTGAAAGAAAACGTACGAAAAAAGAAAATAACAACCTTTATGTACGGTTAACAATGTTCAGCTTTATTTCAAAGACTTAGCCAAGCACCACAGTCAGAAGCCCTCACAGACAATAACAGAAAATAACTAAGGAACTAAAAACAATAAGAGGAAAATCATTCAGTGGGAGGATTGATTGATTGTACATTGCTTAACGTCCCGACAGCAGCAAGGCTTACTCAGGACATGCCTGCACTGCTTGTGAAAAATAACATGATGACAATAGTTCAGAAAGCAGTACTTTTGTGTGTACAGGCAAATTATTGTTCACCTCAGTCTCACTCCTTCTCGCCGATGTATTCACTCATTCACACAAGGAAGCTGACAGCCAGCATCAAAGAACTCAAAACATCAACAGATATTCACAGCAAGTTTTACATGCTCTCTTGCTCTAGTTCTTTCAAAACCGCTTCACTGACTAGCCCTGTGAGCTTTAGTTTTAGCATTTTCTTTGTGTTGATGTTATTGAGTTTATTAAGGGTGGCAATGAGGTTCTTTGCCCATATCATATCTGGGTCCTCTGGCACAGATGGTTCTTTGCGATTTTGTTCTTGTGTGGCCCTTTTGTTGTGCAAGTAGATTTTCAGTTCCAAGGATAATTCATCTGTGGCTGTGTAGGGTCTTCTTTTCTGGAAGTGGAACTGGACGGTGTTGGTGGACGATGTGTCGAGGTTGCTGATGCTGTGTGTGTTGATACATGTGCAATAGGTTGTGTAGTAGCTAGTCGTGACTGTGCTGTAGCTGGTCGTGACTGTGGTGTAGCTGGTCGTGACTGTGGCATGGCTGGTTCTGGCAGTTCTTCTTCTTGAGAATCTATGTCTGGACATAGTTGAACTCTAGTGCCAGAAGATGAACACAGCCAAGAAACCTCCATGTCACGGTCTGTTGGTGCAGGAGTATTCACCGGATCCCACACATCGTCAGAGCTGAAGTGCGATGACTCCTCCAGTGGCTGGTCTGGTGACTGTGACAACAGCTCCTGTGGCTGTGACAACAGCCCCTGTGACTGTGAAAACGGCACCATCTCCTACAAACAATAAACGTACAAAAGTAAGAAAAATATCCAGAAAGTTCATGTGACTTTGTATAACATGTAACAGTAATACTTTTTCTTATTGTGTGCAGATTCCTGGCTCTACCCAAGACTGGGAGAAAATTGCTGCAGACTTTGAGGACAAATGGCATTTCCCAAACTGTATCGGAGCTCTGGATGGGAAACATATAGCCCTTAAAGCCCCAAGCAACAGCGGCTCCCAGTTTTTCAACTACAAGAAGTTTCACAGCATCGTCCTTATGGCGCTAGTTGATGCGCAAAAAAGATTTATTTGGTTTGACATAGGAGCAAATGGACGCAACAATGATGCTGGTGCGTTTGCACAATCAGGACTGGCAACAGCACTTCAGAATCAAACTCTGAGAATACCACCACCAAAAGCACCAGAAGGCTTTCATACACCCCTAGCCTATGTCATTGTTGGTGGCTTTTCCGCTGAAGACCTACATCATGAAGCCCTATCCCAGCAAAGGTCTGTCCGCTGATGAAAGAATTTACAATTATCGCCTGAGCCGAGCTCGAAACACAGTGGAGAATGCCTTTGGTATTCTTGTTAACCGCGTTGCTGTGCTGAGCACCAAAATGCATGTTAACCCTGGTGTGGCCACTGCCTTGCACTCCACAACTTTCTCAAAACAGAATGTGATGAATTATACAATGAGAGAGTGGAGCATCAGGTTGCATGGCATGATGAGCTTGGCAGGCAAGGCAGCAACAACAGTTCCACCTCAGCACAAGAAGTAAGAAATGATTTCAGGGATTATTTCACATCAGTGGGGGCTGTTCTCTGGCACTGGGACAAGGACATACCGCAGCACAACCAGTGACAAATGAGCTGTATGGGAGAAAACTGATCAACTGCTTACATTATGCATGGACATTATACTCTGCATAGTCTGTTGAAATTCTGGAGAGATAACGAGAGAGAGAGAGAGAGAGAGAGAGAGAGAGAGAGAGAGAGAGAGAGAGAGAGAGAGAGAGAGAGAGAGAGAGAGAGAGAGAGAGAGAGAGAGAGAGAGAGAGAGAGAGAGTATGAATTTGACAGTATGACAGAGAGAGAGAGATCAATGGAAGGAGGGGGGGGGGGGGGAGGGGGGTGTAAAGCACTTTGCAGACCTATTTTTTGTCATAGTAACATGATAATTCTTTCTTGTAAAGTTTCACACCTGTTTTAATGATGGTAGCAGCGACAATGATGAGGATAATGCAAGAAACTCACTTGGACTGTATATTGCACAAAACGATATAATTTCAGGTGTTCATTTGCTTTACTGTAAAAGTTACATGTAGAATGACCATTAAAGCCATGTCACTCAAACACATTAAAGATTGATGACCATGAATGATATAAATGTAAAACTGTGACTGGTATAAATGCTATTGTCACTTGCTTGCACAGTCTTACTAAGGCTTGTCTTTTCAATGTTCACATTGTATATACTGTTAACGTTTATTGATGTGTATAAATAAATGGCAGATTCGAGCTTAGAGCCCACTGCTCTTTATTATTAAATCATGTATGCGTGATGTGTAAACAAGTTTAGTTATTACACATGGCTGATTGTGAGAAAGTTCTGAGTTGAGATTGTTCTACTGTCAAACATGCAAGGTACAGTAAGGTACAGTAACACTGGCACACATTTCTCAAGCACATTTGCCCCCAGCAACTAATGGATTATGTGACCCGAGTGCACAGTACTGCTGCTATGTGCTGTGCACATTTTTCTATATGAAATTTCACCTACTCGGCATTCCATTTCATGCACTAATTACTGTTTACTTACTTACTTACCATATTTGCACTTTACTTACCATATTTGTCCGTGACTATCTTTTCTCGATGACTGGCATCAGAAACTGTAGATCCTTAAAATGTACATATGTGGGCTGGTATACATTAGCCGCACCTGCACCACTGCGAGTGGGGGAGTTCATTTTTGATACCTCCATGCAGAATGAACTCCGGAAACTCTGCAGTTTTATCTTGATCAGTGTCTTTCACTGAAGAAAAGAAGTACCGAATGATGAATGAAAGTAAAGCGGCATAATGCTTGATACACACACACACACACACACACACACACACACACACACACACACACACACACACACACACACACACACACACACACACAAATTGATGAAACTAACATTACATGTTACACAACTGACGCGTGCCTCCACATCTGGCATCCGGATGTAGTTTCCGGTGACGTGCGATATGGCTATCGTCTGTATGTAACTACCGGACTCGCCGGGCAGCCCTAATCAAGATAACGGGCCAGCCCTCCGGAACTATTACTATATGGGAAATGGATGGCATCTAATTAACAGGACCGTTGGCACGCGGGGAGGTCCTAATCACGTAACGGGACCGGCCCTAAACGAGGGGCTGGCCCTAAGTTGGAAGATGATTGATAAGGGCAAGGGGATATACATACTGGGGGACACAACGAGAGAACAAGAGACACAACGAGAGAGAGACGGAGAGGGAACACAACGAGAGGAGAGTGAGAGAGATGGACGAAAGTAGAAGAGAGAGCGACTAGTGAGAGAACGACCGAATTGTAGTCTGTGGTTGGTCTTGCCCAACCCCAGACAATGCTCTTTAGACTGAAATAAACACAAGAGAAAACTAACTGGACTTCAGTTGTTTTACGTGTCCATAGTGCAACACGTAACAACCAATTTTGGTGCCGCGTGACCAGGATGTCAGAACGGGTTTAGCATAACCATCGCCGGATGTCAGAACGGGTTTAGCAGAACCATCGCAGGATTTCAGAACGAGATGGAAGACAGAACAATCGCAGATTTCAGAACGAGATGGAAGACAGAACTGTCGCAGGGGATGGCAGAACGACGCTACGTCAAACGTACGACGCCGAGACCGAAGACGCAACGAGAGGCAGACAGATCGTGAAACGAGACTGAGAAGGAGCCGGCCGCAGACGAAACGACCTCGGGCCACAACCACCGTCACCAACGCTGGACAAACAGGTGAGTGACCTTTTTGTGTCATCGCTACAGTTTTGAGTAAGGGCCAGCAATATTTTTTATTTGTAGTGAAAATAACAGAAGAATATGTAGGAGGACCACACCCACTTGACCCGGTGTTGGCCGCATTAGGTAGTCAGACAGAGAGGTTGTCATCCTTAGTTAATTTGCAACTCATTTCACAGCTGATCCCCACCTTCAATGGAGATCAGCAACAGTCTGCAGAGGAAGTGGATCACTCTAGAGATAGGGGGTGTTTTCAATGCGGTTCACCACGCCACAAAGCACGCGATTGCAAGGCTAGGCGGATCAACGCAGTCGGTCAGCAAAAGTCGTCTTTGTCACAGCAAAGATATCAACACGCGCGGTGTTGGCGATGCGGGGGTTACGGCCACCGACAAAGAGAATGTAGGGCTAGGATAGGACAGGAGCGACAGGGAAACTAGAAAGTTCTGCACCACGAGAAGCCGGTGAGCAGAACGGGGGAAACAGTAGATCCTTTAGTATCAACATAGCGGGGAGTCCAAAATGCATAGTCTTTAAGGTAGGAAGTCAAAAGTTTGGAAGTCACATATATACGGGGGCGGAAGTATCGTTGATTAGCAAGAAGTCGTATGAAAAATTGCAGAACAAGCCAAGGCTAGAGAAAAGAAGTGTATCGCTACAGTCAGTCAGTAGGGAAGCGCTAGGAGTTGTGGGCAGTATAGAACTGGACGTCAAAATTGAAAAGCAGTCGTTCAAACATCGTTTTTATGTAGTGAAAGAGATGAATAGAAATTTCATTTTGGGAAACGATTGGCTCGATAAGAACGGAGCACGCATTTATTTTGATTTGAGAAAGGTTAGGGTCGGGAATGCGTATGTACCTTACGAACAAGACATGCACATATCTTCGTTAGTCAGAGTACACAAGACGAGAGTATTGAAACCACATACAGCGGAGATTTGTCAGGTTAGAATAAAGAGTACACAGTACTTCAGTAAAGAAGAATGTTTAGAAGTCTCTGCGACAGATAAGGGGTTTGTTGCAGAAGAGCCAGGACCATCTGTGATGAGCGGGGTATTGAAAAACAAAGGTAGGACATTTCCTTTGTTAGTTGTGAATCACACCAACAAAACGTTCAGGCTAAAAAGGGGATGTGTGGTAGGCAGGGCAAACAGCGTAAGTTAGGTAGAGTCAGTGTCTAACAGAACGGAAGAACGAGAAGTCGCTTCCATTGATCTGACAGAAATCGATGCGCCTGACGCAATCAGGTCCACAGCCACTAAACTGGTATCGGAGCATTCCGATTTGTTCGCGAGTAGCGATCTGGACTTAGGGCGCACCAACACTGTCAAAATGCGCATAGACACTGGAGACCACGCTCCAATAAGGGTGAAACCGTACCGCGTTCCTTTGCAGGATAGAGAGGTAGTAGACAAAGCAGTAGATGAGATGTTAGAGGCAGGATCATCAGGAGATCAATGTCGCCATGGTCTTTCAGCTCAGTAGTAGTGACAAAAAAAGATGGTTCAAAAAGGTTGTGCGTTGACTTCCGAAAACTAAACAAGATTACCAAGAAGTCGTCGTATCCACTGCTCATAGACGATATTTTGTCCTTGCTGGGGAAGGCAAAATATTTCACAAGGTTAGATATGAAATCGGGATACTGGCAGGTAGAGATGGCGGATCAAGAGAGCAGTGAGAAAACGGCTTTCGCTTGTCACAAGGGACTTTTTGAGTTCATGTTCGCAGTCATGCCGTTTGGACTTTACCAGGGACCTAGTGTGTTCACGCTGTTGATGAACACAGTGTTGAGGGGGTTAGAGACATTTTGTTCGGCATATAGGGATGATATACTCATCTTTTCCGAAACAAAGGAACAGCACTATCAGCACATAAAGGATGTGTTCGGTAGGTTCAGACAACATAAGCTCAAGTTGAAACTGAAGAAATTAATGTCAGTTCTTCGCCGAGGAAACACAGTACTTAGGGTTTGTGATAGGGAAGGAAGGAGTCAAACCAGACCCAGAAAAGGTGTCAGCAATTCGGACATTGCCGAATCCAACATGTATACGGGAGTGTCGCAGTGTCATTGGAATGATGTCATACTATCGCAGGTTCATACCCAACTTTCCTGAGATAGCCGAACCTATCATGAATTTGACAAAGAAATTTGCCAGATTCAAATGGTCTGATCAGTGTCAACAGGCGTTTGATTTTCTCAAACAAAGTTTGTCAGTAGTTCCTTTGTTGGTATATCCGGACACGAGACGACCATATGTATTGTACACGGATGCTAGTGACGCATGTATCGGGGCGTGTCTGACGCAAGAAAGTGAGGACAGCACAGGACTCAAGACAGAAAAGCCTATTTACTTTCTGTCCCATAGGTTGAGCCAGAGCCAGAAGAAGTGGTCTACCATAGAAAAGGAAGCATTTGCAATCCGGTAGGTTCAGACAACATAAGCTCAAGTTGAAACTGAAGAAATGTCAGTTCTTCGCCGAGGAAACACAGTACTTAGGGTTTGTGATAGGGAAGGAAGGAGTCAAACCAGACCCAGAAAAGGTGTCAGCAATTCGGACATTGCCGAATCCAACATGTATACGGGAGTGTCGCAGTGTCATTGGAATGATGTCATACTATCGCAGGTTCATACCCAACTTTTCTGAGATAGCCGAACCTATCATGAATTTGACAAAGCTCAGTCCATTCCAGTCTGCCTATCGCAAACACCACAGCACTGAAACAGCCCTTCTACACATCTTAAACGACCTGCTTCTCTCCACCGACTCGGGCAACATCTCCCTTCTTACGCTACTAGACCTTTCTGCCGCCTTCGACACCATAGACCACTCTATCCTCCTCCACCGCCTTCGTCCCTCCTTTGGCATCACTGACTCTGCTCACTCCTGGTTTCTCTCCTACCTCTCTGACAGACAGCAGTCCGTCACCATTGACGGCGTCTCCTCCAACCCAGTCACGCTCTCCTGCGGAGTACCACAGGGGTCCGTCCTGGGCCCGGTCCTTTTCACACTCTACACCTCCCCCCTGTCCAACATCATACAGTCTCACCACATACGCCACCACCTCTACGCTGACGACTCACAACTACTAGACAAAGACAAACTCGACAACACTCAGTCACTACTGACTCGCACGGCTGACTGCTATGAAGACGTGAAAAACTGGATGACAGCAAACAAGCTTAAACTGAACGACGACAAAACGGAAGCCATGCTGGTAAGCACTCGCCAGAAACTTTCCCAGCTCCCTCCCTCTCTACACCTTCAACTCGACAGCACCCCCATCTCCCTCAGTGACTCGGCCAAAAACCTTGGCGTTATTCTTGATTCCTCTCTTACCATGACCAGCTTCGTCTCCGCCACTGCCCAGGCATGCTACTTCCACCTCCGCCGCATCAGTCAGATCAGAAAATACCTCACCACCGAAGCTGCCACCAAACTTGCTGTCTCTCTCTCATCCTATCTCGCATCGACTACTGCAACTCTCTCCTTTCCGGCCTCCCTCACTCCACCACTTCCACTCTCCAGCGCGTCCAGAACAATGCTGCCCGCCTCGTCCTCAGAAAGAAAAAATCCGACCACATCACACCCCTGCTCAAACTCCTTCACTGGCTTCCCATCCCACAACGCATCCAATACAAGATTCTGTCTCTCTGCTACAAATCCCTGAACAACTGCGCTCCTGCCTATCTCTCCAACTTACTTCACCCCTACACTCCTTCCCGCTCCCTCCGCTCCGCCTCCGACCCTCTCCGTCTCCACATCCCCCGCACCAAACTCAGCACTTTCGGCCCCCGCGCCTTCTCAGTTTATGTATGCAAACCAAGGGGAATCACAGCGCTGGACAGACAACAGTTAGATCCCCTGCCCCCGCCTATCAGGCACCCAATCGCCAGCCCACAGTTTATGGTCCTTCCACCTGGAACACTCTCCCACTCTCTCTCCGTCAGAAAGACTCTCTCTCCTCCTTTCAGTCCGCCCTCAAAACTCACCTCTTTCAACAGTTCTAGCACTAATCACCACACTCCCACAAAAGCTGACTGTCGCAATGTATTTCACCATTAAGTACGTGAGTCGTTGTCTAAAGCGTGCGCATGCGTGCGCGAGTTGTGAGTGCGCGCTTAGAGTTATAATTATTATAAGATAAGCGCATTATAAATACCGTAATTATTATTATTATAATCCGGTCCATTATGCATTACAGAAGTTAGACCACTATTTGCACAATGCGCAAATCGTTGTTCGCACAGATCACAAACCGTTGAAGTATCTCTTAGAGCCACCCATGCAGAATAAGAAGATTCAGATGTGGGCGCTAGGGATCGCAGGGTACAACTGCACTATAGAGTACATTCCAGGGCCACAGAATGTGTTGGCTGATTTGTTGTCTAGAGTGCCGCAAATAGACGGAAAGGAGTTAGTATCAGAAGGGACGGAAGAAATAGTTACAGAAGTGAGCGACAATGTGTTCCAGATAGGGGTGATTAATTCTAGTCAGTTTAGACCAAAGCAGTTTGCAAGTTGTCAGACGGATGATCCGAGAGAAACTTTAGAAAAGGTAGAGGTGACAGGGTTCGATATGATCACGGAGCAAGACAAGGATCCAGACATTGTTAAGTTGAAAGATCAGCTACTGAACGAGGAAGCACCGGCCAGTGTAAAAAGGAGGTATTTGTTCATAGAAGATGTCTTGTATTTCTTGTCGAATATTGACGACGATCCAATAGCCAGATTAGTGGTGCCATCCCATTTGGTGGAGCATGTCGTAAACCAGTATCATGACGGAAATGGGCACATGGGCCTTGACAAGACTTACGACACCATCAAACAGAAGTATTTTTGGCCAGACATGTACAGGTGGTTGAACGAATACATAGGCAGTTGCATTACCTGTCAGCAAAGGGTTTTGCAGAAACAGAAAGTCCCAGTGCAGGAAATGAACGTTCCTCCATATCCTTTTGCGAAGGTTAGTGTACACATACAGGGTCCATTCCCTACTAGTCTGTCTGGGAACAAGTACATTTTAGGGTTTGTTTGCCATTACATTGGATATCCAGAGTGCTTTCCAGCACCAGATAAGTCGGCTGAACTGTTGCTCAAATCTTGATGGATGAGATAATTCCTCGACACTGCTGTCCTTTGCAGGTGGTTACTGATAATGGCACAGAAAACGTCAATCGGATCATGAGGGAGGTTCTCAGTGAACTAAACATAGATCATGTCTTGACGAGCTATTATCATCCACAGTCTAACGCTAAGGTAGAAAGATTTCATCGTACCATGAATGATATCATGTCGAAGAAAATACAGGAAGATATCCAAACGTGGGATTTGCACATCAATCATGCGTTGTCGGCATACAGGGTTAGCGTTTCAGAAACGACTCGGTGCTCTCCATTCTTTCTACTGTATAACAGAGATCCAGTGTTACCATTAGATAACATACTGAGGCCTAGTCGGAAATATGTCGGAGAGGACCTTCATAAGGTAGCCTTAGAACAACAGCACAAATTGTTCACCCAGGTGCACCAAAGGATAAAGAAATCGCAGAAGCGGGGGGCAAAGTATGCAAACAGACAGGTCAAAAGTGACGAAATCAAAGTCGGGGACCCAGTGTACTGAAAAACAAGCTAAACAGCAAATGGAAACCTTACTATAGAGTGGTCGAGCAAACAACCCCAGTAACGTACAGGATCAGGAACCAGTTGACTGGTGAAGTAGTAAAAGAGCATGCAGAGCACATAAGACTCGCTAAATTAGATGAGTGACCTAAACCCTCAGCGGAAACAATTAGGCCCCTCAGAAAGACTAATTATGCGATCGCACCGGAAGACAGCTCTTCCAGTGACAGCGAAGATGTAGGCGACTTGCCTTCAAGAGAAATTTGGATCAAAAGACAGCGTAGGGAACGTGAGAACTCGTCTTCAGAAGACGACATACCTCTCATGGAGTTAGCAAAAAGGGTTAGACGCCAGAACAGGAGACAAACAGTCGAAGCAGAATCGGCTGATGTTAGCTCGGGCGAAGGCACATCAGATAACTCTGATGATGATAGGATAAAGTATGTGGACGCAATCCTGCCTAAGTCTAGGAGTAAAGGGGCGAGGCGGTTATTAAAGGCTATAGGAGATCTACTTTAGGCTTCATTTAAAATGCAACTCTCAAGTGGTATTGAGAGAGGATCAATCAGGAGATCGTGCAGGTAATGCAGTTTTGGGTGTATGGGTATACAACTACGGGTGTAAATTACATTTTGCAGACGTGCAAGATGAGGTTCGTCCTCTGTCTCATGATATTGGGTTTAGCAGATAATGGAGTTGGAGTCAGACAAGGCTGCTTGCTCTCACCTACTCTTTTCAACATTTTCCTGGAAAGAATCATGACGGACGCTCTGAAAGATCATGAAGGAACTGTCAGTATTGGAGGCAGAACAATCACGAACTTGCGCTTTGCGGACGACATTGATGGCCTTGCAGGAACAGAGAAGGAGCTAGCTCAGCTGGTGGAAAAGCTGGATAGTACAGCCATTGCATATGGGATGGAAATCAGTGCAGAGAAGACCAAACTGATGACCAACAACGCCAGTGGCATTGGCACTGAAATCATGGTTGGAGGCCAAAAACTGGAAACAGTTAAGAAATTCAAATTCTTGGGAGCCACTGTGACAGATGAGGGATCAAAACCAGAAATACTGTCCAGGATTGCGCAGACAACAACAGCACTGACAAGATTGAAGACCATATGGAAGAACAGAAACATCACACTCTGCTCCAAGATCAGACTGATGCGCTCCTTGGTCATCTCAGTGTTCTTGTATGCCTGCGAGTCATGGACCCTCACAGCAGACCTAGAAAGGAGGATACAAGCCACTGAAATGAGATGTTTTCGAAGGCTGCTTGGCATCTCATACAGAGATCACATCACAAACGAGGAAGTGGGAAGCAGAATCAGGCAAGCCATCGGGCCCTATGAAGACTTATTAGCCATTGTGAGAAAACGCAAACTGAAGTGGTATGGGCATGTCACGCGTTCAGCAGGGCTTGCCAAAACAATCCTGCAAGGCACTGTGCAAGGAGGACGAAGGAGAGGAAGACAGAGGAAAAGATAGGAGGACAATATCTCAGAGTGGACAGGACTGAAGATGGGCGATACGCTGAGAATGGCAGAGAACAGAGAGAAATGGAGGGAGCTGGTTGTTAAGTCATCAGTGGTGCCCCAACGGTCGGCAAGACTACGGATATAGATAGATAGATAGATAAGATAGATTAGATAGATTAGATAGATAAGATAGATAAGATAGATTAGATAGATAGATAGATAGATAGATAGATAGATAATGTTTACAATTTATTAGTTATGGCAATAATCATGCCAATTGTAGGCGAAATAGTGGGAGTAGCCCGATATTTGGATTTTTTAAAAGCTGACCCTTTATCGAGACTTAGGCGAGGACATAGTGGGGTCACTCAACCTACACTGGACCCGGGATCGGTGGCTACAACTGTGGCGGACGACAATGACGTCTACGGAGCAAGTGCTTCCGCACCGATGATGGAAGACAGGGTGGAACTGAAGACGACATCACCAGTCGTGCAATTCTACCCGGCCTTGAAATGTGGCGACCTACAAGGTGGAGGAATTATGTTGGGACTGTGAGCGCAACGGTGCACATGAGAGACGAACAATTTCAGTGTTGACAATGAACGTTTTCTCTTTTATTTTATGTTATATGTATTTGGATGGAATAGTTGTTGTTATAATTGGATAAGATATCACGCACCGATTTGAAATGTATTTTGATTGTGTAATGATGTGTAATTATATTGTTATTATGTCCCGAAGTGTAAACCCCCGGAGCAAGAAAGAAAAATAATCCTGAACGGGATGTATTTTTCTCGGGTTAGGTTAGTTAGTTATTTGGGTTTAACGCCGAGCAGGCAACTAAGGCCATCTCACGGCGGGAAGGGTAAAAATCTGGTCAGCCAGACTAAAAGAAAGGTCTTAAGACATGATGTAAATATACCTTAAAAATATGTCAGGCTAAAATGTTGCACAGGTCTTTAAAGAAAACGTCGAAAGACTCTCAAAAAGGTCAAAATAATAGAAACATCATAATCTATAAACGCTCAAATCTTATTAAAAATATGGCACTCTCTCAGAAAACTGAAGATCTTGTCCGGGGGCACATCCCGGAACAAAACCTTTAAGGAGTCTGCCGTGAAATGTTTATACCTTGTGTCGATTAGATCAGCACAAGACAACAAAAAGTGTTGAACAGAGTACTGCTCGTCGCAGGCATAACACCATGGACGCTCCTCCTGTTTAAGTAAATAAGAGTGCGTAACATACGTGTGGCCGATGTGGGGCCGAGCCAGGACAGTTTCCTCACGGCGGCTGCCGCAGCGATAAGGTAGACCGTCGGACAACTTAGGAAGGGCTTCATGCAGCTTGTTAGCTTCCTCTTTGTCCCACTCGGACTGCCACTCACGGGCTATGTACGCACTAGCCACATGTCTAAAATCACTATAAACAGTCAGGGACAGGGTCATTGCGGGCATCGTTGGCAGCAGAATCTGCGATCCTGTTGCCTTCGATGCCCACATGCCCTGGCACCCAAATAAAAATGATATCATAATATTCCTTCATCAAGTCCGCGTGGAGCTCTCTGATCTGCACCAGCAGTGGGTGGTCATTTCCCGTGCCCTGAAGGGCCTGCAGGGCAGAAAGAGAGTCAGACAGAATCAGGAAGTTCCTTTCTCTAGATCGATAAGCATGCCTGAGTGCAAGCAGAACCGCCTGCAGTTCCGCACTAAATACAGATGAGTGGTCTGGGAGGCGGTGCTTAAATGGGCGTCTAGGATGGCGAGAGGACACTGCGGCCGCAGCCACTCTCCCATCCTCAGACTTTGACCCATCGGTATAGATGCGACAATAGCCAGGAAAAATTGAAAGCAGTTCATTGAGGCTCTGTTGGTATATGGCTGGTGGAGTAGAGTCTTTCTTGTGGGCAGTCAAGTCCAGCAAGATGTCAGGAACTGGTAAGAGCCAAGGTGGAGTGATGTGTTGCAGGGATTCCGAAACTCTGTCCAGGTCCAATCCGGCCGCCTGCAGATGAGGTCGGACACGGAAAGAAAGTGGACGGACAGCTCCCGGATGGGTATCGTAAATCTCTGCAAACGATGGTTTAAAAACACAATCATAGCAGGATTGTCTGGATGGGCCTTCAGTTTCAGAACGTAGCTGAGCATGAGGCGGATGCGGCGGAGCTTGAGAGAAGGCCTTGGCATACAGACTAAGAACTGGAGACGTCCTGAAGGCCCCAAGACATATCCGCAGACCCTGATGGTGAATTGTGTTCAGACGCTGTAGCACAGACTTGGAAGCTGAGCCATACACCACAGAGCTGTAATCCAGTTTGGACCGAACAAGGGCCCGGTACAGACGAAGTAAGACAGTACGGTCCGCACCCCAGTCAGTACGACCGACGACACGAAGAATGTCGAGAGCCTTCTGACAAGAGGTTCTAAGGTAATTAATATGGTTGCGGAAGGTAAGTCTTTTGTCAAAAATGACCCCCAGAAACTTTGCCTCCTCGGCCACCTTAATTGGCACTCCAGCAATGCTCAGGCTAGGTTCTGGAAAAAATTTCGTCTGGTTAGTAAAATGCACACAGACAGTCTTGGAGGGCGAGAACTTGAATCCATTGAGAGACACCCACCGCTGGATGCGATCAATGCACAGCTGCAAGCGCCTCTCAAGGGACGCAAGTCCTCGACCACGTGCGCACAAAGCAAAGTCGTCAACAAACAAAGAGCATTCAGAATCATCCTTGACGGCCTTTACAATGTTATTAATTTTAATACTAAATAAAACAGGAGATAGAATGCAGCCCTGTGGGACACCCATCTCCTGTTCAAAGGAGTCGGAGAGGGTAGAGCCCACACGGACATGGAACGACCGGTTAGTCAAAAAATTGTGAATAAAAACGGGCAGGTGCCCTTTAAAACCGATGTCCAACAAGTCAGACATTATGCCATACTTCCAGGTAGTGTCATACGCCTTCTCAAGATCGAAGAAAATTGCATAGACATGCTGCTTGTTGACAAAAGCATCTCGAATAAATGATTCAAAGCGGACTAAATGGTCAGTTGTACTACGGAAGCGCCGGAAACCGCACTGGAGGTCTGTGAGGAGACCCTGTGACTCAAGATGCCACACCAGGCGGGCGTTGACCAGGCGCTCCATAGTTTTACATAAACATGATGTCAAAGCGATAGGCCGGTAGTTGCCCGGGTCGGAAGGATCCTTACCCGGCTTGGGGATCGGTACAACCACAGCCTGGCGCCAAGACGGCGGAAAATGACCAGTTCTCCAGATATGGTTAAAGGCCTTGAGAAGTACAAGGAGTGACCTCTCAGGCAGATGCGTTAGGAATTGATAGTGGACGGTATCTAGGCCAGCAGCAGAGTCATTACATTTCTGCAAAACTTGCTGCAATTCTGATAATGTAAATGGGACATTATAGTCTTCTGAGTTATCGGACTTAAAATCACAAATACGAGACTCTCGCTTCTCCTTCTCTCTCTGGAAGAAGGTGAATAATGCTCCGTTGAAGAATTATGGGCAATGGTGGAGGCAAGCAAATTGGCCACAGCTTTTTTATCTGTAACCAAGCTGGCACCATCTCTAAGATGGCCAACAGAAGCCGAGCCACCCCTGCCCCTAATTCTCCGAACAGCCTTCCATACTTTCTGGGACGGAGTCCGAGAAGTTAAAGATGAGACGAAGCGTCTCCAGGAAGCACGGCGTTCCCGTTTAAAAATGTAACGAGCTTTCGCCCTCTGTCTTTTAGAGGTTAAAATATTCACTTGCGACCCATTACGGAAAGCACGTCGCTGAGCAGATTTGCGCGCTATTTGGGCCTTGCGGCACTCTTCGTTGAACCATGGTACTCTCGGCTTTCGAGGGACTGATGCAGAAGTTTTAGGGATGGTTTCACCCGCTACGTCCAACAAAATAGTAGTAAAAGAAGAAATAGGTTCTTCAGATGACATGACCACCTCCTCTGTAATACGAGACTGACAGAGGGAGGCGAACAGAGGCCAGTTAGCTTTCTTAACATTCCAGCGCCCCACCGGCGGATCCTCCCCACAGCTGACCGATGACAGGACTAATGGGAAGTGGTCACTACCACACAGGTCATCGTGAACCTTCCAGTCAAAGTCCAGCATGAGAGAAGGATCACACACAGTGAGGTCTAGAACAGAACTAGATCCTGAACCTGGGTTAGAGTATGAAGGTGAACCATCGTTAAAGACACACAGGTTAAGTTGAGAAAAAACATCTTCTAACATCTGACCTCTGCCATCATAGTGGTCACTACCCCAAAGGTGAGCGTGACCGTTAAAATCCCCCATGAGAACAAAGGAAGGGGGTAGTTGATCAACTAAATTAAAAAAATCATTACTACAGACCCGCAGGGATGGTGGCAGGTAAATACTGCATATGGTTATGGTCTTCTTCAAGGTAACCCGAGCTGCGACAGCCTGAAGACAGGTGTCGATGCTAACGGGGCTACATAAAATTTGGCTACTAATGAGAAGAGCCACTCCACCCGAGCGCCTCTCCGAATCAGAGCCTTTATGTATAACGTTAAAACCATTGAAGGACACAGGGTCAGAAGTCTTCAGGTAAGTCTCCTGAAGAGATATTACTAAGGAGTTATAGCACTTGACTAAAAGACGTAATTCCTCAAAGTTAGCTTGAAAACCACGACAATTCCACTGAAGCAGAGAGTCCATGATTATGTCTTATCTGGGGGTGCGGAGTTTTTTTTTCCCCCTTTTTCCTTTGCCTTGGAAGGAGTTGGAGAAACAGAGGGGGGCCGGCTCCCGGGCCTCCTCTGGTTCTTAGGAGATGAAGGGGGTCGAGCTGCCGCAGCATCGGCAACTTCCACTTCCTCCATCTGCTCCTCCAATGCAGCATATTTGTTTTGAAGGGGGACATCAGTGTTCCCCTTCTGGGCCCGTGCGCACGGCGGTCCCATAGATTTCTTAGACTTCTGGTCCTGGGCAGCGGTCCTGCCGCTAGAGTTAGCGGCCTTAGAAGGCTGACCAGAGCCAGAAACCTTTGGCGTTGACAAACTAGCAGGTTTGGGTGGGGGCTGAGGCTTAGGGGCAGCAGAAGGCGGTGCCACCGGACCGGTAGCGTCCGCCCTCTGCATTCCCTGGCTCCTCGTCACCACCGGAGGAGGGTTACTCTCCAGGGGCGAGAGGATCCGAGGCTCCGCCCCCAACCAAGAAGTTGGGGTTTGACAAGAGAAGTCTTTGGTGGGGCGCTTGCCTGCCACCGCAGCACTGAAAGTATACACAAAGTTGTTATTTGAGTTTGGCGCAGCCTCAGCTGCACCAGGACCGTCAACCAGTTGTTTTTTTTGCGTCCGCAAAGGACAGCCCCTTCTCCACACGCACCTGCTGAATCCTGCACTCGGAGATCCAACGAGGGCACTTCTTGTCCGAAGCCATATGCGCCCCCTGGCAATTCACACACAGGGGGATGGCTGTGCAGGACTCAGCAGTGTCCGGGCTTAGTGCAACGGGCGCATAGAGCCTCTGCCTGGCGGCATGTCTTCTGCCCATGGCCATACTTTTGGCACTTAAAGCACTGGAGGGGGAGAGGGACGTACTTTTTCACTTTTAGGGAGTAGTAACCTCCCCAGATGGTAGTAGGAGCTGTGGGGGTGCCAAACGTCAGGATGATGGTAGGGAGACGGATCTCCCTACCACCTCGTTTGGAAATGAAGCGCCTGACGTAGGTCACCCCCTGTGACTTAAGGTTCCGTACAAGTTCATCTTCAGACAGTTTGGCCAATGCTTGATCTTTAATCACTCCTCTAGAGGAATTCATTGTTTTGTGGGGAGTGACCTCCACTGGAGTGTCTCCGATGGAGGAGAGCCTCAGTAGCCCATTGGAGTGTGCCCGGGTACGGCACTCTACCAGCAAGTCACCAGACCTGAGGCGCTGGGCCTCAGGCCTGCCAACACGACTCCTGAGGGTCTCCCCTACCAGGAAAGGGTGCAGCTTGGAAACAGGCTTCTCTTTAACTTTGCTGTGGATAATGAGAAAGCGAGGCCAGGCGGCCGACGCCTGAGGTGTCGCTTCCTCACAGTCAGAGTCACTATCGTTCTCAATGACAATGTCGGCGGCTATGTGCCGCTTTGGTGCCAGTTTTGGTTTTTTGATATTTTCCATATTATAGTATGATAGATATTCATCCCCCGGGGTCCCCGCCCGCCACCGAGCCCAACAAGGGAAAGTGCAATTGTCGGCGGGTCTCCAGCCGACGCACAATGGAGACTGCCCGAAAGATATACTCAAGGGGATAAGCCCGATTGAACCGTTTGAGCCACCGCCTTCTATCACACTGTTGAATGCAGGGGAATACTGGCGTAAAGCACCTAATCAGCATCAGAGGCTATAGCATGGTGCTCCGTATAACAACCCGCATGTCAACAGGGGGATAGGGCTCGACGTGACAAGAGCCGATTGACTAGGCCGGTACGACTAGCCTCCCGTTTAGGCAGAAGTCAAGGCCAAAGTGGAGTGTTTCAGCCACCAGGATCCTCTTCTCCCCAGACACGGGTCTCCAAGCACGGCAAACACTTGGGATCCAAAGGACCAAAAGCTCACACGTATTTTTAAGGACCAATCCAACATGGTAGGACCTGGGTAAGCACAGCTCCTTAAAAACCGGACCAGTGAAAAAGACTGAACAACATATCTGCTGAGATCAAGTCCTAATCCTGGACAAAGATGGCACCCCTCTGCTAGCCCACTCAGTCATGGACTGAGGAGACTACCCACCCACGCCACGTGGAGGCCGGTGCCCAGTGGGCTTTTCTCGGGTTAGGGAGGAATGTTACACTACTGACGCGTGCCTCCACATCTGGCATCGGGATGTAGTTTCCGGTGACGTGCGATATGGCTAGCGTCTGTATGTAACTACCGGACTCACCGGGCAGCCCTAATCAAGATAACGGGCCGGCCCTCCGGAACTATTACTATATGGGAAATGGATGGCATTTAATTAACAGGACCGTCAGCACGCGGGGACGCCCTAATCACGTAACGGGACAGGCCTTAAAACGACGGGCTGGCCCTAAGTGGAAAGATGATTGATCAGGGCAAGGGGATATACATACTGGGGGACACAACGAGAGAACAAGACACACAACGAGAGAGAGACGGAAAGGGAACACAACGAGAGGAGAGTGAGAGAGATGGACAAAAGTAGAAGAGAGAACATACTAGTGAGAGAACGACCGAATTGTAGTCTGTGGTTGGTCTTGCACAACCCCAGACAATGCTCTTTAGACTGAAATAAACACGAGAGAAAACCATCACTGGATTTCAGTTGTTTTACGTGTCCATAGTACAACACACAGTTTCAATAGTGAGAAACAGATCAGTACAAGTCTTGTGCATCTGTTTCGAGATGTGTTTCAAAGTGCACAATTAAACAAACTGTGGCATTTTCAACAGATCTATATTAATGCATAATTTCTTAACAGTGACATTACAGTGGCTCGGAGTACACTAGTCATGACTGACTCTCTCTCTCTCTCTCTCTCTCTCTCTCTCTCTCTCTCTCTCTCTCTCTCTCACACACACACTTACGACGTACACGCTACTAAACTGTATGTGGCGGGAATCACAGGGCGGCTAACACAAAAACTGCTACGAAAACCAACCAGAAACACAAAGTTCAAGAATACTGTGTTTGACAGTGGGCCCTCACAAGCTCAGCAGTTACTGCTGGGAGAGAGTGATGATATTATCATTGTGTATGACTGTCAGCAGCAGATCGTGGTGAACTGGTTCATCAAGCACGCAACAACAACACAGACAGAACGTTACTATAGGGACAGGTTACGTCAAGGTGGCTCTGTGGATAGACAGACACACCGTGATGACTTCGACATCATGGAGACAGACCTACATCTCCTGGCGACTTTGGTGCGACATCTCCTTGGATAACACTGCACAGTGCCGCTGCGTGACTGTCGGACTACACGCTGAAGCCCGTACACCAGTGACTATTAAATTGACTGAATCAGTCATGATATAATGAACTGTCGTGAATGACGTCGGTTTCCGCGTCGGTTCATTCGATCGTTTTGTTTTGTATTTTTTATCTCTGAACGAAATATTATACCCCCCCCCCCCCCCTTTTGTGTATGGGCAAAATGCCTAACGCAATAAAGACATCTGAATCTGAATCTGAATCTCTCTCTCTCACACACACACACACACACACACACACACACACACACACACACACACACACACACACACACACACACACGTGACACACCAAGCTGAGTAAAATAAAGTCTATCTGTTCATTTAATTTGTTTACAACAGACTTAAACTTCGTATCAGTTACCTTAACAACATCACACGCACACACACACAGCGCACTGATGAGGACTGAACAGGACTTACAAGCGGTCAACAGATGAAACTAAAAGAAATTACCTTAAAGTTAACCTGGTACATTATCAAGAACTGGGCTTGAATGGATTTCAGCGCCCGATTCCTTATTCGTTGGTCCTTGTACTGTTTGAGCGAACAGTCCGACAAAACACTATGGTCATGGTACAATTCAATGAGAGCCGATGTTTGTTCACGCGAAATCTCCGCCGCCATTTTTCAGAAGAGAGGGGTGTGCGCGAAACTCACAATGTGATTGGTCATCCGGTACCAGCCGTCAGACTCTGCGAGATGAAAAATAGCGCCAGCCTCTACTCGTCACGCAGCCCGCGCGATCCGATGGTGACGTCAGAAATCGGATGGTTGCCCTGGAAACCCATCAGATCGCGCACAGTCGCACGACACGAACGGACCGTGGATCTGCGCCTTTAACTGGTCAAGCGAAGGCGATCCAATTCTTGTGGGAGATCAACTGGGGACCTCGTTGTCAGCGACCCTGTTGATTCCCTGGCACTGGCTCTCTTTTCAGTCTCTGGTCTGTGGACACAGCGTGGAGCTTTAGAAATAGGTTTGATATTTTAAGTTAATCATAATTAAGTTAAGTAAGTTAAGTTAATCCCTAAAAGAGAAATTACAACAAAATTATAAATAGTATATGTATACTATTTATAATTTTTTTGTAATTTCTCTTTTAGGGATTTCACCATTAGACTACCTGACCATGGCTGTAGAGTGCAAATTCTGAAATAGCAAAAGAAGGTAAAGATAGACCTGCTGGAGGAGGAGATCAGATCAAGAATTTGACAAATCTGAATGACCCCATCTCAAAGCTGCAAAGAACTAAAGGTGTGCAGACGCAACCCGCAGAAGAAGAAGTATTTAGAGTGGAGTTTGTGAGAAAAAAAGGAGAGACAACTAAACAACCTGTTCCAGTTCTACACTGAGTTAACACATGTTTGGTTTTTGGTTTTGTTGTCATTCTTGCTGCCAAATGGTCAGTCTTTTAAGCGCAAGCATAGTGAAAAAGGACAGATTTTCAGCACCTTCAGCCACACGATAGACTGTTTCTCACTCTTTACTGATTGAGAAATTTTGAAGACACTGAAAATGAGTTTTGAATCTAGTATTCCTGTGCTATCAAATTGTAAGTGCCACTGTGAATCAGCCATTTATGACCTGAACCATTATTTCTCCTTGTGTTTTGGCATGCAAATCACTCACATTCCAGAATAAAATATAATTTACCAGTTAATGAACGTTTTGATTTTATTTTAGGCGATGCTTACTTCTTGCTTGTGTTGATGCGGCATGTTATTCGTTCGCTGCTCCGATGGCCTGACCAGCACACCACGGTTAATTATTGGGACAGATGCGATCTTGGTGCCTCTTGATATTGCTGCTCCCGCTTGTGGCATGCCGCTGCAGCTCAGTCGGTTAAGCACACGGTTCAAACAGTTTAGCTGTCTTGAAATACTGAAGAGTATTCTGAAGCCCAATGACATGAGAACAGTGACCATTCAATCTGAAATACAAATCATACACGCATGGTTATATATTAATAATCTCTAACTCTCTCTCTCCTTCTCTCTTTCACACACACACACACACACACACACACACACACACACACACACACACACACACACACACACACACACACACACACACACACACACACACACTTCAATTTTATTTGGGAGTGAAAGTAATCAGCTCAGCCTGACACTGTAAACACAGCCGGCAAAAGAGAGCGCTGAGCAGCACTGCCATCTTGCTACGATGAGACGTGATGGAGTAAAATGGCTCGGATAAGTATGCTAAGTTTTTCTTTCAAGCAACACCAATAACAAAAACACTTACCCGGCTCTGCAGGCACATATTGACGCTGTGCTTGCTGATGCTCATTTCCACGTACAGATTGTGTGGATCGGCGCGTTCTTGTAGATCTGTGACCGGCGGTGATACAGGGATGCAACTTGAACGGCATCACTGCCAGTTGTGCGATAAATACGAACAGCATCAATGAAACTTGACGCAAACTTGCTTTGCCTACATCAGGGCCGTTTCTGACAAAGCTTTGAATCCTGGCAGATAATGTAGGCTTGTATAATTTGCAATACATTCAGTCGAATCAGTCACGCGCGCCACCGTCCGCCATATTGTCCAAGCGACAGGAAAGCTTGTGGGACCCAGCAACAATTACCAGGGGGCGTGGCTTTTGATGCGCGCGCTCGGTGAGGTCTATTTTGTGGGAATACTGACTCAGCCCCAGACACTGAGTGCCCCACTCGGGGAGTACGCCACAAGTACATTGCTGTTCAAGTAGATGTTGCGAATTAGTTGCCTCACTAGAACAGGTCGCTTTATTTGGAACTCAAAATTAGTAAACTGGAATTGCCTTCCCGGCCCTGCAAAGTTCAAATGCCCACAATGAGTCCCTGAGTAGGAACAAATTTACTGAACAGAAATGCGAAATTATGAACTCCCTTCACTGCTAGTGCTCGCAGATTATGTTTCTGAAATCTTCTTCAGTTCAACGCGAAAGAATCTCAGCTGTCCAGGGAAACATGGATTCAAAATGGTGTCAGCGAGAGGCACAGATCCTCATGAGCCCCCGCAACTGCGGGGGCTCATGAGGATCTGTGCCTCCGCGTACAGTTGGATTGTGTTCTCATTTTTTTCTCGGCAGTGAAGGGCTTAAACCGTGACGTTCTTCTAAGCATTGATTATACATGCATTTTGGTTTCCTTTTTGAGCCTTTCAAACATTGCACCACACATAAACAAACAATCAGTATGTATCGGTTTCTGACCACTTACTGTAATTATAATTTCAGAATTCTGATAATTTCAGACACAAATGATCAACATTTCATTAGGTTTCAATAGCAGAGCTGACCCCGCGCACAATTAAACGTAAATGGTCTGTGTTTGTCCTGTACTGTGCTTGCTGTGTTGAGTGTGTGAGTAAATGCGTGTATTTCACGTGAGCGCACGTGCTGGGTTCAGTTCGCGGCGGTTTGAGCCGGTTTACAGCATTTAAAGCACCCATATCTAATGACCAGTAGTAATATTAATTTGTTGTTAATTATTATTATTGTTATTATTATTATTATATTATTATTATTATTATTATTATTATTATTATTGTATTTTAAAATTTATTATTATGATTATGATTATTATTCACTATTATTATTTCGTTATATTGTTATTGTTATTATCGAGACATATTATTCACTTATTATTATTATTATTGTTATTATTATTACAACAAACAACGTACCTGAGTAATCACATTCCCCGCTGCTCCACTTGCAGGCAATGTTCTCCCCCACCCTCTCCCCCTTCACCATGCACTTGCTGTGGGCGAACTGGTCCTTCGCGGCCAGCTCTTCCGCCCACTGCTGCGCGTACTCATTTAAATCCTTGGCCAAGGTCAAGGCCGGAGACCTGTGCTTGGCGCGAGCCGAGTTGTGGGCCTTGAGCATGTCTTGCTGAAAGTCGGACATCTTCTGCGGTTTGGAAGAGGTGGTGGCTTTGAGTTTATGGTCTTTGCCTTTTGACTTTCCGCTTCGCTCAGAGGATGAGTCGCTGGAACTGCTGCTGCTTCTCTAAATGAACCGAAAAGAAGAGAAAACTGAAGCTGACCCTAGTAAGCAAAGCTCCTCGGGCCCACAATAGTCGCAGTGGGCCCGCGCACGGCTGTACGCGGGCCCACTGCGGCCGTCGTGGGCCTGAAGACGTTTGGCTGCTAAGTACATGTCCATGACAGTTGTCCAAGGAGCGTGGATTTCAAAATAGTGTCAGCAAGAGGCACAGATCCTCATGAGCCCCCGCAGCTGCGGGGGCCCATGAGGATCTATGTCTCTTGCATAACACACTGAGGATCTCGATCTCTTGCACGGGTACATCTTGCGGCTTGGTTGGTCAGTTCTGGGTTTAACGTCCACGGCACCGGGGTGATAATGGACGGCCCTAGCGGGCGGGTTATGGGGGAACAGGGACCGCTATTGCCTGCGGAGTGCGACCTGAACATTGATCAATTCGGCCGCCCTGCATCTGTGCCACTTTGATTTACCAGGACCTTATAACGAACACGCTATCTGAACAAGCCCGTCGTTTTGCCTAAGACTGAGATTGTTCCAGTTTATGTTATGTCCCATGAAGGCTAAATTAGAGATTAGGCGGAGATAGACCAACCGTATTAGTTCAAAGGTGGTGCCAGAATAGCTTGGCGCCTATTGGCGAGGCCAAGCTATTCCGGCACAACCCTTGAACTATCGTAGTCATATTTATTTCATGCAATAGTGTATCAGGATGGGAAGAGTTAAGAAGAGAACATCACAGGACAAAGAAGCGATGGTGCTGAAGACCCTGTCTGAACCTCTTGACCGCCGGAGAACACAGACTCTGTTTCAGATATCATTGTCAGCTCAACGTCAAGGGGTCAAAGGTCCCAAGCCATCCAAGGAACATGGACCTAAAATGGTTCCAGCAAGAGGAATAGATCCTCATGAGCCCCCGCAAGTGCGGGGGCTCATGAGGATCTATGCCTCTTGCAATTTGGGTGGCGTTCAGTTTTTCCTCGGCAGTGAACGGCTTAATATACGGCTTGATGTTCGGCGTCCATCCCCTCTTGGTCATTGCTTCTGATTTCCCATGTTGTAATTTGTGAACCAGGTCAAATATGCGTGTTGGTCTGTGGTTTTTGGACGGCTTAGTGCCGTGAAATACGAAATCACAGACCATTAATTAATATATACTGACGAGCAACAACAAAAAAAAATGCCATACTTTTGGAATCATCGGAAACACTGACGTGTTTCCGCTGACTCCAAAAGTGTGGCATTTCTTTCGTTTGTCAGTATATATCATACGTTTAGCTTTTACTGCAGCCCAGGCCAAGAGAAAGAAAGCGAAATCAGGACCAGAAAGGCGACTGCCAAGATTGTGTAAAATGCAGAGAATAACCCAGCGAAGAAAGGAACACGTTTAGAAAAGTCGGACTGTTTCAACACAACCGTGTTGTAACTGTCTTTCTATGCGCGTTTCTCTCTTCGAAGGGGTTAATGACAGGTGATCTTCTCTTAACTCATTCAACTCCGACACGCCACGGCAAGACATGGATCGAGCGTGATAATTCAAGGGTTGTGCCAGAATAGCTTGGCGCCCATAGGCGCCAAGCTATTCTGGCACAACCCTTGAACTATCACGCTCGTTCTGTTTCCAGAAGTGTAATACAGTCTTCAGGGGGCAACTTTAAAATTTGCGGATTTCGGTCCTGGAGCAGAATGTGCTGACTCATTCGAGACGTGCCGCCTCCGGATACGCGGCGTAAGCCGCGTATCCGGAGGCGGCACGTCTCGAATGAGTTAAGAGTAGTCGCTCCAAACAGGTTCTGCTGTGCTGAAGCCTGTGTGATGTTGATTATTCAGTAGTCAGTCTGGTCTGACGTGGACGGTACTTGGTAGAAGCAGAAGTACTGTGATATCGATTTGAGCTGAACTTTGCACGAGGGCCGTTAGCCATGCAGTGGGTCTCCGCCAGGAATTCGTTATTGACCTCTTTAATAACTGAACACGACACACGACTCAACCGCAAGAGGTATAGATCCTCATGAGCCCCCGCAGTTGCGGGGGCTCATGAGGATCTATGCCTCTTGCTGAAACCAGTTTGTATCCATGTTCCTTTGGCAGATGGGACCTTCGACGCCGAGTTGACAAGGATTTCAACAGGACGACGAGTTGACAAGGATTTCAACAGGACGCTGAGTTGATAAGGATTTCAACAGGACGCTGAGTTGACAAGGATTTCAACAGGACGCCGAGTTGACAAGGATTTCAACAGGACGATGAGTTGACAAGGATTTCAACAGGACGCTGAGTTGACAAGGATTTCAACAGGACGCTGAGTTGACAAGGATTTCAACAGGACGCCGAGTTGACAAGGATTTCAACAGGACGCTGAGTTGACAAGGATTTCAACAGGACGCTGAGTTGACAAGGATTTCAACAGGACGCTGAGTTGACAAGGATTTCAACAGGACGCCGAGTTGACAAGGATTTCAACAGGACGCTGAGTTGACAAGGATTTCAACAGGACGCCGAGTTGACAAGGATTTCAACAGGACGCCGAGTTGACAAGGATTTCAACAGGACGCTGAGTTGACAAGGATTTCAACAGGACGCTGAGTTGACAAGGATTTCAACAGGACGCCGAGTTGACAAGGATTTCAACAGGACGCCGAGTTGACAAGGATTTCAACAGGACGCTGAGTTGACAAGGATTTCAACAGGACGCTGAGTTGACAAGGATTTCAACAGGACGCTGAGTTGACAAGGATTTCAACAGGACGCTGAGTTGACAAGGATTTCAACAGGACGCTGAGTTGACAAGGAGTTCAACAGGACGCTGAGTTGACAAGGATTTCGACAGGACGCTGAGTTGACAAGGATTTCAACAGGACGCCGAGTTGACAAGGATTTCAACAGGACGCTGAGTTGAAAAGGATTTCAACAGGACGCTGAGTTGACAAGGATTTCAACAGGACGCCGAGTTGACAAGGATTTCAACAGGACGCCGAGTTGACAAGGATTTCAACAGGACGCTGAGTTGACAAGGATTTCAACAGGACGCTGAGTTGACAAGGATTTCAACAGGACGCCGAGTTGACAAGGATTTCAACAGGACGCTGAGTTGACAAGGATTTCAACAGGACGCTGAGTTGACAAGGATTTCAACAGGACGCTGAGTTGACAAGGATTTCAACAGGACGCTGAGTTGACAAGGATTTCAACAGGACGCCGAGTTGACAAGGATTTCAACAGGACGCCGAGTTGACAAGGATTTCAACAGGACGCTGAGTTGACAAGGATTTCAACAGGACGCTGAGTTGACAAGGATTTCAACAGGACGCTGAGTTGACAAGGATTTCAACAGGACGCTGAGTTGACAAGGATTTCAACAGGACGCTGAGTTGACAAGGATTTCAACAGGACGCTGAGTTGACAAGGATTTCAACAGGACGCTGAGTTGACAAGGATTTTTCAACAGGACGCTGAGTTGACAAGGATTTTTCAACAGGACGCTGAGTTGACAAGGATTTCAACAGGACGCTGAGTTGACAAGGATTTCAACAGGACGCTGAGTTGACAAGGATTTCAACAGGACGCTGAGTTGACAAGGATTTCAACAGGACGCTGAGTTGACAAGGATTTCAACAGGACGCTGAGTTGACAAGGATTTCAACAGGACGCCGAGTTGACAAGGATTTCAACAGGACGCCGAGTTGACAACGATTTCAACAGGACGCTGAGTTGACAAGGATTTCAACAGGACGCTGAGTTGACAAGGATTTCAACAGGACGCTGAGTTGACAAGGATTTCAACAGGACGCTGAGTTGACAAGGATTTCAACATGACACAGTCTGCGTCCACTACCTCTAGCGGCTGGGACCTTCCGACGTCGGTCTGGGTGCCTGTTGTTCACCGGGCAGACGCGTTTGCGGAGAATTCAGTGGATACACACCTTACACACGGCCCGAGGACTCTTTTGCTTATTTGGTGCACACATCTCTATATAAACACTGTATATAATGATTGATTATACGAAAGGTCAGAGCATGCGGACATGCATAAGTTTTACTTATGAGTGATCGCCTGTCAAAGAGAGAGAGAGAGAGAGGGAGAGAGAGAGAGGGAGAGAGAGAGAGAGAGAGAGAGAGAGAGAGAGAGAGAGAGAGAGAGAGAGAGAGAGAGAGAGAGAGAGAGAGAGGGAGAGGGAGAGAGAGGGGGAGAGAGAGAGAGAGAGAGAGAGAGAGAGAGAGAGAGAGAGAGAGAGAGAGAGAGAGAGACAGAGCGAGCATTGAGTTATATTATAAATATGAGAAGTGCGCTATATAAATAACATATACTATTATTATTATTATTATTATTATTATTATTATTATTATTATTATTATTATTAAAGACCATCACTGGTCTTTAATGACAGGTGACACTTTTAACCCTCACGTCTCTTCAGACCGTACCTGTTTATAAGACCATTTTATTTGAATGGTCTTATAAAATAGGTTCTACTCTAGTTTGTGTTTATCTGAATCCAATGAAGTCAACATGAGATTTGTTATGCACATTTTGTATACAGGTAATAGCCAAGTCTGAAATCCTGAAGTAAACAAATACACAAAACAACAAGATCGAAACCACAAAGATTTCTAAAACGGTTCGTTATTTTTTTTATTTTATTATTTGTTTCGTTTTGTTGTTGTCTTTTGTATACTGACGAGCAAAGAAATGCGACATTTTTGGAATCATCGGAAATACTTTAGATTCCAAAAATGTCGCATTTCTTTAGCTCGTCAGTATAATAACACGAAACAATCTTAAAGCGACCTTCTCCAGGCAATATACGGTTAATAAGTTCACGATATTTTCTTTATATAATAATACGTTCTTCCAAAAATGCTGGGCAAAAAACGGTAATTTATATTTATGAAGTTTTTCATCTCGTAGAATGAAAGACTTTTCTGCTCAGCTTCTCCTTTGCCCATACACTAGAGTTCCACAAACTCGCACCAGGGACTGCAGTGTTACGTTTGCGTACTACTCTCATGGATTTTGAAAAAGAACGTGAGAAACGTCTTAAACAACACTCGGCAATAAAGCAATGATCAAATCCTTTTCTGGAACAGGTCGATTTAACAATACCGGAAAACCACACCTTACGAATTATTTGTCTCATACATTGAAAAAAAAAAAACCCACAACAACAATCCGAGTTATAAAATTAAGAGCAACTGGAAAACATTGACCTTACCTTCCAAAATGGCTTGCTTTTCTTTTTCTCTTCCGTTTTCTTGCCACCCGAGTCCTTGAGTGCCAGATGACCAAAGCCACCCTGCAACAACACCCACAGCTTTTAACTCGTCCACTGCCGGGTGACGCAGGCCGTGTTTTTGCAATCTTCGCTAATTCAACGCCACAACACCCTAGCAAACCCAAGGACATGGATTCAATGTGTTGTCAGCAAGAGGTATAGATCCTCATGAGCCCCCGCATGCGCGGGGGCTGATGAGGATCTATAACCTCTTGCAGTTGGGTTTTGTTTAGCTTATCTCTGACCTGAACGGGTTATAGTGATGTGACAAACTGACGCTTAAGGGGTGTAGTTCGCTACTTTTAGCGATTTATGCCAATCGTCCTCGACACATTATTGGATATGGACAGCCTATGATAGTTCAAGGGTGGTGCCGGAAAAGGTCGGCGCCTAAAGATATAGGTCAAAATCACACCCCTCACACGCTTAATCCTAACTGTTTAGACTACAGAATATAAATAGCTTTGTTGTCACCAAAAGATTGTATACATAAAACAGTTGTACACAAAAACAAAAAACAACAACAACAACAACAACAAAAAAACACCCAAACAACAACACTTACAACTAAAGCTAAAACAACAACAACAACAATAAGCAAGCAAGAGAAATCAACCAAACAACCAACCAATCAGTCAACAAAAAAATTAATAAGCAAACCAACCAACAAACAAAACGTATGTCACATTCTGGGTGAAGAAACAACAACCCAAAACAACATCGACAACAGTAAACCTGAGTGTAAAAAATTAATAAGCAAACCAACCAACAAACAAAACGTATGTCACATTCTGGGTGAAGAAACAACAACCCAAAACAACATCGACAACAGTAAACCTGAGTGTAAAAAGCCTGATTGCAAAAACACACAAAGACATCGAACTCAACCCCTGGAGCCGGCCTAATCACTGGCACTGACCACCTCGATAACCACTTTCACCTCCAGAGCTATATACTTCTATTAGAGCCACCAGCATAGCCAGTCTTCTGCGTATAAATCTTGGAAGACAGAAAACCCCACTACGACAGCGCGAGGGTAGTGCTGGATGAGCTCATCCAGCACTACCCGTGCGCTGTCATCGTCGAGCCATTTTCGCTCTTGACGGTGGACCTGAAAGCGATTATGCGCTGACCAGCTATTTTTATGCTATGGAGAAAAACACGCCACCGATGGTTAGGAGGAATGTATTGATATTGGTCGTGAAATGAATGGAGACAACGGACATCTGGGTAGCTGAGATTTAGAGATTTAGAGAAGGAGCATGATGTTTTTGTTTTGAGTTCTGGAAAGGGCAAAAGGGGGGTGGAGAAGAGGGGGGGGGGGAGGGCGCTAAGAGCGGCCTTATACAAAAACGTTGATGTCAAGCCACTTTTGAATGAAGAATGATGCATCTTGGGGAGATGGAGGCGAAGGGGAGTCGGGTCACGTGTTCATATGTGCTACTCTGAGGAGGTGACAATATAGGTGTTCTCCGATGGGCGATACTGTTACTGGACGCGTCGCAAATCTGTACGTGCCGGCCACGATCGCTCGAGGCTAATCAGGTCACCGCGACCTAGGAATCGATCGCGATGCTGAGTAAAGCCTAAGGTAAGCAATTTAACTAGGCATGTTTCTGCCCCTGCCCGTCTCCCACCCTCCTGAACGCTTCTCTCAGTTAAAGCAATCGGTCGTCGGACCCACAGCATCCGATGATCGTTGCGTAACTGGTAATAAACTAGCAAGCATAATAAACAATTTATCGCTACCCGTGGTAAGATCCGACCAATTATTACGCAAATTTATATAATCTCATGCCTGTGGTCGGGCCGACGTATATGCAGCTGTGCGAGGTCCGACGACAGTCCGATGAACGTTTGCTTACGTACGTACACGTACGTACGGCTGTTCGTTAACCCCCTCATGGCCACTTGGACGTGCATTTTGTTTCTTCAAGCTTTATTAATTCCGACAACCCAAAAAACCCAAAACAACCCCACACAACTGCACTTGAACCGTCCAAGAAAAGTGGACGCAAGTTGGTCTCAGCAAGAGACATAGATCCTCATGAGCCCCCGCGACCGCGGGGGGCTCATGAGGATCTATGTCTCTTGCAGTTGGATCGTGGTCAGTATTTCTCGGCAGTGAAAGGATCAAGTCTGGAGATTTTTGTAATCCCGTGTAAAAGGCAATGAACCGGTCGTTACCAAAAGAAGTACATTGCGGCCGCGGTCGGAAGTGCTTGCAGTACTTTTGCTGTTGCGTATGCTTACAGCTACTTACACGGAGTGCTTAGAGCTACTTACATGGCGGATTGTAAAAGGACGGGGTAGAAATGTCTTAGTTGTGACAATTAACCCATTCCCTGCCACCGTACGAACATTTTTGTTTCTGACATGTTTGTTCATTCAGCGACCGAAAGCCACGACCGCCCAAGAAACAGGGATACAAATTGATCTCAGCAAGAGGCATAGATCCTCACGAGCCCCCGCGGCAAGCGGGGGGCTCATGAGGATCTATGCCTATTGCATTTGGATCGTGTTCACGTTTTCACAGCAGTGGAGGGGTTAAGACTTAAACTTTTGCATGGAATCAAAGTCCGCCATGCAGGTAGCTTTAGATTTAACCCTCTGACTGTCGGCAGCGCTTTTTGTCGCGATAAAAACCGCTACCGACAGCCAAAGGTTTAACGCACGCCAAAGGGTTAAAGGCGTTCTCTGGAGCGTAAATCCTACTTTGTCTCAGGACTGCGTAACAAGATTAAAAAGATTTTTGGTCCGGTGAGCAAGGTAGCTTGTTACAACACAAGTGCTGACTGAGCATAATGTTACTCTTGTGTAAGTTGTTCGACTTCAAAGCCTGGCTTAACTTTGGTCCTAGACTGTTTTCCTCAGCGCATTCACACCTCACAAACTACAACAGGGCTGGACTGACCAAAAGTAACACTTTGACTACTGTAGCAGGGGAGATAATTTGGCTCAGTGTTTTAGTACAGTAGCACCAATTTCTCCCAGCACGCCCGCAGGCTCAGTGGTCAGCAATGCCTACTACGAAGAAGAAACGGCACCCGCCCGCCCCTAGTCACCACCCCCACAAGAAGAAGAGCCCGAGGACTCGACGGAGCCGTCGTCGGAGCCGGACTTCCCACCATTCCCACCGCCGGACTTCCCACCATTCCCACCGCCGGTCACCATTCCCGATTTACTCACTCGGGAACGGCCGGCATCGACTGAGGAGAGGGAGACCCGGCTCCGGGGCATGGACTTCGATGACCTGGTGCTCCTACTCCAAGACGCGATATCCCCCCCCCCCCCCCCCCGCCATCGTAGCGATCGACGGGGACACCTACCACCGCGCACTGGTCACCTCCCGGTGGCTGTGCACACAGGTGTGCTAAAGGACCTCCACCCACCAAAGACTGAAAACACGGCCAGCCAAGCTACAACTAAGACAACCGACAACGAATGTCAGGCAACAACCGACAAGCGATCAACGGGGACAACAGCCGCCCCACAGACAGCAACGAAGAAGACCGGCACCACTCCCACCACCACCAAACATAGAGGTTGCGGCAACACCGCCCCGCCAACACAAGAAGCCGGCACAGACGCACCCCCAATCCCGGCCAGCGAGACAAAGAGCACGGCAACCGACCCGGCACCGCAAGAGGCCTGCACCACCCCACGCCCACCAGCCAACAAACCAACCACCGGCCAACGGCAGCGTCGACGACCACCCAAACGCTTCCGGAACCAGCAACGCCCGGCCCTACTCCCCACGCCGCCACCCCACCTTCGCCTACCACCCCAACACCGCCACCCACCCCACCCATCTCAACGCCCGACCCCCAGGCCTAAACTCCACTGGCCGCCACCACCGCCACCCCGACTACCTAGGCCCCACATCCAGCGACGGTTCCTCCGGCCACCACCACCCCCGCCACCACTCATACAAGAACTTTTAGAGTGGCCGACCTACCAACACCCCGCAGCCTGGCACTGAAAGCAACGGTCCCCCGGCTACCCGCCTCCCCCACCACCACCCACCCGGCCCCGGCAATACCACCAGCCGCTGCGCGACGGAGCGACAGACAGACAGTCAGACGCCCCCCCCCCCCCCTACCACCCCCCCCCCCCCCCGCCCCCGGACGAAATCAGCGAGAGCTGGAAGTCCAGTTGCACTTGCACTTGCAAGGCGAGCAGAAAGTCCGAAATAGCTCAGGCGGTTAAGCGTCGGAGCAGGAGAGCGAAGGGAATCGCCGGGTCGTAGGTTCGAGTCTCCGTCCCGGCCCCGGTAGCTGAACTCGCAATCCAGGGAAAAAAGACGGGCTTGTTCCATAGCATGTCCGTTGAAAGGTCCTGGTAAATCCAAGTGGCACAGTTGCAGTGCGCGTGAATTGATCAGTGTTCAGGTCGTACTCCATAGGTAATAGATTTACCTGTCCCCCTTAACCCGCCCATCAGGGCCGTCCATTATCACTTCGGTGCCGTGGACGTTAAATACAGAACTAAACACCAACAACAACAAAAGGCGAGCAGCCTTTCCCGCAAGGGAAGACTCTGTTCTGCAAAAAAACATTAAATAGGAGCAGGCTTCCCGCAAGAGAAGACTGTTCTGTAAAGAACATTAGTGAGTTTGAACCCCTGTAAAGGAATACTGTACAGGAACGGACATACTGTAATTATTTAAGTAGATAATTTAAGTACTTAGTTAAGTGTTTTAGGGACCTATAGAACTTGTCATTAGAATCTGGTTTTTATTTGGGTTGATCGTTACGTCTAGTGTGTAGGCTAGCATAGCTTTGGGTTCATAGGGTCTAATGAGTAGGTAAGCATAGTTATGACTTCAGTCAGGTGTCTTATGAGCGTCTGTATTATTGTGTTTTGTTTTGTGCTACAATGAATGTTTTTAAATAAACCTAAAGCACTTATAGAAATCCCATCACTGACAGTCAGAGATTGATGAATGCGAGGATGCGAGTCAGTAATGTGTACACGTTTGTGTGAAATGGCAGCGCAAGAGTGTGTGTGTGTGTGTGTGTGTGTGTGTGTGTGTGTGTGTGTGTGTGTGTGTGTGTGTGTGTGTGTGTGTGTGTGTGCCGGTGTGACACACATTTGTGAGTGCGCATGCGAGACCAGTGTAAAAGACAAGATAGACTAAGAAGTTGAATTACACTCCACAGCAATCTCCAGCCCTTCCCTAAGCCTAAAAAAACCAGATACGGACTAAAAGCAAAAAACCTAAAACTGGCACTTGCAGGTTAGATGGGCAGTCCACAGAGTCCACAGTCCACATCTAATAACAAGCCAGCCAGGCTAGAGGCTAACTAGTCAGTCCGGTTACACTACTATGACTCCTACTCTATAGAATGAGAGGCATTTAGTTCCGGCAGTGAGAAGGGACAACATGAAATGAAATAAACTAGAATAAACTAGAATAATCTAAATTATAAAATAAAATAAAATAAAATGAAAAAAAAAAAACAGCTGGATGAGATTGTCTCACATTGTCTCTTCATATTCAGGAAAATCATGGTTGTATTTTATTTTATTTTTTATTATTTTTTATTTTATACATGAGTTTCTTTTCTGTTATATTATTCTGTTTAATTTGGCTTTAATGGTCTGTTCTGTTATGTTGTTATGTTTTGTTACGTTATGTTATGTTATGTTGTTATCTAATGTTACGTTATCTTATCTTTCTTTATTCAATATATCCGCCGTGAGATGGCCTCAGTTGCCTGCTCGGCGTTAAACCCAAATAACTAACTAACTTTATTCAATATATAAATATATTTTGGCAAAACATTACAACAGCGGCAAGGCAACTGTGTCTTTTCTTGTTGCAAGGACTTATTCTAATCACTTCACAGCCAGTGAACGCATATTGTGTTTTTGAAATCATTGTAAATTCAACATCGAAGATCCGAAACAGTCAAAGGAACATGGAAACAAAGGGATTTCAGCAAGAGGTATAGATCCTCATGAGCCCCCGCGACTACCTATCTATACCTCTTGCATTTGCGTGGTGGTCAATTTTTATCGACAGCGAAACGGTTAAGGAAATACACGTAGAATGACAATGGCACGGAAAGCACCCGTCTACTAGGGATTACTTATAAGGAAGATTACAAAGTAAAGTAGATAAAAGCACTGTCAGGGGAGAGAAGTGTGCATGATCGACCAATGATCATAGATCCACTTTGGTCAAAGCCCCCCCCCCCCCCCCCCCAAAAAAAAAAAAAAAAAAAAAAAAAAAATAGGAAAGAGGGGGTGCGCTAAGAAAGTCATTTTTACTTATAAGGAACCCTGGACGAAAACACACCGAGGGCGATGAAGTCAAGCGTTACAAATTCAGTGTTACAAAACAAGAAATAGCTAGTATCGGTCGCATAACTTGTACCTGTCAGTATACGTAATGGACCGTGAACAAACAGTCAGGAGCTCTTAACACCTTAAAGGGGCCTGCTCCAGACAGGAAAGGGTTAACAGCTCGCAATATCTCCTTTGTAATTGTTATTGGTGTCTTACAATAATTCTGAACAAAAGTCGCTATAACGTAAAGCGAGTTAGTCCAGACAGTAAAGGGTTAACAGATGGGAATAAAATTATCTCCATTGTAAGTGTACTTAGTGTGTCTTAAAAATAATGCTGGACTAAAGGGCTAACTTAAAGCGACCTGCTCCAGACAGTAAAGGGTTAACAGATGGGAATACAATTATCTCCATTGTAAGTGTACTTAGTGCGTCTTAAAAATAATGCTGGACTAGGGGGCTAACTTAAAGCGACCTGCTCCAAGCAGTAAAGGGTTAATAGATGGAAATATCTCCTTTGTCAATGTTTTTAGTGTCTTAATTACAATAATGCTAGACACGAAGATTAACGTAACCCCTTCGCTACCACCAATCACGAATATGCCGTCTGAAACGCCTACAGACTGGCCGACATTCGCGTGAAAAATACAGATGAAAACAGGACCAGACATAAGCATGAAGAAAGCAGGCCTAACAAGAGACATAAATACTCATGAGCCCCGTTCTGTTTAGCTCTGTGACCGATTCGTCTCGACAAGAGGCGTAGAGCTAGATTCTCATTAGATCCATGTATGTAGGAGAGGCGCATGAGGCTCTATGCCTCTTACACAAATGTAGTGTTCGCTGTACATACTTAACTCATTCACCCCGACGGCCGTATTTTCCAAATGTTGGAGGCGTCATGTAACGACTATGCACCAGTTGCAGGAGATGGATCGACCATGATAATTCAAAGGTAGTGCCAGATTAGCTTGGCGCCTATCGGCGCCAAGCTAATCTGGCACTACCTTTGAATTATCATGGTCGACCTATCTTCTGCTGCAGTGCGTCAGGGCTGAATGAGTTAAATTGGCTGAATTTTGACGGACAAGTCTGCTCACGTCTTTGACGAACCAAAGACCCGCGTAACTTTACTTAAAGTTGCTGTTGTTTGGACAGCGATTTCGAAAGGTACACAGAGTCGATAGTTTAAAAGTACGCCTTGGTCATAACACACCTGTTTGTTGAACTGACACAGCTACACCAGCCAAGAGCTGTGAATTAACCCATTCCCTGGCGGAGCAAAGTGAACAACATCCCCAACTGCATGAGGCATAGAGCATTCGCGGGGGGTCATGAGGATCTATGCGTCTTGTTGAGACCATTTTGAATCCATGTTAATGGGATCTCTAGGTGTTTTTTTTTTGTGTGTTGAATTAGTGAAGAATGCAGAAAACACAAATAAATAAAACAAATTAAAACAAAACACCAAAACAACAAGCAAACAGACTCATACCAAACCCCAACCAATCAACCAACCAACCCGCAAACCAACCAACCAACAAGCGAATGAATGAACGAACGAACGAAGGACCCGACCCGACCCGACCCGAACCGAGCCGAACACAATCAAACGAATCAAAACGAAACGAAACGAAACAAAAGAACCCGACCCGACCCGACCCGACCCCAAACCAAATCAAACCAATCAAACCAACCCAAACTCAAACCAACCCAAACTCAAACCAAATCAAAACCAAACCAAAACCCCGATGCAGACGAACAAACAGAAAGACTTGAACGCAGCCCAGCTTACACTCAGAGATGACGGATCCGCAGAGGATTTGCCTCCTCCTGAAGTTGTCGTCTCCTTCCTGTTGACAATCTTCTCTCCATCCGGCTTGATGATGGTCTCCTCTGTGATCGTCTTGGTCACCTAAACAGGACACAAATAATGTATCGTAAGTTGACTCATTCAGCCCGACGGCCGTATTTCCCAAAGTTTGGAGGCGTCATCTAATGACTATGCACCAGTTGCAGGAGATGAATACTTACTTACTTACGCCTGTCATCCCTCCCCGGGTATAGGCCGTCGACGAGAGGCCTCTAGCGACTCCTGTCCTGTGCTTCTCCTTCGATTTTACTCCAGGTGGTTCCCAGTCTCTTGATGTCTGCTTGGAGGTCTCGACGCCAGGTGTTTCTCGGCCTGCCTCTTTTCCTCTTTCCCTGGTGGTTCCATGACAATGCCTGCCTAGTGACACTGGAAGCTGGCTTTCTCAGGCTGTGACCAACCCATCCCCATATTCTTCGCCCAATTTCATTCTCTGCTGTTATCTGCTCTGTTCTCTCCCAGAGTCTGACGTTGCTGATCTTCTCCGGCCAGTGGATTTTCAAAATTCTTCTAAGGCAACTGTTTATGAAGATCTGTACTCTGTTGACTGTGGTTTTTGTCAATCTCCAAGTCTCTGCTCAGGTGCCAAGCTAATCTGGCACTACCCTTAAATTATCATGGTCGACCCATCTCCTGCTGCAGTGCGTCAGGGCTGAATGGGTTAACTCCCCCTAGTGCGTTCATCCAAAGGTACTGAACACAGTACCGCGACTGCAGGCACATAGGGGGTTAACCGTTTCACTGGCGAGAAAAAGGTGAACACATGATCCAGCTGCAAGAGGCATAGATCCTCATGAGCCCCCGCAGTCGCGGGGGCTCATGAGGATCTATGCCTCTTGCCGACACCAGTCTGAATCCACGTTGCTTGGACGGCTGGGGTTGTTTGGCGTGGAATTACCAAAGACTTCAGAAACAGTCTGCAGCCACTGGCAGTGCTGGAGCTGAGGTATCAGTATTTCGTGGCAACGTTGCAAATGCAAAGAAAGAGTTTACTGATTACGCAACGCCCCCCCCCCCCACTCCCCCCCCAGCCACCCCCCCCCACCCCCCATAAAACAAAAAACAAACAAAAAACAACAACAAACAAACAAAAAACTCAAAAAAAGCAAACAACCCCCCCCCAAAAAAAAAAAAAAAAAAGCACAAAAACACAAACAAACAAACAAACAAACAACAACAAATAAACAGACAGAAAAAAAAAATCCACGGCTAAAGACACGGGAAACGTATGCACGGGAAAATCCTCTTTCTTTATTATGAACGAACTTTGGTTTACCTTAGTAAGTATAACAAACCCAGTACGCAAAAGGCTATTGAGCCGAAGTCGGCCGCAGTGGGCCCGCAAGGATATCCTTTGATTTTGAAGATATGTCCTCTGAGATCTCCGTCAGTTCGACCATGATAGCCCTTAGGCGTCAAGCTATTCCGTCTACACCCTTGAACTACACCCCACCCACACCCCCTCCCCCCACACTTTGGTACCGGTTTCAGGCCACTTTACAAATTTCAAATGCAAGCGATCCAAAATCTCTGTAACTTCAGTAGCTGAACTGGCCCTTCGTCTGTCTTGTACTGTGTTTGTCTTAAATGGCGTAAATCTGTGTCTGTTACGTGAGTGTGCGTGTTGGGTTTCAGTTCGCGGCGCTTTGAGTCGATTTGCCCAAAAATTGAGAAAAAGCGCCTATATAATAACGGTATTATTATTATTATTATTATTATTATTATTAACTATCATGGTCGATCCACACACCCTCTGGTAGCTTGACGCGGCTTGATGGGTTAGTCAGTGGCTGCTCGCTTTACAGTGAATCGATAATACATGATGAAAAGAAAAGGGGAGGCTGCCAGTGCTAATATTTTAGGAAGATTACAAAGTAAAGTAGGTTAAAGACTGCCAGGGAGAGAATTGTGCATTATCGAACAATGGTCATAGATCAAGATTGATCAAAGCACAAAAAAGTATAGGAAAAAAGGTTCGCTAAGCAAGTGACTGGAAGCAATGAATATGCAAGCCCCCTCCCCCCCCCCCTAGTGAATATGCGATAGCCCCCCCCCCCCCTTCGTGGGTGAGGGGTGGGGGTGGGTGGGAGGGGGGGGGGGGCGTGGGGGGTTCGGGGGCTTCCATATTCATTGCTTCCAGTCACTTACTTAACCCCCAGTGAATATGCGATACACCCCCCCCCCTCCTTCCTTTCGGGGGCGGGGTGGGTGGGGGGTGAGGTGGGTGGGTGGGTGGGTGGGTGGGTGGGGGGGCTTCTATATTCATTGCTTCCAGTCACTTACTTTGCGCACCCTTCTTTCCTATCTTTTTTTTTGTGCTTTGACTAATCTCGATCTAGCTATTATCATTGGTCGATAATGCACAATTCCCTCCCCTGACAGTGCTTTTTACCTACTTTAATTTGTAATCTTCCTATAATATACATGGTGTACACTAAGTAGTACCTTGTTGGCACCGACTCCTTCAGTGACGGTGTAAGTCCTGACACTCCGGGACTCTGATCTGGTGCTAGAGGAGGAGACGCCCCCCGTAGAGAAGTGACTGGAGGGGGTGTCGAAGCCTCGCTTCATCTCCTCAAAGCGGTGGGAGAACTTCTCCCCGCCCCCCGGGCCCTGGCTGCTGAAACTGTGGTGCGTGGTGCTGGCTTGCGGTTTCGATGCTGACAATAAATGATCAAGACTTAAGGGTTAGAGTCACAGAGCAAGCAACTCTGTAAGCGAAGGTCTTCGGGCCGACGTCGGCCCTAGGGTCCTTTGAATACTGGGATTCATTAAAAAAAAAAAAAAACAACTTTCAAATAAGCGCCTAGGTTTACATGCTGAAAACAGAAAATCATGTTTTAGGGGTTGGTCTGTGATATTGGACCTCACGGCATATAGTCCGTGAAAACCCGTGTTACACTACTGACGCGTGCCACCACATCTGGCATCCGGATGTAGTTTCCGGTGACGTGCGATATGGCTAGGGTCTGTATGTAACTACCGGACTCGCCGGGCAGCCCTAATCAAGATAACGGGCCGGCCCTCCGGAACTATTACTATATGGGAAATGGATGGCATCTAATTAACGGGACCGTAGGCACGCGGGGACGCCCTAATCACGTAACGGGACCGGCCCTAAACGAGGGGCTGGCCCTAAGTGGGAAGATGATTGATAAGGGCAAGGGTATATACATACTGGGGGACACAACGAGAGAAGCAGAGACACAACGAGAGAGAGACAGAGAGGGAACACAACGAGAGGAGAGTGAAGTAGAGAGAGAGAGAGAGATGGACGAAAGTAGAAGAGAGAGCGACTAGTGAGAGAACGACCGAATTGTAGTCTGTGGTTGGTCTTGCCCAACCCCAGACAATGCTCTTTAGACTGAAATAAACACGAGAGAAAACCATCACTGGACTTCAGTTGTTTTACCTGTCCATAGTGCAACACGTAACAACCAATTTTGGTGCCGCGTAACCAGGATGTCGGAGCGGGTTTAGCAGAACCATTGCAGGATGTCCGAACGAGATGGAAGACAGAACAATCACAGATTCCAGAACGAGATGGAAGACAGAACTGTCGCAGAGGATGGCAGAACGACGCTACGTCAAAAGTACGACGCCGAGACCGAAGACGCAACGAGAGGCAGACAGATCGTGAAACGAGACTGAGAAGGAGCCGGCCGCAGACGAAACGACCTCGGGCCACAACCACCGTCACCAACGCTGGACAAACAGGTGAGTGACCTTTTTGTGTCATCGCTACAGTTTTGAGTAAGGGCCAGTAATATTTGTAGTTGTAGTGAAAATGGCAGAAGAATATGTAGGAAGACCACACCCACTTGACCCGGTGTTGGCCGCATCTATGTTATTACGTCGCCAAATAAAACTGCTTAAAAGTTGTTGCTTGCGGTTTTAAAGAGCCTAACTCAGTCTCCAAACTCGAGTTTGCACTGCCGTGAACCTAAAGGGAGCATGAGCATCGCGCTATTCTACGGTTACTCTACGCCGCAGTGCCGGGACGGTCGTCGAATCACACGTGTTGACAGCCATGGGTGTTTTGTTTTGGGCTCGGTGGTCGCGATTTTATCCCGGCTGCGTAAACATATCAGCATAGAGGCAACACTAGCCACCAAGATACATACAGTACATTTAGCTTCTCACAAGCCCCCGCACTCTGCGCGGAACTCGTGAAGATCTATGCCTCTTGGGGAGTTTTGTCTTTGGTTATGGGCGAACGTTGCTAGGCAGTGAATGCCATCCGTCTGATGTAAAAACAAGAATATATTATCCTCGTGAAAGTATGCGGTAACGGTGGAATGAATGTTTCTTGATAGGTTCATTTGTCTCTGTGCACATCAGATGGAACAGAGAACCTTCTGCCATACCATCTGACGGCAGTTCCGAAGAAAGCGGCCTTCAAGGCAGGCTAAAGCCTTGTACTGTCTCCAGCCCTCAACCAAATAATAGCCCTATCCAAGACCATTTTAGTATATATTTATTTTTTTATTTGTAACCTGGCTTTTAAATTTCTGCCCGTATATGTGCCTCAGCAGATACAAGTATATTCCGTAGTGAACCCGACTCTCTCTGTACCAGAACAAAAGAGGGGGGGAAAGTGTGTTCATTTATAATATGGCCATTGATGTACGGTTACTAAAAAAGAAAAGAAACGGCTGAAACTCACTGCAAAACACATCTCGCTCCCTTTCCCCCACTCAGCCTGGAAATTAAAATTGTGTGAACTGAAAAAGCAAAACTTAGGCACAGATTCTCATGGGTCACGGTCCTGTAACTTGCGTGGCGGACATTTGATCTATGCCTTTTCTCATCTGTAGAAAGGACCACTATCACACTGACTTAGATACACTCAATGATAAACACCTCCTGTCTGGAATAAACATAGATCCTCATGACGCCCGCAGATACGAAAGCTCATGAGAATCCTGACTCTTGCCTGCCTCTATCATTATGCTGGTTCTTACATACAAGAAGCTGCGCGAGCTGATTCAGTGACTGCCTTCCGCCATTGTATTAGACGCGATGACAGCAATTATAAACAAACCGTTCTGCTGGAAAAACTGGACAGAAACCGAGAAGAGCGCGAGCTCACATTCCATCGAATCAAAATGATTAGGTTTTTCTGAGTCTGAGTTAGAACTGAACTGTAATGCTCTCCCGATGTTTAAAAGGGTTGTGCTCACATTTGACGTCATGTTAAATTAATGCGGGAGAGATACAATCAAATACCGTTTGCCACGAGGAAAGTGGATTTTAAATTGATAAACTGATTAAATTATGCAGAATACAATTGAAACAAATGAAATTTCATATTGTTTACCTGTTTCAGCGGGAAGTATAATTTTGCCATCTTTGGGGGGCAGAACGTTTGCAGCGAAGCTCCCCACCATGTTCCCCGCGGGGCGGTAGTTGGCTACAACTATAACCTTGCCGTCACGGGTCACTGCTTTTCCAATCCCCACCTCCTTGCTTCCCTTCCACACCACCTGGGTGAAATGACCTGTGGAGATGTGACAGCAAGTGTTAAAAACAAAATGTTTTTAGTATGCCATAACCAGATCATGCCAGCGGTTTCTGCCACCTTCGTTAATTCAAGACCAAAAAATCTCTAGATGTCCCAGGAACATGGATTCAAAGCGGTGTCAGCAAGAGACATAGATCCTCATAAGCCCCCGCGACTGCGGGGGCTCATGAGGATCTATACCTCTTGCAGTTGGATGGTGTTGACAATTCTAGGCACTGATGGGACTAACGCATTCGGACCGACGGCCGTATCTCCCAAATTTTGGAGGCGTCATCTAATGACTGTGCACCAGTTGCAGGAGATCGATCGACCATGATAATTCAAGGGCAGTGCCAGATTAGCTTGGCGCCGACAGGCGCCAAGCTAATCTGGCACTACCCTTGAATTATCATGGTCGACCCATCTCCTGCTGTAGTGCGTCAGGGCTGAATGGGTTAAGCAGTATTGCTGGGCAAAAGGGCCATCTAATGAAGCTGTGTCGTACAATGAGTTCGGGGGGGGGGGGGGGGAGGGGGGGGGGGAGGGTCGGCTTATCACATTTTGAGAGGATTTTCATCCCCTTGATGCATAGAAATTCAGATCTAGGTCCCCCTAACCGGGATACAGATTGTATTTCCGGTGTGGACAGCTGTTTCGGTCTAGGCGACCTCGTCAGCACATTATGGGCGTACTGGAGGAAGAGAAGGAGCTTCTGTCTACCTGCAAAGAAGATGTACAATTTATTCGCTATTCTCTCCCCTCGCAGTGCATTTTCCTACTTATTAAATTACAAGCACTGGCACTCAACCCTTTTGGTCTCGTTTATTGCAAAAGTAAAGTCTACGATTACTTTCCGACCTGTACTGAGTGATCGCGGCTCCCCTCCGAACTGGTGCATCTTGACCTCACTGTACCACTGGTCTGTCACTTCCTGGCCTGCAAACAAACAGCGACATGTTTCAACGGTACCGTTTGAGGGAGTACTTCCCAGATAGACCCACAGGGGGAGTACGTCACACGTATACTTCTATTCAAATGAGAAGCCTAATACTCCCCAAGTAGACCCACTCAGGGAGTACGCCACAAATACACTGCTATTCAAATGAGATGCTTTGTATCGTCATCCGTGTAACTACATCGACAGTCAGTCGGGGTATGCTTTTGTCTGGGTCAGCTCTGTCGGGAACTAGACCTCATCACGGCATTTAATCCCTTCGCTGCCGAGAAAAAGTGACGATGACTCGACTATAAGAGACATAGATCCTCATGAGCCCTCGCATTCGCGGGGGCTCATGAGGATCTTTGCCTCTTGCTGACCCCGCCTTGGATGGAGCCACGTTCCCTTGACGGCCGAGCTAACAAAAATTACAGGAAACACATCACATGAGACCACTGGCAGTAAAGGGGTTAAAATGGTCAACTATGGCTTAATCGTGTCCTGTTTTTCCTGGCTTATCCTGTCATATTTTTTTTTTTATCTCGTCTCCGGCGTCTCGTCTGGTCTGGTCTTACCAGTGTAAGCATCGGGGCTGGAGGACCACTTCATTGCAATGTTCTCCCCGATCTTCTCTCCCTTGAGAGTGGCATCACTGTGCTGGAAGGAACCGGTCGAAGCCAAGTGATCCGCCCAGCGCTGTGCGTGCGCACTCAGGTCCTTGTTGTGCGACAGGGGCGACGCCTGGTGTCGCTTCCGGTACTCGTTGTGGGCCTTGACGGCGTCGTCCACGAATTTCTTGTCGGCCATGGCGGGGCCCTGTAAGGGATGAGAAAACATGATATTAGCCCTCTTGTGCGTGTACGAGCCACCGGTACTGTTGTAATAGTGCTAAGCAGGCGACTGCATGCACAGTTGACTTAACTCATTTAAGGTGCCCCGCATCAATAGCTGCGGCCATCATTTAAGGCATCCCACATCAAAAGCTGCGAAACTCATTTAAGGCGTCTCACATCAATAGCCGCGGAAGTGTCGAATAGCGTTGCCTTTGTGCCCGCCGACCTCTATGGGACGATGCAACATAGTTAGAATTTGGGGCTAGCAAGTCTAGAAACCAAATACTCAAGGCAAACGCCGGTAGATACACAGATACAGCACAACAAGATGATCATACACCACGCCTTGCATTTATGCCGTGTGTTTTCTTCGGAACTCACAGAGACCACAGACTCAGTTCTGTTCTTTCAAAACGGTTTTTGTACGCACGGAAACGCCTAAACTCAGCCAATCCGTCTATCAGAAGTCTTCCCAGAGTTCCATCCGATATCGCATTAACATCCTGCTCTGACGTAGCAACAGATAGCAAGCCTAGATCTATTTTTGCAAAAGCGAGATTTTTCATTGAAAGTTGCCAGGAAAAATCTTACTTTTCACCAAACTGAAAGTACTGTCTGTTGCCGCGAACTCAGGCCTGCATATGGTCTCATTTAACACATTACATTCTGACTGACATTTTTCAAATTTGTATATTGCCATTTGAAGGCTACGTTACAGATTAGGAGACATATCAACTATTTTAGTTCAAGGGTGGGACCAGAACAGCTTGGCGCCTCTGGGCGCCAAGCTGCTCTGGCACCACCCTCGAACTATCATAGTCAAATTTATTTCACGCAATAGTGTATCATGATGTAAAGGGTTATTACGGATCTCTCGTGTCCGACCAGAAGTCTGCTGCGTCATCCCTCCACATGTCTGTCCGAGAGGTCAACAATTATGATCACAGGTAAAGATATTAACCCGTTTAGTACTGAGAAATTCTGAACTGACACCACCCAACTGCAAGAGGCATACGCCCTCATGAGGATCTATAAACCTGTTGCTGACACAACTTGAATCCATGTCCCTGGGTAAGCTAGGACATTTTGGAATGTCATCAATGTTTAGCCTGGTAGTTTCAGACGCGAAATTAGTGATCACTGGCAGCGAAGGGGTTAATCGGAGCCTGGCGAGGTTGATCTGCCTCGCGTCTCACTGAGTCAATACATTCACAGAAATTCATCCGGTAAAAAAAAAAAAAAATGTTAAAATGTACCCACGATGTTCATGCAGTTTGTAAACTCAGCTCTGTCTGCTTGTCCGCTCCGCTACGCGTTAGGTCACAAATGTGAGGACAAGTACGTCCAAAACAAGAGCAAGGTGATACGTATGTCTACATCTGGTGACGCCTACCCTCCTCTCCCCCACCCTCTTCCCCACCCTCTCCCAATCCCCCGCCTTATTCTCCCTTGCTTTCCTGCTACCCTGTCACCCATCCAAAAGTCCCCCCCCCCTCTCCCAAGGCATACACACACACACACACACACACACACACACACACACACACACACATACACACATACACACACACACTGAGGCACGCACGCACACGCACGCACACACACACACACACACACACACACACACACACACACACACACACACACACACACACACACACACACTCCACCACTCGCCTTCTATGGTAAAAAAGGCATTTTCGTGTGCGTATCAGTATAGAAATAGAAGAATAAGTATGATCGGTATCAAACAGCAAGAGACATAGATTCTCATGAGCCCCTGCAAGTGCAGGGGCTCATGAGAATCTATGCCTCTTGAAGAATGCTGGTGGGGGTGGGGTGGGGGTGGGGGTGGGTGGGTGGGGGGGATATAACCTACGTAAAACAGAGCGGGAAATGCAGTATTATGACCCGCCCAAAACATCTGTGACTGATGGTGTGCGTTCAGATGATGAACGATTCATTGCTTAGGGGCAGAGGTACAAAATATGTTGTAGTAACACCATCATTCACAAACACGCACAAACGCACGCATGTATGCACTCATGTACGCACACACTTACACACTGGGAAGGGGGTGCGAGTGGGCGGGGCGTGGGGGGGGGGGGGGGAAAGGAAACATATCTTGCGTAAAGAGAGGGAACTGTATTTATTATGATCCACCCAAAACATACAGCACGTGACTGATCAGATGTCGAGGGACTCGTCGCCCAGGGGCACAGATAAAAGGAACTAGTAAAATCATCATTCACAAATATGCACGCACGCACGCACTCACTCACGCACACAAACGCACGCACAGTGGCACACACAAACGCACACACTCGCATACACAAACGTACACACAAACTCTGAACATAAACACATGCACACACTCGTTACCCCCACTACCCCCTTTTCCACTCTCGCTGCCCACCACCACCCCAACCTCCCCCCCTCAGTCTTACCCCCCCCCCCCAACGCACACACACACACACACACACACACACACACACACACACACACACACACACACACACACACACACACACACAAATCCACGGCCACTTAAGTTATTTAATGGTCTGTGAAAGTGAAGCAACAATGTCTCGCCTTAAGAACCTTACACATTTTCTAACGTAATACATTTTTACAACTGCAAACAAAGCATGGCTGCACTTACCACATTAATACGAATCCTTGTAGAAAACATGACTCCAGTTTCAGTAGAGTTTTATATCGACGCAGACACAGTCGAGGCGTTTCCTGCGTCTTTAGATTGATCGACGGATATGTCAGTTTCCGTCGCCTAGCACTCAGTGCGTTTGATTTTGATCATTATAACCGATTCGCTTAGAGCGTTCTCTTTCATCATGAAAAATGCAGATTTTACGATAGATGTCTCATAATTAACCTTGTGCATGCAGCCACAGGGGTTGATGCATCATCTAGAGTAGTAGCTGAATAGTTCAACGCAACTGCAAGAGGCATAGATCCTCATGAGCCCCCGCAGTTGCGAGGGCTCATGAGGACCTATACCCTCTTGCGGAGACCCACTTTGTATCCACGTGACGGCTGGAGAACGTTGACCTTGGATCATTTGGTACAATGACTGATCCTCAGCGGGGTTGCCTGAATCGTTCAACCCAAATGCAAGAGGTATAGATCCTCATGAGCCCCCGCAGTTGCGGGGGCTCATGAGGATCTATGCCTCTTGCTAAAGCTACTAGGCACCCACGTTTCTTTGACGGCTGGAAAACATTGACGATTAATGATTCACAATGACTGATTTCAGCAACACAATCTGCGTCCGCTGGTAGGAATTGAAGCCTGTGTATCCACAGGCAGCTACAACTGACGATTTGCCTTCAATATCATTCGCTGATGCCAATGTCTCCAAAGGCAAATCAACTTCGGTCGCTTGTGCCCTAACCGGTTAAAGCGACTAAGACAAAATCACCAACACTATTTGTCCGAAATCTACCGACGCCATTCAGTGTACCAGGAAATAGTCACACGATATCATTGACGACAAGGGCCGGTCGTTGTACAGCACGACTGCTGATTCATACTGCGTTAAGTGGATGATGAACTAATAATGATTTGTCCGTTTGTACAGCGTACTTAAAGCGACCTGCTCCCGGCAAATCAGTACAGGTTAAACTGTTCGCAACATTTCCAAATGTTTTTAGGCATATTACGATAATGCTGGACTGACATAAAGGGCTCATTACCTTATGAAATTTTGATGTAAAATAAAATTCAAAAAACCTCCTCTGCTCTTCTTCTCCGTTGTACGTAGAAAAGTTCCACCATTTTGCACGTGGGGCAGCAGAAAACCTCTATTAACGTGTGAAAGGAAGGGTAGAAATGTCTTAGCTGAGGCAAGCCAATAATGAGAACCCGATGTATTGACAAAATGTTAGCAAGCAAAGTCCACCATGGAGCAGGTCGCTTTAACATATCCGTGTTACACACATCTGCCTTCGGAAGGCTATGAAGCCAGCATGTTCATTTTCGTGAAAAGCGAGATTTTCGTTGTAAGACAGCACAAATGTCGCTTTTGACCAAAAAAATGGACATAGTCGTTTTTTGCACATTATTATGCTTATGGCGCTAGTACTATTAAACCCTTAACCCCTTAACTGCCGGGGCAAGGCGAACGCTACCCATCTGCAAGAGACATGAATCCTCATGAGCCCCCGCTGTCGCGGGGGCTCATGAGGATTCATGTCTCTTGTTAGTCCTGTGTTCTTTGTGCCCACGTCTGGTCCCATTTCATTTCAGTGTGTTCTTCACGCGAATGTCGGTCAGTATGCAGTGGTTTCAGACGGGAAATCCGCGTCCACTGACAGTCATGGGGTTAATATTTCCTCTCTCGGCAACGCACAGGCGGAAGAGACTGTGATTACGAGATACTGTGCCCTAGATTGTTACACCGGAAACAAAACAAACCGAGTGAATCACATGCACTCTCATCCTCGGCTGACCGTCGCTGAGACGCATGGCATAAAGCGTGACACGAATTCTCATGTTTCAGTATCGTAAATCGACTGGTCGGCAGGCAAAACGACGGGCTTGACACAGCGGTAGTGCGGCCGAATTGATCAGTGTTCAGGTCGTACTTCACAGTTAATAGCTGCCCCTGTCCCTACCCCACAGCCCGCCCGCTAGGGCCGTCCATTATCATTCCGGTGAGCCCGAACTAACTCGCTAACTAACTAACTAACTAACTGTAACTACTTTTTAAATATGAGTGTGATACGCCTAAGCATATAGACAAAAATATCATGCCCCCCCCCCCCCCAAAAAAAAAAAAAAAAAAAAAAAAGATAAAAAAAAGAAGAAGAAGAAAAGACAACAAAAACCCATATATATATATATATATATATATATATATATATATATATATATATATATATATATATATATATATATATATATATATATATATATATATATATATATATATATATATATATATATATATTATATATATATCGACGCAGACCAACAAAGCAAAGACCAACAAAGCAAAGAAACACACTCAGAAAAGTCAAGTACAACACAACACAATTTGCTATTTATAAATTGTGTTGTAGGTGTCCTTTCTAAGCGTGCTTCTTTCTTTGCTGGGAATTTCTTTGCATCTTACACGCTCGGCAGTCGCCATTTTTTTTTTTATCTGGATTTAGAAAATACATGTGCTATGTTTTCTTACAGGGCTGATTCATCAGCCGGTTTGGAATGACTCCAAGACACCCAAGTCAGCGATAATGCACGGCTCTAACAGGCGGGTTTTGGGGGACAGGAACTGGGACAGCTATCGCCCATGAAGTATGACCTGAACACTGATCAGTTTAGCTGTGCTACTTTCCAACTGTGTCGCTTGGGTTTATCAGATTGATTGATTGTACATTGCTTAACGTCCCGACAGCAACAAGACTTTCTCAGGACATGCCTGCACTGCTTGTGAAAAACCCAAAACTAAACAGAATATTGAATGTATGTCACCAGCCGGTCCAATACGTTAAATAAACCTGACATGGGGCCTAAATAAAGCTAAGACCATTATTTAGCAACACATCCAATATCAAGAGCTACAGGCAGCGCAGACAGTAGGGAGTGTTTTAAAAAGGAAAATAAAGGTGAATGGACCAAGGGTAGACAGAAACACATGTCCCCAGAATAGAGAGGGAAACCCACCCTGTGGGGCTGACCAGGGTGACCCTGGGAACTAAAAAGTAGTTAACCCCACCCAAGTCCCCCAGGGCAGATGGGTTTATCAGACCTTTCAAAGGACATGCTATGCAATGTAGAGTAAGTCCGTCTTAATGCCTGGCGGCGAATCACTGACATGATCACACTCTTAACACATTTCATTACCGCTACTTGTTCACCGAGGGAGCGCATTAAGCAAATCTCTTCAGTGTTAACTCATACAAGGTTCCCGCATCAATAGCTGCGGAAGTGTCATTTAGCGTTTTCTGCGGCAACGCTATACGACGCTTCCGCAGCAATTGATGCGGGGCACCTTGACTGAGTTAAACACTGACATAAACGTTGACATAATATGTGCAAATGTCACTTGCATTGTTTCTCTGTGACCCGGAGGTCAACGTAAACTTATGACTGTGAGCCAGCTTAGTGACAAACGGCATGATTCAAGTAATGTCACCACAGGGTATGGGGCAGTTGGGGGGGGGGGGGAGGGCCTGGAGCGGGGAAGGGGGGGGGGGGTGTTGGGGGTGGAGAAAGGAGGAAGAGAGCAGTGATGGTGAACACATGATCAGGAAATGACATAGCGTCATGTGTGTGTGTGAGTGTGTGTGTGTGTGTGTGTGTGTGTGTGTGTGTGTGTGTGTGTGTGTGTTTCTGTGTGTGATGGTGTGTGTGTGTGTTTGTGTGCACGCGCAGTATGTAAGTAGTCAATATACATAATTATGTATTGTTACAAAGCACAGCCACGATGATATGAAAGCGTTTTAACCAACCACCCAACCAACCAAACAGTTGAAGAGTATGATTCTACTTGTCGCGCGCGGTAAGCAAAGAGTGCAAAGGGAGCTAACAAATATGTATAGCGTGTCAAACATGCAACAGAATAAACATACTGGATGACTTCCCCTTTATTGACCGCATGTTTCTCCATGTAGCTACTTCAGTGTGTGTGTGTGTGTGTGTGTGTGTGTGTGTGTGTGTGTGTGTGTGTGTGTGTGTGTGTGTGGTGTGTGTGTGTGTGTGTGTGTGTGTGTGTGTGTGTGTGTGTGTGTGTGTGTGTGTGTATGTGTGTGTGCGCATGCGTGCGTGCGTGAGTGTGTGTGAGTATGTGTGTGTGTGTATAGTTGTTTGTTGCCGTTAACCACTTCACCGCGTTTGTTTGTTTGCGACCTAACACAATTAAAACCGCATTAGCATCCTCCGTCAGTTACTAGAGAGGCATCGTTTGCCGCGAACGACCTCCAACAACGAACAAGAGCGAAGTCACAACGGATAACCAGATTCTACCATAAGGCGGCATAGACAACACTCCAAACGTCTCCAAGAGGCATAGATCCTCATGAGCCCTCCGGGCTCATGAGGATCTATGCCTCTTGGAGACGTTTGGAGTGTTGTCTATGCTTATCAACGGTGCCACGATTTCGCTCTCGCTTGTTGTTGGGAGTCTTTCGGCGTAAACGTAACCTCCCGCCAACGGCACGGATGGCCGCCGACACTGACACGAACACACAAAAGTCGCTATCTGACAAGAATAAGCGCATTCCTCTCTATAAAGATGCTACTGTTCATAATTATGCTACGTATCAACAAATTTCATATAATTCCTCTCAAGCTGTAATCTATAGCTTGAATACCGTGCCATCTCCTTCAGTTGTGCAACAGAAATGTTAATATCATAAAAAGTACAGCAAGAGACATAGATTTTCATGAGCCCTCTCATTCTGCGGGGGCTCATGAAGATCTATGCCTCTTGATAATTAAAATGTAGAAGATATTCGCACAAGACAGCATACTTTATTGTAGGACTTATCAGTTCAGTTTTTTAAGCACACAAATCGAATTTCACCCCTACGCGTGAAAAGGGTCGACTCGCTTGAGTTACCAAACACCTCGAAACTTTGACAAAATGGACCGTAGGGCAACTTCAGTACTGTTTAAGCGACTACAGGGGGTCAGTAATTAAAGACACCTTATCTTGAAAACCGAGAGACCAAAAACTACTTGATCAGCCAAGCGAACCAGGAGAGGTATGACAAGGAATACATCGGACCGAAGTGACGGTCACAAATTATTTGACCCGGGTTGAATTCAGGCTTGTCTAACATAGTTTAACCCTTTGAGTGCCGGGAAAAATGAAACCCCACCCAAATGCAAGATGTATAGATCCTCATGAGCCCCCGCAGTTGCGGGGGCTCATGAGGATCTATACCTCTTGCTGAAAACATTTTGTGTCCATGTTTCTTGGACGGCTCAGGATGTGTGATGTTGAATTTAACATGATTACAAAAACACAGGCTACGTCCGTCGGAAGTGAAGGGGTTTACGGAAACAAACAAACAAACAAACAAACAAACAAACAAACAAAGTGGGGAAACTTTGTGAACAAAATGGTGCACACACGCACGCACTCACGCAAGCTGGGTAGGTCGGTCGGCTAATCAATCAATCAATCAATCAATCAATCAATCAATCAATCAATCAATCAATCAATCAATCAATCAATCAATCAATCAATCAATCAATCAATCAATCATATTAATATTTATTAATTCAAAACCATGATACTACTTGAAGAGCAAAAGAAATGCGACATTATTGTATTTCGATGGTTTCGCATTTCTTCAGTTTGCTCGTCAGTACCGCCTGTACATAGTGACCACTTATGTCTAGCAGCCACTTATGAAGTATTCCTCTCTTTCATGTTTACTACATAATGACTATACAATTAATGACCTTGTACACAACGGTCATCTGTCTATAGTGGTCACATCTGTCCTACCCTGTAGGCGACCGTTATATGCAGGTTTGTATAATACAGGCTAGAAAAAAAGCCACTTCCTCGTTTACGTTGAAACAGTTTCTGAATTCGGCACGCATTGCTCAACACAGAACCGATTCCCTTTTGTACATGTATGTATTAGAACCGATCCCCTTTTGTACATGTATGTATTAGAACCGATCCTCTTTGTACATGTATGTATATAAAATTACGTTAGTCTACGGTCTGATATACAGTCTACACACACCTGCACGCCAAAAGCAAAACCAACAGGTCCTCGGGCCGACGTCATTTGGGCCCGCGTACATGCTCTCTCTCTCTCTCTCTCTCTCTCTCTCTCTCTCTCTCTCTCTCTCTCTCTCTCTCTCTCTCTCACACACACACACACACACACACACACACACACACACACACACACACACACACACACATACACACACACACACACACACATAATTATTAACTCTCCATCTCAGTCTCCCTACCCTTTTCCGTGAAGACTGTTTCGCCCCCATCTTCTCTGGAGTGTCAGTCCGGCCCTCTCTTCAAGTCACGTAATGGTCCTTTACTGAGTACGCCTATTTGGCACTGCGGGTCTACGCCCAACACTGGTCTATACTACAAGCTGTATTTTAGCACGTTTCAGTAATATCCATCGAAGGGGCGACACCGTCACAGTAGCCTGAGACTAGACTCTGACTGGATAAACACACGGATAAGTAGCTAGCAGACCGGCTGCGGCATAATTTTTACGTAGTACTGAATTGTATTCAGAATCGGGAATACCCGAAAACGCCCTACACATAATTTCCGTGTTCTGGTCTGTGGTCCAAAATCACAGACCAGCGCACATCGGTGCGTGTCATATGAAGCCGCAAGGCTCAGCCGAATGAAAGACCGGCGCCCAGCGGTGTGTCACGGTGACCGCAAATAAAAGTACACATTATTTTGTGCCGGCGCCCCCGAAGTGGTCGATGGTACAGTCTAGCCGTACGCATATATGCTTTGAACCGAAAGTATACTTTGAACCGAGGAATAAATGGAATAGGACTGATGTTTATGGATTGTCATAAGCCCCTGGGGTCATGTACATCTATGTCCCTTTGCGGTTAGAAGGGCATCACTGAGTGAATGGATGAGACGATTGACTCTAGGGTCGACAAATTGCGGTCCCGCGCTGTTTCAAGTCAGGACCGCAACTCGAGACTATACCGCTGTCAGTTTCTGCAACGTCATTATTAACCGATTCACTACCGGGACAAAGCAAACCACACCAAAGTGCAAGAGGCACAGATCCTCATGAGCCCCCGCTGACGCGGGGGCTCATGAGGATCTATGCCTCTTGCTGACACCAGATTATGTCCACGGCGTTCTTTGGGTGGCTGTGGCTCTTTGGCGTCAAAATTAACGAAGATTTCAGACGGAAACACAATGAGCTGCGTCCAATAGCAATGAAAGGGCTACGGCCGTCCGCTCCTGAGATATCCATCATGACACAGACACATGTGCAAACGCACACTGGTTGCCTACTTCGATCTGCCATCATGCTTAGATGAAATCGTGAGACTGATGTGACCAGCATGGTCTGGTTATGCGGCCGCCTTCGCTTATAACACGTCAGATATGTCAGGCGGTTCCGTCCACACTTTTCTATCAATAACAAACTTTGAATATAATAATAATAATAATAATAATAATAATAATAATAATAACAATCGTCATCACAGTCATTTTGATGATAATGATGATAATAATAATAATAATGATAATAATGTTAGTTATTAACAATTTGGGTTTAACGCCGAGCAGGCGACTAAGGCCATCTCGCGGCGGAATCACCATATTCATCATCGCAACAACAATAACAATCATCATCATCATCACCATCATTATCATCATCATTGTAATCCTAACCCTAATCAAAATCGTAATCATCATCAAAATCGACCTCCTCTGTTGAAGAGGCGTTGACAAAGGCAGTGGGCGCTGTCACGAAAGGTCCATAGTGGTGAACCAGACCAATATTGGTAGGCCTATATAATAATTATCGAAAGGAACACTGAGAAGACTTCTGATGGTTGGGATTGACAGCATATGGACTATTCCCAGCGCATAGATCCAATCTTCACCGAACTGAACTGAACTGAACTGGGGAATGACTGACTAACCGTATAGGCGGAATGCAGAATGAATACAGAATGTATCCACAGCAACTTGTCAAGGTTGGTCCTGCCTGCTAGGTGAGTGTGCATGTGTATCAGAAAATGTTTGCACGCGTACAATAATTGACAAAATAACCAACAAATGGGGGTGCACCACACTGGTTGTCTCCCTCGATTCGCTACCGCTAGTAGCAGATCGAGGGAGACAACCAGTGTTGGACTGCACAATACCGTGAGGACTGCAAAGCTGGGTCACATGAGGCATGAATAAACGCGTGCGTGCAGATGTATGAACCCTTTGGGTGTCGGTAGCGGGACTAAAACCGCTATCGACACCCAAAAGGTAAATACATCTGACCGTACACGGATAGATGCATGGATGCATGGATGAATGGATGTGTATGTGTGTGTGTGTGTGTGTGTGTGTGTGTGTGTGTGAGTGAGTGTGTGCTTGGCAGATGGATGCATGGATTGACGAACGGATTAATGGGTGGATGGATTGATAGACGGACGATAGGACGATTGGCTGGTAGGCTGGCTGGCTGTGTGTGCGATGGGTGGACAGATGGATGGATGGTTGGGTGGGAGTGACGGTTGGGTGGCTGGAAGGGTAGGGTGGAATGGTGATTGCTCGATTAGTTGCTGGACGAATTGATTGAGTGCTGGATTGACTGACTGACCATTGATTCCTTCGCCTTGAATCATCAGATCCTATTAAATCTAATCGGGCCGTTCAGTGCCAGCGGACGCAGACCGGCAGTGTTTCTGCAATCTTCGTTGATTCAAAACCAAAAAGCCCTAGCATTTAGCATTCACATGAAGATGGTTTCAACGTGGTGTCAGCAAGAAGTATAGATCATCATGAGTCCCCGCAACTGCGGGGGCTCATGAGGATCTATACCTCTTGCAGCTGGGTGGTGTTCACATTCTCTCGGTACTGAACGGGTTAAATCCTATTAACCCTTATCATTCGGACTACACCAGTGTGTGAAATAAGTTTGACTAAAATAGTTCAAGGGTAGTGCCAGAATAGCTTGGCGCCTCTAGGCGCCAAGCTATTCTGGCACCACCCTTGAACTAAAACCATTGGTCTATAGCCTTATCTGTAAGTACTATAACTGATGTAGCTTGCGTATGGCAGTGTACAAATTTGAAGCTTTTAGCCTCAGTATGATGTGGGTTAACGTTAACTCGGTGAATACTGCAGTAGATACTTACATCTCATTCAAACACATTAAAATAATTGTGTTTCAGCGTAGTATAACGTCCACGTACATGCATAATCAAGTTATGTCTGTGTGCTGGTTACTGATTTTGGATAGATCTTGAAGTCGTGTAACCGGCGTCCAACATTACACAGCAAAAAAATGTATAGTTGGTGTAACTAGAGAAGCTGTCATCTGACACACATCAATTATTTGTCAGATACGAGGTTTTCCACTGAGTTAAAGCAAACATGCTGCAACCTAACGTTTTCTCTCCACCCAAACGGCCCTTCGTGAAACTGCCAGCTTGTTTTCTCAGCAAAACCAGGACTTTCAGCTGTACGCCGTTAGTATTTAAGACCAAGCCTACGGCTTTTTGTATTCAAAGGCAAGACTTGCTAGCTCGGTAAGCCTTGGCCCTCCCACTGTCAACTGAAAAACAGTACAGAGAAAAACGTATTTTTCCCTTGTTTGAATTGCAGATAAGGCAAGGCAGCATTCATGGATGTCAGTACAATTCAGAGTGTGTGGGTATACCCAGTGCGCCGATAAGCAATGGCTCCACGGGCATACGTCTGCAGCGGTATGGCACGCACACGCGAGCCAACTGCGGTTGACTGCGTCGGGCCGGGGACCTTTTCCGCCCTTGGTACGGACAAAGGGCTCTCTCGGGATTTTAGTGCAAGGCCCATGCCTGACGCCAGATAATGATGAACACACTAGCTGCGGAAGTGTCGTACATCGTTTCCTCCGGCCTCCGGCAACGTTATACGACACTTTCGCAGTAATTGACGAGGGACGCATTCAATGAGTTAACGAATAAGCCTTTCGCTTGCTGGTCTGTGATTTTGAATCTTAAAGTCCGAGGCCTTAAAGTGTAAATTCAACAAACTACAGGCGCACACAGTTGATGTACTGACTGAGTGAGTTTGAACAAATGCAGTATATTAAACCTTTTCATCCTGATACACTTTTGCTTGAAAGAAATTTGACTGATAGTTCAAGGGTGGTGCCAAAATAGCTTGGCGCCTGAGGCGCCAAGCAATTATGGCACCACCCTTGAAATAAAATAGTGGATATATCTCCCAATCTGCAATAGATACTTCACAGGACAATAGGCAAAATTTAAAAATTGAGCTTCAGAATGTAATGGGTTAATTGAGGAGTGGCGCGGGAATGTAGTTTTTATGGATGGGGAGAGGGGGCAGCGTGACTGACATGTTGCATTCAAGCCTCCAAAACATCAAACAACACGCAGAGGGGCGTGGGGGTGCGGGTGGGGAAATGACAGTTCAGCCTAGTGAAAAATCAAACATCACAATCAGAATCTCATGCTATAACAAATAAAAAATAGAATTGTTTTTCTAACAAAACGTTTCCTCCCAGTTCTTATTGCAAAAGAGGGGGGGGGGGGGTTCAAGGAATACTCTCCCCTCCCCCATTTACTTTTTTAGTGGGGTGGGGGGATGGGGGGGGGGGTGGAGTGGGGGCGGTGGGGGGGGGGGGGGGGAGGCAGGGCATCCCAGGCTCATTGGCTCCTAAGCCACTGAGGAAAAAGAGCCCCTGCCGAAGACCTTAAATTACATTCCATTACATCTTAAAGTTGAAAAACACATTTGTTGCATAAATAAATCAATAGATAAATAAATAAATAAATACTTCTTAATGATTATCTTGGATCGTTTGTTATTTGAATTCGTTGATGGAAACTTTACAGTGATACGCGGACATAGCTGTTACATGTATACGGTCTCGTGAAAACCACACTCAAACTGACATAATAAGAGGAGATTGTGCACACACAGCAAATTGGATTCTCTGTAGCCTACTGTGCTGCACTCATCCCCTCCACACTACAAGAGACATAGAGTCTCATGTGCCACTGCGGCTGCAGGAGCACATGCAACTCTATGCCTCTTGTTGTCATGGGGAAGGTACACTCAGAAAAAGCTGACCATGCATTCACGCCGCCGAAAAGTGGAATGTCTGTATTGTGCTGTGCCCATGTCCTCATCTCAAGAGGAATAGATTCTCATGACCCCAAGCGACTGCAGGAGGACGCATGAGAATCGACGCCTCTTGCTAGCCCTACTTTATCCCATTTAACTCTGCTACTGACACAGGTGTAGGTAGCTATCAGGGTGTCTGCGTGTGCGGTTTTTGTTTTTCGTGCAATATATACTGACGAACAAAACAAATGCGATATTTTTTTTAATCATCGGATACACTAAAGTGTTTCCGATGATTCTAAAAATGTCGCATTTCTTTTGCACGTCAGTATATTTACGAGCGGGAGGACAGGCGACAGAAGAGTGACGGAGTACTTCGGGAGAAAAAGGAAGGGGGAACGTGTTTTCACGAGTTGCTCTTCCAGTTTGACGACGAGATTTTTCTTTTCGCAAAGGGGGGTGGGGAGTGGGGGAGGGGGAGGGGGCCCAATAGCAAAAGGTCTTTGGGCCCAAGACGGCCGCAGTGGGACCGGACAGCTGTGCGCGAAACTACATCCGGCCGTCGTTTGCCAGAAGTCCTTTGCTTACTGGGTGATTCCCGTAATGCAGCAAATTTCCATCTCCGCTTCATTGAGGGAGTGTATGGAGGGTTACTATCACCGCTTCATGAAGACCTTTTTTTTTCAACTCCACAAACTTTAACTCATTCTACCCCAGACACACCACAGGTAGATAAGGATCGACCATGATAGTTCAAGGGTGATGCCAGAATAGCATGGCGCCTATGGGCGCCAAGCTATTCTGGCATCACCCTTGAACTATCATGGTCGATCTGTGTCCTGCACTGCAGTGCAGTCTTCAGAGGACAACGGCAAAATTTTAGGATTTCGGTGTTGGGATAGAATGAGTTTTAAGGCGATCTGCTGGCGAGGGTTATTTGAAGGGGGGGGGGGGGGGGGTATCATGATGGATTCATGACGAATTATTTTTGGGGGCGATTTTCCAACCACAAATCCAAAAGTAGCATTCACTTTTCAGGGTGGAAAGAGACGAGGAACAGACAAAGTACCGCTTTCATAACCGCTCTTCACTGGCCGAACACTCTAACAACGAGGGACGGGGTGTGGGGACTCTGAGGGGGAAGGAGGGGGAGGTTGAGGGTAGTGGGGGTGGGGGGTGGGGGGCGGGAGGAAGAAGGTATAACCTGTGACTGACGGAAAATCAAACGACCGGAGAGATGGGGGAGTGATGGAAGTCTTCGTAGCTGGATTTACAATCCGGTCACGCAACTACAGCCTTTTACCGTTTCACGAAATATCCAGGACGTTTTCACGGACCACACAGATCATGGGGAAGCATGGTCTGGCATCTGGTTGCCTTTCATGTTAGGTTGAAGGTCCCAAACAAAAAGCCGGTTGACACCCCCCCCCCCCCCCCCGCCCCTTTTACGGAAACTAACTGATTCGCGCCTATGATGTGAGGTAAATAGTAAACAGTTATCTCCTTTACTAGCGCCGGCTTTTCAACTACTTATCCAAGGTGATGTAAGCAGTAGGTAAGAAAAGGCGCTTGTAAGGGAGATAACTATTCATTCCGGCTTCCTTACTTGACCTTTTCCGACCTACTACCTGTTGCACCTTTGTTATGAAAACTGAAAGTAAGTAAGATTTCCTTAAACTGTTTTGGAACTGAGAATTTGGAACAATACCCAGTAGACAAATGCCTTCGGGCCGACGTCAGCCGCAGTGGGTCCGCGCACGACTGTGCGCGGGCCCCCTGCGGCCGACGTCGGCCGGCAGGTCTTTCGCCTGCTGGGTCACGCCATGTTGACATTCTCATGCGGCAGAGTGTCACTGTCAGCCGACCAGATTCACCCCAACACTAAAGCGACATCGCCAAAAGTTTACGTCACTGAATAATTTTCTCGTCATAGGTTTACGCGATTATTTTGACGTCATGATCTACAACTCTTGTGGCGTCATCACGGGATGAGCTTGGGTTGCGCATTGTTGGGTTGCGCACTTTCTCCGCGTCTGCGAAATGTATTTTCACCTACATCGTGAAACATTTTGGACAAAAAAAAGAATACTTTCTCGTCGCCTGAAGAGATGATTTTCAAGAAAGTTCTATTACTGCTGATCTGAAGACATGATAAAGGTAAGCCACATCTCATCTGTGTATAGTACAGTGTACAGGCTTCAGGAAAACAAGTGCAATTTTGCGTTTGACTGCCACAGAATTACAAGGAGAAGCAGTTTGAAACATACGTATGCTGGTTTGTGATTTTGAACATTACGGCCTAAAGGCACAGAACAACACATGTTGCTGAAATGAGCAGGCTGACATATATCTTTATCAGCATCATTGTGTCACATTTTTCTACTTCCTACACGAAAAATGAGGCGCTGGATCAGGTTTGATAGTGACACTGAGTAATTTCCTGGCATCTTTTAACGGAAAATTTTTGGAAAATCACGGTGGGAGGACGGTCCGCGCGCTTGTTTGATATCATTTACCACACGCGCGCACGCATGCACGCACAGACTAGTAACCAACGTGAAGGTAACCCGCATGTCTGCGTTCAAGTTTAACCCCTTCTTCTTCCCTGACCGCATGTTGTGTTTCTGAAACCTTTCCGCCCCAACCATCCAAGGGACACGGATACACGTCGGTCTCAGCAAGAGGCATAGATCCTCATGAGCCCCCGCAGTCGCGGGGGCTCATGAGGATCTATGCCTCTTGCTGTTGGATGACGTTCGCGTTTTCTCGGCGGTCACGGGGTTAATCAGGCAATTGTAGAAATAATAACCGGCCGATTCTTTCCCGCTGTCAGCCAGCCCTCTCAGCCTGTTCCATACCAAATCCAGCGTGAATATAATCTTCACACACCTGCTAACTCACGCCCCAAATGACACCATTCAGTACTACTGCATCTGAGATTGTTATAGCCCAGCAAACAAATGGTATAACGAGGAGCAAGAGAAATGCGACATCTTTCGCTGAAGTGTTTCCGATGACTCGAATGATGTCGCATTTCTTTTGCTCCTCAGTTTATATCACTTGGCGGGTACGTATTGTAATTCATCTAACTGACAGAAATATTGTACATTATCCACGCCCGAATTTTCTGTTGCACACAGTTTCCGTTTCCAAGCACACGCGACAAAGGTGGCTTGAGCAGCTTAACCCCTTTACTTCCGCAACACAACAATCAACGTCCAAAATGCAAGAGGCATTGATCCTCATGAGCCGACACAGTTTCTGTGGCTCATTGGGATCAATAGATACTTTTGCTGGCATAATTTATGTATGTTTCAGACAGGCGGTGAATCTACGAGTGTTACTTTCAGAGACATCGTCTCCAGCCGCTGGCAAGTAAGGGATTAAAGGGTTAATTAGCATCACAAAATTTGAAAAGGCGGTTTCAGACCCTATGCCGTTTTCTTATTGTGTCTTAGGACAGCCAAAAAAAAACAGCACCCGGCACCCTCATATCACTCTCCAGTCTGAAGTGTGTGGAGTGAGCTCCCGTGAGTGAAGCTGACTTGCTTCCAAAAGTCAGACATGTTTTCTTCCTGCAAATTTTGACTGCAAAGCGGTAAGTCGTCCTCTGAAACTGTTTATTTCTAGTAATATTTGGATATTTTAGTGAGAATTAAAAAAAAAAATACCCATCTGCAAGAGACATAAATCCTCATGAGCCCCCGCAGTCGCGGGGGCTCATGAGGGTTTATGTCTCTTGTTGGTCCTGTGTTCTTTGTGCCCACGTCTGGTCCCGTTTCATTTGTGTTCTTCACGCAAAATGTCGGTGATTGTGCAGTGGTTTCAGACGCTAAGTCCACGGCCAATGGGGTTAACATTGTTTATGTGGTCGCAATACATCTATGTTGAATTGAGACAAAATGCAATGTTTAGGCCTAGAGTATTAGTGTAGGTGTTTGCATGCTAACCCAGTCAGTTGTTTGTAGTTTGTTATACAATGCATCTTCCATGACTGCCTATTGACCTATTGCCAGTGACACGTGACATACGTTGCAAATTTTGTCTATCGTCTATGTAATGGGTCATCCGACGCCCGTCTGTCCGTACGGCGTTTAGTGTCAGTTTTTGCCTTCACATTTACATATTAAAAAAAATCAAAATCGGCAGAAACGTACTTGATGATGAGATCCGTCAATAACTATACCGACGAGCAAAAGAAATGCGACATTTTTCAATCTTCGGAAACACTACTAAAGTGTTTCCGATGATTGAAAAATGTCGCATTTCTTTTGCTCGTCAGTATACTAAGCCTGGCTGACCATTTATGAAGGTCAAAGGTCAAGATGTCAATAAAGGTGTGAAAAAATTCACACGTTGACAGAACATAGGATTTTTTCAGGTACCATACCAGTCTCTGTAATAATATCAATATATATTTTAACACTTTCTTGCTCATTTGTCAATATCACGGTGACAGGTTTGAGAACCGCGTCTCTTGAACTGCTTTGCCGTTATTGTTTTACTAATGTTGAGATGCATTGTGCTTCTTTATGGCAGCTCTGGCTGTCTTTGGAACTTACAAAAGAATAATTAAAGCCAATAAAAGGTGTGCTGGTCTGTGATGTTGGACCTTACGGCGCTAAGCCATACACTTGAACAATTATTATGGAACTGGCAACATATATAAAAATGCACACAGTTATCACTACTCAGACTGATTGATTGCAACCTATTCTAAAATTCTAATGCCTATGTGGTTGGGACAGCTAGGTAAATTGTTCTGTTTAGCTGGAATTAATTTTGCAGCTTGGTCAGTTTGAAGACATACATCGCATGCACGAATCTAGACATTTGCAGATCGTCAGCAGACACTGTGCCCATACAGCTTCTCACAGCAGTGGTCGCAGTGTGCAGGGGAGATGCGAGTCTAAAAACCAGTTAAAGCAAATATATTGGCGGCTCCCAGCTTGAGGTCTCTCTAAGGAGAGCCTTCGTTGTGTTTCCTGTTCGCGCGCCCTGTATCACTCGGCCACCGGTTTTAACAAGTCAGAGACCAAGTCTCTGATTCTGTGATTAGGTCTGTCGGCTTCAGAGATTGAACGTGATGGGTGCATTAGGTTCGTGTCTGTGATTTCTTTTGGGTAATAGGGAACTGTTTCAATTTTTTCCTTTTCTAAATTCCAGTGCAGTCAGATATTGATACATAAAAAGCGTGTTAAGAGGTATTAGTGTGACTGCCCGAAAATGGCACAGCTTCAAGGTGAAACTAGCACTTTGCCTGTTGGTTGCCGTTTTTGTCGTTATGATTCCTGCAGGAATCATCGAATCAAAACCACTACCGACAGCCAAAGGGTAAACTCATTTGAGACGTGCCGCCTCCGGATACGCGGCATAAGCCGCGTATCCGCAGCCGGCACGTCTCGAATGAGTTAATGACAATAGTCTGTTAGAGGTCCAACAACATTTCTTTTATGTTGTTGTTGTTAAAAATACTTTGCATATAACAACCTTCGGCTATAACAACGAGAATATTTGACTACCCATGCGATTTGTTGTCTGAAGCTTACCGTACATGAATTTCCATTTAGACAATGCTTCGCCACTTAAATCGAGGTAAACTGAACACCTTTATTGCCGGAACTAAGCATACACCACGCGAACACAAAAGGACCTCCCGCAGATACGAGGTTTCAGGATGCATGCCGCTTCCTGGCCTCACATATCAATATTTCGGAACACTGAAAGCTCTCTTAACCCCTTAACTGCCGGGGCAAAGTGAACGCTGCCCAGCCGCAAGAGACATAAACCCTCATGGGCCCCCGCAGTCGCGAGGGCTCATGAGGGTTTACATCTCTTGTCACTCGTATGTTCTTTATGACTATTTTCAAGTATTTTGGTCACATTTACAGTTGTGTTCTTCAATGCAAATGTCGGCAAGTGTGCAGTCGTGTTCGACGCGCAGTTCGTGTGAACACATTGAGCTTTACTTCATCCGAGACGTGCCGCCTCCGGGTACGCGGCATAAGCCGCGTATCCGGAGGCGGCACGTCTCGAATGAGCTAAGAATCTCGATCCACAAAATTGGGAGCTGCCCTCTGCGGACTTCATAACGTCATAGGGGACAGATTGACCATGATAGATCAGAGGCAATGCCAGAAAAAAACTTGTCGCTTCTATACGCCAAGCTTTTCTGAAATTGTCAGTCGATCATATCTTGCTGTAGCTTGTCAGAGCTGAATGGAGTAACATTTATTATAGTGGTCATATTTTTCATTTCTTTTTCATGTTTCGAACGATTTCAATATCTAGGCGCCATGTGCGAATAAAGCACGAGCAGTAAGCGACACGATCATCCTGTGACATATGAAACTCGTATCTGAAAAGAGCCAGCCTGCTGTAAGTACAACTTTGGTTTCTCTCTAGTATTGTGAGAGATACCAGTTTCGCGTAAACTTAACCCCTTCACTGCCAAAGATCAGGAATGAAATCTTTCAAAAACATATTTTGCGCGAAATCTGCAGAACTAAGAAAATGAAGCCAAAACTGCAACTGCAGAAACTCATGAGGTTCAAAGCCTCTTGTTATTGTTGGTGTCATCTGGCAGTGAATGGTTGCAAAAGCCATTCGCGAACATTTAGAATTAAAAAAACAACACAATTGTTGGCTCCAAATACACTTTAATAATAATAATAATAATAATACCGTTATTATATAGGTGCTTTTTCTCAAAAAGGGGAAATCGACTCAAAGCGCCGCGCCTGAAACCCAACACACACACTCACGAAACAGACAGCCATTTAAGACAAACACAGTACAAGACAAACGAAGGGCCAGTCAGCTACTGAAGTTACAGAGCTTTTGATCGCTTGTATTTGAAATTTGTAAAGTGGCCTGAGACCGGTACCAAAGTGTGGGGGGTGGGTGGGGGGGGGGGTGGGGTGGAAGAACCGGAGTACCCGGAGAAAGAACCCCCGACGGTCCGCCCGAATTAACGGTGACACTTGCCAGAGGAGAAAAGTCCAACGCCGGAACCCGGTATCGAACCGCGCACCTTTGGCATTGGTGGCAGGCGCCTTAACCACTGCGCCACGGACCGCCCCGCATGCAATGTCTGGTGCATTGACGTTTACTGCAGTGACGTAATACGCAAGTTTATTCTAATACTTAACCTTGACAAAAGCTGGCCGATCTAGAGCCAGCAGAAGAAAATCTCTCAAAACATTGACTCAGTACCGAGACTTTCGACATGACGCAGTTCTCTCTGTCTCTCTCTCTCTCTCTCTCTCTCTCTCTCTCTCTCTCTCACACACACACACACACACACACACACACACGCACGCACGCACACACACACACACACACACACACACACACACACACACACACACACACACACTAACACACACACACACACACACACACACACACACACACACACACACACACGCACACACACACACACACACACACATTCTGCTCCAGGACCGAAATCCCCAAACGTTGAAGTTGCCCCCTGAAGACTGTATTACACTTCTGGAAACAGATCGAGCGTAATAGTTCAAGGGTAGTGCCAGAATAGCTTGGCGCCTACAGGCGCCAAGCTATTCTGGCACCTACCTTGAACTACCGCGCTAGATCCATGTCTTACTGTGGTGTGTCGGGGCTGAATGAGTTAACACATACACACATTTAGCGCGCGTACAGACACACCCTGACGCACTGAGAGAAGAGCGTGCGCGCGCGTAAATTTACCATGAGCAGGTAAAGTCAACCTGACTTCACGCAAACTTTTTCACAGCTCTCTATATTTAACCCTTGACTGTCGAAAAAAAGTCAACGCGATCCAACAGCAAAATATAGATCGTGATGAACCCCCGCAGTTGCGAGGGCTCATGACGACCTATGCCTCTTGCTGGCCCCACATTACATCCATGTTCCGAGGACGGCTGAGGTTCTTTCGCTTGGAAATAACACAGATTTTATGCCGCAGCACAATGTGCCTCAACTGGCGGTTTAAGTTTAACCTCTTCGAGCACGCAATCTCCTGTACCGTAAACAGTTCCGTTGGCTGCGTGTACTTTAGGGGGTTAAACTCTATCCACTTAAAGCAAAGAGGACAATGTCAGTTCCCGACGCCTCAAGGAGTGTATCTTGCGTGATGTCACACAATTGCCGAGGGTGCGGTAATTTTTTGTTTCCGTCTGCAGGCCGGGCGTGCCAAAAACTGCAAACGTGCAGAGTAGCTACGAAACAATTTGATGGAGATGTACATGCACATCGTAAGAAAAGGAAAGTTTAGATCTATACTAAATGTGGTAAATAAGAGTTATATTTTAACACCTTCATTGCCGGGAGGAAAAGTTTTTCTTCTCATATTGTCGTTGCTATGAAGGTAGAGTCGTCTGCAGCCGCAGGGACTCATGAGAATCTATACCTCTTGCTGTTAGGGATCGGCGCATTCTTGAACGGTTTTGGCATTTGGTCGTCAAACGAACACAGATTTCAGAAACAACAATGTACGTACAGCGGCAGGGCAGGGGTGAAAATCAGAATCAAGTCAACGACAGTAGGCCGAGCCCTCTTTTACGCTGAGGAAAGACAGAAGGCTGCGCGCCTTTATAGTAAAGACTAAATGGGCCGTTTCGTTGGATTTCTCTTATCACCGCGACATGTGTCCTCGCAACAGTCGCACTGTTAACCCTTTGGCTGTCGGTAGCGGTTTTTGTCGCGATGATTCTTGCAGGAATCATCGCGACAAAACCACTACCGACAGCAAAGGGTTAATACCTGATAAGTACCTCAAAATATGAAGTGTTAATGAGACGACAACTTGCGAGCAAGAGTCGCATTTTCCTAAGAGCCCCTGCGACTGCGGTGTGGATGAATCCACAGAATGTTTGAAGTCTGTGCATTTTTATCCTTGACCTACTAACTTCTGATCTAGGAACAAACCCTCTGTTAGATCGACATCCTCAGAAGGGCCATTGTCCTCCGTGAAGAGGACATAAATTAACCCAATTGCTGCAAGTATTTCCGTCAGCTGATGTCATCAATTGGCATAGGACGTGGAGCGAGGTGTACTATAAGTTATTGGTCGCAGGGGTTTGCTACACGGACCCTTGTAGACCTGAGGGAGGTCAAAGGAACCATTGTATCCCGAAGGCCGAAGGCCTGAGGGGTACAATAGTTCCCTTGATCTCCCGAAGGCCTACAAGGGTCCGTGCAGCAAGCCCCTGTTACCAAACTTAACGTATTTGTTTTCATTTCTCCACTATTTTCGTAAAAGAAATCAAGAAGAAATCTTTCGACCTGGATCGCGCCAGATATGACTGACGTAAAAGGAATATATATTTATACTACATAATACGTAATGATGTATGGCGTCATTAAAAATCTTTCATTACGTTGCCGTCTCCAGCAGTGTCCATGTTGTTTCGAACAACACTAAGTAACTTTTTACTTTAGATCGTTTTGGTGATCATTTATAGAACAAAACTCGCATCCAAGGTGCGTCATAGAGAGGGCTAGAAGAAGTCCGCCATTTGTCGCTACAATGGTTTTTGTAGCTCAGTCACATGGTACGGTTTGCGCTAAAGGTATTGGTCGTATGACGTAGGGATGAAAACAAATACAATTTATGCACCACATAATAAATCACATACACCGATACTGACATATTTTATGGTTTAAGCCTTCGGCGGCAAGGACACATGTAACCTTGAAACCACTATGACAGTCCAACGCTGAACTCCTTCGCTACCGAGAAAAACTGAACCCCCACCCAACTGCAAGAAGTATAGATCCTCATGAGCCCCCGCAGTTGAGGATCTATGCCTCTTGCTGAAACCACTTGGTGTTCGTGTTTATGGATCTTTGACGTTGAATTTTCAATTTTCAGTGAATTCAAAAACGCAACCTGCGTCCATCAGCAGTCTATGGGTTAACCTTATTGATCTATAAATAGCATCATCAGTTTGTGGACCAAGCTGGAATCAATTATCGGTCACAAAGAGACATAGATGCTCATGTGCCCTTCGGGCTTAGTTCACTCATTTAGCTCCTGTCATGAATGATGATTATCTGCAAGAGAGACAGATTCACATCATCCCATTGCTTCAAGAGTCTATGTGACTCTATGCGTCTCTTACCATTTGCAAGAGACATAGAGTCACATCATCCCCTGAAGCTTCGATCAGGGGCTCATGCGAATCTGTGTCTCTTTGGGGAGAGAGAGAACGTTAAAGTTTAGAGCTTAACGTCTTTCGTCCACCACGAAGGTGATTAATTTTAAAGACGGGGCACCGAAAAGGGTCTGCACAAATTTTGACCCTAGATGGGTTCGGGGGGAGAGAGAGAGAGAGAGAGAGAGAGAGAGAGAGAGAGAGAGAGAGAGAGAGAGAGAGAGAGAGAGAGAGAGAGAACGCCCGCGGCACAATGCACTCGAATAAAATCAATCAGTGGCACTGATCTACATCACATATATATCAGCACTTACCACAGCGACTCCGCATCTTGCTCTGTGTTCGTGTAGGGCTCGAAGCTTGCACCATGTCATCGACGGCTCGATGGCCAACAGCGGTATTCCTATATTCGCCATGACAGTATATATATGTGTATGTAATCCCGACAGCTGGTATCTCCGACAGCTTGTAATTTGGACAAATGTTTGTTGATGTTTCGTCAAAGACCTACAGTAATGATGAGCACATGAAGGTTTTGGAACGTCTGGGCTGCCTCCCGGCGTGAGCTAGCGTAGCCCGAACTCAGTCTCTTTCGCATATATCGTCAGTATAGTTTGTCCTTCCTCCATCCATCTAAAGCCGTTCTCAAAGGCATTCCTGTACAAGCCGTGGCAGGCATTAACCCTTTATCTGTCGGCAACGGTGTTTGTCGCGATGATGAAGGAATCATCGCGACAAAAACCGCTGCCGACAGCCAAAGGGTTAACTTTTCACAAGTTCTTAACGTGTGCTACTTATGCTTCATAAACTCGTTCACTGCCGGAGAACACCATCCAACTGCCGCAAGAGGTTTAGATCCTCATCTAATCCAACAGTTAACAATTTCAGTGCCGAGAACAGCATCCAACTGCAAGAGGCATAGATCCTCATGAGCCCCCGCAGTTGCGGGGGCTCATGAGGATCTATGCCTCTTTTGAAACCACTTTGAACCTTTGACGGCTGGGGGTCTCTGACGCTGAATTTACAATGATTTCCAAAACACAGTCTGCACCTACTGGCGGGAAAGGGGATAATAATTTCATATTGTCAGTAGAAGTACATGTCCCTTGATCCACATACACGTACTGTACATAAATATTGTGATGGAATCTGTGATAGGGGACTGACTGTCAGTTGAAAACTGAAGTTAACATAACCGTTGGCCCCACCAGCTATTTTGTTAGTGTCATCTGTGGTTCAAGCCTGCCCGACTCTTGTAATCGTTTTTCAATTTATCCTATCCGTGTTGAAATAAGTAAATCATTGATCAATACATTCACAGATAAGTATCTTTTTTATACGCTGTTTTAGTGCACTGTGACCTTTTCTTCCCGTTCGGGGACGCCACTTGAGTCTTGGCACGGTTGAATAGCCACGACACGGCTTACACAGTCGAACATACGTGCAGGTCACACATGACTGAGTTCATTCCATTTTCATTCACGGTTAATTAGTTTACCACAGCCTGTTACACACTCCATTTTTCGCTACGAAAGCCAGAATAGCTTGGCGCCTATACTGAGGCGCCAGGCTATTCTGGCACCACCCTTAAACTATCGTGGTCTAGTCTCCTGACGTCTGATGAAATTTATGTTCAAAGAAAACATCCCGAAGTTCGTAATTTGACTTGATCAGGGCTCATCGTGTTTAGATCCCTACTCAAGTTTCCCAAAACGAGGGAGTTTCTGATTTTGCCGCAGTCTGTGGTTCAGTCCAAAGCTTGATACTTTTACATCGTCGCAGCCTGTACGATTATGCGTCATAATGCAAAAATTCAAGGCAGCAATGCATTGAGCGCTCGGCGACTGACAATTTCTGACAATTTACTGCCTGGACAGAGTGCAAAATACCATATAGTTGCAAAGATCCAAAGATGCAAAGATCCTCATGAACGCCCGCATCTGCGGGGGTTCACGAGGATCTATGCCTCTTGGTGGCTGCAATGGAATAGATCTGTGTTCCTTACTAGGAAATACTGTCACCACTTCAGTCTGTGATTAAAAAAAAAAATAAAAGAAAAGAAGTGTGTCAACTCTCAGGGATACGAGTTTGTATGAATTGCAATTGCAAACTGCTTTCACTACATTAAAATTGCAAACTGCTTTCACTACATTAATTTTTTTAATATTTTTTTACGGAAGATCCGAAAAAAAAAAAAAATCTAGCGGCACAAGTCGAAGTTTTGACGCACAGAACCCATTCGTTGGCCGCACAATCATGTCTCCCAGAATAATATTCAGTCCAAAGAGGTGGAAATCTTCCTTCAAACCCCTGCGAGTCTGTATCTGAAGGGTACATTTTTACAAACACACGCGTGAGCATTGCGCCGAAAGAAAATGCTGACACGTTCAAAAGAAATGTAAGACGGTCCTTTTACACGTTCTCACACTAACACGCTTCTGCTGCCTTGACAAAAATACCTTACACGGTCAATTAATTGTGTCTCGGCGGAAAGTTGTCACAGACCATTCTGCGTTTATTGCACTAAAAGAAATTGCTGACGTTGTGAAATTTTGTTTTCGAGCGCACTAGCAAGTTCTAACGCTGAAGTTTGAGAAAATTACGTGACAACAAAGTTGTCTAAGCACTCGTGACATTGTAGCGAGCATTTCAAACCGGTTTCTGTTACTCTGCACAGTCAGTTGATGAAAAGCACAAGCTATGCACAGTCAGTGTGCAGGCTCGCTTACATAATGAAAACCGACGCTCGTGTTGACTAAATTGATTCTGCGTGTCAGTCGCCGGTGTTGCGCTGGAAATTTATCACAAGGGACTGACGCTGTAGCTTGAAATTAGACACAACACTGCCTGCGAATTAGCAGCTTAGCTTGCATTGTCGAAACAAAGAGAATATAAAGTTTAACCCCTTCACTGCCTGAGAGGTGTATACGATCCAACTGCAAGAGACATAGATCCTCATGAGCCCCCGCGGTTGCGGGGGCTCGTGCGGAGGATCTATGTCTTTTGCTGACACCACTCCAGTACCCGTGTAGTGGTCGGCTGGGTCAATCGTTGGCGTTGAATCCGCATGAGATAGCCTTAGTCGCCTGCTCGGCGTTAAACCCAAATAACTAACTGTTTGGCGTTGAATGAACAAGGGTGTGAGAAAGGCAGTCTGCAAATTCTGGGATTAATTCCTGCACTGTCAGTGGGCACAGATTATGTCTACTTTCTTGAAGTTACCGGCTTGTTTGGTCTGGATTTTGAAACTTTTGTCCAATTCAGCGGGACACATGGACGTAGTCTATTACCCGCTCTCCAATAGCCATATCTCCATAGGAAGGGTTTGCTGCAAGATTAATTGGCACAGATGTAGATAAGGGTGACAAGAGGCAAAGAACCTCAGTCACGACTGAGCCCCCGCATTTGCGGGGGCGCATGAGGTTCTCTGCCTCTTGCAGTTGGAAGGTGTTCAGTCAAATATTGCCAGGATTTAAGGAGTTGATCCGGAAGGAATATTGACGTTTTTGAAATCAATAAAGTAGTATAAGATGGTCTTTGTATACAATTCGCTTGTGAAACCGCTGACAAATTGAAGTAGTTTAGTTGTAAACACAAATATCAGAGGAAACCCTAAGTCAGATTTTAATCGGCAGCTAATTCAAATTCAGCATTCCACGTACGTCCCAATTTGAGGGATACGCTTGAATGGCATCTTGTTCGTCTTGTGATCACTGCACCACAAGTAAAAAAAGGTCCTCGGGCCCAATGCGGCCGCCATGGGCCCAAATACGTTTTGCTACAGGGGTAAGGACACTTGGGACTTCAAACCTGATACTTTACATTTGAAAGTCTTCAATTCGTATTAACCCTTAACCCTTTCAGAGCCGTGATTTGAACGCGATCGAGCTGCGGGAGACGTCAGTGGATTCTCACGAGCCCCCGCAGTCGCGGGGCTTATGAGGATCTATACCTCTTTGTTCTCCGACTGGTGAGGCTGCTGTATGGCGTTGGATGGTCAAAGTTTTCAGATTTCAAAAAGAAAATTTGAGATCACTGCATGCCAGTAAAGGTGCTTAACTCATTCGAGACGTGCCGCGTATCCGGAGGCGTCACGTCTCGAATGAGTTAATTTGAAAGTTTTCGTCTTAGGCCTCGGCACTAACAATCGTGCGGCAGAGTTCAGGTGTGTGTTGACCTTGGTGCACTGCGGCGCACGGCCGTGTCGACAAACTAAAGACGTCGCGGAGTCAGTCGAAATAAGCACTGATGTCAGCACACACAAAAGATGACAAACGATATCAAGGTCACTCCTCTATTCAATCTGAGTGTAATTTAATGAATATATCCACAGTCAATCAACTGATTCACGCACAACCACTGTATCCACAACATTCACCATTTGAATAACACGAATCCGCCTCATAACTCATGTGTGCTATGTTGCCACATCTAGTTATTCGCTGTGTGGCGGCCTACACAACACAGGCCGCGCTTACAAGTGTGTCAGCACGCGCTGAGAAGATTACGATTTTTTTTTCAGTCACCGATTCAGCTAACACCTTTTAACTGCAGGAGACATAGATTGTCATGAGCCCCTGCAAGCTGCAGAGCTCAGGAAATTCTATGCTATTTTCTGACGAAACTGTGCCCAATTTATACCCTCAAAAAAAGGGAGTAGAAGGGGTTTCAGTCAAAGACTGTTCATGGAGCAGACGACGTGCGGGCGGCGCGGGCGACACGAGTCACGTGACTTCAGTGACCTGACGGGACCTGCCACTCAACCCAGGCAGGCGACATTGGCGAGGGTATGAGACTGTAGCCTACAGCGGTCAGAAACTGCATAAAATAATTAAGCATTAATAACCCTCTTGTGCATACAGTAAGGTACTGTTTACAGTACCGGTGGCCGCATGCACAAGGGAGTTAACCACACAAATGTGAGAAAAGCCACGAAGCTGAAGCATTTCATGACATCGTCCTCAGATGACAAGTATACATATTTTTTTAATTTTTTGATCAAGGATACTGCGGCGTGCACTGCGCACTTTCTATTTTCAATAATTCATTGTGAACCACCTCTCGGCGCAGCCCCTCTTTTCTGAAAGGTAAGGAGAGGTGGTGGGTGGGGGGGGGGGGTATGGGGGTGGTGTGGGGGGGGGGGTGGATGAGTGGTGTGTATGTGTGTGTGTGTGTGTGAGGGGTGGGGGGGGGGGGGTATTAAGGACTTACTACCATGGATTCACAACGAATACTATTTTAGTTGCGATTCACCATTTCACAAACCACGTTTTACAATGGAAAGAGTCGATGAAAACAGAGTCCCGCTTTCCATACCTCTTTTCTCTGTGCATGAACAAACGAACAACTTGGGAAAAATAAACTGGGACTGTGGGAGGGGCCGGGCTAGGGGTGGGAGGTGGTATGTGTTTTTGAGTTGAATTTACAGTTTACAACAAACTTTCACGCGTTTCACGACATAACCAGGACGTTTTCAAGATATTAATATGTTGGTTGTTACGTCGTGATGACCGGGACGAGACTCGATCACGAATCATTAGTACTGGAAAAAAACGCCAATCACACATAGCGATTTTAGGCCCACTCCCCCCCTACCCCCCCCCTCCCCCCCCCAACCCCCCTACTCCCGCCGGCCTTTTCTGCCGAGAAAGAGCGCGCTCCATTGACATCAATGGGACGCTCTCTTCTCAGCGGGTGAAGGAGATCGTTGCTGTGCTTACAAGGTCGGACCGCCGTACAATCCAAGCATCCAAGCTGCATGAGCCCTATGCTTATATCTGCGCCGGACGCTAAGCAAGGTGCTCCGTTATAGCGGAGCACCTTGCTTAGAGGCTAGGGCAGGTATAAATTAACTCATACATCTCACCTCCGGACCTCAACTTTAGGATACAAATATGATTGAGCCGATCTAGCTCTACCATAATACATTAACCCTTATACATTCTCATGCGCCCCTGCAGCCTGCAGGTGCTTATGAGACTCTATGCCTTTAGGATCATACTAATTAAATGAACAGCTGTCGAGAGTTACTACCTATTTAACGTGTTTTATTTTAACGTACTAGGAGTGAAGGGGAAGGGTTCGGAAGGGGGGGAGAAGGGTTGGGGTGGGGTGGGGGGGTGGGGGGGGGGGGGTAAATAAGTCCGCAAAGCTGTATATCATTGAACACGCGGCAAATATTTGAGACGCTGTCACCCCCACAATGCAAACGTGACCTCGGATTTGCGGGCTTGGGGGACATTAAGCAATGGGTGCTCGGGCCGGCTTCAGCCCGCTAGTGAAGGACGGGCGTGTCTGTGCGTGGGGCAACAGCGGCTAACGACGGCCCGAGCAACCTGTCCTTATTGGACAGCCCTAGATAAGCCGGGAAAGCTGTTGATTCGTTTGACATTGGCACTAAATAATGTCCCAAAGGCAACTTGTATGTTGAGGACCTGTTTAAGCCTTGGCTGTCGGTAGCACTTTTGGTCGAGGTGATTCCCTGCGGGAATCACCTCGACCAAAAGCGCTGCCGACAGCCAAAGGGTTAAAGAGAAAATATCCAAACATTGTGTACACGTCTAGCAAAACGGAGACTCATTTTGATGGTGTAAAAATGGGGCACAAATGTTTTCTGTTCAGATGAACTGCAATACAGTGCCAACACAGTGTCATTCTAATCTCCAAGCAAACTTTCATGTTCGCTTGCTGGGCAAAAATGAAAGAAGGAGAGAAACAGCTAAACTACCCTCGAACCCATCAACCAATCGACTGCCAAACGCACGAAGAGAAAGAAAGAAAGAACGAAAGAAAGAAAGAAAGAAAGAAAGAAAGAAAGAAAGAAAGAAAGAAAGAAAGAAAGAAAGAAAAAAAAAAAAAGAACGAACAAGCAAGCACGCAAAAAAAATAATTATATAAAAAAATTAAAGACAAAAAAACAGAGAGAAAGAAAAAAAAACGAAAGAAAGAGACAAAAAAGAAAAAAAAACCAAAAAAAACAAACAAAACAAACAAAACAAACCCGAAAAACAACAACAAACAAACACGCAAACAAAAACAAACCAATATACGAGCACAAACAAACAAACAAACAAACAAACAAACAAACAAACAAACAAACAAACAAACAAACAAACAAACTAACAAACAAACTCAGTTCTTAATGCGAGTTGAAAAGCAAAGTGAAGAATTGATCACAATGAGTTACTTTGCCTAAGCGCGCGCAGGCGTGTAAGAAAACTACTGAACTGCACTGCAACTTTACTTCGTAAAAGAGAGAAAGACAATCAATGAATCGATGAAACTTTATTTTACAACGGTAAAGATATTAACAATGCCAGAGAGAGAGAGAGAGAGAGAGAGAGAGAGAGAGAGAGAGAGAGAGAGAGGGAGAGAGGGAGGAGGGAGGGAGAGAGAGAGAGAGAAAGAGAGGGAGGGAGAGAGGGAGGGAGGGAGGGAGGGAGGGAGGGGGAGGGAGGGGGGAGGGAGGGAGGGGAGGGAGGGAGGGAGAGAGAGATGAGAGAGAGAGAGAGAGAGAGAGGAGAGAGAGAGAGAGAGAGAGATGATGATGATGATGAAACGTTTTTATTCAGGATAAAAATGTTTTAGGCATAGCAATGCCCCCCCCCCCCCCCACCACCAACACTCAGAGGAAAAAAAAAAATAGAACTAAAAAATAAAAAATAAATATATAAATATATACACAGGTATGAACCTGACATGTTAATGCAGAAGTCGAGCTATTACATAATCTGCAGCAACAGTAGAAGAGTATTAGGTAATAGGAAACTTGTCACTAACTATACGAATAGTAGCATAAGGGAGCCGAACATACTATTACTTCTGAAGTAAATATTTATGGAGGCGATCTTTGAAGACGCTAATCTTACAAATTGATTTCAGGTGTGGAGGTAACATATTCCACGCTTTAGCGCCTGAAAAAGACAGACTGGTTTTACAGATGTCTAATCTAATTTTTGGAAGGTGGATCGAACTATTTCTCGTGTTATTTCTATTATTGTCGGAAAATAGAGTTTTTAGATAGGGTGGGGCTTTTCCGTGCATGATCTTGTGCAGTAGAACACAGCGATTAAATTTAAACTGTTTCTTCAATGTTAGTAACTTGAGAGATTTTAATTTTTCTTCAGTCGAAATAAGACCGGGAAGTATTAATTTAATGCCCCGGCGATACAAGGAATTAACTTTTTTTGATGTGAACTTCGCTGCATCCATCCCAGACGGTAGAACTGTAGTCACAATGCGTTTTGATATGCGCATGGAAAAAGAGTTTACGGATATCAGTATTAACTATATGGCGTAGTTTTGATAACAGGAACATATTTTTGGAGATTGTTTTGCATATTGAGTCAGTATGCGGCTCCCAGCTTAATTGGTTGTCCACTATAACGCCTAATAAGCGATGCCTAGTTACTTGTTCAACAAGCTGTCTATCTAAGGAGAGTGTTAAAGGTGGTAGGCCATGCTGGTGTTTCTGACGTGTAGTAACTAACATGCCCTTTGTCTTTGGAATACTAATAATCATGTGATTATCACTGCACCAGCCTGCTACTTCATCAAGACTTTGTTGGAGTACCTTATTAACGGTTGCGATATCTTTATCAGATGTGTGTATGGTCGTGTCATCTGCGAATAGATCGCAGTTTGCGTCTAAATGAGATATGCACAGTGGCAGATCATTGATAAATAGATTAAATAATAAGGGCCCTAGAATATACCCCTGTGGAACACCGCAAGTTACTAAACCATCAGAGGAATATTTGCCATTTAGCAGTACTTTCTGTGTTCTGTCCCTGAGATAGGAAGATATAAAGGAGACAGTATTTGAGTCAAAGTGATAGAATGGTAGTTTTTTTTATAGTAGGATAGAGTGGTTGACAAGATCAGAAGCTTTTTTCAGGTCAAGAAAGATTGTACCTGATACTTTACTGTCATTTATGGCAGAGAGCCATTTATCAATTAAATGATTGAGGGCAGTTTGGCACGAATGTAGAGGTCGAAATCCTGATTGTGCTGCAGTTATCAGATGGTTTTGCTCCAGAAAGTTTAGAAGATGAGTATGGATATTTTTCTCGAGCGTTTTTGAAATACAGGATAATATGGAAATGGGCCTGTACTCATTTAGGTTGCATAAATCTCAGTTTGCTTTTGGGAAGCGGGATTACCTTCGCTTTTTTCAGCTCGTCGGGAAAAACGTTATGTCTGATCGATAAATTATAAATAAAGGTCAGGGATTCGACGACGTAGGGCAGAGATAGTTTTAAAATTTGACTATTAATACCATCTGGACCGCAAGACGATTTGTTCTTTAAACTGGAAATAGATTTGCCTACATCTAGGACAGTCATAAGCGGTACTAAAAATAGGCCACAGGCTCTCTGTTGACTATGGTGACGTAGTTGATGAGAGCAAGTGTAGTTTACAGGGTTAGGTGTATTTGACTTCGCCAGAGTTTGAGCAACATTTATGAAGTGAGCGTTGAACGCATCAGCAGTAAGATCGGGCGGAATATTAGGCGATCGTTTACTGTTACCTTTGGTGAAATTGTTTATTACTTGCCAGACTGAACGGATGTCTTTGCCGTCGGCAATAATTTGTTCTGCATTTTGCCTCTGTGCTTTACGAACTAGATATTTGACATGGTTTTGCTGCTTCTTGTATTCAGTAAATTTCTTGTCTCGTTTTAATTCATCTCTTACTTCCATTGCTTGTTTTATCGCACCAGAGAGCCATTTTGGCATAACAGGATATTTGACGCGTTTGATGCGCTTAGGCGCGTGTCTATCCAGAACGGCGAGAAACAGCTCGTACCAGCGTGACAGGGCATCGTTAGGGTTTTGCAGTTTTGTATATCATAAAATGGTACTAAAGATAGGTCATATAAAAAAGCAGTTTGGTCGAATTTTTTAAAACATCTAAACATTATGGTAGTGTGTCCTTTGATTGACTATTTAGCTAACCTAACAGACAACGTAAAACAAACAGGAAAGTGATCACTAATGGAAATATTAGGTACGCTAACATTTTTTACAACGCTGACATTTGTGCTATATACATGGTCTATCAGCGTTGAAGATGAGGAAGTCACTCTAGTAGGTGACTGGACAAGCTGTTTCAACCCTAAAAAATTCAACATGGATCTCCACGAAGTGTGTCCTTGCGTTTGCAAGTCTATGTTGAAGTCTCCCAAAATATGTACATCACCTTTGGACTCCTGAACCACATCCATCATTAACACAAACTCGTCCTGCCAGGAGGCTAAGGCCGCTGGGTTTCTATATACAAAACCTATAAGAACAGGCGAGGACTTAGTCGTTTTAACTTCTAACCACATGCACTCTATATTAGGGGATTCTAAATCACAACGCCTCTTTACATAGTTGTTGATGGAATTGTGTACGTACACTGTAGGCCAGTATGTCCGGGGGCAGATGCATCTCGCCTGAGAATGGAGTAATTGTATATAGCTATGGCAAGGTCACTAATGTTAGCTGTTAGACGAGATTCCGTAAATCCAAAAATGTGAAATGGTGAGGACTGGTTTAGGAGAATAGTTATATCTGGTATTTTGTGACAAAGGTGATACACATTAAGATGACCGATATTTAAAAAATGAATGCTGTTGCCACCTGTTGACATATTAAAAGGGAACGTATAGATAGTCAAGCAGAACAAAGCAAAAACAATAATAACAACAAATACAAAAATAAACAAAAACAAGAAAATCAATGTGTGGGCTGAAGAAAAAAATCGTGTAAACACCTAGCATGTAATTACACAACATAAAGTGTCTAAGTATCCAATTGGTACTAGAGGATTCCAATAGTCAAGAGCTGTAGGCGGTTCAAACAAACTATCACACGCTCAAACAATCTTCACACGTGACTGCTGGCGGTGACTTGCGCAATCACAGCAGACAAAACGCGGTCAATACAATCCGTCACTCCTTTGTTTAGATTAGCTGTGTCGCCAACTGATAAACCACTCGAGTATTGAATTGTTTTAGGCACAGACGCAATGGTTAGCTTTTCTCCGGAAAGCAGGGATAAGCAAGGTTGTCAAGCAACGCAATAAAAGTCCACCGTGCTCTATGTTATAGTCCAGTCACAGGTTTAATCAATCCAGACCAAAAAGGTGACTGCCAAGCGTGTAATATGCAAAGAAGTACCCAACGGAGAAAGAAACACGCTTAGAAAAGACGGGTACAACACAATTTATTAATATTTCGGGTAAATACCCTTTGTCAAAATAGACAAACAAACAAACAGAGAGATTAGCCGCTACTTATCTTCATTGGCAGAAAGAATGTGGCAACTCAATGTTGCCACATTCTTTCTGCCATTGAAGATAAGTAGCGGCTAATCTCTCTGTTTGTCTATTTTGACAAAGGGTATTTACCCGAAATATTAATAAATTGTGTTGTACCCGTCTTTTTTAAGCGTGTTTCTTTCTCCGTTGGGTACTTCAGTCACAGGTTTGAAGATAGGTCCCTTTGGGTCCATGCAACACCATACGTAGTTGTAATAGTTACCGTGTACGAAATAGCTCAGGCGGTTAAACGTCGGAGCAGGAGAGCGAAGGGAATCGCCGGGTCGTGGGTTCGAATCCCGTCCCGGCCCCGGTAGCTGGACTCACAATCCAGGGGAAAAAAAAACCGGATTTGTTCAATAGCATGTCCGTTGAAAGGTCCTGGTAAATCAAAGTGGCACATTTGGAGTGCGCCTGAGTTGATCAGTGTTCAGGTCGTACTCCATAGGCAATAGATTTCCCTGTCCCCCATAACCCGCCCGTCAGGGCCGTCCATGACCACCTCGGTGCTGTGGACGTTAAACCCGAACTAACCAACCAACCGTGTCACATTCGTGGTATAAATGAGACGTCATGCAAGTCTGTGATAATAAGTTTATGCAAAAGCAAACCACCTTGTCAATCTAAAACGTCATAAAAAGTCTGTATGTCTGAAAGTCTATGTTTACTATTAAAAATAAAGCAATGGATGACATCATCCTCCACTCCAAATATCAGATCAGTGCTGAGATTGTGTCGAAAAGACTCTCACAACAGTTAATAGAAAACGTTATGAAGAGTCTCTGTCACACAATCTTGTATCGGCATGGTTTCATTCGCTAAATCATTGTTTATTATTGTGTCGCAGTGACTCACATAAAATCAAGCTTAGATCAGAAGAGTCTCTGTGACACAATTCTGTATCAATATAGTTTCATAACCTAAATCATGGTTTCCATTGTGTCGCAGCGACTCGGCACACAACGCCAAGATTCATTAGTGTTAGGAAGAGTCTCTGTGATACAATCTTGTATCAGCATAGTTTGAGAGAACAATGAACAATGAACAATGAACAATGAACCTTTATTTTCCAACGGTAGAAGTTATTGGTAACAGGACCAGTTTTCAAACTTGCCGTTGCTACATCTACTACATAAGTGACATAGACATGTAAACATACACATACCACACACTGCTGCATGCACTGCTACATTCGCTCACGCACGCACGCACCACGCACATACACACACACATACCCACACACGCACTCAGGTACGCACGCATGCACATCGCAACCCGCGCATGCACGCACGCACACACACACACACACACACACACACACATGTACACCGCAATTCAGTACGCATGCACACACGCACGAACACTCACACACACACACACACACACACACACACACACACACTTACACACGCACGCACTCAGGCACATACGCACAAAAACAAACACACGCTCTCGGACACGCACTCCAGACATACCTACCCGCATACGCGTACGCACAAAAGTATAAAATGAGTAAAAATACAAAGTAAAGCAATAAACAAAGAATCATTAAGTACATTAAAGTTCATACAGCAAGGGCAAATATGAATGCAGGTGCTATCTCCCCCCCCCCCTCTCTCTCTCTCTCTCTCACGCCGACACACACACACACACATACACACACACACAGCATGCACGCACGCGCACACACACACACACACAGAGTCACACATACAGTACACACACACACACACACACACACACACACACACACACACACACACATACGCGAGCGCGCGCCCAACATATCGAGCACACACATATGAAGGCAAAAACATTATACACAGTACATGCAGTATTCAAAGGTACTCTTTGGCATTCAAATATTATGGTACGGCTATGGGAAAAAGGGACTCTCTCTCTCTCTCTCTCTCTCTCTCTCTCGCACACATACACACACATACACACACACATACATACACACACACACACACAAGCACGCACATGTACACATCTGAACACACGTGTAAGTTATCCCAATACTGTAATGATTTGATTACGTCAGAGATTCTAGGTGTTTGAAGAGGCTGTCCCTATATGAGGTGAGCGTCTTTGCGTTTCTAATTTCTGCAGGAATAGAATTCCAGAATGAACTTCCCGAGAATGACAAGCTGGTTTTGAATAAATCAATACGCGGCAGGGGTACTTTGAATTGTTGTCCATGTCTAGAAGCTACAGATGTCCGTTCTGAGAAAAAAGAACTCAAGTACAGTGGACATGATTGCTTGTACAGCTTGTACATCAATACACCTTTATTGAACTGAAAGTGCTGGGATAGAGGGAGAATTTTTAAAGTTTTAAGCTTTTCGTCAGTTGAGAGTTCGGGATCGGGAAATATAAGCTTAGCAGCTCTCCTATGTAGGGAGTTCAGCCTCTTCAAATGTACATCACTAGAACCATCCCACACTGTTGATGCATAGTCTATGTGCGACTTGACATGAGCATTGTAGAAAAGAAGACGCGTATCTGTGTCAGTAATTGTTTTCAATTTTGACAACATATACAGGCTTCTGGAAACTCTTTTGCACACATTATTAATATGCAGTTGCCATTTAAGCTGATCATCTATAGTGACCCCCAAGAGGCGGTGGTGTGATACTTGCTCAATTGGGCTGCCGTTTATAGACAGACTAAGAGAGAGCGGGCATAGCTGGTGCTTTTGACGTGTGGTTATAACCATGCATTCTGTTTTTGACGGATTTAGGGACATGGAGTTGGAATGACACCAGTCGGTGACCTCGCGCAGGCTTTCCTGCAGACGCGTGTTAATTGCAGCTACATTTTTGTGAGGAGTGTGTAGTGTGCAGTCATCAGCAAACATGTCACAAGAAATATCGCGGCAACTAATATGTAGTGGAAGGTCATTGATAAATATGCAGAACAGCAATGGCCCGAGGACAGAGCCCTGAGGCACGGCGCTTTTGACGTGACCATACGAGGAGTAGGATCCATTTAACAGTACTCTTTGCTTCCTTCCGCTTAAATATGAAGTGAACAATGAGACAGCACCTGCATTGCAAAGATATGCTTGAAGTTTTGACAAAAGAATGTTATGATTTACAAGGTCAAAAGCTTTCTTAAAATCAATAAAGATCGACCCAGTTATTTGGGAGTTATTTATGGATGCTAGCCACGCATCAATAAGTCTTGTTAGTGCCGTGTGGCAAGAATGCTTGGGGCGAAAGCCGGACTGAAATACGTGCAATAGACTACGACTCTCCAAATATTGATAAAGGTGTTTGTGCACGTGTCTTTCAAGAGGTTTGGAAAGGCTGGATAATATTGAGATGGGTCTATAGTTATTAACATCAGACAGATCTTTTGATTTAGGCAAAGGGATAACCTTGGCTTGCTTCAGTTCTGATGGAAATATATTTTGTTGGATGCATAAGTTATAAATATACGTTAACGATTCTACTGTATAGGGAAGGGACAGTTTCAGGATTTTAGGACTGATCTCGTCAGGTCCCGATGATTTTTTGTTTTTCAGTGACCCGATCAGTTTTCCTACTTCATACACAGCTAGAGGCGGTATAGAGAAGGGGGGTTTGTCCTTAGTCTTCTGCTTACAGAAGTTAAGCAGGGACTCCGGGCATGTGTAAGACGTTTTTCCGCTTGAGGGTATGATTGACTCGGCAACAGACAAAAAATGTTTGTTAAAGATGTCTGCAGTAATACTAGAAGGAATGGCTGACGATTTCTTGCTGTTACCTCGGGTGATGAGATTAACTGCGCGCCAGAGTGCGGCAGTATCTCTGTCTTCTTTAATCATTCGTTCAAAGAGAGACTTTTGAGCCCTGCGTACCATAGACTTGACACGGTTACGTTGTTTTTTGTATTCGTTAAATAGCTTGTGTCTTCTTAAGTCATTTCTCAATTTCATAGCTTCAATTATTCCTTGCGTTAGCCAAGGCGGTAACGTGTGGTTTTTTACCCGCTTTTGCCGTAAAGGGGCGTGTTTGTTAAGTACTCTTGTAAAGAGTCGATACCAAATAGTCAGAGCCTTTTCAGGGTCAGTTTCGTTATTAACGACATTAAATGGTGTTTGATCAAGGTCTGCTAGAAAAGCAGACTGATTAAACTGTTTAAATGAGCGGTATGTTATAGTTGTGTGCCCGTTCTTACGATGCACTGGCAGTTTTGTTGACCAGGAACACACAGTAGGAAAGTGATCACTGATGCTGAGGTCAGGAACACTAACATTGAACACACTAAGGGGACGGTTGGTGTAAATGTGATCAATGAGTGTTGCGGTTGTTTTTGTGATCCTAGTAGGGGCCGAAACTAATTGTTCTAAGCCGGTTTGTGTGGTGATGCAATCCCACGCGGTATGGGGCTTTAACATATCTATGTTAAAGTCGCCTAGTAGCAACGCATCACAGTTAGGTAGGCCAACTTTTTCTACTGCATGCAAGAAATCGTCGTACCATTCAAACTTGGCTGTGGAGCTATGCATGTCGGAAGTAATAAAGTTAATCCGGTATAGGGCTATGCCGGTTATAGCTAACCTCGGCATAGACCCGCTCAGAATTTCGCATGCACAACACAGTTTTAGTGGCGCAATAGCTATGCTGATGTTGATTATACATAGTCCGGGGCCACACCTCGAATGCGCATGTGTAAACGTACAGAATATGCACTTCCTTCTGCTTTGTTGACATTCTGTGTATCTCTTCGCATAATACAATCGTAGCAAGCATGGATCAAGAAAAGTCAAACTTAAAGAGAAATAGAAAACCAAATTGGGACGCAGGAGAAATCCAGGCACTGCTGACCGAGTTACAAATAGAGGGGAGAGGGTTGTTTGCGGCGATTACGCCGCAGAACACGGTGGCGATGAAGAATGCAAGATGGAAAAGGATAGCTGGCATAATAACAGCACGTGGCGTGGCTGTTAGAACAATAGACGAAGTCAGAGCAAAGTGGAAAGCACTTAAAAGGAGGTGATAGACAAAGATGCAGGGGCACGAATGACAGGAGGAGGCAATAGATATTAAAAATAAGTTGAGCACCCCCCCCCCCTTTTCCCTTGAAAACTGATTGCTCCGACCCTAATAGGGGTTGCTTTAAAATATTTCTGTGCCAAACTCACCTGCACATTGATTGAGTGATAGTTCTTTCTGTTGACGAACTCGTGTTCATTTTCCACCGGTGCTTGGATCCTTATTTGAGTTCCATCAACAGCGCCAATACTGTTTGGAAAGCCATTGCGTTGAAAAAAGATGCGTTTTGTTACATCGGCTTCTTCTTGTGTTGGCATTGTAATCCATTGTGGCACTCGTCTGCAGAGAGCTTCAGTCACCCTTGTAACAATTCGGCTAATTGTTCGGACTGATGCACACCAAGAAGCTCCCCACAATCATCTTGAAACACACCCTTTGCGTAAAATCTTAGTGTTGCCATCACTTGAAGCAAGGGAGGTACAGTGCCGAGTCGATTCGAAACTTCTATCTCGTCCTTCACCTCATCTGTTATCTTTATAATGTCTTCACGTCGAAAACGAAATTTTGTATACAGTTCCACATCATCCATTGCGTCAAATGGATTTGTCCTGTCCCGAAAAATCCTCTCACGCCTCAAATTTCGCCGACGTCCGTGAATGTACAACCACAACAACGCCATCTTGGAATAGTGTTAAACCGACCTCAATGAGCAACATAACTTATGCCCGGGAAAGGCCGGCATAGGGCACCGGAAATAGACTAAGCTTTGCTTATGCATACCAAATACTAACCTCGCTATTTCGGCATTGCGCTAAACCGGCATAACAACGCTATTTCTTCCGACATGCATACGGCCCCTGATGGGTTACGATAACAAAAGCCGATGAAGACGGGTTTAGTTTTTGGAGCCCTAAATTCCAACCAAATGCACTCAACTTCCGGAGTTTCTATGTCCTCACGCCTTTTTACTAAATGTTGGACTGAGTTATGGATGTAAACGGCAAGCCCAGTCTGACCAAGTACACGAGGGTCACGTCGAGTGATGCTAAAGTTAGGTATGTGAACGGCTTCATCGCTTATGTCGGAGTTAAGTCGCGTCTCACTAAGACCAAACAGGTGGAATGGTTCAGACGAGTTTAGAAAAACATTCAAATCGGCCACCTTGTTAAAAAGATGGTAGATGTTCAAGTGACCAGTTTGAAGGCTTCCGTGTGTCTGAGCATTATGGGTCATGTTGAATTTTAACTTTCCCAAATGAAGTGCAACACAATACAAAAAATATATAAACAGAGGGAATAGGGAATAAAGTTTCAATGCAGTAAAGCGCGGCTGAAGTTATAGCACCTCGTATCAAAACGTCACAAATGGTGTCCAACACAGCGTTATCAAATGAAGATCGCTTTTGATTAATAGTGTATCCACGTATTAATGCTGCGCAAGCTGTCTAAATAAATGAACAAATGGTGTAGCCTGCGATGTGAAGTATCGTAGGCTGAACACTTGAAACCGTACTGTCACAATGAAAACTTAGCGGAGCTTTGGTAATCAAACCAGGCGAGAAAATCACAGAATTTGAGGCACACAGTCAATCACTGCTTTGGAATAAATCACAAGCGAACGCAGAAGAACCGTATATAAAGAAGCACACGTAACACTGACGTAATAATGAACTGCCTCACACACCCACGGTGAAATCTGCGAAGCACAACGGCGAAGGATCACTGATCACACGACACTGAATTACCAACCGCGTAAGTAGCTGACGTATCCATTGGCACCATTCGCTGTGGGCACCTGGCATAACTGGTGGTACGGTGGCAGACTATTAACCGGATAAGCAGATACACTGGTTGCTGGGCGATGATTCGACCACACACCATGGCAACCATCCGGGTACTGTGGTTGTTGCCAGGGTGCTGCAGTTGAAGAGTTGGTATGTATTTGCAGCAGATGATGGTACTGGAGTTGCTGCCAGTCAGGAACCGGCATGAAGGGCATCTGTTGTAGATGTTGCTGCTCCTGTTGTAAATGTTGTTGCTGCGCCTGTTGTAGCTGCAGCTGCTCCTGCTGTTGAAGTTGTTCATGGTCCTGTGGTTGAGGCTCCTGGCGTAGAGGTAGTTGTACTGGTGATGTGGGACCAGCAGAACCGGATACAATAGTGTCAGAAGTGGAAGTGCCACTCTGTACATTCAAGCTACCACCAGCTAAGGCCTCTGAGTAGAGTTTCGTCTTAGTGGTCGCCTGAGAGCTTCTGTGCTGGTGAGTAATTGCATCAGCCTGGTTGACAGCTGGACCACCGTACTTGATATTGCCGGCAAGCCTCCGGGTTCCCACGTGGGATGGATGAATGGGGTCAAGTCGGCCTTTGTTGTCCACACGGTACAGCGCCTTCCGGGGAAGACCGCTTGGGGCTAGGAACACGCCCGCATTGTCAACAAAGATAGCGCGCATCTTCTTTGCCACGTGGCACAGATTTGCGTTGGAGGGGGAAATACGTTGGTTAAGGCGAGAGTTTTTCCCCTGGGCAGCAGGCAAGATGGATGAGGCCTGGATGCTTGCTTTGGGGAACACGCCTTTGCAAGAAGTGACCAGTCTCTCCCACTGCTGACTGGTGATTTCATGCGTCTTGCAATCGTTCACCCCTACGTGGAAGGTGACCAGTTGGACGCGGGGTGACTGCGGCTGCTGCTTGAGCCAGTCAGTCAAGTGGGAGATTTGCAGGCCGGATATTGAGATGACCTGTACCTTTTCGCCCTGGTACATGGTCATCTTCTCTCCCTTGAAGTTTCGCACGACGGAGTCCCCGATGACGAGCGTGGTTGTGTCTACCTCTACGTTGTGATCAAAGACCCGCTCGCACGGAAGAAAGTCCTTGCGCTGCTGCTGGCTCCCGGCAATCCGATTACCGTCCCCTTGCCGCTGGCCAGGCTGAGACGGCCCGCTCCCCTCACGGTGGCTGTCTGCGATAGGGGAGGCAACGTTGACCGTAATAACCGCACTCCCTGGGGCTTGCTCTTTCTGGCTACTCGGAGGGTTGTTCTTAGGAACGGTAATCCTTACTGGGATCACATCACCAGCTGTAGTGGACACAGGCTTCATACTAATGATTGTATCACTGTTTACGGGCATAGAGCCTTCAGGCGTTGTTGACACTAGTAGTTGGGGGGTTTGGCCAGAGGCCAGAGGTAGCCCTTGTTCAGAGTTCAGTCTTTGCAGAGTGTCGTCGACGAGACAGTGAAATTCTGCCATGTTTGTCATTTGATCATGTAAGTGGGACATCTTGCCACACATACAAGACTCTAACATCCGGAGGTCATTTGCCATCTTCACCGCGGACTCGCACACCTTACTGTCAATCTGCTTAATATTTAGCATAGTGACAGTTCTCAGCTGACACAACTCTTGATGGAGAGCCTCGACGGCGGCCTGGCTGTTGCAGAGTTGGGTCTGCAGCTTTAGGATGATAAGCGGCTTTTCGTCTCGGACACCGGACACCACCAGCTCGCTATAATCAGAATCCACCTGAGTGCACGAGACGGGTAACCCGGGCGAGGTCAAGTCCTCGGTGGTGACGTCACCCGTAGACGCCACTTGGGTAACAATATGGCTGACAGGACTTGGTGTGGAGGGGGCAGGTTCGGGTGTGGAGGGGGTAGTGGCAAGGGACTGACTGGCAGGAACATCAGAGTGATCAGAGAGGGTGGAGTGGAGATCATCCCGTAGATGTGGCCCGCTGGAGGAGGGGTGTGGGATGGAGGGCGGGGTAGGCGGGCCGTCACTGGTCATGTCACTCACAGCGCTGACGGTGGTCACGGTCAGAGGCTCGGGGACAAGATTAGCGGAGCTGTTCCGAGGGTTACAGGACTGAACAATCGGCGATAGGGAGGTAGAGTCGTCAGCCTCCAATCCGATTAAGGGGAGGGATGAGTCCAAAATTGCCCGAGGAGGGGTGTCTGGGAATGATACTATCGGGGAGATGGTGGGATCGCATGACTGGTCACGCGGCATGTCAACAGGGACATTGTCAGCAGGGTCTGCGCAGCCGTCTTTCAGCTGTTGTACGAATGTACACAAAGAGTCATATTCGCTTAGGACCCACGTGTCCTTGTTGTGTCCCTGAATGAGACAGGTGCCGCCAGTCTTGCGACGCACGTGGAAGTAGAGGGTGATGGTGATTTTTGGTTTTGCTCTCCCCCTGATTTGTATGAATGTTTTTCCCAAGTCATCGGGAATGTCAGGATTGGAACAATCCAGGTAGGAGTCACCACACTCTACAGGTTCATTTCTGGCGTCTGTGTCCCTCCAGACTACAGTGTAACCGCCTCTTGCCTGGAGCAGGTTGACGTAGCGGTGGTAGAGGGCAGTTCGCCAGCGCTTGAGGGTGATGACGCCATTGGGGCCGTTGCTGTAGAAACGCGTTTGCTGGCCGCACGCAGTGTCCTTTAGCACCGGGTTTTCTCTCTTAAAGGGATTGGCGAGGGTGGGGTCTTGCGTCACGACACTTAGAGAGAGGGATGAAGATGCCATCGCGACTCGGACTTGGTGGTATGCTGTAACCGGGCACTCAGCGCCAACTTTAGAAAGTTAGAAACAAGGGTAGGTGTGGAGGTGGGATCAGCAAACATTGTGACACCCCTCAGGAAGTGCCAGCGTGTCTGCAGGGCTGACAGGAGTGGAGTCTGGTGGAGACGATACAGCATCGTGTCACAGAGTCAGTAAGCCGAAAAGCAAACATTGGCTGCTTAGATCTGAAGTTCAGCAATAGACTGCTCTAGTCACAGTCTAACTCCTCACAGTTACTGACAGTGCAAGGGATGAAATATATAATTGAACGAAAAATATAGACAATGGCAGGCGTAAGTTCTACTATATTCAATGAGTTCCAGAAAACAAAGTGGATGACGATGCGTTCAAAATTACGAGAAGAATATCGTAAAGTGATAGTTCGTATGATCGGATTTACCTTGCACGACGGACAAAGACTGGCTTCAGTCTGGGCACAACTCGCATCACACGTACACAATATGATATCATCCGGGGAAAATAGTGTGCTTTGTCCTGCACACTTCTCACACTCACAACACAAGCATTAGGATATCCGTGTGATGATAGTTAGTATGCACGTCCACTGGAATAATGTTTAAAAAGTATAAGAAAGTCCACAGCTTACATAGAAAAACACATAGTACACAGTATATCAAGCAATCCAAAGCGTCACGGTTGGCTGCACGACGGAGCTAAGACTTACACGTCTTACCCCGCCGGCGGCTGGAGGAGAGAGAGAGAGAGAGAGAGAGAGAGAGAGAGAGAGAGAGAGAGAGAGAGAGAGAGAGAGAGAGAGAGAGAGAGAGAGAGAGAGAGAGAGAGAGAGAGAGAGAGAGAGAAATGAAATGAAACTTTATTTTCCAAGGATAAAAGAATAGGTGCGCAGACCTTTTTTCATTCTTGTCCTTGCTACAAACTACATGAAAACACACACGCACGCACACACACACACACACACACGCACACACACGCACGCCGGCACGCACACGCGCTTGCACACACTCACCCACACACGCGCACACGCACACACACGGAAGTACGTAAATCAGAGTTAGGTCAGACCCCGCTACGGCTCAAACATTGGATTAAAGGCCGGGACAAACGTGGTATCGTGATGTATGTCCGGGGCCTTCAACCGACGCCCGCGTCAGACGAAGCACAGTTCCGACCCAAGTCTGGCTAATATGCATTACATACGGTACATGAAATACTACTACATAATAAACACACTTATAGCATACATTGCACACTGATAAGACTACAATCGGTACATTGAACGCAAAAACTGTAAGCATAAACGTCAAGATTATCTAGACGTTTTACTTCCTCCTGACTAACCCAACACACACATACATGCACGCAAGATGCGCGCACGCACACACATACACACACACACACACACACACACGCGCGCGCACACACACACACACACACACACATGCACGCACACACCAGCATAAACAAATATGCACGCACACACTGTTCCTCACACATGCACGCAGACACATACACACGCGCCCACACACTGCATGTTTAATAACAGTCATTATTCAGAACGCAGTAGTCGCGTGCGCTTTGTTCGGCGGCTCAATTAAGTGCCGGAATAGTCTTGCCTTGAAGGTGGACAATGAAGATGCTTCGGTATTAACGATTAACAAGGGAAGTAACAATTTATATCGTTTCGACGTTTTGAGTCGTGATTTGACTGACTGGGTTGTGTCCCGTTGCCAAATTGTTGACTACCACTGAACTCTGCCAAAGGATTCGTTAACTCATTCGAGACGTACCGTCTCTGGATATGCGGCGTAAGCCGCGTATCTGGAGGCGGCACGTCTCGAATGAGTTAACTCGTTCACTGCAAGGGGTATAGATCCTCATGATCCCCCGCAGTTGCGGTCGTATCGGTCGTATGCTCGTTTGTTTGTGTGTGTGTGTTTTTGGCGGGGCTCAAGGGGGTCTATGCCTCTTGCTGAAATCCACTTTGCGTCTATGTTTCATGGACAGCTGGAGATTTTTTATTTGGAATTTACAATGATTTCAACTGCTGAAACTTGGTCTCAGAACGCTGGCGTCCCCTGGCAGTGAAGGAGTTAAACTGAAACTCTGTGACGCGAGAAATGTTTTACTTATTTAAAAAGCGTGGATGGTTAGTCATTTTCAAGTTTTCACGTCTTTTTCACCGCAACGGTCATACCAAAATTGTGGCTATAAAAAGGAAATACTTCCAAGCGTGTCAAAGCAAATTCCAGCTAAGCCGAACGAAACACGCTGCGAAAAAATAAGTACAATACAGTTGCGCTGCTCTCTTCCTTTTTAAGCGTCTTTCTTCTTTGTGGAGATTTTCTGTAAAGATTCCGCCGAACTCGTTAATTTGTAGGTGTCCTACCTCTTTTTGTAGGTGTCCTACCTCTTTTTGTAGGTGTCCTACCTCTTTTTGTAGGTGTCCTACCTCTTTTTGAACCCCGACCCCCGTTTTTGTTTTGTTTGTTTTTTGTTTTTGTTTTTTTGTTGTTTGTTTGCCGATGGGGGCAGATTGTTTTTCAGCAGTCTTCGTTAATTCAGCGCCAGAGTGCCAACCTTTCCAGCAACATGCACCCAAAGTGGTGTCAGAAGAGGCATAGACCCCCTTGAGCCCCGCCAAGAAAACCACACACAAACAAACGAGCATACGACCGATCATCGAATAACCTGAAGGAGCGAAGGCACGCACGAACGAAATAAAGAAGGGCGGAAAAAAACAACAACAAACAAAAAAACCCAACAACAAACAAAACAAACAAACAAAGGAAGGAAGGAACAATCGAAGAAACGAACGCACAAAGAAACGTACACAGAAACCAACGAACGAATGAAACGGATGAACGCCTGAAAATGATGAATGAACATTGTTGTGCAACAGACGCCCAAATGGTGCTTAGCTATAGCGTGCTAACCTCCAAATCGAACGAGCAAACGTACGAAGAGTTGGGTCAAAATAACCAGCCAAACAACCAACAACAACAACAAAAAAAAAAACACACAAAAACAAACAAACAAAGCAAAACAAAACAAACCACAAAACAACCCCCCCTCCCCCAAAACAAACAAACAAACAAACAAACAAACAAACAAACAAACAAACAAACAAACAAACAAACAAACAAAAAACCCAACCCCCCCAAAAAAAAAAACCGAAAAAAACCCCCAATAAAAAAACCAAAAAAAAAACAACAACAATAAAACCACCCCAACAAACAACACTTACCTGTATTGGATCAAAGTATCCAGACACGTTACATCAGTAAAACCCCGGCCTATGTCCAGCCCTCTATATCACGGTGTCCTTTTGTTTCCAAGAGTGGCCACTAAAAGTACAAGGTGATAGCCTAAATGTAGGCACGGATGACAACCCAGCCTGACAATACCCGGCCTTAGAAGTGACTCCCACTGTCTGAATAGAACGGGTTTTAATAAATAAGCATCACTAACTACAGTCGCGTTGACGTTAGGGCACTATTTGGGCCCAGTTGCACATCACCGGGGACTATGTTCGGAAATCAGAAGTCGGTCAAAATTGGACGTTTCGACGAAAAATAAGTGGATTAAAAGCCCGGACAAACGCGCGATATCGTGTGTTTGTCCGGGCTTTTAATCCACTTATTTTGCAATTTTGACATATTTCCGATTTCCGAAAATCCTACCATAGCGTAACATTGATTGATTGATTTTTTTTTGTGGCATGTTTGGCATCCTGTCTCAGAAGACAATGGAGTATATGCGCTTGCTGGGTCAGTCACTGGAGTGACCTCTCCAGGGCGCAAGCCTGGGCGAAGTGTATGGAGATCCTGGGGTGCCCAGTCGTCAAGATCCCCCTCTCGGCCTCGCTGATGTATCCAAAGGATTGCAAAGCAGTACGTTTGGCACCAGTTTGGCTGCAGGAGCTGCCAGAACAGTGCGTGAATACAGGCAGCTGTCTGCCTTCGGGGCTCCACTCCTGATTTGAAGGGTTTACTCCCCCACATTTGGCCGTTGGATCCAACCTGATCTCCTCCGTCCTCTAGCCGTTGGCTGTCAGAAACAGCTCATCCGCCTAGTGGTGCAATGTGAACACCACCCCCTCACGTGGTTTAGCCCACCAGCTGAGGTGGTTTGCCAGGGTGTGGCGCTTGGAGCCAGCACGTGAGAGATTAAGGAGATGGATGAGGACCAGTGATGCCCGTCCGTCCTATGTAGGACGCAGCTGCCGAACAGCAAAGGTGCTACCTCTATCCAGAGCCCCCTACACCCCTTGATTGATTGATTGTACATTGCTTAACGTCCCGACAGCAACAAGACTTTCTCAGGACGTGCCTGCACTGCTTGTGAAAAAAAAAAACTAAACAGAATATTGAATGTATGTCGTCAGCCGGTCCAATACGTTAAATAAACCTACGACATGGGGCCTAAATAAAGCTAAGACCATATTAGCGTAACAGACTAGGTATCCTTTAGTAGGGCCCAGTAAACGTAAAATGCAGTTTTGGGGAAATAAACCTGTTCGCTGTGACCAGGAAATCACAGCGAAGACTTTTCTCCCCAAACCGGCAATACTCCTGAATGAGACGAATGTCTTTAATCCCTTAACTGCCAGGGAAAAGCGAACGCTATTCAGCTTCAAGAGACACAAATACTCATGAGCCCAAGCGGAGTCGACCGCAACAGGAATCCAGAACACAGAAACAAAAAAAGAGTGTTTCCATACGTGCGATGCTGCAGCGGCGCGATTGTGGTGCGACAGGAGATAGAGGCATGACAAAATTATATCGCTCCATGGAGCGATTCCCTGTCGATTCCACCGCCATGGATCGATTCCCTGTCGATTCCACCGCAATTAATCTGTGAATTTAGCGTGGCTTTCAGTACCCGACAACAAAACACAACAATTTCAAACAAATTAAATAGGGGCGCGATGTCGCCTGTCGTGCCGCTGTATTGAAACACAAGAAGCGGTTTTCCGCCTGCTGCTCACCTACGTTTATGCTGTGTCACCTTACCGCAAAGTACTTGAACGCGTAGCAATATGGAAAAACGCCTTAAGGGACTTTCACAGAAAATCGAAATATGACTCTTCGTGCAACTGAGCCCTGTTACCGCCCATCACACGTATACTGTATGACTTTATTGCGATGTGTGGGTGGAGGTGGGGTCACCTATTGTGCATGACTCAAAGTTTGGGGTGAGCTTAGTAGACCACTTGAGTTCCTTTGACTATAACGAGAAGGCGTAAAATAGTCTATTGTTGTGTGTGCAGGTCTGCGGTTTTGGACCTTACGGCTTTTGGCCGTAAGGTCCAAAATCACAAACCAGCACACTGTGTATGGAAATATCTGATTGGTTCATCTGACGTCACGTGACTTAAATCGACCTTCTCCAATAAAGATCTCCTCTGTGTATGGAAATGCCTGGTTAGTTCAGCTGATGTCACGCGACTTAAATCGACCTTCTCCAATAAAGATCCCCTCTGTGTATAGAAATGCCTGGTTAGTTCAGCTGATGTCACGCGACTTAAATCTACCTTCCCCCAATAAAGATCTCGTCTATTAACCCTTTTGCTGTTGGTAGCGGTATCTGTCGCGATGACGGATTCCTGCTGGAAACATCGCGATAAAACCGCCACCGACAGCAAAAGGGTTAATTTCTAGTATTTTTTCTAATGCCGCACAAAACGACTAACTTTACGCTTTTGTTTCTTTGTGAGGTTTGAATGTCGTAAAATGGAAGACTTTCTTGCTCTTTTCTCCTTTTGCTATGCAGGAGAGTTCCCTTGTTGCACAAAAAGGGCAATATAAATTTAACCTCAGTAACCTGTGCCTTCTCACATGAATTGTAAAAGGAAGGATGAAAAAGTCTTAGCTGAGGCAAGAAAACATCGAGAACCATTTGGTTTAACGAATTTTAGTGATCAAGGCCCGCCCTGGAACAGCTCGCTTTCAGAGGTATGTTCTCCAATATTACTCACTTACATATAGAATACGAGCAGCTGTTTGAATTGAATATCTGGGGGTACTCACACGGATTGTGGCAAGATGGATAGAAAAGTCTCAGTTGAGACAAGACAACACCGAAAACCTTTTGTGTTGTCGAATTTTAGCGATCGAACTGAAGCTCGTCATGGAACAGGCCGCTTTTAGAAATGGATTCTCCAACGTTACTCACTTACATACAGCATTTGCGCAACTGTGGAAATTGAATACCCCACGGCAAGCTATCCTGCGTAAAACGGGTTTAAATTTTGGCGACACGATCGTCGCTTCATAATGTTACACCCGGTAGCCAAAACGCCTTCGGGCCCACGACGGCCGCAGTGCGCCCGCACACGGTAGTGCGCGGGTGCACTGCGGTCGTCGTGGGCCAGAGGATTTTTGTTTACTGGGACGTTAGTTCAGACCGCACAAACACCACTGTTTTCATGACGTGACATATTACAGTCCTCGCGCTGGGACCATACGGCGTTGAGGCGCGTCCCCTGGGTGGTGGATAGGGGGTCCCTCGTGAGAGGGGTGCACCGAATGAAATAAGGTGCCGTGAACCAACATGGTCTAAGGGAAGGTGACCCTGACAGAAAACCCCTGGTCCTCCTAGTAAGGGGGTTGGGCGTGGGGGTAGCTTCCCCACCCTGCAAAAAAGGAAATAGCTACAAAAATGCCGACGAAAAGACTAACAGTCTCCAATGTAAAAGCAGTTCTCCTATATGGAGCAGAGACATGGAGATTGACAAAAACCACAGTCAACAGAGTACAGACCTTCATGAACAGTTGCCTTAGAAGAATTTTGAAAATCCACTGGCCAGAGAAGATCAGCAACGTCAGACTCTGGGACAGAACAGAGCAGATAACAGCAGAGAATGAAATTGGGCGAAGAAGATGGGGATGGATCGGTCACAGTCTGAGAAAGCCAGCTTCCAGTATCACTAGGCAGGCATTGTCATGGAACCCTCAGGGAAAGAGGAAAAGAGGTAGGCCGAGAAACTCCTGGCGTCGAGACCTCCAAGCAGACATCAAGAGACTGGGAACCACCTGGAGTAGAATCGAAGGAGAAGCACAGGACAGGAGTTGCTGGAGGTCTCTCGTCGACGGCCTATACCCGGGTAGGGGTGACAGGCGTAAGTAAGTAAGTAAGACATATTACAGTGTAGGTATGTCTCCTGTTTATGGCCACGAGTCTTAGCCTAAGCTCACTCATTCGAATCGAGCCGCATTCCTGGTTACCCGAAAACACCTGGTGTCCTCTAAGGGTACATATAATATATCTGATGTCACTTTAGTCGTTTAGTCGTAAGACATATTATGTAATAAGAGACGGGACATTTACACCAGATGACTTCCAACAGTGAACGAGATCAAAATCAGGGCCGATAACCGGCTTGTAGGCTACCATGTGGTGTAGGGGGCTCTGGATAGAGGTAGCACCTTTGCTGTTCGGCAGCTGCATCCTACATAGGACGGACGGGCATCACTGGTCCTCATCCATCTCCTAAATCTCTCACGTGCTGGCTCCAAGCGCCACACCCTGGCAAACCACCTCAGCTGGTGGGCTAAACCACGTGAGGGGGTGGTGTTCACATTGCACAACTAGGCGGATGAGCTGTTTCTGACAGCCAACGGCTAGAGGACGGAGGAGATCAGGTTGGATCCAACGGCCAAATGTGGGGGAGTAAACCCTTCAAATCAGGAGTGGAGCCCCGAAGGCAGACAGTTGCCTGTATTCACGCACTGTTCTGGCAGCTCCTGCAGCCAAACTGGTGCCAAACGTACTGCTTTGCATTCCTTTGGATACATCAGCAAGGCCGAGAGGGGGATCTTGACGACTGGGCACCCCATGATCTCCATACACTTCGCTCAGGCATGCGCCCTGGAGAGGTCACTCCAGTGACTGACCCAGCAAGCGCATATACTCCATTGTCTTCCGAGACAGGATGCCAAACAGAAAAGGCTACCATAAGCATAGAAAGAAGCGCGCTTAGAAAAGACGCTTACAACACAATTTAATAATATTTATTAAAAAAAGATAAACAAACGAGAATACACTTCGCTATTTATCTTATCGTATCGGTGCGTGCAGAAGTTATAAATATCAATAAATTGTGTTGTAAGAGTCATTTCTAAGCGTACTTCTTTCGTCGCTCTGCACTTTACACGCTTTGCAGTCACTCTTTTTGGTCTGGATTTTGGATACCACAAGCATAGACGACACTCTAAGCATCTCCAAGAGGCATAGATCTTCATGAGCCCTCCGGGCTCATGATGATCTATGCCTCTCGGAGAAGCTTTGAGTGTTCTCTGTGCTTAAAGTACAAGGTATGATATCCGCCATGATTTGTTCTCTCCCACACACTCGATCGCCCACGGAGCAGAGGTGTGGAGAAAGGCAGCGGACGGTGGCCAGACATTGAAAGGACACGAGAGACCCGCAGTGAAACAGACCATCACTCCCCTGCTCAAACTCCTTCACTAGCTCCCCATCCTCCAACGCATCCAATACAAGATTCTGTCTCTCTGCTATCAATCCCTGAACAACTACGCTCCTGCCTATCTCTCCAACTTACTTCACCCCTACACTCCTCCCCGCTCCGACCCTCTCCGCCTCCACATCCCCCGCACCAAACTCAGCACTTTCGGCCCCCGCTCCTTCTCTGTATATGGTCCTTCCACCTGGAACGCTCTCAAACTCTCTCTCCGTTAGAAACACACTCTCTCTCTCCTCCTTCCTGTCCGCCCTCAAAAGTCACCTCTTTCAACAGTTCTAGCACTAATTACCACACTCCCCTCCCTAAGCTGACTGTCGTAATGTATTTGTGGTACGTGAGTCGTTGTCTAAAACGTGCGCATGCGTACGCTAGTTGTGAGTGCGCGCTTAGAGTTATAATTATTATAAGATAAGCGCATTATAAATACCGTAATTATTACTATTATTATTATTAGTATCGGCGCGATATCAGTGAGAACTATGGGAAGACTTCTGATCGATGGGGTGGAGCGGGTATGGGCCTTTCGGCCGAGCGCAGAGATCCCACCTCGATTGAACCAACCGAACTGTCAATACAAAGATCCCCAGCCCTCAATGAAACAAGAATACACAGTGGTCCTATCCGCATGCGCCCCCGCAACCTGCTGATGCTTATGAGGATCTATGCCTCGCAGTTTGGTGGCGTTCAATCTCCGGCTTTCGACAGCGAAAGGATTAATTACGCAAGTATCGAGTACTGTCCGTTGTGACACGCAGAACAGAGCGTGTAATATTGCCAGTGCTGTGCATGAGGAAGCCGGTCGTGTGTGCAATCCTGCACAACGAAGTGAAGAGAAGAGCTTGGCCGCTCTAAAAACCGTTGGGTACTTCAGTCTTTAAACTTGAGAGGTCACGTGGTATGTAGTCCAGAGGCTGGCTGTGTAGAGTCGTGGATTCTCGTTGAAGTGCAAGTCCTGTCCCTTCCGTCGTCTGAACATAAATAGTTATACGTTTGGAATCGCGATCGGTAGTTTAAGATATCTCGTGCCCTTTTTTTATCTGAACTTGAAGGATCCTTCTTCGAACATAGTTCTGTTTTACGTGTTTGGGATAAGGGCGCTATACCATGTATTCTTGTGTCTATTGTTAGTGTGGCTCTTCATACATTCACGTGTACGTATGCGCCCACCAAGGACAATGTGTTCCTCGCAGGTGATAGTCCATTCCTGCCGGGCCCGTCACTGACTTTCGTAGCTACGACTCTGAAAGCAGTAGTGCGATGCACGGTCAGTGGCATAGGGGTAGCTTTGCACCCTGCCTAAGTTTTAACGCTCATATATATCGTCTGTACTGTACAGTATTCAGCGTTTTCAAGAATGATTTCGCTCCCTGTTTTGTTTTAAGACACTTTGAGTGTTCTTTATATTCTTTGCTTTTTCAGCCGCGGACCGTCCTGTATTTCTTTTTCACAGGTTTCGGCACACTTCTGTTTGTGTCGCACCGTTTTTCTGTTTTGTTGTTGTTGTTGTTTTGTTCTTTGTTTGCCTTATTTTTGTTTTTTGTTGTTTGCCGTATTGTCGACTTTTACATTCTTTTTCCTTGTCTCTCTCATTCTCTTTCGGCATTTATTCCTGTGCCATTTGTTACTGCGCTATGTAGTGAACTGTGGGTGTGCCGCCTTCACTTATTTGTTTCCGGCACCGCAGTGTGCAGGCAAACCCTGCTTGTCTGTCTAATGTAGATGTACATTAGTTAAGGAGTACCGTGTAGGCTCTCATAGTATGAGGATCTATGTCTCTCTGACAATGGCGGGTGTTGGGTTATACCCCCATCCTTCCGCCTCAAACCTCAATCTCCGCCCCCTCACCTCTCGTCCCTGTCACCCACCCCCTCCTCTTCCTCCCTTAACACATTACATTCTGAGGCTGAATAATAAAAAAAGCTTATTGTCCTATGAAGGCTACATTACAGATTAGGAGAGAGATCAACCGTTTAGTTCATGGGTGATGCCAGAATGGCTTGGCGCCGGAGGCGCCAAGCCATTCTGGCATCACCCTTGAACTACCATAGTACAGTAGCATTCATTCTTGAACCACCCTTGAACTACCATAGTACAGTAGCATTCATTCTTTAAATATCGGTCATCTTAATGTGTATCACCTTTGTCACAAAATACCAGATATAACTATTCTCCTAAACCAGTCCTCACCATTTCACATTTTGGGATTTACGGAATCTCGTCTAACAGCTAACATTAGTGACCATGCCATAGCTATATACAATTACTCCATTCTCAGGCGAGATGCATCTGCCCCCGGACATACTGGCCTAGCTGTGTACGTACACAATTCCATCAACAACTATGTAAAGAGGCGTTGTGATTTAGAATCCCCTAATATAGAGTGCATGTGGTTAGAAGTTAAAACGACCAAGTCCTCGCCTGTTCTTATAGGTTTTGTATATAGAAACCCAGCGGCCTCAGCCTCCTGGCAGGACGAGTTTGTGTTAATGATGGATGTGGTTCAGGAGTCCAAAGGTGATGTACATATTTTGGGAGACTTCAACATAGACTTGCAAAAGCAAGGACACACTTCGTGGAGATCCATGTTGAATTTTTTTAGGGTTGAAACAGCTTGTCCAGTCACCTACTAGAGTGACTTCCTCATCTTCAACGCTGATAGACCATGTATATAGCACAAATGTCAGCGTTGTAAAAAATGTTAGCGTACCTAATATTTCCATTAGTGATCACTTTCCTGTTTGTTTTACGTTGTCTGTTAGGTTAGCTAAACAGTCAATCAAAGGACACACTACCATACTGTATAGATGTTTTAAAAAATTCGACCAAACTGCTTTTTTATATGAACTATCTTTAGTACCATTTTATGATATAAAAAACTGCAAAAACCCTAACGATGCCCTGTCACGCTGGTACGAGCTGTTTCTCGCCGTTCTGGATAGACACGCGCCTAAGCGCATCAAACGCGTCAAATATCCTGTTATGCCAAAATGGCTCTCTGATGAGATAAAACAAGCAATGGAGGTAAGAGATGAATTAAAACGAGACAAGAAATTTACTGAATACAAGAAGCAGCGAAACCATGTCAAATCTCTAGTTCGTAAAGCACAGAGGCAAAATGCAGAACAAATTATTGCCGACGGCAAAGACATCCGTTCAGTCTGGCAAGTAATAAACAATTTCACCAAAGGTAATAGTAAACGATCGCCTAATATTCCGCCCGATCTTACTGCTGATGCATTCAACGCTCACTTCATAACTGTTGCTCAAACTCTGGCGAAGTCAAATACACCTAACCCTGTAAACTACACTTGCTCTCATCAACTACGTCACCATAGTCAACAGAGAGCCTGCGGCCCATTTTTAGTACCGCTTATGACTGTCCTAGATGTAGGCAAATCTATTTCCAGTTTAAAGAACAAATCGTCTTGCGGTCCAGATGGCATTAGTAGTCAGATTTTAAAACTATCTCTGCCCTACGTCGTCGAATCCCTGACCTTTATTTATAATTTATCGATCAGACATAACGTTTTTCCCGACGAGCTGAAAAAAGCGAAGGTAATCCCGCTTCCCAAAAGCAAAGATTTATGCAACCTAAACGAGTACAGGCCCATTTCCATATTAACCTGTATTTCAAAACCGCTCGAGAGACATATCCATACTCATCTTCTAAACTTTCTGGAGCAAAACCATCTGATAACTGCAGCACAATCAGGATTTCGACCTCTACATTCGTGCCAAACTGCCCTCAATCACTTAATTGATAAATGGCTCTCCGCCATAAATGACAATAAAGTATCAGGTACAATCTTTCTTGACCTGAAAAAAGCTTTTGATCTTGTCAACCACTCTATCCTACTAAAAAAAACTACCATTCTATCACATTGACTCAAATACTGTCTCCTTTATATCTTCCTATCTCAGGGACAGAACACAGAAAGTACTGCTAAATGGCAAGTATTCCTCTGATGGTTTAGTAACTTGCGGTGTTCCACAAGGGTCTATTCTAGGGCCCTTATTATTTAATCTTTTTATTAATGATCTGCCACTGTGCATATCTCATTTAGACGCAAACTGCGATCTGTTCGCAGATGACACGACCATACACACATCTGATAAAGATATAACAACCATTAATAAGGTACTCCAACAAAGTCTTGATGAAGTAGCAGGCTGGTGCAGTGATAATCACATGATTATTAGTATTCCAAAGACAAAGAGCATGTTAGTTACTACACGTCAGAAACACCAGCATGGCCTACCACCTTTAACACTTTCCTTAGATAGACAGCTTGTTGAACAAGTAACTAGGCATCGCTTATTAGGCGTTATAGTGGACAACCAATTAAGCTGGGAGCCGCATACTGACTCAATATGCAAAACAATCTCCAAAAATCTGTTCCTGTTATCAAAACTACGCCATATAGTTAATACTGATATCCGTAAACTCTTTTTCCATGCGCATATCAAAACGCATTGTGACTACAGTTCTACCGTCTGGGATGGATGCAGCGAAGTTCACATGAAAAAAGTTAATTCCTTGTATCGTCGGGGCATTAAATTAATACTTCCCAGTCCTACTTCGACTGATGAAAAATTAAAATCTCTCAAGTTACTAACATTGAAGAAACAGTTTGAATTTAATCGCTGTGTTCTACTGCACAAGATCATGCACGGAAAAGCCCCACCCTATCTAAAAACTCTATTTTCCGACAATAATAGGAAAAACACGAGAAATAGTTTGATCCACCTTCCAAAAATTAGATTAGACATCTGTAAAACCAGTCTGTCTTTTTCAGGCGCTAAAGCGTGGAATATGTTACCTCCACACCTGAAATCAATTTGTAAGATTAGCGTCTTCAAAGATCGCCTCCATAAATATTTACTTCAGAAGTAATAGTATGTTCGGCTCCCTTATGCTACTATTCGTATAGTTAGTACAGTTAGTGACAAGTTTCCTATTACCTGATACTTTTCTACTGTTGCTACAGATTATGTAATAGTTCGACTGTCTGCATTAACATGTCAGGTTCATACCTGTGTATATAATTATATATATATATATATATATATATATATATATATATATATATATTTTTTTTTTTCCCCCTCTGAGTGGTGGTGGTGGGGGAGAGGGGGGGAGGGGGATGGGTCTTTTTACTTACATATGTTTTATCTTTTGATGTATCGTCTGATGTATTTTTATATGTGTAGAGTAGCAGGACAGTTTGGAAGACAGGCATTGCTATGCCTAAAACTTTTTATCCTGAATAAAAACGTTTCATCATCATCATAGTCAAATTTATTTCAAGCAGTAGTGCTTCAGACTGAAAAGGGTTAAGTGGGTTAAGGACCGCCCTACAAAATACCTCCATATAACCGTCGTATCAGTGTTTATTGTTTTCACACCCCGGCTTATTCTCTTATTCTCTCAAGCTCAGCATTGTTAACACAACCCAGACGTTTTGCACCCGCGGTACGCCGCGTATCCGGATGCGGCACGGCTCGAATGAGTGAACCCTCATAAATCTGCCTCTGTTGTAGAATAGACACTGAACACTGACTTGCCCACACACGCCCTTTCTCACTGGACACTTGTACAGACACACCCACTCTCATTGCTTGCCATATCTTCGGTTTATGAATACTTGATGAGAGGTGAAGTGGTTAACGACACAATAAGGTGACTCCGGTCTTGTCAGACGAGCAGCTAACAGCCTGTTAACCCCTTCCCTGCCAACGGACGTGCGGTTGTTTTCTGAAGTCTGTGT
>BTPG01000004.1:222787078-222792078 GCA_036245525.1 Semisulcospira habei | reverse complement strand
AGAAATAAAATATCATTCATTCATTCATTCATTCATTCTCTGTCTCTCTCTCTCTCTCTCCCCCCCCCCCCCACCCTCTCTCTCTCCCACCTCTCTATCTCTCCCTCTCTGTCTGTCTGTCAAACTGAGCACACCTGCGGACAGGTGTTTTATCAGGACGTCCGCACTTCAGCATAGCTGTCCCATCTTATGTAGAACATGATTTAGATAAGATGGGACAGTACGAGTTGGGTTGTGACCACTTCAAGTTACACTTCAAACAGACAAAGGATTAGCTTTTGCAGCTAATTATCACAATATCATAGCTCGCATATTTCTATAACTCAGCCTTTGAACCACAGTATAAACCACACCCAGCGGTTTCGAGACAAACATAATTTTCGGTTACATACAACTATACAGGCCATCACGCTGTATCCCTTGATGCGCTGCCGCTTACCAGCGGCAGCGAATCAAGAAAGACAACCAGTGTGTATATTAATATTTTAGTAAAACAGAGATAAATTTAATTTCAGTAAGATATTTCTTGTGGACCTGTGTCTGTGGTGCAGTAGAATAGTAGTTTGCAAAGAGATCTTATTTCATTGACGTCAAGGTACGACTTTCGTACAATAATAGTACATCCAGAACACCATCTCATACCATTAGAGTAACTCAATACAATCTGACACAATACGATGCGACGCGATGCGAAACGAATCGAATCGATACGATACAATATTATGCGATACGATACGATACGATAAGATATTATACGATACAATAAGAGAGATACGATACGATATTATAATATAAGACACGATGCGATATGATACGATCCAATCCAATCCATTCCAATTCGATCCAACCCGAACCGATCCGATCTAGTCCAGTCCAACACAGTACAACCGAACCGCAAAACAATACAATACAATACAATACAATACAATACAATACAATACAATACAATACAATACAATACAATACAATACAATACAATACAATTTATAAAGTGTGCCTTTAAGCACGTCGTTAAATAAACACATTAGGACACACAACGATAAGACTATTTGATACATACTGTCATTGAGATAATGCTTCAAAATGAACCATACACTGAACAAAGGCAACACAACACAACGAGCAGAAATACCATACTCACAGCAACAATACACAACACTTCCCTAGCGAAGTGAACGTATAGATCGGTAGGCCGATAGACGTTGTACAGACCAGTGCTTTAGTTGATCCGTAGTGGACGTCCCAGTAAGCAAAAAACCTTACCATGAAGGCCGACGTTGCCGGCCCGATGATCTAATGCGCCTGGACATGTGGTTTAGTAACTCGCGGTCAGAACAGTCATCTCATGTATCTGCCTTCGGGCTTTCCAGCATGCAAAAAGCTGTCGGACCGAAGTCGGCCGCAGTGGGCCGGGCACGATAGTGCGCGGGCCCACTGCGGCTGACCTCGGCCCGATAGCCTTTTGCCTACTGGGTTGTCATAGTAACTGAGGCGGTGTGAGAGAAGTAACCGCGCTGCATAATTTAGAATGTGTAAATGATTGATTGGGGGTGGAGGAGGATGGAGGGGGGTAGTGGGGCAATGTTTGAGGGTGGGGAGTGGGGGGGGGGGAGTGAGAGGGGTGTGGTTATAGGGGTGATTATGGGGGTGTTGTGTTTGGGGTAGACTGTTGCTGTTTGCTTCATTTTGCCAACCCCCAATATCATCTAAGTTAGAGAGCTTCAAACAGTGGTCGCAAGAGAAGAGCAGTTGACGAAGTCATGCATCCTTATACACTGAGGAGCAAAAGAAATGCGACATTTTTAAACCGAAAATGTCGCGCTTCTTTTGCTCGTCAGTATATAACAACTTCTCCCTCTCTGTCTTTGCCCAGGCAAACGACGGGCTTGCTCTTTATAGCATGTCTGTTGTACTGTCCTGGTAAATCACTGTGGCAGAGCTGCGGTGCGCCTGAATTGATCAGTGTACAGGTCGTGCTCCACAGGCGATAGCTATCCCTGTCCCCCATAACCCGCCCGTCAGGGCCGTCATTTATCACTTCGGGGTCGTGGACGTTAAACCCCGAACTAACCAACCTTTCTCTCTGTCACTCTGTGTCTGTGTCTGTCTGTGTCTGTCTCTCTCTGTCTCTGTCTGTCTGTCTGTCTCTTTTAACTCCGCATTCAGCGCTGTAGGACACTTTCGCATCTGTTGATGAACGGCGCCTTGAATGCATTAACGATATCGTCGGTGGCAACAGGCATACATGAAACATCTCCTTTTTTTAAAAAGAAAGTAACAGGCTTAAAATACTCACAAAACAGTCCACTCTCTTGCAGTGCTGTGTTGGTCGTATCAACGCTGTATAATATTTCCTCGAGTACAAATGCGTGCGCCGGGACTGACAGTAAAAAGGAAGTCACCGCACCATACAAACCACACCAGGGGCGGACAAATGGCAGCAGGGGAAGTAATCACCATACACAGCACACCAGAGGCGGATCAGGGCGGGGTGAGGGTGAGGGGGGATATGTGTTCTGGGACGTGCAGCGCCCACAGGAGAGGTGGTACTTTTGTAGACTCTCAAAGTACAGGCCAGCCTCAGTATTACGCGCATCAGAATATCGCAAACATAAAGCGGCCAGGTCTGTGGCTCCCAGTGCACACCCAAGAAGTAATCTGGCCGACGTCAGCCTGAACTGGCCCGTGCACGGCCGTCCGCGTGCCAGGTAAGGCTGGCGTCAGCCAGAGGACATTTATCATACAGAATAGTTTCCCTCACAAACCTTCCCACTGGCCAACAAATCAAGCTGCATACAAACCACATCGTCATTCGCTTTCGTAGCAGAGGTGTGGAGAAAGGCAACACGCTGGGCAGTGAATCATAGTGAATCAGATCAATATTTGCACGATCTCTGGGACGACTTCTGATGGGTGGGATGGAACGCATAATTATACGCCTTTCCGAACGCAGAGACCACCCCCCCCCCCCCCGCCCCCTCACCCTTCTTTGACCGAACTGATCACTGACAAACGACGTTAGTTATAGTTTTTAGTTTAATGCTGGTGACACAGGCCAAACGACAGGTAAAATCGAGGAGTGGGAGTTTAAATATTTTTGTCTCAGGAGTTCCGCAACCGAAGTATACCTTTCCCTCCCCACCCCCCCACCCACCACCCTCCACCCTCCCCCCGTCCCCCGTACCACGATCCGTCCCTGCTTACAATGTGTTTTGGCATTCTGTCTCGGAAGACAATGGAGTATATGCGCTTGCTGGGTCAGTCACTGGAGTGACCTCTCCAGGGCGCAAGCCTGGGCGAAGTGTATGGAGATCCTGGGGTGCCCAGTCGTCAAGATCCCCCTCTCGGCCTCGCTGATGTATCCAAAGGAATGCAAAGCAGTACGTTTGGCACCAGTTTGGCTGCAGGAGCTGCCAGAACAGTGCGTGAATACAGGCAGCTGTCTGCCTTCGGGGCTCCACTCCTGATTTGAAGGGTTTACTCCCCCACATTTGGCCGTTGGATCCAACCCGATCTCCTCCGTCCTCTAGCCGTTGGCTGTCAGAAACAGCTCATCCGCCTAGTGGTGCAATGTGAACACCACCCCCTCACGTGGTTTAGCCCACCAGCTGAGGTGGTTTGCCAGGGTGTGGCGCTTGGAGCCAGCACGTGAGAGATTAAGGAGATGGATGAGGCCCAGTGATGCCCGTCCGTCCTATGTAGGACGCAGCTGCCGAACAGCAAAGGTGCTACCTCTATCCAGAGCCCCCTACAATGTAAGATCTTGTGATTGGTGTGTGCGTGAACAGGTAAGGGTGTGTGTAAGGGTTAGGGTACAATACAGTTACCCAGCCCTGACTCGCCACAGCAGGATAGAATCCAAAATGATAGTTAAAGGGTGGTGCCTGAATAGCTGTTTAGGCCCTCCAACTCCGACAAGCTACAACAATATTATCGACCATGATAGTTCAAGGGGTGGTGCAAGAAGAGAGCGGCGCCAAGCTGTTATGGCAACACCCTTGAACTATCATGGTCGATGTGTCTCCTCAACTGTAATGTATTCTTCCGAGAGCTAAGCCAGAAGTAGTAAATTTCGGCTTTATGATGCACAGGTATACGGTCAAGATCTACTCGAATATCCAGACAAGCAGACTATGGGTAAGTAGCATGTTGATGTATAAGTGTAAGAGGTTAGTTATTAAGGTTTTAACGCTGAGTAGGGGACAAAGGCCAATATCTCAAATTCTGTTTCCGTCGTGAAAGCTGTCACACACAAACAATGAAATCTAGCCGAAGCATCAAATATAATTATTATGAACAAATGAAGGAAGGAAGTATGGAGGAAGAAAGTGAGGAACCAACCAACAGCCAACCAACCAACTAGCCATCAACCACCTTTCCAACCAAGCAACCAAACAACCGAGCAACCACCAACCCACCAACCAACCAACCAGTCTGCCAGCTAACCAGCCAGCTATACAGCCAGCCAGGCAGTCAACGGCAAACCGACTGACCGACCAACCAACCAGTTAGCCAACCAGCCAACCAACGTTAATATTAACAACATTAACAACAATGTAGGGGCGGGTCGGGGGGGGGGGGGCGGGGTTCCAGGGGTTCCTTAGCCCCCCCTTCCCCCCCGACCGAATTAAAAAAAAAAATGCTATAAAAAAGTCCCTCTTTGGGGTGCTTGGACCCCCACCCCCCCACCCTCCCTCGTTGTTTGATATTTTTGCGAATGGTGAGAGCCTTAATGCGCACGCACTCTCTCTCTCTCTCTCTCTCTCTCTCTCTCTCTCTCTCTCTCTCTCTCTCTCTCTCTCTCTCCCCCCCCCCCTCCGCCCCGCTTTGCGATTTTTCGGACCTTGGAAGCAAAGTCTAGCGTCGGGGAGGCCTTTTCCATCAGGTTGAAGGTCCCAAACAAAACGTTGGACCCCCCCTCCCCCCCGAAGGTAACTGATCCGCCCCTGCAATATATAGTTAATACTTCACATAGTTTTTGTCATCTTTGTCATCATAGG
>BTPG01000004.1:222764578-222784578 GCA_036245525.1 Semisulcospira habei | reverse complement strand
CAAGAAAGTGCTGTAAGTGTTTGTGTATGTGCTTTTCTATGGGTTTTGAAAGTGAAGACAAGATAGAAATTGGCCTGAATTTACTGGGATCTGTAAGATCTTTGTTTTTAGGAAGCGGAATAACTTTGGCTTTTTTCAGATCAGAGGGGAATTCGCTACGCTCGATACAACGGTTGTAGATGTACGTTAAAGATTCTACTATGAAAGGTAGTGATAGTTTTAACACAGCAGTACTAATTTCACCATGTCCTGAAGTGCGCTTGCTTTTGAGACATTCAATCGCTTTACCGACATCGTGCACTGTCATGCAAGGTATGTGGAAAGATGAACGAGAAGAAAGTTTGCCATCACAATATTTGACAAGGATTGGGGATACAAACGGTGCCTTAGACGTAGTGTTTTGCAGCAACGACTGGGCGGCAGAATGAAAATGATTATTAAAAGTTTCTGCAGAAATAGAGGTATGTGTAGGGCTATAGTTAGATTTTGTAAGGGCATTAAGCGCTCTCCAAACAGAGACTGTATCCTTTTTGTCATTCATTATTCGTTTAAAGAGTGACTTTTTGGCATCAAGAACTAATTTTTTTAACGCGGTTGCGTTGCTTACGGTAAGCAGGGAAATCTGTTTTCTGTTTTAATTCATCTCTCAGTTGCATGGCATCGACCAAACCTTTGTTTAGCCAAGGCGGCAGTTGCGGGTTTTTTACTCGTTTTTCCCTAATCGGGGCGTGCCTATCAAGAACACTGAGGAACAATCTGTACCACTCAGACAACGCACCATCAGGCTCACAATGGTGATAAACAGTATCAAAAGAAACGGAACTAAGGTCAAACAAAAAAGCCTCTTTGTTAAAATGTTTAAGCGATCTATACTTGATGGCAGTGTGCTGGTGTTTACGGATAGGTTTATCTGCTTTCACGGTCCAGTTACAGCACACAGGGTAATGGTCGCTGATTCCAACTTGTAGTACTTCCGTCTCCAACACTCGGCTCTTGTTCGTTGTATATATATGATCAATGAGTGTAGAGGACATAGACGTAACACGAGTTGGAGATGTTATCAGCTGTTTGAGCCCAAAAAGAGTAATAGTGGACTCCCATGTAGGGTTAGCGGAAAACATGTTAATGTTAAAGTCCCCTAACAAAAGCACATCTGATGTACAGTTTTTAACTTGATCTAGCATGTCAGTGAAATCATCAAGCCATACATTTGGTGCAGAGGGGTTCCTGTAAATAAAACCAACTAATACAGGACTTGACTTGTTTTTTTTTATTTCAACCCAAACACTTTCCACTGTGTCTGATTCAAGGTCCGGTCTTCTACGGGTGATGTCTTTTATAGAATCATCAATATACACCGCAATGCCGGTGTGTGTGGGGCTTTGTGGGTCGCGGCGCATAAGGGAAAAATCAGGTATAGAAATGACGTCATCGCTGATATTGGAGTTAAGACGGGTTTCCGTGAAACCAAACAAGTGGAAAGGGTTGGGTTGACTCAAAAGAGCACACACATCGGGAGTCTTGTTACATAGATGATAGATATTGAGATGACCTATATGAATATTAGAGGAGTCTGACATGTTGAAATGAAAAACTCTGTGAACAAAACAGTTCAGAAACAGGTAATACACACTGAGCTGCACAGGCAATAAACCTAATAAGGATCATAAGGACTGGCAGTAACGCCAAATGTTTGTCACAGTAAAGCACTATCGTGTAATTTGAAAACAATGACAAGAAAATCGAGTTGAAACTGGATCAGTGTCCACGCAGTTTCGCAGTCTAACACCTGAAAGTCAAAAGTCCGGTTTCACAGTGGTAAAGTCTATGGCAAAGGGAAGCACAAAAGAGTTAATAGAATCAGCTATGAACGCTTAGACAGGCTGCAAGGTCTGGTTGAACGGAGGGTACATCGATAAAGTACTGTACTGAAAGCCATGGGACGGGGCCCAGGGATACTGGCGTGTAGGCGACAAATTGTAGAGACCGTAGGGGTTCGGGATCTGGTGAAGCCAGGGTGTCGGGTACCACTGTGGTTGCAGAAAGGACTGCTCATGCTGCTGTTGTTGCTGATGGTTAGGTGGTCTGTTTTGTTGGTCGACCTCTGTATTTGTATGTGACAGTACATCCGTACTCGCTGCAGAGTATGATGGTTCGCTGTGGGACTGGCTGTGCGGATGCGGCTGGTGTTTGACCACACTAGAGTATGTCGGTTTTATTTCAGTCTGCGAGTGGGCCTCTTTCACTGCAGTCTCGAAGTGGTTGTCGTCGGCAGTGTGCCCACCCCACTTCATATTCTGTAGGCCAGTCGAACAATTCCCTGGCCACTGGGGTGGGCTGTGTCGCTATAAAATGCCTTCCTAGGATGCCCTTTTGTAGTAGTGAAGGACTGCGTGTTGTCTAGGAACGTGGCCCCAAACTTGCGACAAACATGGCATAGATTGGCATTGGACTGTCCAATTGCGATGTTCATGGCATGTCTGGGACCACGCCTGGCAGGCAGAATGGACGAAGCCTGCATGAATCGCGCCTCGGGGAACACTCGTTTGCAGTTATGAATAAGGTTCTCCCACATCTGGCTGGTCACCTCGCTGGATTTACAGTCGTTAATACCTACAAGTAGGGTGACACAGCTGATGTGGGAGAACACTGGCAGCGTGTCAGGTGAGTCGTGGTCAGGCCTGAAACTGATAACACTTGCACTGTGTCTCCCTCGTAGGTAGCCATCTTGTTGCCCTTCAGGTGCTTGACCGTAGAGTCACCAAGGACGAGCGTAGTGGTGTCAGCCTGTATTGTCTGTTGAAAGATAAGCTGATCAGGCGGCAGCCTATCTAAATGGTGAGAGCGCGTTGGGATGATGACGGAGTAGGAACCGGCTTCGATCTTCTGCGGGGCATGGTCAGCGCTAATCAGCACAGGAATGCGGGCACCGCTAGCTTGGCCCACATCACCACTGACAGCAGCAGATGGCTCACTGGCGGCGTGTGGCGGTGTTACGTCACCTGACGTTATAGCGAGTGGAGGGGTCGGCGGGTACGAGGTCAGTCAGTTTCTCACCTGCTTCCTCACGTCCTGGATAACCTGACGCTGGTTGCCGGCCGTTGCTGATAGCTGCGTGACTTGAGTGGTCAACGTAGAGACGGTGTCATCCAGCTCTGACAGAATGCTGTTTGACACCTTCAGGTCGTTGGCCACTTTGACGGCATTGTCTTTGATCGCGCTGTCAAGCTGGTTGATCCTGGCCAGTGCACACGTAAGGTCGCTCTTCAGCGATGACATTTCAGTGCGGAGCGAAGCGATGAGTTCGTGTGCACTGGCGAGTTGAAGATTGATATCAGGAGTTAACGGCAGTTGGAGCGAGGATTGAGAGGCCGCTATGTCGCTGTTTGTATTGCTGGTTACGGTGGGCATAACATTAGACAGGGGAGACAAGCCGGAGTGTGGTTCCAACACCCTGTCCGGTGTGTCAACTGTTGTAGGGCACAGTGGATGGGGAATATTGGACAATGGCTGTGTAGACGAAGTCGCCTCCAAAATGCTGATGCCAGGAGGAGAGGGGGCTGGCTGGGCAAGCGGTCGGGGGGAGGGGGTGCGATAAAGGCCGGGTGGAGGTACTTGTATCCGCCTCAACGGACGTCGGCGACAACGCCGTTACGTCCACAAGATAGGGGCGTGGCAAAGGCATGACTGCGTTGATATCGCGATGCAGTGCAGGCTGGTCGTCCATTGGCAGCTGGGTAAGGAGCACGATGCCTGGACTGTCCGCCACTGATGACATAATGTGGCGTGTCGGGGTGACAGGGGTGTGGTCCAGGGACACGTCCAGCAGACATTATTATTGGTGGGGCCGGGTGGAGTGACACGGGACGGCGCGCTGTCGATGGCTGCTGGGATGTTGTGTTCAGGGCTAGCCGTGCCTGCGCGGAGTTGCTGAACATAGCGGCACAGCGCCCTGTACTCCTCCCTCACCCATCTGTGTTTCTTCTTCCCTTGAATGAGGAGGGTGCCACCCGTGCTCCTTCGTTGGCGGTAGTATAAAGTTATTGTGATAAGTTTCAAAGCACCATCAAAAATCCTGACGCGGGTTTCTGCTAAATTGTCCGGGATTGTGTCAGGGGACAGATGTTCTGCTTTAGTGAGGGTCAATGGCTGCTTTTCGAAGTCTGTTTCTGACCATGTAATTAACAACTGTCCTAGATGTAAACGTTTCAGCTGTTCTACGTAGCGAACGTACAGTGCATTCCGCCAACACTTCAGAAATGCTACAGCACCAACACCAGCTTCCGTGAATCGTGTTTGTAGATGGTCTCTTGTGTCTCTAAGCATTGGTTCACGTCCGGTGGGGGTAGCAGGAGGGTGGTTGGGGGAAGGCTGCTGTACAATCGCCATTGACCCTCTATGGGCCATGACTGATAAATTCAGTGTTGGTCAATAGTACTGAAGTACAGCTTTGAATACAGTGATTTGAAATCAGGACAACGTCATTTGGCGTGGGTGGTGATGGTTAGAGAGAGAGAGAGAGAGAGAGAGAGAGAGAGAGAGAGAGAGAGAGAGAGAGAGAGAGAGAGAGAGAGAGAGAGAGAGAGAGAGAGAGAGAGAGAGAGAGAGAGAGAGAGAGAGAGAGAATGACAATGACAATGATTCTTTATTTTACAACGGTGAAAGTTTTGGCTGGCACAACCATTTTTCGAACTTGCCGTTGCTAATCTAATCTACAAATAATGCTCAAAGTGTGAAAATATTATATGGAAAAAAAAAAAAGAAAAAAAAAAGAAGAAGAAGAAGAAGAAGAAGAAATGATATAAAAACAAAACAAAACCAGCAACAACAACAACAACAACAAAAACGTGCACACACATACACACACCCTCGCGCTGGGACCATACGGCGTTGAGGCGCGTCCCCTGGGTGGTGGATAGGGGGTCCCTTGTGAGAGGGGTGCACCGAATGAAATAAGGTGCCGTGAACCAACATGGTCTAAGGGAAAGTGACCCTGACAGAAAACCCCTGGTCCTCCTAGTAAGGGGGTTGGGCGTGGGGGTAGCTTCCCCACCCTGCAAAAAAGGAAATAGCTACAAAAACGCCGACGAAAAGACTAACAGTAATTCCTTTCCTGGAGGAGGAAGGCTCTTCTACTAGAAGACTTATGACGTCCTGTGGTGAAAGCCGGAAGTCTTCGGAAGCCACAGGACCGAGCCGCCTCTCTCTATCCAGGGATACAACCATGGGCACATGGAACGTCAAGACCATGTACCAGAGCGGCAAGGCCGCCCAGATAGCAGCGGAAATGCAAAAGTACAACCTTTCCCTGCTAGGCATCAGTGAAGCCAGATGGACGCAGTCTGGCCAGAAAAGGCTGTTAAGTGGGGAGATGATTCTGTATTCAGGTCATGAAGAGGAGAATGCCCCCCATACAGAAGGAGTAGCACTCATGCTGTCACCAGTGGCACAGAGAGCGCTGATGGGCTGGGAACCTCTTGGGCCAAGAATTATAACAGCAGCCTTTAGAACCAAGAAAAAGCTCAAGCTGAACGTCATCCAGTGTTATGCGCCCACCAATGACAGTGACGAGGAAGAGAAACAAGAGTTCTACGACCGACTCCAGAGTGCCGTGGACAAATGTGCGGAGCGAGACATCACCATCGTCATGGGCGATTTTAATGCCAAAATAGGGGAGGACAACACCGGATACGAAGAGGTGATGGGGAGACAGGGACTAGGCTCGGAGATGAGTGAGAACGGGGAGAGGTTTGTAGACTTTTGTGCTCTAAACCGACTTGTCATTGGAGGCAGCATCTTCCCACACAGAAGAATACACAAAGCAACTTGGGTCTCACCTGACCATACAACAGAGAACCAAATAGACCATATCTGCATTAGCAAGAAATTTAGAAGATCCCTTCAAGATGTTCGAGTGAGGAGGGGAGCAGATGTCGCCTCAGACCACCATCTGCTTACCTTAAGAATGAAGCTCAAGCTAAAGAAAAGCCGCACAGAGACAACAAGAAGACAGCGCTATAATGTAGGCCTCCTGAGAGAAACTGGAGTTAGAGAAGAGTTCAAACTGGTGCTGTCCAACCGGTTTCAAGCGCTACAGGAGCTAGTAAATGAAGAGGAGGCGGTCACCACAGAGCAGCAGTGGAAGGCAGTTAGAGAGGCGCTGAACTCAACCTGCAAAGACACTGTAGGGTTCAGGAAACACCACCACAAGGACTGGCTGTCGGCACAGACCTTGAAGAAGATAGAAGCGAGGAAGCAGAAGAAAGCAGCGGTCAACAACAGTCGCACGAGAGCAGCCAAAGTAAGGGCACAGGGGGAATACTCGGAAGCCAACCGCGAGGTGAAGAGGAGTATCAGGGCAGACAAGAGGGCCTACACAGACAGCCTGGCAGCAGAGGCAGAAAAGGCAGCAGGCAGCGGCAACATGAAACAGCTCTACGACATTACCAGAAGATTGTCGGGTAAGTATGGCCATACAGAAAGACCAGTAAAAGACAAAGAAGGCAAGCCTATTGCAGACAGAGCAGACCAACTCGACAGATGGGCCGAGTATTTTGAAGAGTTACTGAACAGACCTAGCCCACCCGACCCCCCCGACATCCAGCCGGCAGAGACCGACCTACCCATCAGCTGTGACAGACCCAGCCGGGAAGAGATCAGAAAAGCAGTGGCATTTTTGAAGAATGGCAAAGCAGCAGGGCCAGATGGCATCCCAGCGGAGTCTCTAAAAGCAGACCTAGAGACAACAGTTGAGATGCTGTACCCACTGTTTGGAAAGATCTGGGAAGAGGAGGTGATGCCAGCTGACTGGAAAGAGGGGTACCTAATCAAGCTTCCCAAGAAAGGCGACCTCAGCAAGTGTTCCAACTACAGAGGAATCACCTTGCTGTCAGTACCAGGAAAGGTCTTCAACAGGATCATCCTAGAGAGAATGAAGAGCTCCGTTGACCCCCAGCTGAGAGACCAGCAAGCAGGATTCAGGAAGAACCGATCATGTACAGACCAGATCGCCACTCTCCGCATCATCGTGGAACAGTCTCTGGAGTGGAGCTCCCCGCTGTACGTCAACTTTGTGGATTATGAGAAAGCATTTGACAGCGTGGACCGAGAGACTCTGTGGAAACTCCTACGACACTACGGTGTACCCACAAAGCTCGTCCGCCTGATCAAGAGCAGCTATGATGGCATGACATGTCGCGTGATCCACGAAGGGCAGTTCACCAGAGAGCTCCAGGTCAGAACTGGTGTCAGGCAGGGGTGTCTGCTGTCTCCGTTCCTCTTCCTACTGGCCATAGACTGGGTCATGAAGATGACCACAGAGCACAGACGAAGTGGAATACAGTGGACACTGTGGACACAGCTTGACGACCTCGATTTTGCAGACGACTTGGCATTACTGTCCCACACTCATCAACAAATGCAGGACAAGACCACGAGGCTTGCTGACATCTCGTCCCAAGTGGGCCTCACCATTCACAAACAGAAAACAAAGACAATGAGGCTGAACGCAACCAGGGAAGAACCAGTCTTGCTTGCTGGCACCCCGTTGGAGGAGGTGGAGTCCTTCACCTATCTCGGGAGCATCATAGACAAAAAAGGCGGCACTGATGCAGATGTCAGAGCACGAATCGGTAAAGCCAGAGCAGCCTTTCTCCAGTTGAAAAAAGTGTGGAGTTCCAGAGAGCTGTCACAACACACCAAAGTCCGGATTTTCAACTCCAATGTAAAAGCAGTTCTCCTATATGGAGCAGAGACATGGAGATTGACAAAAACCACAGTCAACAGAGTACAGACCTTCATGAACAGTTGCCTTAGAAGAATTTTGAAAATCCACTGGCCAGAGAAGATCAGCAACGTCAGACTCTGGGAGAGAACAGAGCAGATAACAGCAGAGAATGAAATTGGGCGAAGAAGATGGGGATGGATCGGTCACAGTCTGAGAAAGCCAGCTTCCAGTATCACTAGGCAGGCATTGTCATGGAACCCCCAGGGAAAGAGGAAAAGAGGTAGGCCGAGAAACTCCTGGCGTCGAGACCTCCAAGCAGACATCAAGAGACTGGGAACCACCTGGAGTAGAATCGAAGGAGAAGCACAGGACAGGAGTTGCTGGAGGTCTCTCGTCGACGGCCTATACCCGGGTAGGGGTGACAGGCGTAAGTAAGTAAGTAACACACACACACATACACACACACACACACACACACACACACACACACACACACACACACACACACACACACACACACACACACACACACACACACACACACACACACGCACACACTGAGTATTATAGGGTCGCAGTGAAAGTATTAAGATAATGACGTGAGGTAATTGAAAATACTGGCTCTAAAATACGATAGGGTTGTTGATGTTGTAACTTTCCTAGGCAAATTGTTCCACAGGCTATGGCCTGAGAACGCTAAACTTGTCTTGTAGAGATCGATTCTAGTTCGTGGTACAATAATGAATTGCCTTGATCTTGAGTACGTTGGTGATGGAAAGGAAAATAGTTTCTTAATATAATCAGGCATTTAGAGAGAGAGAGAGAGAGAGAGAGAGAGAGAGAGAGAGAGAGAGAGAGAGAGAGAGAGAGAGAGAGAGAGAGAGAGAGAGAGAGAGAGAGAGAGAGAGAGAGAGACGTCTGATGGTGGCAAGAGAGACATACTGGTCATCACGGATGTCTTCTACAAGTTCACGCAGGCGATTCCAACGCGGAACCAAGAGGCAGTAACAGTAGCTGACGTACTGGTTCGGGAATGGTTTCAGCGCTACGGTGTCCCTGTGCGGATCCATAGTGACCAGGACAGAAACTTTGAATCTCACCTGATCAGCCTCCTGTGCGACCTATATGGCGTCAAAAAGTCCAGGACGAACGCCCTACCACCCGGAAGAAAATGGAAACTACGAGAGATTTAACCGCTCGGCCTGTGGAGGCGCTACAGAAGACCACAGATTTCATTTTGAGAGCCAAACTCCAAGTGTGACGGCGTTCGAGAAGAAAAAGAAGAATTTAACCGCTCGATGCATGATCTCCTTCGCTGGATCCGGTTGAGAAGGCGCATCGGCCGCGCCACGTCTCCGCGCTGGTGCATGCGTACAACTGCACCCCGCATGCCTCAACTGGGTTCACACCCTACTTCTTGCTCTTTGGCCAAGGGCCTCGCCTGCCTGTCGACAATCTCCTTGGTTTGCCTGTGTCAACATCTGCGGCTGGGCCTCAGGAATGGATTCGTCACCATCGCGACCGCCTTCACCGTGCCCACGAGAAATCACACCAGCACCTGACTGAGGCCGCAGCCAAGCGAGCAGTACAGACTGACAAAAAAGCCGCTGACCACGCTCTGCAGATCGGTGACTACGTCCTGCTGCCCAGCCGTGTTCGGGGACTCAATAAGTTTCAGGACAGATGGCAGCGGGGCGTGTATGTGGGCACCGAGTGAATCAGCCCAGAAGGCCAGACCTACCGTGTAAGACCTCTTCATGGAGGTGCTGAGAGAGTTGTCAACCGTCGTGATCTGCTGCGGACTGACCACCTTCTTGATGACTTGGCTGAGCAACCGGCTGATGAACCTGATCAGCCGGAAGCACCAACTTAAACACCTGTCCAAGCACCAGTAAAAGGCCGAACAGGACTGGGCTCTGCCTCTTCTAATAACTACTGGTGGTGCCACCCCTGTCGCCCCGGTTCCTATTCCAGCGCCAGTCCCAGAGATGCGTGATCCCATTCCTGTTCCCGTCCCCGTCCTGGCAGAAGTAGAAGCTGCAGTCCCTCAGGCTGTTAAAGACGCCCCTGACATTGTGAGTGTTACATCTACGATGGTCGTGCAGTTAGCACATGAGTGAGTTTGAGGACGCAAGTCAGTCTGATACAAATCGCATTGGATGTTGACACTAGTAATTTGATTCTGAAATGTATGTTTTTGTACGAAAGAATTCACAGATTAAATCCTGTGTGCGTGTGCGTGTGCGTGTGCGTGTGTGTGTGTGTGTGTGTGTGTGTGTGTGTGTGTGTGTGTGTATGTGTGTGTCGGTGTGTGTGTGTGTGTCGGTATGTGTGTCTGTGTGTGTGTGTGTGTGTGTGTGTGTGTGTGTGTGTGTGTGTGTGTGTGTGTGTGTGTGTGTGTGTGTGAAATGACCGATAACGATGTGTATGGTTCTTTGTCCGCGCACGTTTTGTTAATCAATTTTGCTGCGAGGTCGTCGCAATGGACTTCACGCAGATTGCTCTGGGACATGAGGCAAGTGGGTGTCCACCCACGATGATGTTACCGTGGACACTTCACTTCCAGTGTCAATCAACGCCTGTCCTTGCTTGCCACCTACTTTCACCCTAACCACAGGGCATCGTCCAACAAATCCCATGTACACTTTATTGGCCCCCCTTGTCTGGCTACTGACAACGGGGGTTAGAAGTTTCCCTGGTTGGAAGAATTACGGCTGGTGACTTGGCTGGTGTTCGGAGGCTGGGGCGGTCTTGGTCGGCGACGATTGTGGTACCGCTCCTTAGCAGGGCACCAACTTTCTCTGTGTCCAGGCTGCTGGCACCAGAAACAAGCTCCCTGAAAAGGCCGTTAAACATTTCCTGGGGCCGGATGCTTAACAGCGTTCTAAATTAAAAGCATTTTAAAGTTAAAATCGTTTTAGTTAACAGAGGTTTTAAACCACTTTTAAAACTGATGCACGACACGTTTCTAAAAAAAGTTAACAACGTTTTAGCTAAAAATTGTCTACCGCACTACGTCACCGATGTATAAATAGACTGATAGGGGGTTCCTTGAATAGTTCATTCGCAGTAAAGATTTATGATCACTAGTATGGAGAGAAAATCCCAATGAAAAAAGAAACACGATTAGCAAAGACAATTAAACCACAATTGAGTAATATTTAGGCCTGTTCAGAATATATGCAGAAACAATTATACAATTTGCAACTTATTTTTTTCTGATAATGAGGATGCAACTGAAGGTATGACGTGAAACAATAGCTGACGAACTGAAAGTTCGTAAGAAAAAGAACTAACACCTATAAGATTGACGTCAATTAACTTTATTGCGTCACTCGTCAGTTCCATTTCGGCCAAGATGGCTGCTCCAAGTCCGGTGGAGACTAATCTTCCACACACAAAATTAAAAAACAAAACAAAAACAAAAAACCATTTTTTTCTCGGCAAAGGAAGTAGTCCTGCTGAAGGAATATGGAAATACTTAAAGACGTGCAGCACAATAACAACAAACACAAGAAAAAAACAAAACGGAAAAGCTGTGTCTCGAACCACGCCAGTGGTGGTTTCAAAAGTGACATTTTGACCGCGAGTCTTACCGACTGCGCTATCGAGGCATTGATGGTAATCGAGTTTTTTATAATTATATACAAAGTCAGGTTGTGTTACGCCGGCTGACCTCTGCCGATCTCTCCGACAATATTTCACATCCCAATGCTTTTCAGCCCTTCTCAGTAAATCTCAAACGCTGAAACCGATGTTGTTCGTCATTATATTTCGACCGAAAGGATGCAGCGATCTCTCTTTTCGTCGCTGATGTTGTCGAATTCAATGAAGCTGCTGATTCAAAATGGCGCCCATTCAGCGTCTATTCCATTTTAAAAGCGTTTTAGCGCTTTTAGAATAGCTCGGAGCACTTCTAAAGTTACAAGCGAAAATCGTCGCTAAAACAGTGTTAAACGTTCCGTGCATCGCATCTAAGCGCGCTAAGCACGATTTATAAAAAACGATTTTTAATTTTCACTTTTAAAAATGTTTTACAATTTAGACGTCTGTCGTGCATCGCATCTAAGTGCGCTAAACACGATTTTTACAAAACGTTTGTAAATTTTCACTTTTAACAGTGTTTTAAGAGTTAGAAGGCTGTCAAGCATCCGGCCCCAGGTGTTCCCATTGTTGTTCGCTGGTGCTACAGCAGGGCACGCAGTTCAACCTGTTGGGCAAGGAGGGCTGCCACTTGCGCTCTGAGGGCCTCAATCTCAGAGCTGGACTCGGTAGTGTGCGCTTGGACGCTGACACACCGCTCGCTGTCCTCGCGAGTCCACTGCAGTGCTTCGTCCACCACGTCCTGGAATGCGCTGGTCGGCCTGATCCGCAGGGCACCATTTAGTTGAAGGTGTGCCCCGCTGACCAGCCGGTCCCTAACATGGCGTCCGAGAGGGAGTTGGGCGTCAGTGCGTTGATCCTTGCCCCCAATCCAGCCAGGGTGTGCGAGTATGCCAGAATGTCTTCGCCAACACTCGTCCTACAGGCGTAGAACGCAGCTATAAGTTCGCTATGTGACCTTTTGTCCTCAAAACGATGGTCGAGGACTCTCAAAATGTCTTCCACTGTCTGTCTTTGCTCGGCTGGCCTGGACAGAACTTCCCTTTTAGCTGGACCGTCCAGTTAAGCTAGTATCAGGCGTGCTGCAGCCTGCGGCGAGGTTTGTCCATCTTCGAAACTCCGTCGGACTTCCTCTTGGAACTCCGTCCACGGGTAAGTTTCTTGTAACGCTGAAAATCTGGGAAGTCTTACTGCTGGTGCAGTTTGCACGACGATACGTGCTGTCTGATTTGTCGGACATGGGTTTTAAAGGGCACCTGCCCGTTTTTATTCACATTTTTTTTGTCTAACCGGTCGTTCCATGTCCGTGTGAGCTCCACCCTCTCCGACTTCTTTGAACAGGAGATGGGTGTCCCGCAAGGCAGCAGTCTATCTCCTGTTTTATTTAGCATTAAAATAAATAACATTGTAAAGGCCGTCAAGGATGATTCTGAATGCTCTTTGTTTGTGGACGACTTTGCTTTGTGTGCACGAGGTCGAGGACTTGCGTCCCTTGAGAGACGCTTGCAGCTGTGCATTGATCGCATCCAGGGGTGAGTGTCTCTCAACGGATTCAGGTTCTTGCCTTCCAAGACAGTCGGTGTGCATTTTACTAACCAGACGAAATTTTTTCCAGAACCTAGCCTGAGCATTGCTGGAGTGCCAATTAAGGTGGCCTAAGAGGCAAAGTTTTTGGGGGTATTCTTTGACAAACGATTGACCTTCTGCAACCCTGTTAACTACCTTAGAACCTCTTGTTGGAAGGCACTCGATATTCTTCGTGTCGTTGGTCGTACTGACTGGGGTGCAGACCGCATTGTCTTACTTCGACTGTTCGGTCCAAATTGGATTACGGCTCTGTGGTATATGGCTCGGCTTCCAAGTCTGCTCTACAGCGTCTGAACACAATTCAACATCAAGGTTTGTAAAAAAAGTGTATCACATCGCACACTATCCGAAGCAATGGCCTGTTTTATCGACCGGCCGTACTCACTTGAGCAACACATGTCAGTCTGAATGTTTATGTCTAGTTCATGTGTGTTTCGAGGAAGTTTTGCTTTAAATTGCCGGTACTCCTCATCGTCAGCGGACCAAACCGCGGAGATGAGAATTTAGTGTAGCGTTCTGCTGCACGTATCTCGATCTCCGTTTAATCCTATCCCCCGTATTGGCTGGGGATTAGGATTGAAAGCTCTAGGGCTTTTCTACTGACTTGAGTTAATAGGTCGTTGGCTCACTTTCGAAAGGATGCTCGCATAGAGTTGTATCCTAGTGTTTGTGAGTTCAACTTTCGTTTATACAAATTCTTTCAACTGCGTTATAGCAGTCTCTTGCGATGCGGAGTGTTTCCCCCTTTAATTGTCCTTGAAGACTGCTGGTGGGTGGGCCGACTGACAGGCGGTGTAGGTACTGATATGTTTCAGTTGTGCACTCTGGCACGTCGTGGCGGCAAAAGATCGCCTTGTCCGCAGGCCAGAGCCTATAGTGGTCTGAGGTCTGGTGTCAGGCTGCCACGTGGAGAGGCAGGAGAGGCTGGCTGTGCAGTATATGCAACAGGAGGCCTTGATCCTTTCGTCGTCTGAGGGAACAGACATAAATTCATCCGTGAGATGAAGTTCCCGCTGAGTTGTTTTATCTCTCTTTTGACCGCGATGGGTCAGTTTTGAGTCGACACTGTTTTGTTTAAGTGTTCGGGATATAGGGCTATATCTTGATTGTTTGGTCTTCTGTTAGCAAGGCTTTCTATACATTTATGCATGTGCCAGCTCCAGGAAGCCACATGTCTCGCAGGTGGCCATGGGATATTAGTCCAGTCAGCGCCAGGCCCGGCAGTTACGTGATCAGGGACATTCCCAACACCTTTCAACTACTTTTGGAAGTAGTAGCGCGATGCATGGATAGCGGCATAGAGGTAGCTGTGCCGCCTGCCTGTTAGTAAGATAGCGCATCCCTTCGCTGTGTAGTTTTCAGTGTTTTTCCACGTGAAATTTAGCTCTCTGTTTCAGAAAGTTGTGTCATTTAGATTCTTCTTATTCAGTGCTGAGTGTTCTTTTTATTGCAAGTCTGTCGGTTTTGATAACCGTTTCTTGCTGGTTTGTTGTTTCTTCTTTTTCTCTTTTCCCCAAAGTTTAAAGTTCATTCCGTATCCAGCTGCTGGCTGTGATACAATGTAATGGATTCTTTTTTTAATTTTTTTTTTAGAAATTTTATTTCGAGAACGTTCTTCTGTTCGCTGTTAAACAGCTACTGTCTTTGCAGTTACGTTTGTAAAAAGGTGTATCACTTCGCACACTATCCGAAGCAATGGCCTGTTGTTTTTTGTTTGTTTGTTTTTTTCCATTCTTCCGGCCGGCCGTTTTGGAAAAAAACGGTGCTCACATCGCACACATGAATGTTTCAGCCTGATTCTGAAGAATTGGTTGTGTATTTGTGCTCTAGCCACGCAAAGCTGGTCAGTGTCAGTGCTGTGACGAGGAAGGTTCTGCTGCACGTATCTCGATCTCCGTTTAATCCTATCCCCCGTATTTGCTGGGGATTAGGATTGAAAGCTCTAGGGCTTTTCTACTGACTTGAGTTAGTAGGTCGTTGGCTCACTTTCGAAAGGATGCTCGCATAGAGTTGTATCCTAGTGTTTGTGAGGTTCAACTTTCGTTTATACACATTCTTTCAACTGCGTTATAGCAGTCTCTTGCGATGCGGAGTGTTTCCCCTTTTAATTGTCCTTTGAAGACTGCTGGTGGGTGGGCCGACAGGCAGTGTAGGTACTGATATGTTTCAGTTGTGCACTCTGGCACGTCGTGGCGGTGAAAGATCCATTTTGTAAAAAGTGTCAGTATCACATCGCACACTATCCGAAGCAATGGCCTGTCACTTACTGATCGGCCGGCCGTACGCACTTGAGCGACACAAGTCAGTCTGAATTTTTATGTCTGGTGCAGATTAGAGAGTTATACGCAGACTTGATGAAGGAATATTATGACATCATATTTATTTGGGTCCTGTGCCATGTGGGCATCGAAGGCAATAGGATCGCAGATTCTGCTGCCAACAGTGCCTGCAGTGACCCTGCCCCTGACACACAGACTGTTTATAGTGATTTTAAACCTGTGATTAGTGCGTACATAGCCCGCGAGTGGCAGTCCGAGTGGGACAAAGAGGAAGGGAACAAGTTGCATGAAGCTTTTCCTACAGTGTCCGACAGTCTAACTTTCCGCTGCGGCAGCCGCCGTGAGGAGATTGTCCTTACTCGACTCCACATCGGGCACACGTATGTTACGCACTCTAACTTACTTAAACAGGATGAGCGTCCATGGTGTGATGAGCAGTTTTCTGTTCGACACTTTTTGCTGTATTGTGCTGATCTAATTGACACGAGATATAAACACTTCACAGCAGACTCCTTGAAGGTTTTGTTACGGGATGTTCCCCCGGACAAAATCTTCAATTTCTTGAGAGAATGCAATATTTTAACAATATCTGAGCATTCACAGACTGTGAATTTCTTTATTTTGCCCTTTTTGAGAGTCTGTCGACATTTCTTTTAAAAACTCGTGCGACATTTTAGCCTGATATATTTTTAAGCTATATTTACATCTTGTCTTAAAACCTTGCTTTTAGTCTGGCTGACCAGATTTTTTACCCATCCTGGTCTTAGATGGTCTTAGTCGTCTGCTCGGCGTTAAAACCAAATAACTAACTAACTAACTGATCCTCTGATACGTCAAATGTTAGTACTGCGAGGAGTGACGCATAACATCGAAGTCGTCACTATGAACAGGGCGTCGTGGGACTAATGATGCCATGACGTGAAGCTTGAAGTGACGTCATTTCGCTGCTCGTGCTATTCTTTTTCTTCAGAATAGATATGCTACGCCAGACAACAGAGCTTACGAATGGCGGGAATCGCCGTGTGTCCGTCTTTATTTCTGTGTGCCAGTGTGTGTTGATCAGAGGGTGGGTTAGAGTAGAAGGAGATGGATTCCTGTCGCTACACGAGTCCAGTCCACAGAGCGTGCTGTGTGCGCCGAAGTGTGTGTTGATCAGAGGTTGGCTTAGAGAGGAGGGAAATGGATCAGCATAATAAGCCAAAAAATATGAACAACTCTGAATGTTCTTAAAAGATAAACGCATCTGAGCTCCAAACAATACGGTAGGCTTTGGGATGAAATCCTCATCTTGTTCCTTTTTTTTCAGATTCATTGCGATAAGCGTACCAATCAATTTGAAACTGTCGTCTGACAATTTCGTGCAAAAATAAAAAACAACAACCAAAAAAAAGTATGTAACTTGCAGATTTTAGCTGTCAGAGTTTTAACCGACGGCTAATTGCATGTTGTGCAACGCGGGCAAATCTCGTCTGCTTGCGTACACTGCCAAGAATTAAAGGTTTCGGAAACACTGTTTGACCAGTATTGCTGATTTTGTGAAAGGTTCTATGAAAAATAGAAGTGGAGTGTTTGTGTACTATCATTTCTAGACAGACCTCGCGACTCCCATTCTCAAACTGATTCATAGTCACCTCGAGCTTATCTCTCGGTGACTATAAATGAAACAGTTTGAGAATGGGGGCAGCTCTGTCTGTCTAGAAATGATAGTATACGAACAGTGACTCCACTTTTATGGCATGCTATGTTTGTAAGCTATAATAGCGCACTTCTGGCAATATACTAATGTTTCCATTTATTCCGAAAAAGTCGCATTTCTTTTGCTCGTCATAACATGATACTTGAACGAGGCTGCCACGATGAACTTTGGCACAATTGCGGGGGCTCGTGAGGATCTATGCCTCTTGCAAATGGGTGGTGATCAGATTTCTCAGCACTCAACGGGTTAACTCATTCTACCCCAGACACCCCACAGCAAGATAAGGTTCGACCATGATAGTTCAAGGGTGATGCCAGAATAGCTTGGCGCCTATGGGCGCCAAGCTATTCTGGCATCACCCTTGAACTATCATGGTCGATCTGTGTCCTGCACTGCAATGCAGTCTTCAGACGACAAGGGCAAAATTTAAGGATTTCGGTGTTGGGGTAGAAAGAGTTAAAATGCTTCTGAAAAAGTACTACAATGCGGACTTGTGTACGAGTTTGAGGGGGGCCTTGAGGGCGTGCGTCTTCTTCACACTGTGTATAAATCAGACTGCTACTAATTTGTTTAACCTTGTCCACAGATTGGCCGGATTATCAGTGAGATTTCAGTGAGAGTAACGGACACGTTTCGGAAACAGTCCGAGTATCTGTTGTTTTTTTAAACAGTTTCAAGACAAACATATCATGCTGGATCTCATTTAAAAGCTCTTGACGAAGGAAATTCAAATAGATCGTTATCAAGTGTAGCTAGCATGATCACTGAGTGTCATCTAGTACGTCTTGTCGTGTTAACTTCAGCTGTGTTGTACTTTTAGGGTAAAAAACCCACTAAAAATCGGGAAGCACTTGCATAATATATATATATATATATATATATATATATATATATATATATATATATATATATATATATATAAATATATATATATATATATATATTATATATATATATATATATATATATATATATATATATATATATATATATATATATATATATATATATATATTTCATTTTCATTTAGATTTCGACGAAACTTTCACGTTTATCTCGCAAATTCGCAATCTGTGTACCATATATAGGTGGATAAGCTGCCGGCAACACAACCTGTCATGTGAAATCATTAATTATACTGAATACACCTGAAACCTTTTGTTTCCGGGGAGTGTTAGGCGGAGAGTGAAAAAGTGAAGTGGTGCGGCCGCAGTGGGCCCGCGCAGAGCCGTGCGTGGGCCCACTGAGGCCTAAGAGGGCCCGCGCTGAACGCGAGCATGGCATTTTAACCCCTTAAATGCTAGTGGACGCAGAGTGTGTTTTTGAAGTCATTATAAACACAATGTCAAAGATCCCAGACCATTAAAAGAACGTGGTTTCAGCAAGAAATGCATATTATCACGAGACTTGCACGTCCGTTTGTCTCGACCGTCAATGTGTTAGCTTACAGTTGATGCGTTACATCTACGCGCAATCACCATAACTGTCAGTGGAATCACATGGTTAATAATCCTACTAGAATGTGAGGCTATCGGGCCGATGTCGGCCGCAGTGGGCCCGCGCACGACACTTTGGCCCTATGGACTTTGCACACTAGCTTCAAATGTATGCATGTGTATCCCTATTGACGCTCGGGCATGCAGCTGGTGCAGAAGAGGTGTTCGCGGCCGCTTAAAAAATAATTTCAATATGTGGCAGACAGGATCCATGTAATGAGCTTGTCACTGATACGGCGTGAATAGGTCCCGGCACACAGTGCTGTTTCCGTACTGTACAGTCTCTTAGCCATAGTCAGTCCCAGGCATCCCCTAATATTTCAATCCCCTAAAAAAACACTACTGCCCACCAGCTGCACATTTGCCATGCACAAAATAACAATAAAAACAGCACATTGACAGTCTCATTTCTTGGCTATGAACCCGATTCCTTACCAACCCCACACCCAAGCACAGCTGAAATCAGCGTGCCCCTCAAATCACTACGTCAACGGCAACTCAACATAGGCCCACAATTGTCCACTGGATAAGCTCAGGATGGTATGAATCAAAGCACCAAACATGTCTCCTCTCATGTAACCAGAAATTTCCAGCAAATTCTAACATTCAGCCCTACTACAACATTTCAAACAAGGCAAAAATTATTTTAAAAAACACCGGTCCTTGCACTGCCTGAACTGGCCAAATTTGACTATGTAATGTGACCAATACATCTTTCGCATGTGCGCCCACGTGCCAATGCAGGACCAACGCCACCGGAGTCCCTGAAATTTCAGTGAAATCCGATACGCCCTGACCCCGGGGTGAGGTCGGAAACCTCATCAAGCCGATGTGAGCGCTCGTGTTTATGTTCATGTCACTCGCGAAAATGTTCCCCTGTCAGATTATTTCAACTACACTTGACATAGATCCCCATGAACATTCACAGGCTGTCATCTCACAAGAATCTGTGCGTTTTGCGGCCCTATTTACATCTACATTAGCTCCCCTAAATGAGTGAAATCTTGCGGTCGTATTCACATATCAAGGGCCTTCCATCTACAAGAGGCATAGATTTTCATGTGCAAAAGGTTGTTGATGATCATACAGCTTCTAGCAGAGATCGACCCTGTGTTCATCCTACGGTTAAGATGTGTGGACGTCAGTATATAATTCTGATGTGTATGCGGTGCACGTTTCATTTCTGCAGTTGCTGGAGATACAATTTTTAAAAAATCAGCTGCGAATTTTCTTTGTGTTTTTTTTTTTGGTGATATTGTGTGTCATATTCGGATATATCGCTTAACAAGTCTTAGATGGTCTCCAAATTTGCGGCCGTTGTCAACTTGAACTCAGCGAAGATGTCGGCATTATCCGACCAAAGGTAAGAGACATTTTATTACTATTTTTCTTTCCGCATTTCGTTCACTTCAGCCGCGGCGGCAGGCTGCCGTGATATTTTTCACTGTGTAACTGTTGTTACAAATATAACAAAAACATGGTTGAAAACATGCACTTGTGCATTAATATCCTGAAAAATATCAGTTAGTTCAAGGAGACAGTACACCCATCGGGATATGGCTTTTGTGGACCGCTCCTCGTTAACCCCAAAATTTAACAGCACTCAGCACACG
>BTPG01000004.1:222725527-222764078 GCA_036245525.1 Semisulcospira habei | reverse complement strand
AATGAGCGAATGAATTAAAAAAAAACCCACAAAAACAACAACAAAAACCACCAACTAAACAGCATACCGAATGTACAAACACTCCCTTCGCGAACATGTTGATCGGATGGTACAATCTATGGAGGCTTGCATTTGTGATGTTCAGAAGTGGACCACACAGAACAAGCTCCAGCTGAACGGTGACAAAACTGATGTGCTCCTCTACGTGCAGTGCTGATCTTCCTGAGTCAATGATGGTGGGCGAGAGCGCCATCTCCTTTTCTAGCTCGGCCTGTAAGACAACAGGCTGACAATGAAGCAACAAGTGAAGAAAGTTTGCCAGCTTGCCTTCATTGAACTCGAAGGATCGGCACTGTTCGACATCTGCTCACTGTTGAAGTTACCAAAACACTTGTTACCTCCCTTGTGCTGTCCCAAATAGACTATTGCAATTCTCTTTTGTCCGGTGTTCCGCAAAATCTTCTTGACCAAATCCGGAGAGTCATGAACTGTGCTGCACGTCTGATTTTTCGTGTACCGAAACGTGAACACATTATGCCTCTACTAGCTGATTTGCACTGGCTGCCAGTTTCATACAGATTTCAGTATAAAGTCTGTGTTATTTGTTTCAACATCATCTCTGGTTCTGCCCCTCCTTATCTGATTTTGTCCAGCTGTATACACCATCCCGATCACTACGCTCTGCTTCAGACACTTGTGTTTTCCCTAGACGTAATATGGTCACTCAAGGTCATCGTGCATTTTCGTATTTTGGTCCCATTACATGGAACGCCCTCCCAGCTGAAGTGCGTCACATCTCTTTCCATTTTCAAATCCAAGCTTAAAACACACCTTTTCTCTGTTGCATATATGTAAAGACCATTTTGTCTGCCGGCTCATCATGTGTGTGTGTGTGTGTGTGTGTGTGTGTGTGTGTGTGTGAGTGTGTGTGTCTATGTGTGTGTGTGTGTGTGTGTGTGTGTGAGAGAGAGAGAGAGAGAGAGAGAGAGAGAGAGAGAGAGAGAGAGAGAGAGAGAGAGAGAGAGAGAGAGAGAGAGAGAGAGAGAGTTTTCTGCTCCTTGTAAATCAATGTTTTTTTGTTGTTGTATGTGCTTGTTTTTCTATTTTGTTTTGTGTTTCATTACTGTGATTGTAAAGCGCCTAGAGCACCTTGGTGATTAGGTGCTATACAAATTACCTCTATTATTATTATTATTATTATTATTATTATTATTATTATTATTATTATTATTATGTACGTTTTATTATTATTATTATTATTATTATTATTATTATTATTATTATTATTATTATGTACGTTGCCAGCCGGTCTAATATTCAGAATAAACCACATACATGCTGGGGACAATGCACTTGCACGCTAGCTTATCAAATCCAACTTTAACGAGAGAGTAGAAAAACAAGAAAATTATAAAGCATGCACAGGAAATGGCATTAATAAAAGCGTTAAACCTTTCCCTGCCACAGTACGTACAGTTTTGTTTCTGAAATCTTGGTTCCTCCAGCGACCAAAAACCAACACCGTCCAAGAAACCTGGATACAAACTGGTCTCAGCAAGAGGCATAGATCCTCATGAGCCCCCGCAGTCATGGAGGCTCATTAGGATCTATGTCTCTTGCAGTTAGATCGTGTTCACCTTTTCCTCGGCAATGGAGGGGTCACGCGCAAACACACAACTCACCATCTCTTAGGTGCAGCTGACCACCTAGCAGCACACATCTATTTCACGAATCTCTGGAATGTTCAGGAGGTGAAGGTCTCAAGAAGCATGGCTTTCGATTTGTGAATGTGGCGTGACGTTATTTTGAGCTTCACGTCACTGCACGTCACAAATCTAAGAGGGATGTCGCATTTTGGAACACTACAAGAAACAAATTGTAAAGAATGACGTCGAAAGAATATAAATTTGGTCGCGGCGCCGCAAACAATGAGGTGGGGATCTTCGCTTTCGCTCGCTCAGTAGTCAGTATCAACGACTACAGAAAGCACAGGCAGTAATTTATTATTTTTTTCGGCGGAAAGGCGGGTAAATGGACAAAAGGGAAACAGAAACATGCCCCAGGGGAAAATAAAAAGGAAGAAAACCCACCCAATCTAGCTGGCCAGGGTGACCCTGAGAAATAAAAAATCGTTCTAACAATCCAAGTCCCCAAGTACAGACCCGGGTAGCGGCGCCTATTGCAGTTGAGTAATAGTCTGCCACATTACACAGCATAATAGTGAGGTTACGTTTACGCCGAGCGAAGAACGAAGTCTTGGTGGATAACCACCATGTACTATAAGCATAGGCACATTCCAAAGAATTAATGATATTTTACATGCCAGTATAGCAACAAATGATAATTAATGATTATATCAGACTCCTACAGGTAAATGTTCGTAATGCATGTATTGTTTAGACTATGAAGTCTAAACTTAATCAAGTTTAAAGAGTTTTTGTTTTGTTGTTGATTTGTTTGTCTAATATTACCAAGATGCGAAGAGACATTAAAGAAAATTCATTCATTCCCACTCCAAACATCTCCAAGAGGGCGGGGGGGGGGGGGGGGGTAGGGGGGGGGGGGCTCATGAGGATGTATGCCTCTTGGAGATGTTTGTAGAGTTGTCTATGCTTACGGCACAAACTGGTTATGCGCCATCGCTTCATTCTCGTTCGTTGTTGGTTGTTCTTCGGCGAAAACGTGACCTCTCTGATTACGCCACCTCGACCCGGGGTTGCTTTGGCGTGGCAGACTAGCTGCCACGCCAAAGTTACCCCGTGTCGATCTGGCGTAAGGATCTTTGTGGAGTGCTCTTCACCAGAGGTTACCTACAGAGGATTGTCAACAATCACGAGGAGGGAGGTGCTTCTTGACATGGCGTGCAGCTTGCAATCAGGACGTGCCCCTTTCACCACTAACATTTTCTGACTTTGATCGTTGCGCATCAGCACCACCACCACCCGCCTTTCTAGACCCGCGAATACATTGGAGTCAGTCACGATTATGACGTCATGCACGGCCAAGGCCACATTAGAGATAGTAGCAGCATCATCACCAGATGTCACCACCTGCACGGGCAGGCCACACGCACGCAGACTGGTGACCATAGGCAAGTCGTCACGCGGGTCGTCGCATAGGATGACAGTGTCTCGGTATTGCAAGGGTTTGTCTGTCACACAGAAGAAGTTAATTATTTAGTTATTTGTGTTTACCGCCGAGCAGGTGACTAAGTCCACCCCAAGGGCGGCACACAGAAGCATCAACAACATGACAATAAAATACACAACAATAACGCATTCAAACATTACAAGCTAAAACCTGTAGGAGATGGGTGGATCGTGCTAGTTCAAGAGTAGCACCAGATCCTCTTAGTGCTTTCTTCCTAAAAAAGCAGGATTTAACCTCTTCCATGCCACTAGAGAACTTCATCCGTCCAAAGGAAAGTGGATATAAACTTTATCCGTGGATGGAAAGGATACAGTCTGGTCAGCAAGAGGAATAGATTTCCTTCAGCTCTCACCCCCTCCCCCTCCCCCTCATCAGCTCTTTCGTTCTGCTGGTTTTGTTTCGGCAGTCAAGGGTTTAAGGACCTCATACTTAGGAAGACTCTCTAGCACCTCCCATAACGCACACTCGCCCCTGGCATTTTTTCTTTCATCTCTGATGTTGAAAATAGTGGGACGCTGGTTGCTGTTGAGGTTCTCACAAACCAGATAGGTGAAGCTAGCGCTGACAGAATTGTATGCAAACCAAGGGGAATCACAGCGCTGGATAGACAACAGTTAGATCCTCTGCCCCCGCCTATCAGGCACCCAATCGCCAGCCCACAGAGAAATACGCAGGTATAGAATAAGACGGTCATTTCCATCCTCAAACGAATGGATCAGGTCTCTTATATAACCCATGTCTTTCTCCGGAACTTAGGAAGTGGGCAGGAGAAACATACATACACAAACATGAAGGTGCGCTACTATATGTGGTCGGGTAAATACCCTGATTTCCCACAGTAGATGCACAGAACATTACACAACAATGTAACGATACAAATTTGCCTCGAGTTATAGATACTCACAAACCAGATAGGTGAGGCTAGCGCTGACAGAATTGTATGCAAACCAATGGGAATCACAGCGCTGGATAGACAACAGTTAGATCCTCTGCCCCCGCCTATCAGGCACCCAATCGCCAGCCCACAGAGAAATACGCAGGTATAGAATAAGACGATCCTTTCCATCCTCAAACGAATGGATCAGGTCTCTTATATAACCCATGTCTTTCTCCGGAACTTAGGAAGTGGGCAGGAGAAACATACATACACAAACATGAAGGTGATAGGTGAGGCTAGCGCTGACAGAATTGTATGCAAACCAAGGGGAATCACAGCGCTGGATAGACAACAGTTAGATCCTCTGCCCCCCGCCTATCAGGCACCCAATCTAGTAGCGCAATAAATCTAGTAACCCAATATAGTAGCGCACCTTCATGTTTGTGTATGTATGTTTCTCCTGCCCACTTCCTAAGTTCCGGAGAAAGACATGGGTTATATAAGAGACCTGATCCATTCGTTTGAGGATGGAAATGATCGTCTTATTCTATACCTGCGTATTTCTCTGTGGGCTGGCGATTGGGTGCCTGATAGGCGGGGGCAGAGGATCTAACTGTTGTCTATCCAGCGCTGTTGAGGTTGTAGTAAAAAACTAGACCAAAAGGGTTGACTGCCAGTGCTTGTAATTTAGAAGAAACTAGCAAGTAAGTAGTAAAAAGCACTGTCAGGGGAGAGAATTGAGCATTATCGACCAATGATTATAGATCTACTTTGGTCAAAGCACCAAAAAAAGTAAAAGGTTAGGAAAGAGGGGTGCGCTAAGTAAGTGACTGGAAGCAACGCATGTGGACCCCCCCCCCCCCAAACCCCCTCTTAGGATGCATGGAAATTTAGCTTTAGGTGGAGGCATGGAATGCATGCCCCTGCAGAAACCACAGTAAAATGTGGTCTTCTTTGCAGGTAGGCAGAAGTTTCTTCTTTTCCTCAAGTGTTGCCGATGGTGTGCTGAAGAGGTCGCTTAGACCGAAACAGCTGCCCACACCGGCTAAATATCTTGTCCCCCCTTGAGGGACCTAGATCTAGATTTCCATGCGCCAAGGGGCTGGAAATACAGTGGATATACGATACGCCCCCCCCCCTCCCCCTCTATCGGGGGGGGGGGGGGGGGCTTCTATGTGCATTGCTTCCAGTCACTTACTTAGCGCTCCCCTCTTTCCTATTTTGTTTGTGCTTTGACCAAAGTAGATCTATGATCATTGATCGATAATGCACAATTCTCTCCCCTGACAGTGCTTTTTTCAACTTACTTGGTAGTTTCTTCCTTGATCAGTGTTGGGTTGTGTTACACTGTTTGTATCAAACACAGCGGGCACTCTTTGACTGGGCATGCGCGTTACTGAAACCTTCAGAATCTTATAAAATTATGTTCTCCGTTAGCGAAAACGTGTACTTGCTTGCTGTTGTCTATCAGTCCTAACCATACAGTTCTGACTTTCGGCCAGCTAAGCTCACTGAAACAAACGAAAGCCACCTCCCAGATGTATCCGTTTCCTCGAAATGCTGCCGATAGCAAGCGAAAACTCGAAATGCTGCCGATAGCAAGCGAAAACCCGAAATGAATATATTCAAGAGGATATGAAAGCAGTTACCTTTACATTCATTCATCATCAGAGTATGGGTACAGGCACACTCAAAATCTGCAGCGGTACTCACAGACACGTCAGGATGCAATTGTGGTACTCAACGATGTGCCGTCTTTTGTCAAGAACAAGGGACAGATTTTCCCTTCAGGATTGTTTTTGATATGATGCAACTTAATAGCGATAGTGACGTTTTTGATTACTATTTTTAAAAATTCATGTTAATGACGCATTTAAATACTTTTTATTATTGTGTCACTGTTTATCGTCATGCATTCTTACAACGGAAGTGTGGACTTCCATTCCACTAATAGGCTAATTGGCACGCTATTACATTATTTATGAAACAGCTAGCACAGGCATCCATATACTGATTTTAAAATGATTGCATTAAACGGTAATGTAAATTACCGAATTATAATGGACTATGTGATTCCAGTACAGTTTCAAGATATACTGATCAACAAAAGAAACGCAGAATTCGAGTGTATGTTGTATTTGTATGATAAATCCACGAAAATACAAGTTACACTATTTTTGATAGCCAGTGTACGAGCAACAACATGTAAGCATTCAGTCACCGTACTGTAGTAACCGTCTTACCCTCCCTGTGCACGAGGCACCCGTATTGGTTAGGACGCACGGCGTATGCTTTTCACGCACGTGCATACACCGCAGAGTGATGTTGGGCCATGAACTGTGTTCAGCAATGCAAGGCAATAAAACAATCAGCTGTGTTACGCCTTCTGTCACTTTTGCCGTTGCCACATTAACCATGCCAAGACTTAGTGCTCCCCATTGAGAACAAGCTCTTGCGCGTTTGGAAGCCGGAGAATATCCACAAGCTGTGGCAGTGGCCTTTAGATGTCACATTTCGACTATTTACAGGCTGCAGCAACGCTATCATGCCAACTGGCTTCTGCTGACGCTCTCCGAAGCGGACGACCACGTAGGACAACTCCACGGCAAGACCGCCACATTTTCCGGGCTCACATGCGAAATCGCTTTCAGCCGGCCGAGGAAACAGCAAGAGAAGTTATCAGCAACCACCATGCACCCATCAGTGGCCAGACAGTGCGACGACGGCTAGAGGAGCATAATCTGCACAACCGCCGTCCAGCCCGGTGACCTGTTCTTACTGACCGTCATCGCCGTGCACGCCTACAGTGGTCACAGGCTCATGTCGACTGCGCCTGGCGACAGTGGCAGAACGTCCTGTTCACGGATGACAGCCGCTACTGGATCAACCATGCAGATGGGCGCATAAGACGTGGCGGAGAAGGGGTGAACGCTATGCTGATGGCTGTGTGCTGGAGAACAATGCCTGGGGCGGGCCAAGCGTGATGATTTGGGGTGGAATTACCCTGAACCACTGCGGTCGAACCTGCCTGTCCCGGATTGGCCTCCGCAGCCACGAAAATGCCTGCAGACGACGTGGGCAAGCCCTATAGAATCTTCGTTCGCGAAGTCAAGCCAAGAGATACCCTGAACCAGACAATAAGACCTGTGTTCTTCCGTGGACTCGTACCAAGTCGCGGAAATGACATCACAGCTCAGCGCTACATTGACCAAATACTACACCCATATGTCCTGCCATTTTCTCAGGGACGCAGAAACTTCATCTTGCAGCAAGATAATGCGCGTACACACACTGCACGTATCACCCAGCACTTCTTGCAGCAGCACAACGTCCCAGTCATGCCCTGGCCTGCCCTCAGCCCGGCCCTCAATCCCATCGAACATCTCTGGGATCAACTGCAAAGGGAGGTCAACGCTGTACGCCCCAGACCAACGACAGCCGCAGAACTGGAGAATACCATTGTCCAGGGCTGAAAAAAAAAAACATCCCCAGGGCAGCTGTCAACCGCCTGATGCACTATGCGCCGACGCTGCCGAGCCGTCATCAACGCCAATGGGGGTCACACGCCATATTGACTTTGTGCTGTGCCATGCTTGCTCCAAATACAGAATAAACTTCCACACTGATTACTCTGGTGTCCATGGTTTCATTCCTAAAATGTCAATACATCCGTTCATGGTTTGTCCGAAATCGACTTTCAAATGATGGATTAAATGTGATTTAAAAGGGCTATTTCGACTTTCTTTTGTTGATCAGTATACGTATACGTAATAATTATAGTAAATATTGTGAGCCTGCCCACAACATTTAGGAATGCCTACTACTGTCATTTAGAACAAAAAAGCTGAAAACGCAGAGCTTGGTTGTTCAATTATGGGCGCAGAAACCATTTCCAGAATGATGACAATACTAAAGAAAATGTCCTTTGATGCCCTACATGTTTTTTTTTTTTCTCAGTGCTAATAACAGTAACATATTTTGAAGAAAACATGTTATGGCATGAGGCTACAGTTTGTGTGACGGTGTATAATCTCAGTTGGACTGTTTGGTGCACAAATGGCTGGCCTTTCCAAATCCGCGGATGTTTGTAACCCTTCAAACACGTACTTGGTTTTTGGGAAGGCAGACAAGAGAGAACGTTTTGCCAAAACACCAAAATACTAATCTATATTATGTTCTTTAAACGCCGGTAATAACGAGTGTTAGGAGAGCTTGGGCGGGGTGGGCATTGTGTCTAGTGAAGGGCTGGGACCCTAGGGAACTTAAAGCATTTTCATGGGTGTGAAATCACAGTGCTATCACCTTAAAGAAAGTTCACCAAAGCGCTTTTGTCATGCAAAGAAAATAATACCCGACATGCTTGGCGGTCATCTTTCTTCGGTATGGATAGCGTACGTATTCCATTAGAATAGCAAACGCGATATGTACGTGCCTGGCTGACCCACTTCCAATTCCGCCAGCAGGTTAGCCATGGCGTTCCCACATTGCCCACACTTCTCTGGCGGGCCCTTTGTATGATGAACTGGTTGACCAGATTTCGGTGCGCCGTCGTAACGTGACATCTGGTGCGGTAGCCGCCTGACCGCCAGGCCTGCTGTAGGTGGCAAATTATCAAGTTAGGCAAACAAATTAGACCCACAAAAAGAAACACGAAAACATAAATACAACTTGTGTTTCTTTTTGTGGGGACTTCTTTTTTGCTTTTTAGACGCTTGACGATCTGGATTCTGTATTTAAATAGGTGGGTAAGATCTAGTGATTATATTTAAATTAGGAAGGTGAACTGCTGAAGAGCCTTGCTGAGCTTTGGAAGGTAGCAGAGGATACAATTCAAAGCCACCGAAGAACAACGAAAAAAAAAAAAAAAAAAAAAAAAAGGAGGCAAAGAACACTGTGTGAAATTGTTATCAATACACAATAGAGACATTAGAAAATAAATATTATACGGGGCAGTTCGGTGCGTCCGTTTGATCATACCGATAATAGAAATTAACCCCCTCCCTGCCACTGTAAGTACATTTTTATTTCTGAAATTTTGGTTCATTCAACGACCAAAAGCCAACACCGTCCAAGAAACATGGACACAAACTGGTCTCAGCAAGAGACATAGATCCTCATGGGCCCCCGCGACTGCGGGAGCTCATGAAGATTTATGTCTTTTGCAGTTGGATCGTGTTCACGTTTTTCTCGACACTCAAGGGGTTAATAAAACGCGAGTGGCCACCATTCGCCTGCCACCGTCTTCTCTCACTGAGCTTAAAGAGACGCGCAAAGAGGACATGTTGAATAGAGCAAATTGCAGCTGTTGTACGATCACGGGCGCTCTGGGACGGCCTTCATGCTTGAGTTCATTCTACACATGTTCACTCAGCGCCATGTCCAATGAATTTGTTGCCCAGGACAATCAAGGTGCTAATCTGTGCCTGCTGAAGCTGGGCTTGGACAACGTTCCCTGTGTGAAGACAGGCGTTATTTTGCTGGAGAATCACCTCTGAGCCATGAGCCTGCACAAAAAGCTCAATAGCCTGTCTTATGATTTCGTGTCGATACGTACAATTCATTCAGGATGCCTTTAATGGTGGCCACACCACAGTGCGCAAGAGGCCATCGGACCGACGTCGGCCGCTGTTGGCCCGAGCACGACCGTGCGCGAACCAAAGGCGGCCTACGTCAGACCGATGGCCTTTTGTGCATTGGGACGCGACTGTGAAATTTTGATTTGAGATGTGATGAGACGGACGCACTGCCGCGCTCAGCATAAGATTTGGTTTCTCTTGTCCCTTATGAATTTGATACATGAGGCATGATTGAATTAGTTTTGAAGAGAAGCAACAACAAAAACAAAAAAATCTCTATTTACAGTAAATTTTTACGCAGCAGTCTTCGCTTGGTCATTTAAATATGGCCCTCAGCGTATTAAGCGATGAGCAGAAAAGGTTGAAACTGTGAGACGAGACACTAGGAAAACAATTATAGTCTGCCTTATGCGCAAAAAGTCATTGAGCCGACGTCAGCCGCCGTTGCCGGCCCGATGGCCTTTTGCGCTTTGGGTGTTACCTGTTGGGGAAGGAGCAGGGCTGTCAGTGTACTGAGGGACGAGGCGATCTTGAATCAAATCAGCTCTCTCGATTTCTTTGATCACAGCAGGCGGACATCTGAGAGGTGTCGTCAGATGTTCCTCAATTAGTGGACAGGTGGATGTGATCGTATTCAACATGCCGGCGGCCCACAGGTGTAATGAAGGGACTCGAGCAGCCAGGTCAGTACAAAACTGGGAGAACCGATTGCTGTTGCAAAGAATGACAGAAACACAAAAAGTGACTTGGGAGGGGGGACGTCTAAGCACTTGCTATGCAGTCACTGGCACTTTGAATAATTTGTATCTCTCTCTCTCTCTCTCTCTCTCTCTCTCTCTCTCTCTCTCTCTCTCTCTCTCTCTCTCTCTCTCTCTCTCTCTCTCTCTCTCTCTCTCTCGGACCGCCGGAGGAAGCGGTCGACTTTTCCGTTCTCTCCGCTGAACAGTCAAGCGGACGAGATATCAGTTTGATGGATTGTATTGTGTTCTACTATTCTACGTTACTCGGACGTTTTGTTTTCTAATTGTGCACATTACTTTGTGATCTCCTGCATATCTGGATATTTTGTGATTTCATATTCAGTGGTGAATTAATCGTGTGGTGTTTTGTTGTGTGTGGTATTTTGGAACTATTTCACATCTTCCATTGTGGTTCATTATACCAGACTGTAACGTGCTGTTTACTGCAACTGATTTCTTTGTCCTGGACTTCAAATGCATACGAAAACGGAGAGTGGACTTGCATACTATCTCACCATACCGTGTTTATAGTAAGTAAAAAACATGTGTTTATTTTAACGTTCCTTCAGCCCGTACGCTGCATAGACTATAGAGATCTTTCACATGACGTCATCAATTTGCGCGTACCGGAGGCTGGAGGACAAGCGAACGGCGGGAGTAGTAGCGGCAACGTGAACGAGCGCACGTACTCGTGCTGTTTTCGGCGTTATAGTTGAAACAGTTTGCATCAAAATGGTAAATTTCTGTTGTATTTTCAACTGCCACAACCGCAGTGATAGGGAGACCGATAGGACATTTCACAGAATCCCGAATGTGTTGAAAAAAAAAACGAGGAACAGAGAGGGCTGTCGGAGCGGAGAAGACGAGAATGGGTGCGTCAGGTTAACCGCAAAAACATCACGTTTGATTCGGCGAAATGCTGGCATCGAGTCTGCTCGGACCACTTTGTCACTGGTAAGTTAAAATAATACAATTTTAAGTTTTATTTCACTACGTTACGACTGACAACACGGGTGAAAGCGAGCAGGGAAGTGTTGTGCAGACAGGGAGTGGATTGATTGATTGATTGATTGTACATTGCTTAACGTCCCGACAGCAACAAGGCTTTCTCAGGACGTGCCTGCACTGCTTGTGAAAAAAAAACAAATCAGAACATTGAATGTATGTCGCCAGCCGGTCAAATACATTAAATAAACCTAACACATGGGGTTAAATAAAGCTAAGACCATTTAGCAACACACATCCAATATCAAGAGCTACAGGCAGTGCAGACAGTAGGGAGAGTTTTAAAAGGGCAAATACAGGTGAATGGACAAAGGGTAGACAGAAACACATGCCCCAGAATAGAGAGAAAAACCCACCCTGTGGGGCTGACCAGGGTGACCCTGGGAACACAGGGAGTGGAGGGGGCGGGCCCTCAGTGGAGTAGAGGTGTGCTGTTGTTAAATATGAAACAATGGTAAATTTGCCTCTGTGTGTGTGTGTGTGTGTGTGTGTGTGTGTGTGTGTGTGTGTATGTGTGTGTGTGTGTGTGTGTGTGTGCTTGTTTCTTTCTCAGTGTGAATTTCTGTACTTGCAGATGTGTGCATGCTTTTGTTTGTTTTGTGTTTCAGTGTATCATTTAGTTAATCACTGCATTTATTTAGTGCAAAGTGTACAAGCACTAATTACCATTTAACAGTGTAATTCACATTACTGTTAACTTTTGTTTAATATCTGCTAGTATTAAAAACAATATTGTATGTTTACATTAAGTAATGTACAATCTTATTTCAGGTCAGCCAGCAGACATGCATGATGTTACACACCCAGACTGGATTCCGACCCTCAGATTAGGTCACTCTAAAGGGATGACCTCGAAGCCAGAACTGTATGAGAGAACTGCAAAACGAAACATGACAAAAGCAGTGAGGGAGCAGGAGCAGACGTTGCAATGCAGCAAGTCAGGCGAGAGCAGCATGCAAGAGTCAGCAGACAGCATCACCACAGTAGAATGCTCCGACCATGTTTCAAATGAAGCACACGCAGGCATTGACCAAGGTACACAGACAGATTTGACATATGAATACATTTCACAGCTTGAAAATGTTGTGAATGATCAGAATGTGGAGATACAAAATCTTAGGGAGAAGTTAAATGGAAAAGACTTCACTGAGGAGGCTTTTCGTGATAAAGATGACAGGGTGAAGTATTATACTGCATTGCCAAATTTCATCATTTTGCTTGCAACATTTAATTTGATTTCACCAGGCATGAGCACAGATGCTAAGGCTCGGCTCTCCAAGTTCCAGCAGTTTCTTCTTGTTTTGATGAAATTGAGGCTAAACCTTCCAATTCAGGTGCTTGCTGACATGTTCAGTGTGTCATACAGCACAGCCAGGCGGATCTTTTACAATGTGTTAGATGTTTTGTATGTGAGACTGCATCCCCTTGTTATCTGGCCAGAGAGAGAGAACATAAAGAGAACTATGCCTGCAACATTCATATATGCATTTGGACGGAAGGTGACTGTCATTGACTGTTTTGAAGTTAAGCTTGAAAAGGCATCAAATCTCCAGGCTCGAAACCAGACCTACTCAAACTACAAGCATGGAAACACCACAAAGTTTCTAGTGGGAATCACTCCACAGGGTGTTATCTCATACATTTCCAAATCATGGGGAGGAAGGACAAGTGACAGGCATATCACTGAACAGAGTGGCTTTCTAGACAAAATGTTGCCTGGAGATTTGATTCTTGCTGACAGAGGCTTCAACATTCATGACTCTGCAGGACTAAGGTGTGCTGAAGTGAAGGTTCCTGCGTACCCCAGAGGCAAAAAGCAACTATCTGCCTTTGAAGTGGAGTCAACCAGGAAGCTTGCAAATGTTAGAATCCATGTTGAAAGAGTGATAGGGTCACTACGCCAGAAATACACAATTTTAGATTGTGTGTTGCCCCTTGCTTACATGAGCAGTTGTTCTGATCAAAATATGACTGTGTTAGACAAAATTGCTCATGTCTGCAGTGCACTTGTGAACTGTTGTCCTTCTGTTGTACTTACTGATGAACCCGAGTTCCTGCCCGAGTAGGCGAGTGTTGTCAGAAACTGCCCAGGGTGATGTTTCAGATACTGTTTCAACACTGTTGTATGTGGAGCCAGTGGTACTGAAAACAATACCGGTGGCTGCATGGTCAAGGGGTTAAAGTTAACTAATATGAAAGGCTATTCAGCGTGTGTTCGTGTGATTTGAGTAGGTCAATGTGGTGGGTGTTATGTTTTGGGAAAATCTAGACAGGGGCGATGCAGTAACAATTTCTCATCAACCTCACTGTGTGCGGAGCGAACGGTTTTGTGCACATGATTGGAGGCTGGGTGTTTAAGGGGGTTAAACCTGAAACAAAGAATGTTGTTTAATTGGACAATGATGCTGTATCGCTATGGGATTCTGATTCCACCCTTATAGACCACATATATACAACTACTCAATCAAGGGTTATGGCAGTAGAAGTGCCTCAGGTAGGGATTAGCGATCACTACCCGGTGTGCTGTTGCTGGGCATTGAAAGCGGATAATTCATTCCGAAAACATCAGCACACGACTATTAGATACAGATCTCTTAAACACTTCAACAAGGAAACATTTCTTTGTGATTTAAGTAGCGCACCCTTTGATACAGTGTACTACCATAATGACCCTAACGATGCTTTGTCTGAGTGGTACGGATTGTTCCTTGGTGTTCTCGATAAACACGCTCCATTCAGAGAGAAACGGGTGAAGAACCCCCAGTTTCCCGCCTGGTTAAGTAAGGAAATCAAGGATGCCATGCAGCTCCGAGATGACTATAAAAGAAAGAAGGATTTTGTAGCTTATCGAAGGCAAAGAAACCATGTTAAACATTTAGTGAGGAAAGCTCAAAGGTCACTTTTTCACCGTCTTATGAACGGAAAGAAAGATGTCGTATCTGTGTGGCGAGCGATCAATGCTTTTACGAGGTCCAAAAATACTGCACAATGTACACAGTTATCAGCTGATATCTTGAATCAGCATTTCCTCTCGGCTGCCAGTGCGTTGCTAAAAAATACATATTCTGGTCAGCCTTCAGCTGTGTCTGAAAAGCTAAAGACGTTTTGTGCAGAACGGCTGAACCCTGATACGTCATTCAGCATTCCCCTCTTAACGATATACGACGTGGGAAAATCCATCTCGTACTTGGAGAACAAACGTACGTCTGGCCATGATGGTATTAGTAGCTCAGTTCTGAAAATGGCCCTACCGTATATTGTAGATACCTTGACATATATATACAACCTTTGCATAAAGCAGGGGATATTTCCATCTTCTCTAAAAACAGCCAAAGGATCCCACTACCTAAAACGAAAGACCTTGCTGACCCTAACAAGTTCAGGCCCATTTCACTACTGTCAACACTGTCGAAACCGATAGAAAGACACATTCACACACACTTACAACATTATCTAGAAAAACACAAACTCATACATCCATTACAATCTGGCTTTCGGCGGAAACACTCCTGTCACACAGCATTGGTACACCTAGTTGACAGATGGCTTACTGCCATAAATAGCAGTCAAATGACTGGAGTAGTATTTTTGGACCTTTCAAAAACATTTGACCTCGTCAATCAGAAAACTTTAGTTCAAAAACTTAATGTCTATCAACTAAGCGCAGAAACACTTGCCTTCCTTACGTCATATCTGCATGGGCGTACGCAGTATGTCTACGTGAATGGTAAAAACTCACCTGAAGGGGTGATAGAGCACGGAGTACCACAGGGATCGATTCTTGGTCCATTATTGTTCTCTGTCTTCATAAACGACCTTCCATTACATATATCACACTCCAGTGTAACTTGCAGTCTTTTTGCAGACGATGGAACTCTGGACGTTTCGTCATCAGACGTAACATATATGGTGAAGATTCTCCAAGACAGTTTAAATGAGGTATCTGAATGGTGCAGAAATAACGCCATGATACCTAATCCCACTAAAACCAAATGCATGCTGATTACCACACGGCAAAAGCATCAGTTGAACCCCCCCTCCCCTTCAACTAACACTTAACGGCCAGCCTGTGGAGCAAGTCAGAGAACAACGCATGCTTGGAATCAACTTAGACGACAAGTTGTGCTGGCAAGGCCACATTACTAAACTGTGTAAAATAGTATCCAAAAATGTATTCCTCCTGTCGAAATTGAGACATTTCGCTGATGAGCCAACAAGGAAACTCTTCTACTATGCCCATATTCAGTCACATTTGGATTATGCCTCATCTATTTGGGACGGTAGTAGCAATGCTAATTTAAAAAGTCTGAACTCGCTCCACAGAAGAGCCATTAAACTCATTGTTGACAGACCCTCAGAAGTCATTAGTACTGACAATAAGTTCAAGCTGTTAGACATTTTGCCACTTTAAAAACAGTTTAAGTATAATAAGTTGGTGCTCATGCGCAAAATCACCCTCTCAGAAACACCAGCCTATCTCAATAGTTTGTTCCACTTTGCTCATACGAGGTCCAGTCGAACGCCAATGAACAATCTTGTTGTACCTATGCCTCGACTGGACATTTATATGTCGTCATTGTCCTATTCTGGTGCAAAGTTATGGAACTCTATTCCTGCGGATGTTAGAGCCGCGCCATCGCTTAAAACTTACAAGACCAAGCTGCTCAAACATCTAGACAAAACTTAATTTTTCCTTTTATTTTTTATTATATTTTTATTTTTACATGTAGCACTTCATGCCTTATGCGGCATTTCACGGATAGTCTGCATTCCCTTCTAACATTTATGAACGCATGTAATATACCGCTGGCATTCCAGCAAGCCGCATTATGTAATATCCATGACCCCATGGACTCGGCTGGCCAGACGGGATGCCGTCGATAGACACAGCATTGGGCGCACGCGCCGCGTGGCAGTGCTGTGGTTTCTTCGAGTCGACCCGCGCGCGCGGTGGTTGCGGGATCGCTATACCTTTAAGTTACTGCAGACTAGCTGTGCGCGGTTTAGTGGCGCGAACCGGAGGCCGCTATCGCGTGTGTGTGCGGTTGTGTGTTTATCTGTGTGTGTGCGTGCAAGTGTATGTGTGTGCACGCGCGCATCCCTACGTGCTTGCGCGCGCACGCGTGTGTGTGCCAGTGTGTATGTGTGTGTGTGTGTGTATGCCTGTTGTATGTTTGTTGGAGTGAGCCGTGTTGATCATAATTATGATGAGAACAACAGCGGGTGTATGTACAAAATCCTTTATACTTTTTATATTTGCTGTAGTATAGTTTTAAGTGGTAAAATGCATGTTTACATGATATATTGATGTGTCTGTATCGGTGTGTGTGTCAGTGTGTGTGTGTGTGGAGGGTTGTGCAGGCTTGGCTTGGCGCCTGTAGGCTACAAGCTAATCTGGCACAACCTGTGCACGCGGCAATTGCACACCGGCCCACGTGTGTGTGTGTGTGTGTGTGTGTGTGTGTGTGTGTGTGTGTGTGTGTGTGTGTGTGTGTGTGTGTAAGAGAGTGATTTTATGTACGTTATTTTGTTTTATAGTGTGTAGCAAGGACAAGAATGAAAACAGGTCTGCGAACCTATTCTTTTATCCTTGGAAAATAAAGTTTCATTTCATTTTTTCATTTCATTTCTCTCTCTCTCTCTCTCTCTCTCTCTCTCTCTCTCTCTTCTTCTTCTTCTGAAATCGTGTTCATTCAACGACCAAAAGCCAACACCGTCCAAGAAACATGGACATAAACTGGTCTCAGCAAGAGACATAGATCCTCACGGGCCCTCGACTGCTATTCTTGTAAGCGCCTATTTGCCCCCCCCCCCTCCCCGCCCCCCCCCCCCCCCACACAGCTATATCAGTTTATTTTATATTTTTACCATTTTTTTGTACCATGTATTTTCTTGTAAATGCCCGATGCACATATGTATACATGCAAACATTGATTTCAGTTTACACATTTTTTTTTTACTTGTAAATGTATTATTTATTACTTTGTACTTTTCCCCAACCGGGTCTGACCTGGAGATTTGAATGGGGGTAAATACTTTTCTTCTTTTTTTTCTTTTTGTTCCAGGCCGGCATTGTGTGTGTGTGTGTGTGTGTGTGTGTGTGTGTGTCTGTGTGAGTGGTTGAGTGTGTGCGTATGTGCGTGCGTGTGATATTTGTTTGTATGTTTGTGCGTGTATGTGTGTGTGTTTGTGTGTGTCTGTGTGAGTGCTTGCGTGCGTGCGTATGTGCGTGCGTGTGATATTTGTGTGTATGTTTGTGTGTGTGTGTGCGTGTGTGAGTGTGTGTGTGTGTGTGTGTGTGTGTGTGTGTGTGTGTGTGTGTGTGTGTGTGTGTGTGTGTGTGCAAGGACATGATTGAAAACAGGACTATGTAGGCTACCTAATCATTTATCCTTGAGAAATAAAGTTTCATTTCATTTTATTTCATTTCATCTCTCTCTCTCTCTCTCTCTCTCTCTCTCCCTCTCTCTCTCTCTCTCTCTCTCTCTCTCTCTCTCTCTCTCTCTCTGTATATCCTGTTATGCCAAAATGGCTTTCTGGTGAGATAAAACAAGCAATGGAAGTAAGAGATGAATTAAAACGAGACAAGAAATTTACTGAATACAAGAAGCAGCGAAACCATGTCAAATCTCTAGTTCGTAAAGCACAGAGGCAAAATGCAGAACAAATTATTGCCGACGGCAAAGACATCCGTTCAGTCTGGCAAGTAATAAACAATTTCACCAAAGGTAACAGTAAACGATTGCCTAATATTCCGCCCGATCTTACTGCTGAAGCATTCAACGCTCACTTCATAACTGTTGCTCAAACTCTGGCCAAGTCAAATACACCTAACCCTGTAAACTACACTTGCTCTCATCAACTACGTCACCATAGTCAACAGAGAGCCTGCGGCCCATTTTTAGTACCGCTTATGACTGTCCTAGATGTAGGCAAATCTATTTCCAGTTTAAAGAACAAATCGTCTTGCGGTCCAGATGGCATTAGTCATCATCATCATCATCAGTCCCTTGCCCGAACTGGGCGTTGGGGGGACTGAAAGGCAGCAGCAACAGACAGTGCTCTCCACTGAGTTCTATTTTGGGCGGTGGCAAGCAAGTCTGGCATCTCGAGTTCGGTCCATTCTTTTATGTTTGCGACCCAACTCTTTCTCTGACGACCTCGCCGACGACTTCCTTCGAGAGTGCCTTGGAGGATAGTCTTGGACAAGGTGTTGTGTCGGGTCACGTGGCCAAACCAAGCAAGCTTGCGCCGTTTCACGGTTGCCAGAAGAGGTTCATGTGGGCCCACCAGGGAGGTGACGATGCTCCGTACATATTCGTTGGTTTTGTGCTCGCGGTACGAGATGCGGAGCAACTTCCTCAGGCACTTGTTCTCAAAGGCCTGGATTTTCTTTTCTGAGTCTGCAAGCAGTGTCCAAGTCTCACAGCCGTAGAGTAGAATAGACACTACGAGGGACTTGTAAAGCCTGTACTTGATGGTGAAGCTGATGGAGTTACTTCGCCATATCCTGTCCAGCCTGGCAATTGCGGATGTTGCTGTACCTAGTATTAGTACATTAAGGCATTAGTAGTCAGATTTTAAAACTATCTCTGCCCTACGTCGTCGAATCCCTGACATTTATTTATAATTTATCGATCACACATAACGTTTTTCCCGACGAGCTGAAAAAAGCGAAGGTAATCCCGCTTCCCAAAAGCAAAGATTTATGCAACCTAAACGAGTACAGGCCCATTTCCATATTATCCTGTATTTCAAAACCGCTCGAGAGACATATCCATACTCATCTTCTAAACTTTTTGGAGCAAAACCATCTGATAACTGCAGCACAATCAGGATTTCGACCTCTACATTCGTGCCAAACTGCCCTCAATCATTTAATTGATAAATGGCTCTCTGCCATAAATGACAATAAAGTATCAGGTACAATCTTTCTTGACCTGAAAAAAGCTTTTGATCTTGTCAACCATTCTATCCTACTAAAAAAACTACCATTCTATCACATTGACTCAAATACTGTCTCCTTTATATCTTCCTATCTCAGGGACAGAACACAGAAAGTACTGCTAAATGGCAAGTATTCCTCTGAGGGTTTAGTAACTTGCGGTGTTCCACAGGGGTCTATTCTAGGGCCGTTGTTATTTAATCTTTTTATTAATGATCTGCCACTGTGCATATCTCATTTAGACGCAAACTGTGATCTGTTCGCAGATGACACGACCATACACACATCTGATAAAGATATCACAACCATTAATAAGGTACTCCAACAAAGTCTTGATGAAGTAGCAGGCTGGTGCAGTGATAATCACATGATTATTAGTATTCCAAAGACAAAGAGTATGTTAGTTACTACACGTCAGAAACACCAGCATGGCCTACCACCTTTAACACTTTCCTTAGATAGGCAGCTTGTTGAACAAGTAACTAGGCATCGCTTATTAGGCGTTATAGTGGACAACCAATTAAGCTGGGAGCCGCATACTGACTCAATATGCAAAACAATCTCCAAAAATCTGTTCCTGTTATCTAAACTACGCCATATAGTTAATACTGATATCCGTAAACTCTTTTTCCATGCGCATATCAAAACGCATTGTGACTACAGTTCTACCGTCTGGGATGGATGCAGCGAAGTTCACATGAAAAAAGTTAATTCCTTGTATCGTCGGGGCATTAAATTAATACTTCCCAGTCCTACTTCGACTGATGAAAAATTAAAATCTCTCAAGTTACTAACATTGAAGAAACAGTTTGAATTTAATCGCTGTGTTCTACTGCACAAGATCATGCATGGAAAAGCCCCACCCTATCTAAAAACTCTATTTTCCGACAATAATAGGAAAAATACGAGAAATAGTTCGATCCACCTTCCAAAAATTAGATTAGACATCTGTAAAACCAGTCTGTCTTTTTCAGGCGCTAAAGCGTGGAATATGTTACCTCCACACCTAAAATCAATTTGTAAGATTAGCGTCTTCAAAGATCGCCTCCATAAATATTTACTTCAGAAGTAATAGTATGTTCGGCTCCCTTATGCTACTATTCGTATAGTTAGTGACAAGTTTCCTATTACCTAATACTCTTCTACTGTTGCTACAGATTATGTAATAGCTCGACTGTCTGCATTAACATGTCAGGTTCATACCTGTGTATATAATTATGTATATATATATATATATATATATATATATATATATATATATATATATATATATATATATTCTTTTAATTTCTATTTTTTTCCCTCTGAGTGGTGGTGGTGGGGGGGGGGTAGAGGGGGGATGGGTCTTTTTACTTACATATGTTTTATTTTTTGATGTATCGTCTGATGTATTTTTATATGTGTAGAGTAGCAGGACAGTTTGGAAGATAGGCATTGCTATGCCTAAAACTTTTTATCCTGAATAAAAACGTTTCATCATCATCTCTCTCTCTCTCTCTCTCTCTCTCTCTCTCTCTCTCTCTCTCTCTCTCTCTCTCTCTCTCTCTCTCCCTTCCTTCCGGCCGCCCAACCCCCAACCCACCCCTCTCCGGCCCAGCATTCAGTGAAACCAGATGGGAGGCGGCGCGTGCCGTCCCTATTAAGAAATTTCTGTCAACAAAAGGGCTACTGTGACGCTTGTGATGATATGCTCCTCCTCCCCTACCCAAACTCATCAAAACGGAAAAAAATCAAGCAGATCAACATAATATTGTTACGCTGGGCGTCCGGCTGCTCTAAAGGAAAAATTGAAAGACCATCTCCATTGATAAAACAAATCTTGTCCACGCTAATCGAGTCCGGCAGGCATTTGTCATTTGGTAGGAGGACGATAGTTGACACGTGATACATCTAGCTGCATGCACAAAAGGGTTAAAATATCTGCTCCAAGGTGTGCTTTGAATGCACAAAATTTCCCTTACAACGATTTCCTTGTCTTGCCTCAGTCAAATACAGCTCTTTTACACTTCTTTTCATAATCCCAACGTGAGATGGCCTTTGTCGCCTGCTCGGCGAAAAACGCAAATAAAAAAAACCCCACTTAACCCTTTGCGTATCTGTAACGGTTTTGTCGCGATGATTCCTGTAGGAATCAATTCGACAAAAACCGCTACGGACACGCAAAGGGTTAACAAACTAACACATTTTTACAATGCATGTGAGTAGACACAGGTAACAGAGATCTTCTACTGCCCTTGGTGCGAGGCGGTGTAACTCTCCTGCGTACAAACCAGAAGAGTAGCGGGTCTTTCATTTTACCACAGTGAAATTTCAGTACTAAGCCCGTTTGTTCAGCATCATAGCAAGAACATTTTAAAGAAGTCATTGTGGACTAATAACCCTTTGTTGCCTGGAGTAGATCACTGTAAACTTACCGACCGCTGAAAGCTTCGTCAGCGATAACGAAGAGTTCATCGTCACGTGCCAAAGATGCTAAATGCTGGACAGCAGCGTCCACGTCTACCTGTTTGTTGGCAAAGTCGTAGAAATGCGTGCTGACCTGCGGGCCGGCTACTGATGTTGACGCTGATGATAGCGTATGCTGCAGCTGACGTTCGATGAGCAACATTGCAGCACGGCTGTTCTTGTGAGTGGACAGAAGATTAATGTGCTTTCCCTGGCGACACCACTGCAGGCCCTTTAGGACGAGAACGACCGTTTTCCCTGTGCCTGTAGGGATACAGAGATTATTCAGTTCAATAGACGATGTTCGGAAATCAGAAGTAGGTTAAAACTGCACGAGTTTCGACGAAAACAGTGGATTAAAAGCCCGGACAAACATGCGTTACCGCATGTTTGTCCGGGCTTTTAATCGACTGTTTTCGTCGAAACCCGTACAATGTTGACCTAGTTCTGATTTCCGGAAATCGTCTATTCAGTTCAGTTTACTAGATTATCCACCATTGTGCATTCATCTGCCGTGAGAATAAGCAATCAATCAATCAGTCTGGTCTGGTTGGATCGGTCAATCGATTTGACTGAAACAAAGTTCGCTCAAGTGTTCTGTTTCTAAATGTGATCAAACATACCCGGCGGCCCCCTGAGAAACACTTGTTGCAGTCCCGGATTGTTCACGAGGTCCACCTGTTCTGGGTAGAGAGTCAAAGTGGCCATGATAAGGCCTGTATCGGCCACGGCCTCCGCGGTTGTTCTCAACCCTACATTTCGACGTGGGAGGGTCACCACTGGAATGTCAATCGACGTTGCAGGGCCACAGAACCTGAAATAATACAGTATGGCCTGCAGAATACAAGAACATCAATACTGAAATTGAAATTAGTATAACTCACTGTTTTCATCAACTCTCTCCCAAAGTTAGCGCCATGTTCCACCTTTAATATTACCCCCACCCCAGCCCGCCTCTCCTTAATCCCATACCCCCCCTCCCCACACACACAAACAAGCACGCAAGCGCGCGCGCGCACACACACACACACACACACACACACACACACACACACACACACACACACACACACACACACACACACACACACACACACAGGTACATAATCACGAAGAAATAAGTTACACTGGGGTATCGAACAGGTGGGTCATAAGGGCAGATTTAAAGGCAGTGAATAAGGGAGAATGTCTATTGTCTATGGGTAGCGAGTTCCAGACAACATGTCCAGCGTGCGCAAAACAACGGTCACCTCTGGTTTTGTATCTGCAGAGCGGAACTCTGAGAAGGGGCGTGTCACTACTTGAACGGAGGGAGCGGGAGGGAGTGAATAGTTTAAGAAGATCAGCGAGATAGGCAGGGGGGTAAAGTAGTTAAAAGCTTTGTAGCACAGACAGGCGATTTTGTACAAGACTCGTTGTTTGACTGGCAGCCAATGAAGTTGTCTCATGATGGGAGTGATGTGTTGATGCTGTGAGGCGCGGACGATAAGACGTGCAGCACAATTTAGAACTCGCTGCAATTGCTGAATGAGAGACTGAGGGAGGCCAGCTAAGAGGGCATTGCCGTAATCTATGAGCATGAGGGGCAATACTAGAGAGACGATCAGTTTGGTAGTAGCTTCAGTGGTGAGGTACTAACGCATGTAGCCACCGGTACTCTTTACAGTACGTGTGACTGCATGCGCAAAGAGTCAAAAGGCTGGCCACAGGGGAATATCGTGATAGCTCCGGTCTGAATATCTGAGATTCGTATTTTACTTCATGAACGCTTGAGAACCCATGACGGCAATGTCACTTGTTCCTCATACAGTTATATTTACATATATGATAAGCTGCATGTATATGCAAAAATCAACACCTCCCCCCACCCTCCAAACATTTACTCCCACCCACACCCCACACTTCCCTTCTCCCCGCTCATCCCCAGCAGTCATCCTACTACCACACCTCCCTCCCCCCCCCCAAAAAAAAAAAAAAAGAAAGTTAACTGTGCACACAACCAGTAAACAGTTAATGTCTGCATTCAGAGCGGAGTTAATTTAACCCCTTAACTGATGGGGCAAGGCGAACGCTACGCAGCTGCAAGAGACATAAACCCTCATGAGCCCCGGCAGTTGCGGGGGATCATGAGGATTTATGTGTCTTGTTAGCCCTGTGTTCTGTGTGGTCACATTTACCCCTGTGTCTTCACGCGATGGTCTGTCAGTGTGCAGTGATTATCGTTGTCCCTGGCGGCGAAGGGGTTAAAGAAACATGGAATGTGACAGATTGAACAGTCTGTCGTAACAAGCTTTGTGGCGGGGTAACATTGCCTTAACTGCAGAATAATAAAAACCGGTATGTCCATCTCTCTTGGCTTGACTTCGCGAACGAAGATTTTATAGGAGTTGCCCACGACGTCTGCAGGCTTGTTCGTGGCTGCGGAGGCCAATCCGAGACAGGCAGGTTCGACCGCAGTGGCTGCAGGGGAAGGTATGGCCGGGGTTCTGAGCTGCGGCATCTCTGTTTTTTCTCCTGAGCCGCTTGTCCTTAAGGCTAGCTCTGTGAGAGTCCTCAAAGGAGACAGCTGCCTTGTAAATGGTGGAGCGCCAGGTGTCACGGTCCGCAGCAAGCGAAGACCACTGGTGGTGGTCGATTTGGCAGGCACTAAGTGACTTCTTGAGACAGTCTTTGTATCTCTTCTTTGGTGCCCCTCTGTCACGGTGTCCAGTAGCAAGCTCGCCGAACAGGGTGATCTTTGGTAGGCGATGATCCTCCATCCTGGAGACATGCCCCGCCCAGCGGAGCTGTGTCCGCAGCAGCAAAGCCTCGATGCTCACAGTTTCAGCCTGTTCAAGGACCTCGACGTTGGTGACATAGTCACTCCAGTGAATGCCCAGGATGGTACGCAGGCAGCGCTGGTGGAAGCGTTCGAGGAGTCGTAGTTGGCTGCGGTAGAGGGCCCAGGACTCGGAACCATACAGCAGGGTGGTGAGGACCACAGCTCTGTACACGCTGATCTTGGTGCCTGTTTTCAGCTGTTGATTGTGCCACACCCGCTTGAAAAGTCGCCCGAAAGCGCTGTTCGCTTTTGCCAGCCTGCTGTCAAGCTCCTTGTCCAGCTTGGCGTCCGACGTGATAATGCAGCCAAGGTAAGTAAACTGGTGCACTGACTTTAGATCAGACTCGCCAATGGTGATGTGAGGAGGGCGATACACTGTCTTGGGTGCCGGCTGATGGAGGACCTCTGTCTTTTTCAGACTGACCTCGAGTCCAAAGAGCTGGGCAGCATCTGCGAAGCAAGACGTGATGCGCTGCAGGGCTCTCTCTGTGTGTGCAACGAGGGCAGCATCATCAGCAAAAAGCAGCTCACGAATCAGTTGGTCTAGGGTTTTCGTGTGGGCCTGCAGTCGTCTGAGGTTGAACAGGCTGCCATCGAGACGATACCTGATGTACACTGCATCGTCATCATCAAGGTCCACTGTGGCCTGCTTCAACATCATGCTAAAAAGGATGGTGAAGAGGGTCGGTGCCAGCACGCAGCCCTGCTTTACGCCGTTGAGAATAGGGAATGGTTCTGAGAGGTCATTGTTGAGTCTGACCTGGCCTTGCTGGTCCTCGTGTAGCTGGACAATCATGTTGAGGAACTTTGGGGGACAGCCAAGTCGCTCCAGGATCTGCCACATGCCTTGCCTGCTCACAGTGTCGAACGCTTTTGTTAGGTCGACAAATGTTACGTACAGCCCTTTGTTCTGCTCGCGGCACTTCTCCTGTAGCTGTCTCAACACAAAGACCATATCGGTGGTGCTCCTGTTTGCTCTGAAGCCACACTGGCCCTCTGGGAGTTGGTCTTCAGCGATGGCAGGTACCAGCCGATTCAGGAGAAGCCTTGCAAGGATTTTCCCAGCAATGGACAGCAGGGTAATTCCCCGATAGTTGGAACAGTCAGACTTCTCGCCTTTGTTCTTGTACAGGGTGATAACGACTGCGTCACGGAGATCTTTTGGTAGTGTTCCTTCCTCCCAGCAGCAGAGAAAGAGGTCATGGAGCTTGTTGTGCAGTGCTGTGCCTCCATGTTTCCAGATCTCTGGCGGTATTCCATCAATGCCTGCTGCTTTGCCACTCTTGAGCTGGTGGATGGCTGTGAGGGTCTCTTCAGCGGTGGGCGGTTCGTCCAATTCAACCTTTACTGGGAGGTGTGGGATTTGTAGGACGACTGCTTCTTGAACAGTGCGCTCAGCGCTGAAGAGGCTCTGAAAGTATTCCGACCAGCGGTTCAAGATGGAGGTATTATCTGTGAGGAGTGCCTGGCCATTCGCGCTTCGCAGGGGACTTTGTACCAGGTGCCTGGGGCCATACACTGCTTTCAGTGCTTCGTAGAAGCCCCTGTAGTCACCATTGTCAGCACAAAGCTGGGTCCTCTGTGCAAGTCTGGTCCACCACTCATTCTGGAGATCTCTGAGCTTGCGCTGGAGACTGCTGCAGACGAGGCGGAAGGCAGACTTCTTCACAGGGCAGGAAGGCTGGGCTAGGTGGGCCTGATGGGCGGCTCTTTTTTTTGCTAGGTGTTCCTGGATCTCTACATCGTTTTCGTCAAACCAGTCTTTGTTCTTCTTTCTGGTGAAACCCAAGACTTCTGCAGAGGATTTTGTAATAGCAGTTTTCAGTTGTTCCCAAAGTGTTTCAGGGGAGGAGTCTACTGGGTCTGCTGTGTCTTTGAGCCTGCGCTGTAAATCTGTCTGAAAGGCGGCTTTCACATCGTCACGCTGAAGGCTGGCAACATCAAGCTTTTTCTTGGGGGGCCCCCATTTCTTGGGTTTTGGCCTGAAGTGGAGCCTGAGTTTGCAGCGGACAAGGCGGTGGTCAGTGTGGCACTCTGCGCTGGGCATCACTCTGGTGAGGAGGACGTCACTGCGGTCCCTCTGACGCACTAGGACATAGTCGATAAGGTGCCAGTGTTTGGAGCGAGGATGCATCCAGGTGGTCTTTCGACTGTCCTTTTGCTGAAAAGTAGTGTTGGTGATGACCAGTTGCTGCTCCGCACAGAACTCCAACAGTAGGCGGCCATTGTCATTGCAGTTCCCCACGCCATGCTTGCCGAGGACTCCTTTCCAGGCTTCAGAGTCCTGGCCCACTCTGGCGTTGAAGTCGCCAAGGATGATGACTTTGTCGTCTGCAGGGGTACTCTGTAGGAGGCTGCGCAGGTCAGTGTAAAATTTGTCCTTTTCAGCAGGCTTTGCCAGGAGGGTTGGGGAGTACACACTGAGAAGGGTGACGTGTTGCTGGTGTCTCAGTGGGAGGCGCATGGACATGATGCGGTCTGAGTGGCCCGTTGGTAGGTTTTCCAGCTTAGTCGCAATGGATGTCTTGACCATGAAACCCACGCCTGAGAGCCGTCTTTCTGATGCAGGCCTGCCTGACCAGTAGAGGGTGTACCCAGCACCAAGTTCTTGGAGGCTGCCTTCGTCCGGAAGGCGTACTTCGCTGAGCGCGGCGATGTCGATGTTTAACCTCCGCAATTCATGGGCAATGAGGGCGGAGCGACGTTCAGGGCGTCCGCTGTCTGCTTTGTCGAGCATGGTTCGGACGTTCCAGCATGCTACGTTGAGTCCGGTCGTGGTCGTCATGAGAGTGGATCCGTTATTCTTTCTTGTTTTTTGACCGCAGGAGAAGATGCCCGTTGACCGCGGCTAGCCAACTGGGGTTGCGAGGGGACGAGCTTTGGTTAGGCCACCTTTTCTAGGCCCCTCTCCGTGTGGAGCAAGCAGTGCTGTCCCTAGAGAAGGCTGCTTGGTCGTTCAGGGTGTGCCGAGTGATGTTGTCATCCCCAGGTCAACATCAGGCGACCAATATCCTGAACCGCCTGCATGCAGGTTTGAGACTGCGGCTTCCAGTGACATCTTTCACCTGCCGTTTCGCCCCTCGCCCGTCGCTACAGGACTTGGAATGGTCAGTGTCATGGTCCGTGGACGTTTCCTAAAGCCTGCGCGGTGGAGCTTTTTGGTGGAGTGCAGTGTGCGCAGTACTGGCCCCACCCTTTAAACCCTTGGTTCATCTGCCATGGCCTAGCAAGCTGGGACGATGGCATCAAGGTCCTCGGGTCGTAGGTTTTATATCAGACTGTCCTTGTCCTAGTCTCTGGCTCAAAAGCCTTCCCCGGAGACACGGGGGCTTTGATGTCAGGGGTTTCCTCCCTTAGCCTTTCCGCAGCCAAGCGGCCAGGCCTGCAAGGCAGCAGGCGACTCGTGGAGGGCGGGGTCGTCTATGTCCCGTGCAGATGTGAACATCTGCCCACTGCCACTGGTATGTCCATATACAAAAAACAACAACAGATTTTCATTATTATAGTATGACTTGCTTAACCCCTTCACTGCCGAGAAAAGTGAACACGATCCAACTGCAAGAGACATAGATCCTCATGAGCCCCCGCGACAGCGGGGGCTCACGAGGATCTATGCCTCTTGCTGAGACCATTTTGAATCCATGTTTCTTGGACGCCTTTGGCTTTTGGTCGTTGGATGAACACAGATTTCACAAACAATGTACGTGCAGTGGCACGGAAGGGGTTAATTTCGCCATACTACGGCAGAACAATTGTCACCAAACTCGTGGAGGGTCACAAACATTGTTACATCGCCACAAAAGTGCATTTCAACGACAACCCACCTGGCCACAAGTTTCTCGTATAACTGGGGCGACATGTTCATGTCGGGACCTTTGTCTCGGACAGCCCGCTGCCAAAAGCCACTGCCCGTAAGGTTGTCCGCACACAAGCAGTGTGATACAGCCGTGGCAGGATCCAACACACTGAGACACTGGACCAAGGCCTGAAATCCATTTTGCTTTTTCACTTAAATTATAATCCATTAAATTATAACAAAAAGCATCCAAAAGAGTAAAAAATAAATAAATAAATAAATACAAATTCACTAGACTCTGTTCAAGTTAAACACTTGCAGAGTTCGTAGAAACACAACAAAATCGTGCCTAATGTGTGCCCCACTTCCTGTCGCTGTCCGTGCGCGCTACTGTCAACTTCTCTACTGCACAGGAAGACGTATTTTTTTTATTTTTTATTTTTATTATTTTATTTTTTTTTTGGGTAGGGGGGGGGGGGGGGGGACTCTTTTGGGTGCTTTTTTTTGGGTTGTAATTGCGGACCTTTAAGTAGCAAGTGTACAGTAACAAAGCAACGTTCACAACTGGTGCACGGGCGGATCAATTACCTCCCGTGTGAGGGGTGGGGAAAGGGGCAGGCTGCTTGATCCAACCTTTTTTTTTTTTTTTCTTTTTTTTTTTTTTTTTTTTTTTTTTTGGGGGGGGGGGGGGGGGGGGGAATTCAACCTCACACAACATGTTTCCGGCACACACGACCTTTTTTCCTAGTGGCCGAAAAATCAGTCAAAGCTTTAGAGACCGACCATTTAGCTGTCATTGTGGCTTCAAGTGCATCCTCGTTTAACAGACGTGCGAACCCCCGATGCATACTGTAATTGAAACTGGAGGGGGAGGGGAGGGAGGGGCTGAGGGGGGGGGGGTGAGACCACTTTTATTAACCCATTTAACTCGAAGGCCGCGTTTCCCAAACGTTTAGAGATGTCACCTTACAACTAAGTCGCAGTTGCCGAAGATGGACGGAGCGTCATATTTCAAGGGAGGTGCCAGATTAGCTTGGTGCCTGATGGCGCCAAGCTAATCGGACACTACCCTTGAATTATCATGGTCGGTCCGTCTCCTGCTGTTGGGTGTCGGGGCGAAATGAGTAAAGAATAAGACGTGAAGAACACAACCCAGACCAAAGAGCCGAGCGTGTAAAATGCCATGAAATCCCCCAACCAAGAAAGAAACACGCTAAGAACGGGCAAGTACAACACACAATTTATTCAAACAAACTGCGTTGTACTTTTCCTATCTAAGCGTGTGTTTTTTTTTTTTTTTGTTTGCTGTGAAAAGGTGGTACCATGCGCATTCCTAGATGTATCGTACCTGCTCCGTTTGCGGGTCGGTGCTCAGAGCGCGCAGCAGTTGATGGGTAGTTACACAAGGAAGCATCAACGTCTTGCTGATTCTGACCGACGCCAGGCCTGACACCAGATGCCGGAGCACAGCCTCTTCCCTGTTCAGCTGCTTCACGGCTTTCTTTACCCTTGTCACCACCGCCTGGTCTAAGTTCGGGATCATGTTGGGGTCAGCACCTACTCCTTTCACTTCCCCAACAATCAGGCCGTACCGCTCGCTGATAACCAGCACGTCGAATTCACCTTTTAAAAAAATGACGATAATACTAATGAAAAACAAGAAGAAGAATGCAGTTAACACATTTTGCTCCAGGACCGAAATGCCAAAATTTGGAAGTTGCCGTGTGAAGGACTGTATTACAATTCTAGAGACAGAGTGAGCTTGACAGTTCAAGAGTGGTGCCAGAATAGCTTGGCGCCTATGGGCGCCAAGCTATTCTGACACCACTCTTGAACTATTATGCTCGATCCATGTCTTGCTGTGGTGTTTCGGGGCTAAATGAGTTAAACTTCGGCTGTATCGCCAACGGAAACCTTTGGTTTTTTTATATGCGAAATTTGTTATAAACGAGTCGATTTATATAAGAAATGTGTAGTAGGAGACTTAATAATCGTTGTTATAATCCGAGTTTTGTTATATCCGACCTTGTTATAATAATAATAATAATAATAATAATAATAATAATAATAAATAACAACAACAACGATAATAATAATAATAATAATAATAATAATAATAATAATAATAATAATAATAATAAAAATAGTTCTTGTATAGAGCTGTTCTCCAGGAAAACACTGGACTCACTGCACATGCACAACAACACACACTCTCTCTCAGACACACGCACAATCATACACTAATTTAACCCACCCCATCCCTTCCCAACACCTTACATCCACTTCCCTAAAGAATCAGAATAAAAGGCAGTCAGTCAACAGTTAGCTAAAGGGGAGCTAAATGTTAAATGCCCGACAGAAAAGAAAAGTCTTTAAGTGACCTTTGAACTGTGACAATGTGGGCAGATTCCGCATTTCAATTGGCAGCGAGTTCCATCACACTTGGGTCTAATAAGGTGAAATAACGCTCCCGGACAGTTTTCATGTTAAGCTTCGGGATTTTTTAAAAGTTTTTTTCACTGGATGAACGGAGGGTACGTGATGGCTGATAAAGAAACAGCTTGGCAGAAATGTACAAGCGAAGTCGACTATACCACTGCTGCTGGTGCTACCATTTCTACTGTTATTATTGCTACTCCTACTACTAAATAAACAAATCATGTTTTAAATTAACTCATTCTACCCCAGACACACCACAGCAAGATATGGATATCAACCATGATTGTTCAAGGGTGATGCCAGAATAGCTTGGCGCCTATGGGCGCCATGCTATTCTGGCATCACCCTTGAGCTATCGTGGTCGATCTGTGTCCTGCACTGCAATGCAGTCTTCAGAGGACAACGGTAAAATTTGGGGATTTCGGTCTTGGGGTACAATGAGTTAATATATAAAAGGACAGACTTCCACTTAGGTTCAAACATTCGCCTAACATTTTGGTCAAGAAAACAATTCAAATGTTTGTAAAGAAACCCTATAATTATGAATTTGTGTTTTCTCAAAATGCAGGCAAAACCGACAAACATTCATTTTCCCCCCGCGGATCTAACATGTGTCAGAAATCCCCATATTCTGGAGAGAAAAAACAACAACACCGTACTGACACACATTTTAAATTGTCTCGTTAGTCACCTTGTCCATAACCCGGACCAAGTGTGCCGGGTCTTGGGAGCAGACGGATGGCTGCGGCAAAGATCGGGTCGACTTGGTTGTCCAGGTATTTCCTGAAGTCTAGCTGGGATAACACCAGCATCACCTCTTTGTCTCTCTCTGCCAGTTCTCCTATGTATTTAAACACAAGATGCATCGAGCGATCTTCCATAACACTGCTTCGGTACACCTCAGACAGCGGACCAGGGGGGCCTGGCTGGTCAGGGAACACTAGAGATGCCACGGGCTGGTGAGGGGGAAGGACATTGGGCCGACACCAAGAGGGTCGAGTTGAGGGTTGATTAGATGGTACCTGCGGCACCAGAACCGACTGACCGGCCACATTCTGAACGTCATATGGAACTCTGTTGAAGTAAAGCGGGGGCAGGAAGTAGGTTCGGCTGTGGAGGTTGGGATACCACTCACGAATACACTCTAGCCAATGGTTTTCGGCAACCGTTATCTGTGGATTGTTTCCTGCAATGCTGGCAGCTGGAAGTTGTGGATGCTGTGGCCCGGGAATTTGGCTGGCCATTGTGGACCAGCTGCTGGAAGTAGAGAGATGGAACAGATCTGAATGTATCCGTGCTTAGCCTGTTAACCCCATTGTGCTTGGAACTGCCAGTACTGTTTACAGTACCAGTGGTTGCATGCACAATGGGTTAAATGACTGACTAACTTAGTATACTCAGAATAATAATAATAATGTATATTTTTAAGGCGCCTATACTTTCGATAAAAAAGCTCTAGGGGCCGTACAATGACATACTATTATAACATACATACACCTTGCATCCTACAACACATATGTATTTCCCATTATACACACTCAACAAGATGTACAAGAAAAAGAAAAATAACAAAATGGACACACCAACAAAAATTTGCTCACACACAAAAATGCATACGTGTACCATCAAACTAATAAAGGATACACTAGACAACTCTCAATGACAACGAAATGTTGACAAGAGGAAGAATTATAACAGTGAATGCATATTTACAGGAATAAATGCGTCTTTGAAGACTGCCGGAAATTATTGGCTGATTCAAAATGTTTGAGGAACTGTGCGAGTTTATTCCAAAGAAATGGTCCTTGGTATGAGAAAGACCTCTCGCCAAAAGACTTAGTTCTCACAGTCGGAAAGCGTAATAGTTTTGTGTCTGCTGATAAACGGTTGGTTGGTTGGTTGGTTGTACATTGCTTCACATCCCGACAGCAACAAGGCTTTCTCAGGACGGGCCTGCACTGCTTGTGAATGAAAAAACAAAAAACCCACACAACTAAACAGAATATTGAATGTATGTCGCCAGCCGGTCTAATACGCTAAATAAACATAAGACCATTTAGCAACACACATCCAATATCAGGAGCTACAAGGGGCGCAGACAGTATGGAGAGTTAAAAAAAGGAAAATGCAGGTGAATGGACCAAGGGTGGACAGAAACACATGCCCCAGAATAGAGGGGAAAACCCACCCTGTGAGGCTGACCAGGGTGACACTGGGAACTAAAAAGTAGTTAACCCCACCCAAGTCCCCCAGGGCAGACCCGGGTGGGCGGGGGGGGGGGAGGCGGTGGGGGGGGGGGGGCGGGGGGCTGAGAAACGGAGCTGTCTTTAAGGTATGAACAAACGAACAAGCTCAGAAAGATAGACAGGGCCAGTACAAGAAAACAGACAGGTATTACAGATGGATAGATTATAATACTGCTGGGTATATCAGATACATTTTGACATGATCTTTTTTTTTTTTTTTTTTTTTTTACTGCAGAGCTTCAGTCCGGCGCCAAATCGGTAATAATTTCCAAGAATGCGTTGACGAATTGAAGTTTATACAAACCCACGTAGCCCAATGTGCAGACTCTACCCCCCCCCCAACCCCCCTCCTCCGCTCCCCCTCCCCCACCCCCACACATACACGCACATCGATCATCTGCACTTACTTAGTAAAAATGGTTGGACCAAGTACCATATAATGATTCAGACTGGCATGCGCACGCCTTGTTAACAAACAACCCTATAGTAACAAACCATCGATACAGATTTTGGCACAAATGCATTCTCAAACTCAGGATGAGAATGATGTTACAAACAACGGGAAAGTTGAAACCCAGTAGGCAAAGGTCCTCCGGCCTACATCGGCCGCAGTAGGCCCGCGCACGGCTGTGCGCGGGCCCACTGCGGCCGTCGTGAGCCCGAAGCCATTTTGCTACTGGAAAAATGAATATTAAATTAAAACGTCTTCATCGCAATCACTCAGACTTCATTCCAGGTGCCTACATAAGTTAGTTTGTTTTGACACACATTAAACATCAGAAAACACAGTTACAGAGTATCACAACGCTAGCTGACATTTGCTCACCAACTGCGCATAAATACAGAATATATAATTATATTTAAAAAAAAAAAAAACTCTTTCAAATTCCGCAAGAGGTATAGAGCCACATGACCCCCGCAGTCGCGGGGGGTCATGAGGATCTATGCCTCTTGCTGCATTTAACTCCTAGCCTAGTACTTGCGCTCCCATTTGTGCCTACATTTACGCAGAATGATTCTTGGGAAAATTGCCCTATGCACGGTGACCCGGAAGTCAAAACGATCATTTTGTTCACAAACATTACTCGTGAACCATGGACCGCTGACTGGCAACCCAACTGAAATGTGGAACCAGTTCAAGTGGATAGTGGCGGAGTCTGCCAAAGACGTGCTTGGACCCAAGCAGAGGGTACATCAGGATTGGTTCGATGATAACAATAAAGAGATCAACAAACTATTGGATCAAAAGCGCAGTGCCTTCATCGAGTGGCAGAACGACATCAACTCCTTGTCCAAGAAAGACCGCTTCAAACACCTCCAGAGGAAAGCCCAGAGAGAGCTCCGCAACATGCGGGACGCCTGGTGGGACGGCAAAGCAAAAGAACTTGAACACTTCGCTGAATCCAGGAACTCCAACGAATATTTCAGCGCTATGAAACTGTCTACGACCCTGCCAGACCCAGCACAACCCCTCTCTTTTCCTCCGACGGCTTCACCTTGCTAAAGGACAAAGGCAGCATCACTGAACGCTGGAGAGAGCACTTCTCAAATCTGCTGAACCTGCCTTCCACTGTCGATCCCGTGGCCCTGGACATGATTCCCCAGAAGCCGACACTGGATGACCTTGACCTCCCGCCAACCCTGGACGAGGTCAAGACAGCGATCAACCAGACTAGTTCCGGCAAGGCTGCAGGCATGGACGGCATCCCCGCAGAGCTCTTCAAAGCAGCTGGACCTGAGACCCGTGATGCCTTCCTCAACATTCTGACATGCATCTGGGCAGAGGAGAACATGCCACAGGAATTTAGAGATGCTACAATCGTCTCCCTGTTCAAGAACAAAGGCAGCAAAGCAGACTGTGCCAATTACCGAGGGATCTCACTCTTGTCCATTGCTGGCAAGATCCTTGCGAGAGTCATCCTCAACCGCCTGATCAGCTCTGTATCTGAGGAAGCACTCCCAGGGGCTCAGTGTGGCTTCAGACCCGGCCGCAACGCAGTCGATATGGTCTTCTCTGTGAGACAGGTCCAGGAGAAATGCATTGAGGAGCACATGGACCTCTACGCTGTCTTCATAGATCTGACCAAAGCATTCGACACAGTGAACAGAGAATCGCTTTGGGTCATCATCGCAAAGCTCGGCTGCCCCAGGAAGTTCACCAACATCATACGCCTCGTCCATGATGGAATGGTAGGAGTTGTCCAGTCAAACGGCGACACATCCGCACCCTTCGACATTTCCAACGGTGTGAAACAAGGTTGTGTTCTTGCCCCCGTGATGTTCAACCTGTTCTTCACGTGTGTCCTGACCCATGCAGTACGCGACCTCGGGAAGGGAGTGTACCTGAAGTACAGACTAGACGGCTCTCTCTTCGACCTCCGTCGACTGAACGCCAGGACCAAGACCATCGAGAGACTGATCCTTGAGGCGCTGTTTGCCGATGACTATGCACTGATGGCGCACACAGAGTCTGACCTCCAGACCATCGTCAACAGGTTCTCGGAAGCCTCTCGATTGTTTGGCCTCACCATCAGTCTCAGCAAGACCGAGGTCCTGCACCAACCAGCCCCAGGCAAAAAGAGCCCCCCCCCCCCCCCCCCCCCCCCCCACCCAAAGTGTATATCGAAGGCACCGAGCTGAAGACTGTCGACCAGTTCAGGTACCTTGGGAGCATCATCTCTTCTGACGGTACTATCGACAAGGAAATCTCAGCTCGCATCAGCAAAGCCAGCCAAGCCCTGGGTCGCCTGCGCACTCGTGTGTTGAATAACAGCAACGTCAAGCTCTCCACCAAGATCAAAGTCTACAATGCAGTCGTCCTCCCCAGCCTCCTCTACAGCTGTGAGTCATGGACGCTGTACAGAAAGCACCTCAAGCAGCTTGAACGTTTCCACATGAGATCCCTGCGCTCACTCATGGTTGTCAGATGGCAAGACAAGGTGACAAACCTGGAAGTCCTGGACAATGCTGGCTTAGTGAGTGTTGAAGCCTTGATCTTAAAGTCACAACTCCGCTGGACAGGTCATGTCATACGCATGGATGATTCTCGCATGCCACGTCAACTCCTGTATGGTGCACTCTCAAAAGGCCACAGGAAGCAAGGACGGCCAAAGAAACGCTTCAAAGACTGCATAAGAGACAGCATCAAGTACTGTGTCTCCCCGGTAAAGGAACTTGAAGCACAAGCACAAAACAGATCCGGCTGGCGTGTCGCAGGAAAGCCTGCACAATCGTTGAACACAATCGGCGCGAACGGATCACCAGTGCCAGAGCTCGTAGAAAGACAGCGTCGACTCTCCCCACAGTAACGTTCCAGTGCCCCCATTGCTCTCGCAGGTGTGGCTCCAGGATTGGCTTGGCCAGCCACACCCGCACCCACAAATAGAAGTCATGCACAATGACGACATCATCGGTTTTCGATGGTCTACCCATTACTCGTGAACAGAGCTGTTCAGACTAAAATGTGTTCACGTAATGTAAGCTTTGTAAGCTTCTTTCAGTAAATAATATTTTAGCGAATTGAGAAAACAGCTAAACGTTCTCTGCGTGTGGCATTGTTTTATCCTGCACTCTCTATGATCTAACGACTCGCGCGCGACCTGTGAGGCATATTCAAATAGAGCGGCACTGGGAACCCCGTCGCACTCTGGCCAATCGTTGAGTGCCGGGAGGTACTGACCATTTTTTTAAATAAAAGTTTCACAGATCCGATTGGGTCTGCACACACAGGCGCGGGATGGCCTTTGCGTCATAACTCCTAACACGGGTAGTGATAAATGGTACTATTTACTACTACCCGTGGTGTTAGAAGCAGTGACGCGCCTGTGTGTGCACAGGAGATAAATTTAAGGGTGGTGCCAGATTAGCTTGGCGCCTAGTGAAGGCGCCAAGCTAATCTGGCACTACCCTTGAAGTATCCCTTTGTGCGTGCAGCAACAGGCACTGCTAAACCGTCGGTCGAGCTATATTAGCCTAGTAAACGTGACGCGATTCCTTCAGTTGCCACATTCCTTTTTCGGGCGATAAGATTCGTAGTGACTGAATCCCAGCTTTAACTAAAGTGCTACTACTGACGCAATATACAACATGAACTACTTAAAAACATAAGCCAGAGAACAGATCACGACACATCCTAGCATGTAGAATAACGCGAGGACCCAAAATAATGTGCACGGAGAGGGATCAAGCAAAATACTAAGAATGCGGGGGTTAGGCGGCCCGATTGTGACATCGCCACCGTGCGGCAGCAGCACTAAGCTAAGTCGCTCATTCAGTATCCCTGACCTCCCATTACGCAAAATAAATCAAGAGAAACTTACCAGCTGCTCGCCTAGACAGCAGAAGCAGTCCTGTCCCCTTCATCAGCTCGTACAGCTTGTACAGCCGTGAACCCTTTCAACTCTGCTAGAGAGTTGTGAGATGAACTATGCATTCGCTGTAACGAAACATCTAGTTATAGTTGGTGGCCTTGACCACAGGCATGTTATGAACCTTGCGTCGCACGAATTACGTCACTCACTGCGGAAGTGCAACCAGTGTTGTTTTACCCCTTTTAAACCCGCGGCCGCATTTGGAGGGTGTTGGGTCCCAACCTCGGCGTCGACCCTACCTCGCCCAACGTGACATATACTGCTCACAAATAGTAAGGTATATTAACTTTTCAGCTTGAATTACTAAAAGTCCTCAGAATCGGTATAATCAAGGGTATATCAGTGATTAGCCACCCCACTGGCCTACAATTTCACAACATTGGTGTGACATATAGTGCTCACAAAAGGTAAAGGATGTATCACTTTTCGCTTGACTTATATAATGTTCCAAAAAGTGTAAAATTAATCAGACCCAAAAAATGAATGCGGTTTGCAGATGTAAGGTGTTTTCCGACATTTTAGTAATTAAAGCTGAAATTATGACGTCTTTTACTTTTTGTGAGCACTATATGTAACACCAGTGTCAGTTGTGAAATTGTAGGCCAATGGGATGGATAATCCCTAATATACCCAGTCAGAGAACTTTTAGTAATTCCAGCTGAAAAGTTAATGCACTTTACTATTTTTGAGCATTATATGTCACTCTGGCCGAGGTCGGGTCGACGCCGAGGTTGGGACCCAACAGAGGTGACACCTAACGGCTATTACAAAAATATAATAGTTGCAAGAGGTGTATCGACCGGGATTATTCAATGGTATTGCCGGATTAGCATGGCGCCTTCAGTCGCCAAGTTCATCCGTCACTACCCTTGAATTATCATGGTCGATACATCGCCGCTATGGTAGTGCGTCGGAGCTAATTGGGCTAAGCAACAGGGATAGCTCATCATGAGGCCCTGCATCTGAAGCCCCGAAGCCCATGCAACTCTATGCCTTTGTCAGTCGCGCAATGCCCGCGAACAGATCCGGTTTTAGCCAGTTGTTTTTCAGCTCTTATTACCTGATCTAGTCACTTTTTGCGTCGGCGAAAAGAGACACAAATGCGGTAGGGGTTGGGGGGGGGGGGGGGGTGGGGGACCTT
>BTPG01000004.1:222620408-222725027 GCA_036245525.1 Semisulcospira habei | reverse complement strand
CGAAGTGGAATACAGTGGACACTGTGGACACAGCTTGACGACCTCGATTTTGCAGACGACTTGGCATTACTGTCCCACACTCATCAACAAATGCAGGACAAGACCACGAGGCTTGCTGACATCTCGTCCCAAGTGGGCCTCACCATTCACAAACAGAAAACAAAGACAATGAGGCTGAACGCAACCAGGGAAGAACCAGTCTTGCTTGCTGGCACCCCGTTGGAGGAGGTGGAGTCCTTCACCTATCTCGGGAGCATCATAGACAAAAAAGGCGGCACTGATGCAGATGTCAGAGCACGAATCGGTAAAGCCAGAGCAGCCTTTCTCCAGTTGAAAAAAGTGTGGAGTTCCAGAGAGCTGTCACAACACACCAAAGTCCGGATTTTCAACTCCAATGTAAAAGCAGTTCTCCTATATGGAGCAGAGACATGGAGATTGACAAAAACCACAGTCAACAGAGTACAGACCTTCATGAACAGTTGCCTTAGAAGAATTTTGAAAATCCACTGGCCAGAGAAGATCAGCAACGTCAGACTCTGGGAGAGAACAGAGCAGATAACAGCAGAGAATGAAATTGGGCGAAGAAGATGGGGATGGATCGGTCACAGTCTGAGAAAGCCAGCTTCCAGTATCACTAGGCAGGCATTGTCATGGAACCCCCAGGGAAAGAGGAAAAGAGGTAGGCCGAGAAACTCCTGGCGTCGAGACCTCCAAGCAGACATCAAGAGACTGGGAACCACCTGGAGTAGAATCGAAGGAGAAGCACAGGACAGGAGTTGCTGGAGGTCTCTCGTCGACGGCCTATACCCGGGTAGGGGTGACAGGCGTAAGTAAGTAAGTAACACACACACACATACACACACACACACACACACACACACACACACACACACACACACACACACACACACACACACACACACACACACACACACACACACACACACACGCACACACTGAGTATTATAGGGTCGCAGTGAAAGTATTAAGATAATGACGTGAGGTAATTGAAAATACTGGCTCTAAAATACGATAGGGTTGTTGATGTTGTAACTTTCCTAGGCAAATTGTTCCACAGGCTATGGCCTGAGAACGCTAAACTTGTCTTGTAGAGATCGATTCTAGTTCGTGGTACAATAATGAATTGCCTTGATCTTGAGTACGTTGGTGATGGAAAGGAAAATAGTTTCTTAATATAATCAGGCATTTAGAGAGAGAGAGAGAGAGAGAGAGAGAGAGAGAGAGAGAGAGAGAGAGAGAGAGAGAGAGAGAGAGAGAGAGAGAGAGAGAGAGAGAGAGAGAGAGAGAGACGTCTGATGGTGGCAAGAGAGACATACTGGTCATCACGGATGTCTTCTACAAGTTCACGCAGGCGATTCCAACGCGGAACCAAGAGGCAGTAACAGTAGCTGACGTACTGGTTCGGGAATGGTTTCAGCGCTACGGTGTCCCTGTGCGGATCCATAGTGACCAGGACAGAAACTTTGAATCTCACCTGATCAGCCTCCTGTGCGACCTATATGGCGTCAAAAAGTCCAGGACGAACGCCCTACCACCCGGAAGAAAATGGAAACTACGAGAGATTTAACCGCTCGGCCTGTGGAGGCGCTACAGAAGACCACAGATTTCATTTTGAGAGCCAAACTCCAAGTGTGACGGCGTTCGAGAAGAAAAAGAAGAATTTAACCGCTCGATGCATGATCTCCTTCGCTGGATCCGGTTGAGAAGGCGCATCGGCCGCGCCACGTCTCCGCGCTGGTGCATGCGTACAACTGCATCCCGCATGCCTCAACTGGGTTCACACCCTACTTCTTGCTCTTTGGCCAAGGGCCTCGCCTGCCTGTCGACAATCTCCTTGGTTTGCCTGTGTCAACATCTGCGGCTGGGCCTCAGGAATGGATTCGTCACCATCGCGACCGCCTTCACCGTGCCCACGAGAAATCACACCAGCACCTGACTGAGGCCGCAGCCAAGCGAGCAGTACAGACTGACAAAAAAGCCGCTGACCACGCTCTGCAGATCGGTGACTACGTCCTGCTGCCCAGCCGTGTTCGGGGACTCAATAAGTTTCAGGACAGATGGCAGCGGGGCGTGTATGTGGGCACCGAGTGAATCAGCCCAGAAGGCCAGACCTACCGTGTAAGACCTCTTCATGGAGGTGCTGAGAGAGTTGTCAACCGTCGTGATCTGCTGCGGACTGACCACCTTCTTGATGACTTGGCTGAGCAACCGGCTGATGAACCTGATCAGCCGGAAGCACCAACTTAAACACCTGTCCAAGCACCAGTAAAAGGCCGAACAGGACTGGGCTCTGCCTCTTCTAATAACTACTGGTGGTGCCACCCCTGTCGCCCCGGTTCCTATTCCAGCGCCAGTCCCAGAGATGCGTGATCCCATTCCTGTTCCCGTCCCCGTCCTGGCAGAAGTAGAAGCTGCAGTCCCTCAGGCTGTTAAAGACGCCCCTGACATTGTGAGTGTTACATCTACGATGGTCGTGCAGTTAGCACATGAGTGAGTTTGAGGACGCAAGTCAGTCTGATACAAATCGCATTGGATGTTGACACTAGTAATTTGATTCTGAAATGTATGTTTTTGTACGAAAGAATTCACAGATTAAATCCTGTGTGCGTGTGCGTGTGCGTGTGCGTGTGTGTGTGTGTGTGTGTGTGTGTATGTGTGTGTCGGTGTGTGTGTGTGTGTCGGTATGTGTGTCTGTGTGTGTGTGTGTGTGTGTGTGTGTGTGTGTGTGTGTGTGTGTGTGTGTGTGTGTGTGTGTGTGTGAAATGACCGATAACGATGTGTATGGTTCTTTGTCCGCGCACGTTTTGTTAATCAATTTTGCTGCGAGGTCGTCGCAATGGACTTCACGCAGATTGCTCTGGGACATGAGGCAAGTGGGTGTCCACCCACGATGATGTTACCGTGGACACTTCACTTCCAGTGTCAATCAACGCCTGTCCTTGCTTGCCACCTACTTTCACCCTAACCACAGGGCATCGTCCAACAAATCCCATGTACACTTTATTGGCCCCCCTTGTCTGGCTACTGACAACGGGGGTTAGAAGTTTCCCTGGTTGGAAGAATTACGGCTGGTGACTTGGCTGGTGTTCGGAGGCTGGGGCGGTCTTGGTCGGCGACGATTGTGGTACCGCTCCTTAGCAGGGCACCAACTTTCTCTGTGTCCAGGCTGCTGGCACCAGAAACAAGCTCCCTGAAAAGGCCGTTAAACATTTCCTGGGGCCGGATGCTTAACAGCGTTCTAAATTAAAAGCATTTTAAAGTTAAAATCGTTTTAGTTAACAGAGGTTTTAAACCACTTTTAAAACTGATGCACGACACGTTTCTAAAAAAAGTTAACAACGTTTTAGCTAAAAATTGTCTACCGCACTACGTCACCGATGTATAAATAGACTGATAGGGGGTTCCTTGAATAGTTCATTCGCAGTAAAGATTTATGATCACTAGTATGGAGAGAAAATCCCAATGAAAAAAGAAACACGATTAGCAAAGACAATTAAACCACAATTGAGTAATATTTAGGCCTGTTCAGAATATATGCAGAAACAATTATACAATTTGCAACTTATTTTTTTCTGATAATGAGGATGCAACTGAAGGTATGACGTGAAACAATAGCTGACGAACTGAAAGTTCGTAAGAAAAAGAACTAACACCTATAAGATTGACGTCAATTAACTTTATTGCGTCACTCGTCAGTTCCATTTCGGCCAAGATGGCTGCTCCAAGTCCGGTGGAGACTAATCTTCCACACACAAAATTAAAAAACAAAACAAAAACAAAAAACCATTTTTTTCTCGGCAGAGGAAGTAGTCCTGCTGAAGGAATATGGAAATACTTAAAGACGTGCAGCACAATAACAACAAACACAAGAAAAAAACAAAACGGAAAAGCTGTGTCTCGAACCACGCCAGTCGTGGTTTCAAAAGTGACATTTTGACCGCGAGTCTTACCGACTGCGCTATCGAGGCATTGATGGTAATCGAGTTTATTATAATTATATACAAAGTCAGGTTGTGTTACGCCGGCTGACCTCTGCCGATCTCTCCGACAATATTTCACATCCCAATGCTTTTCAGCCCTTCTCAGTAAATCTCAAACGCTGAAACCGATGTTGTTCGTCATTATATTTCGACCGAAAGGATGCAGCGATCTCTCTTTTCGTCGCTGATGTTGTCGAATTCAATGAAGCTGCTGATTCAAAATGGCGCCCATTCAGCGTCTATTCCATTTTAAAAGCGTTTTAGCGCTTTTAGAATAGCTCGGAGCACTTCTAAAGTTACAAGCGAAAATCGTCGCTAAAACAGTGTTAAACGTTCCGTGCATCGCATCTAAGCGCGCTAAGCACGATTTATAAAAAACGATTTTTAATTTTCACTTTAAAAAATGTTTTACAATTTAGACGTCTGTCGTGCATCGCATCTAAGTGCGCTAAACACGATTTTTACAAAACGTTTGTAAATTTTCACTTTTAACAGTGTTTTAAGAGTTAGAAGGCTGTCAAGCATCCGGCCCCAGGTGTTCCCATTGTTGTTCGCTGGTGCTACAGCAGGGCACGCAGTTCAACCTGTTGGGCAAGGAGGGCTGCCACTTGCGCTCTGAGGGCCTCAATCTCAGAGCTGGACTCGGTAGTGTGCGCTTGGACGCTGACACACCGCTCGCTGTCCTCGCGAGTCCACTGCAGTGCTTCGTCCACCACGTCCTGGAATGCGCTGGTCGGCCTGATCCGCAGGGCACCATTTAGTTGAAGGTGTGCCCCGCTGACCAGCCGGTCCCTAACATGGCGTCCGAGAGGGAGTTGGGCGTCAGTGCGTTGATCCTTGCCCCCAATCCAGCCAGGGTGTGCGAGTATGCCAGAATGTCTTCGCCAACACTCGTCCTACAGGCGTAGAACGCAGCTATAAGTTCGCTATGTGACCTTTTGTCCTCAAAACGATGGTCGAGTACTCTCAAAATGTCTTCCACTGTCTGTCTTTGCTCGGCTGGCCTGGACAGAACTTCCCTTTTAGCTGGACCGTCCAGTTAAGCTAGTATCAGGCGTGCTGCAGCCTGCGGCGAGGTTTGTCCATCTTCGAAACTCCGTCGGACTTCCTCTTGGAACTCCGTCCACGGGTAAGTTTCTTGTAACGCTGAAAATCTGGGAAGTCTTACTGCTGGTGCAGTTTGCACGACGATACGTGCTGTCTGATTTGTCGGACATGGGTTTTAAAGGGCACCTGCCCGTTTTTATTCACATTTTTTTGTCTAACCGGTCGTTCCATGTCCGTGTGAGCTCCACCCTCTCCGACTTCTTTGAACAGGAGATGGGTGTCCCGCAAGGCAGCAGTCTATCTCCTGTTTTATTTAGCATTAAAATAAATAACATTGTAAAGGCCGTCAAGGATGATTCTGAATGCTCTTTGTTTGTGGACGACTTTGCTTTGTGTGCACGAGGTCGAGGACTTGCGTCCCTTGAGAGACGCTTGCAGCTGTGCATTGATCGCATCCAGGGGTGAGTGTCTCTCAACGGATTCAGGTTCTTGCCTTCCAAGACAGTCGGTGTGCATTTTACTAACCAGACGAAATTTTTTCCAGAACCTAGCCTGAGCATTGCTGGAGTGCCAATTAAGGTGGCCTAAGAGGCAAAGTTTTTGGGGGTATTCTTTGACAAACGATTGACCTTCTGCAACCCTGTTAACTACCTTAGAACCTCTTGTTGGAAGGCACTCGATATTCTTCGTGTCGTTGGTCGTACTGACTGGGGTGCAGACCGCATTGTCTTACTTCGACTGTTCGGTCCAAATTGGATTACGGCTCTGTGGTATATGGCTCGGCTTCCAAGTCTGCTCTACAGCGTCTGAACACAATTCAACATCAAGGTTTGTAAAAAAGTGTATCACATCGCACACTATCCGAAGCAATGGCCTGTTTTATCGACCGGCCGTACTCACTTGAGCAACACATGTCAGTCTGAATGTTTATGTCTAGTTCATGTGTGTTTCGAGGAAGTTTTGCTTTAAATTGCCGGTACTCCTCATCGTCAGCGGACCAAACCGCGGAGATGAGAATTTAGTGTAGCGTTCTGCTGCACGTATCTCGATCTCCGTTTAATCCTATCCCCCGTATTGGCTGGGGATTAGGATTGAAAGCTCTAGGGCTTTTCTACTGACTTGAGTTAGTAGGTCGTTGGCTCACTTTCGAAAGGATGCTCGCATAGAGTTGTATCCTAGTGTTTGTGAGTTCAACTTTCGTTTATACAAATTCTTTCAACTGCGTTATAGCAGTCTCTTGCGATGCGGAGTGTTTCCCCCTTTAATTGTCCTTGAAGACTGCTGGTGGGTGGGCCGACTGACAGGCGGTGTAGGTACTGATATGTTTCAGTTGTGCACTCTGGCACGTCGTGGCGGCAAAAGATCGCCTTGTCCGCAGGCCAGAGCCTATAGTGGTCTGAGGTCTGGTGTCAGGCTGCCACGTGGAGAGGCAGGAGAGGCTGGCTGTGCAGTATATGCAACAGGAGGCCTTGATCCTTTCGTCGTCTGAGGGAACAGACATAAATTCATCCGTGAGATGAAGTTCCCGCTGAGTTGTTTTATCTCTCTTTTGACCGCGATGGGTCAGTTTTGAGTCGACACTGTTTTGTTTAAGTGTTCGGGATATAGGGCTATATCTTGATTGTTTGGTCTTCTGTTAGCAAGGCTTTCTATACATTTATGCATGTGCCAGCTCCAGGAAGCCACATGTCTCGCAGGTGGCCATGGGATATTAGTCCAGTCAGCGCCAGGCCCGGCAGTTACGTGATCAGGGACATTCCCAACACCTTTCAACTACTTTTGGAAGTAGTAGCGCGATGCATGGATAGCGGCATAGAGGTAGCTGTGCCGCCTGCCTGTTAGTAAGATAGCGCATCCCTTCGCTGTGTAGTTTTCAGTGTTTTTCCACGTGAAATTTAGCTCTCTGTTTCAGAAAGTTGTGTCATTTAGATTCTTCTTATTCAGTGCTGAGTGTTCTTTTTATTGCAAGTCTGTCGGTTTTGATAACCGTTTCTTGCTGGTTTGTTGTTTCTTCTTTTTCTCTTTTCCCCAAAGTTTAAAGTTCATTCCGTATCCAGCTGCTGGCTGTGATACAATGTAATGGATTCTTTTTTTAATTTTTTTTTTAGAAATTTTATTTCGAGAACGTTCTTCTGTTCGCTGTTAAACAGCTACTGTCTTTGCAGTTACGTTTGTAAAAAGGTGTATCACTTAGCACACTATCCGAAGCAATGGCCTGTTGTTTTTTGTTTGTTTGTTTTTTTCCATTCTTCCGGCCGGCGGTTTTGGAAAAAAACGGTGCTCACATCGCACACATGAATGTTTCAGCCTGATTCTGAAGAATTGGTTGTGTATTTGTGCTCTAGCCACGCAAAGCTGGTCAGTGTCAGTGCTGTGACGAGGAAGGTTCTGCTGCACGTATCTCGATCTCCGTTTAATCCTATCCCCCGTATTTGCTGGGGATTAGGATTGAAAGCTCTAGGGCTTTTCTACTGACTTGAGTTAGTAGGTCGTTGGCTCACTTTCGAAAGGATGCTCGCATAGAGTTGTATCCTAGTGTTTGTGAGGTTCAACTTTCGTTTATACACATTCTTTCAACTGCGTTATAGCAGTCTCTTGCGATGCGGAGTGTTTCCCCTTTTAATTGTCCTTTGAAGACTGCTGGTGGGTGGGCCGACAGGCAGTGTAGGTACTGATATGTTTCAGTTGTGCACTCTGGCACGTCGTGGCGGTGAAAGATCCATTTTGTAAAAAGTCTCAGTATCACATCGCACACTATCCGAAGCAATGGCCTGTTCTTACTGATCGGCCGGCCGTACGCACTTGAGCGACACAAGTCAGTCTGAATTTTTATGTCTGGTGCAGATTAGAGAGTTATACGCAGACTTGATGAAGGAATATTATGACATCATATTTATTTGGGTCCTGTGCCATGTGGGCATCGAAGGCAATAGGATCGCAGATTCTGCTGCCAACAGTGCCTGCAGTGACCCTGCCCCTGACACACAGACTGTTTATAGTGATTTTAAACCTGTGATTAGTGCGTACATAGCCCGCGAGTGGCAGTCCGAGTGGGACAAAGAGGAAGGGAACAAGTTGCATGAAGCTTTTCCTACAGTGTCCGACAGTCTAACTTTCCGCTGCGGCAGCCGCCGTGAGGAGATTGTCCTTACTCGACTCCACATCGGGCACACGTATGTTACGCACTCTAACTTACTTAAACAGGATGAGCGTCCATGGTGTGATGAGCAGTTTTCTGTTCGACACTTTTTGCTGTATTGTGCTGATCTAATTGACACGAGATATAAACACTTCACAGCAGACTCCTTGAAGGTTTTGTTACGGGATGTTCCCCCGGACAAAATCTTCAATTTCTTGAGAGAATGCAATATTTTAACAATATCTGAGCATTCACAGACTGTGAATTTCTTTATTTTGCCCTTTTTGAGAGTCTGTCGACATTTCTTTTAAAAACTCGTGCGACATTTTAGCCTGATATATTTTTAAGCTATATTTACATCTTGTCTTAAAACCTTGCTTTTAGTCTGGCTGACCAGATTTTTTACCCATCCTGGTCTTAGATGGTCTTAGTCGTCTGCTCGGCGTTAAAACCAAATAACTAACTAACTAACTGATCCTCTGATACGTCAAATGTTAGTACTGCGAGGAGTGACGCATAACATCGAGTCGTCACTATGAACAGGGCGTCGTGGGACTAATGATGCCATGACGTGAAGCTTGAAGTGACGTCATTTCGCTGCTCGTGCTATTCTTCTTCTTCAGAATAGATATGCTACGCCAGACAACAGAGCTTACGAATGGCGAGAATCGCCGTGTGTCCGTCTTTATTTCTGTGTGCCAGTGTGTGTTGATCAGAGGGTGGGTTAGAGTAGAAGGAGATGGATTCCTGTCGCTACACGAGTCCAGTCCACAGAGTGTGCTGTGTGCGCCGAAGTGTGTGTTGATCAGAGGTTGGCTTAGAGAGGAGGGAAATGGATCAGCATAATAAGCCAAAAAATATGAACAACTCTGAATGTTCTTAAAAGATAAACGCATCTGAGCTCCAAACAATACGGTAGGCTTTGGGATGAAATCCTCATCTTGTTCCTTTTTTTCAGATTCATTGCGATAAGCGTACCAATCAATTTGAAACTGTCGTCTGACAATTTCGTGCAAAAATAAAAAACAACAACCAAAAAAAAGTATGTAACTTGCAGATTTTAGCTGTCAGAGTTTTAACCGACGGCTAATTGCATGTTGTGCAACGCGGGCAAATCTCGTCTGCTTGCGTACACTGCCAAGAATTAAAGGTTTCGGAAACACTGTTTGACCAGTATTGCTGATTTTGTGAAAGGTTCTATGAAAAATAGAAGTGGAGTGTTTGTGTACTATCATTTCTAGACAGACCTCGCGACTCCCATTCTCAAACTGATTCATAGTCACCTCGAGCTTATCTCTCGGTGACTATAAATGAAACAGTTTGAGAATGGGGGCAGCTCTGTCTGTCTAGAAATGATAGTATACGAACAGTGACTCCACTTTTATGGCATGCTATGCTTGTAAGCTATAATAGCGCACTTATGGCAATATACTAATGTTTCCAATTATTCCGAAAAAGTCGCATTTCTTTTGCTCGTCATAACATGATACTTGAACTAGGCTGCCACGATGAACTTTGGCACAATTGCGGAGGCTCGTGAGGATCTATGCCTCTTGCAAATGGGTGGTGATCAGATTTCTCAGCACTCAACGGGTTAACTCATTCTACCCCAGACACCCCACAGCAAGATAAGGTTCGACCATGATAGTTCAAGGGTGATGCCAGAATAGCTTGGCGCCTATGGGCGCCAAGCTATTCTGGCATCACCCTTGAACTATCATGGTCGATCTGTGTCCTGCACTGCAATGCAGTCTTCAGACGACAAGGGCAAAATTTAAGGATTTCGGTGTTGGGGTAGAAAGAGTTAAAATGCTTCTGAAAAAGTACTACAATGCGGACTTGTGTACGAGTTTGAGGGGGGCCTTGAGGGCGTGCGTCTTCTTCACACTGTGTATAAATCAGACTGCTACTAATTTGTTTAACCTTGTCCACAGATTGGCCGGATTATCAGTGAGATTTCAGTGAGAGTAACGGACACGTTTCGGAAACAGTCCGAGTATCTGTTGTTTTTTTAAACAGTTTCAAGACAAACATATCATGCTGGATCTCATTTAAAAGCTCTTGACGAAGGAAATTCAAATAGATCGTTATCAAGTGTAGCTAGCATGATCACTGAGTGTCATCTAGTACGTCTTGTCGTGTTAACTTCAGCTGTGTTGTACTTTTAGGGTAAAAAACCCACTAAAAACCGGGAAGCACTTGCATAATATATATATATATATATATATATATATATATATATATATATATATATATATATATATATATATATATATATATATATATTATATATATATATATATATATATATATATATATATATATATATATATATTTTTTATTTTCATTTAGATTTCGACGAAACTTTCACGTTTATCTCGCAAATTCGCAATCTGTGTACCATATATAGGTGGATAAGCTGCCGGCAACACAACCTGTCATGTGAAATCATTAATTATACTGAATACACCTGAAACCTTTTGTTTCCGGGGAGTGTTAGGCGGAGAGTGAAAAAGTGAAGTGGTGCGGCCGCAGTGGGCCCGCGCAGAGCCGTGCGTGGGCCCACTGAGGCCTAAGAGGGTCCGCGCTGAACGCGAGCATGGCATTTTAACCCCTTCAATGCTAGTGGACGCAGAGTGTGTTTTTGAAGTCATTATAAACACAATGTCAAAGATCCCAGACCATTAAAAGAACGTGGTTTCAGCAAGAAATGCATATTATCACGAGACTTGCACGTCCGTTTGTCTCGACCGTCAATGTGTTAGCTTACAGTTGATGCGTTACATCTACGCGCAATCACCATAACTGTCAGTGGAATCACATGGTTAATAATCCTACTAGAATGTGAGGCTATCGGGCCGATGTCGGCCGCAGTGGGCCCGCGCACGACACTTTGGCCCTATGGACTTTGCACACTAGCTTCAAATGTATGCATGTGTATCCCTATTGACGCTCGGGCATGCAACTGGTGCAGAAGAGGTGTTCGCGGCCGCTTAAAAAATAATTTCAATATGTGGCAGACAGGATCCATGTAATGAGCTTGTCACTGATACGGCGTGAATAGGTCCCGGCACACAGTGCTGTTTCCGTACTGTACAGTCTCTTAGCCATAGTCAGTCCCAGGCATCCCCTAATATTTCAATCCCCTAAAAAAACACTACTGCCCACCAGCTGCACATTTGCCATGCACAAAATAACAATAAAAACAGCACATTGACAGTCTCATTTCTTGGCTATGAACCCGATTCCTTACCAACCCCACACCCAAGCACAGCTGAAATCAGCGTGCCCCTCAAATCACTACGTCAACGGCAACTCAACATATGCCCACAATTGTCCACTGGATAAGCTCAGGATGGTATGAATCAAAGCACCAAACATGTCTCCTCTCATGTAACCAGAAATTTCCAGCAAATTCTAACATTCAGCCCTACTACAACATTTCAAACAAGGCAAAAATTATTTTAAAAAACACCGGTCCTTGCACTGCCTGAACTGGCCAAATTTGACTATGTAATGTGACCAATACATCTTTCGCATGTGCGCCCACGTGCCAATGCAGGACCAACGCCACCGGAGTCCCTGAAATTTCAGTGAAATCCGATACGCCCTGACCCCGGGGTGAGGTCGGAAACCTCATCAAGCCGATGTGAGCGCTCGTGTTTATGTTCATGTCACTCGCGAAAATGTTCCCCTGTCAGATTATTTCAACTACACTTGACATAGATCCCCATGAACATTCACAGGCTGTCATCTCACGAGAATCTGTGCGTTTTGCGGCCCTATTTACATCTACATTAGCTCCCCTCATGAGTGAAATCTTGCGGTCGTATTCACATATCAAGGGCCTTCCATCTACAAGAGGCATAGATTTTCATATGCAAAAGGTTGTTGATGATCATACAGCTTCTAGCAGAGATCGACCCTGTGTTCATCCTACGGTTAAGATGTGTGGACGTCAGTATATAATTCTGATGTGTATGCGGTGCACGTTTCATTTCTGCAGTTGCTGGAGATATAATTTTAAAAAAAATCAGCTGCGAATTTTCTTTGTGTTTTTTTTTGGTGATATTGTGTGTCATATTCGGATATATCGCTTAACAAGTCTTAGATGGTCTCCAAATTTGCGGCCGTTGTCAACTTGAACTCAGCGAAGATGTCGGCATTATCCGACCAAAGGTAAGAGACATTTTATTACTATTTTTCTTCCGCATTTCGTTCACTTCAGCCGCGGCGGCAGGCTGCCGTGATATTTTTCACTGTGTAACTGTTGTTACAAATATAACAAAAACATGGTTGAAAACATGCACTTGTGCATTAATATCCTGAAAAATATCAGTTAGTTCAAGGAGACAGTACACCCATCGGGATATGGCTTTTGTGGACCGCTCCTCGTTAACCCCAAAATTTAACAGCACTCAGCACACGTAACTACGCTTACATTTCAATGGAATGATTCAAGTGTGTCCATGTTATATCATTAGCCTCGATTGAAACGCCTGATCGATCTGACCTGCATATACCGTCCTTTCCGCAACTTATATCAACCTTAAAATTATAAGAAAGCACATAAAACACAATATTCCAAGCAATGACGATGATTAAACAATGCCGGCGCTTACTTATGCAGGACTGATGTTTTCTTTGTAGATGCTGCCTGCGATTCTAATTCCATCACTGAAACATCTCGGTGTCTTAGCAGAAGACGAAAATTTCTGGATACAGCTTGATCATATTTATGAAACTCTGAAACAAAATCAGGGTATTTACCCGACCACATATAGTAGCGCACCTTCATGTTTGTGTATGTATGTTTCTCCTGCCTACTTCCTAAGTTCCGGAGAAAGACATGGGTTATATAAGAGACCTGATCCATTCTTATTAGGGATGGAAATGATTGTCTTATTCTATACCTGCGTATTTCTCTGTGGGCTGGCGATTGGGTGCCTGATAGGCGGGGGCAGGGGATCTAACTGTTGTCTGTCCAGCGCTGTGATTCCCCTTGGTTTGAGTACTGACAATTCTGCCAGCGCTAGCCTCACCTATCTGGTTTGTGAGTATCATGTATAACTCGAGGCAAAATTTGTATCGTTACATTGTTGTGTAATGTTCTGTGCATTTACTGTGGGAAATCAGGGTATTTACCCGACCACATATAGTAGCGCACCTTCATGTTTGTGTATGTATGTTTCTCCTGCCTACTTCCTAAGTTCCGGAGAAAGATATGGGTTATATAAGAGACCTGATCCATTCTTATTAGGGATGGAAATGATTGTCTTATTCTATACCTGCGTATTTCTCTGTGGGCTGGCGATTGGGTGCCTGATAGGCGGGGGCAGGGGATCTAACTGTTGTCTGTCCAGCGCTGTGATTCCCCTTGGTTTGAGTACTGACAATTCTGCCAGCGCTAGCCTCACCTATCTGGTTTGTGAGTATCATGTATAACTCGAGGCAAAATTTGTATCGTTACATTGTTGTGTAATGTTCTGTGCATCTACTGTGGGAAATCAGGGTATTTACCCGACCACATATAGTAGCGCACCTTCATGTTTGTGTATGTATGTTTCTCCTGCCTACTTCCTAAGTTCCGGAGAAAGACATGGGTTATATAAGAGACCTGATCCATTCTTATTAGGGATGGAAATGATTGTCTTATTCTATACCTGCGTATTTCTCTGTGGACTGGCGATTGGGTGCCTGATAGGCAGGGGCAGGGGATCTAACTGTTGTCTGTCCAGCGCTGTGATTCCCCTTGGTTTGAGTTCTGAAACAAAGGAAACTACCCTCTGACCCTGATGTGCCGAGAAAGGACAATGTCGTTATTTATTTCAAGAAACTGACAGGAGCCAGTCGTTCGTGCGAACGAGGAAAGCTACTTGTGAACTTGTGGTCAGTCATCAAATATTATTTTGAAAATTCCCAAAAGTCTACTTTCTGCAAACAAGTGGCTGCTGAAGTTTCACAAAACTGTGTTGAAACTGGTCATAAAAAGGGAGAGTTGTGTGACGGTGGTGCATCTGTTGACAAATCTGTTTTGAAACTCTATCAAGAAATATCCAAACAACCACTCCACCATGATGAAGTTTAAAGCCTTCTCTTAACTCGAGACATTGATAATTCGGAACTTCACAATCTGCATACAGAATACAAAGAGCATTTTTCTCGTATTGAGTGGGAAAGAATAAAAGATTTTGAACTACATTTTCATCATAATTTTGAAGATCACACCCAGCTTAGTTACGAAGAACTGTGTAACAGAAAATGATGTAGTTGTTTTTTTTAAACTGCGTATCAATTAATAAATCACAGTCTGCGCTGCAGAAATCTCTTCAAGAAGTTGTCCGACGTGACACACGCCGACAGGCAGCAGCTGCTTACTTAAACGGCGTCCTTCTCGTCGGTCGGTGCCAACATCTACCAAAAGTCATCAACGAGAGCATTGTGGAGGCGATTGGCGAAGGGAAGGAAGACTTTAACATTGTATGTGCCCCTTGTCACGTGAGTTTGTGCCGACACGATAAAGGTGTGCATATATTCATTGAAGGAAAATTCGGAAAGCAAAAAACTCTAGACTTTTTAGCCAAGGCTATAGAAATTGAGGTTTCACAGCATCATTGTGAAATTTGCAGAGAAATAAGCTTTGTTAAAAGGGGTGCTTTTGTGAAATACTGTGAGGGGGGCAACGACTTCTTGCCGAAATTCTCAGGCATTACCTATGATCAGACAATGCTCGACACAATCGTCAAGAGGAATCTGTTCAACAGCTTGGTTTGTTTTGAGAAGGAACGTGAACTAGTCACGTCCGGTCAGTTGGACCTGGAAGCATACCTACGACTAATAAAATATTTGTACTGCCCCAAGAACAACGATCCCGACAAACTGACTTTGGAAGAAGTGCGACAGCTATCCATCAAGCCACCTGGGGAGGCTACTGTACGAAACCCACAACTCTGGATGCCGCGCCGGAGTCAGCTTTGCGGCACCTTGGACAGCTTGTAAATCTACAGATAGAATATCTGTTTACAGCAGGCGATCATGCTGCAAAGCTGCCTGATTTCATGAAATATCAGTGTTTCGTGAACTGAGACGGTAAAGGCAATGTCAAGTACAACTTCGGCCCTGAAAGTCATGCCAGCGACCTGGACACATTGCTAAACATTCCAACAGAAGAGCTGGCAGCTAGGATTGCGCAGTCACGAAAAAGGCCGAGGACACACACGAACACTCCTGCCAGACGAAAAAAAGGGCCACGACTAACATCCACACCTAGGTAATCATTCTTGCGTGCGTGCGTGTAGTATCTTTTGTATACAGTTTATCGTTATCTTTTATATTTATCCGTTTTGAGATGTGTTCATAACGACAGATTTTGGGTATTTAGATAAAAATTATTTTCATTTTTTTTCGTTCACATTTCAAAATATAAATAGTACAAAAATGATTTCTTTTCAATTTTTTCAGAAAACAAAGATCTCTGGCACACAGTAGTGACGAAGACATGCAGCCGCCGGTATCGTCGGTATGACCCTCTCCAGCCTTGCCAGTCAAGGTACTAAATACATTAAAAACTTAGTTCTCCTTCACTTACAGAACCAATGAATTAATTGAATGAAACCAGTTACTGTTAGTACACAGCATTCTGTTTGCCTGTTTGTCTGTAAACTATGTCGGCTGTATTATTTCTGCCCAATCACACAAACACATGCCTCAAGATAGCAACAGAATGTGGGCCCATTGACATTTTCTTCCATTCGACTTTCACTGAATGTAATTATTATTTGTACCTTTTTTTCAGGGACGCCAGTTACGACCGCCGAGGCAGGATTTCCACAAAATGGCACAGTAATTTCAATAAGTCATGCTCGTGACAACAAGCCTTCCAGACCCTTGCCAAGTTGACCAAACCAGTGCAGAGTTCATCCTCTAACCCTCATTCCAGAGAGAGTGGTTCACACATGGGCGTTTGGGTCCTACTAATAGAATGATACGTGGTTTTTTTGTGTTTTGTTTTTTGTTTGTTTTAAAATATTATTACTCATAGTGTACAGGCGCATGTTCATGTGAAAGAAAAAAACAACAGCAACATTGTATCTACGTAACGAGCGCATTTCAGTGGAATTAGAATTCGCCGGTTCGGCGTGGGAACTCACAATTCAGTCTAGCAGGATATTGCTGGAGTGATTGGATGTAGCACACATTAACTGTAATATTACGATCTGAAATATACACACTTAAATGACAGTGCAGTGACGTGTGCTAAGCCTAATGGCGGGCTTACGAACAACAAAGTGAAGTCCGCTGTAGACAAACACTGCCGAACCACAACTCAATGTGTGTGAACTAGTGTAAGTGTGTGTATTCGCCATGTACATTAATATACATTAGCGTTAAACATTTCCATATTTTATTTTGTTTGTTTAATTCCGTTGTTTCCTGTTCAGTGTGTGTTTGGTTTTACTTTGAAAATGCGTATATTGATATGAGTGATGCCGGCTGTGACCCCGAACTTGTGGAAAAAATGTCAGTCAGCGCCCTTTCTGCGCTGGAAGAACTGTGTCAGTTTACACAACTGACATTGATTCTAATGCATTGTTTTCAAATTCAGATTACACATTAGTATCTTATTCATTTAGTAGTTCACACAATTGCCCAAGACATTGCCTCTACTACATACATGAAACCAAATTATAAATGTACTATTTCTGTGCTGTAATGCGAAGACGAACATGTTCGCGGTGGTATTCCTGTGCGTCTTAGCAATGGATCATTGACATCTGCTAGATATTTTGTTAGGTGGATAGTTGATCAACGAATTGTTCAGTCTGTTATAGTTGTGTTCTACTTCTAGTAACTCGTTTTGCTAAGTAACTGTTTATATCTTGTTTTTCTTCCTGCTAAAAACATTCATTCTGCCTTTTCTATCAATTGACACAAACATTGTTTTCATAAAGTTACACTGACTGAGTGACTGTGTGGTGTTCAACTATTCAGTGGCCCATATTCCTTGAGAGTGGCGAGGAGAACTTTAGGCGCGGGCCGGGAAGGAGGAGGGGGGGGGAGGTGGGGTGGCGTTTTAACGGGGAGGCCGTTCAGTTATATAGTTATATTTTCTAGCGTATTTCATGTTTCTGTTTTTTGTTTGTTTTTACTAATTTTTTCCGTTCACAACAGCGTATTTTCATGTCATGTTCTGTACATTTCATGCCAGAACAGCCGTTTGTTCTCTTCAATTTGGATATTAAAACATGAGATGATTGATATGGTGATTCGATCAAACGTCACGACCGAGTCACTACTTTGGCAATAACATGCAATATCTGATGTTGTTAAGTGGCCAGAGTACAATAACTGTTTTCCTCCTCATTGTTTACGTGTGTGTGCAACTTTAATAAATTACAAGCTGTGAGATCTGTAATCGATCATGAGGGGGATGGAAGGTGCCAGTTTGTTCTTGTAAGGTTTATGTGATAGTTGTCAGTATTAGTATAGTTGTCAGTATTAGTATAGATGTCAGTATTAGTATAGTTTCTAAATTTGGCGTGCATGGGTGCCTGTGTGTATGTGTGTGTATGTCCGTCTTGTCCATTTTTTTTTCACTTTACTTGATATATATATATATATATATATAATATATATATATATATATATATATATATATATATATATATATGCTCCCGTCCAGACTGAAATTACCCCTTCCTGGGATAAATTAAGTTTTTTTTTTACTTGATTTTGAACTTCGTTGGCTATTTTATCCTTTTTAATTGTGATCGATATCGTAATTATATTGTATGGCTGAGCCGCTTGAAATTACTGAATCCAATCGCTTTACTGAATCAATAATAACACCCTCAACTTTAGGATGCAAACGAGGCCAATCTATGTAAAAATTCAAAAAGAGCACTTTGATTCGGCAGCAGCCTTTACAACATGTATGGGCTCATGAAGATCTATGCTTCTTGTGGATGCAAAGAAGTACCCAACGGAGAAAGAAACACGCTTAGATCAGTCGCTACTTATCTTCATTCGCAGAAGGAATGTGGCAGAGTTGCCACATTCCTTCTGTGCATGAAGATAAGTAGCGACAGATCTCTCTGTTTGTTTGTCTATTTTGACAAAGGGTATTTACCCGAAATATTAATAAATTGTGTTGTAACCGCCTTTTCTAAGCGTTTTTCTTTCTCCGTTGGGTACTTCTTTGCATTTTACACGCTTGGCAGTCACTTTTGTGGTCTGGATTTCTTGTGGATGGAAAGCCCTGGATACGCAAATAAGTCCTCAGTGGCTTACTCATCCGAGGGATCTAATAAGGATGTAAAGTGAGTCTGCAAAATGCACAGATTCCCATGAGCCGATTCAATATCTGGGGGTTCAAAGTGATCTATGTCAACTGCAGTTGTACTGGTCTGACTTAGCTATTAGACACTGTTGCCAGCTAATTAATGAAGAGAGGAGCGCCGGCCGGTAACGGCTTAACAAAACAAACACGAGGCAGCGCTGGGGCTGATGACAGATAGCGTGACCCTCACCATTACCACAACCCTCCCCCTCCCCTTGGCGATGGTCCTATTACTGAATGGATGTAGGAAGATTTTTTTGCCGAGTTGGTATATGGCGAAGTGTCCTGAAAAAGAAACGACAGTCCGCCGGTGTTGTGTGTGTGTGTGTGTGTGTGTGTGTGTGTGTGTGTGTGTGTGTGTGTGTGTGTGTGGGTGTGTGGGTGGGTGAGTGGGTGGGTGGGTAGATGGGGTGATGTGGTGGTTGGGGCCCGGAGAGGTCGGAGGCCGGAGGGGTGGGGGGGCGGGGGTAAAAATGTACAGTAAGTGACTGCTGTCATAGTCGGATATGTCGTCAGCATCGACTCCAAATGTACTGGCGGTTTGGAACTCGTGATTGGCACATCTTTCTCGCGTGTGAGAGCCATTACGACGTTGTGTTCAGTTAGTGCTATGGTTACGTTCTATATTCATTCGGACGCAGTGTCATTTCATCATAGACTGCATGATACAGTAGATGACAATAATGCCTCTTCTGAGCACACATGAGTGCTCATATAGTTAGATGCAGGTGTGTCATTTCACCATGAACTGTCGTCAGCGACAGTAGATGGTAAGATGATGGATGGATGGGTTTGGGATGTGGGGGAGAAATACAAAAGCATCTGTTCTGTCGGAGTTTAAAATTGCGATCAAAGAAAGACACTAGAAGAGGTGTGACCTAAGAATTACAAGATATTGTGAAAATATTTAAACCGTTCAGTGCCGAGAAAATTTGAACACACCCAATTGCAAGAGGTATAGATCCTCATGAGCCACCGCAGTTGCCCCTGGGGGCTCATAAGGATCTATGCCTCTTGCTGACATCACGTTGAAATATCCATGTTTTTAGGACAGCTAGGGCTTGTTGATGTGGAGTTTCCGTCAACGGGCGCTGAACGGGTTTTAAGTTTAAGGCTTTACTAGGATCTCATCATGTTACTTAGCTATAGGAGCTCGCCTATAGTTTGTCTCTGCTGTAGGGAACAGTTAGGTCAAACTGTGACATGTAAGCTCTATGTGTGAAAATCAGCAAATTTTCGGCACGACTTTTCGGAGTTATATTTAAAACAGCTAACATCACTTAGCTATAACTATCTACTCATTAATACCCGCATGATTCTTTTCATAAACAGTATTTGCATAGGATTGCTGTTTGTCCCGGTTCTTGGGTAGGATTAGGTCAAATTGTGACCTTTAAGCCTTACGTGTGTAAATAGCAAAGTTTGATTTTCTAACACGTAAAATTTTAGTACTGCAATGAGTGACGTATAACATCGAGTCGTCACTATGAACACGGCGTCATGGGACTGATGCCATAACGTGAAGCTTGAAGTGACGTCATTTCGCTGCTCGTGCTATTCTTCAGAATAGATACCGCTTTGCAAGTCCACAAGCACAGAGCTTTCGTCAGAATGGCGGGAAGCGCCGTGTATCCGTCTTTATTTCTGTGTGCCAGTGTGTGTGGCTCAGAGGGCGGGCTAGGGTAGAAGGAGATGGACCAGAAAGATAAGCTTGAAAAAAGGAACAACTTTGGGCTGGGGTACAGCCTGTTTCTATATCGATTTGTATTGGGAAAAATGTCTGGAAGATACAAAATCAACCCCATTAATACGAAGCGTGCTCTTTGCCATGTCATTTATTAAAGGAAGGGTCAAAAGGGGAGATACACACACACACACACACACACACACACACACACACACACACACACACACACACACACACACACACACACACACACACACACAACAACAACAACAAAAAGAGGTATGGCCAGCAGATAACGCTGACCAGATATGCGTTCAGTGGAGGTACGGGCACAGCCTTATCTTGCCGTAAAACCGGTTCCTTCGCGACTGCCTGCTGTCACAGAGGAATGACGTGATATTTTGTTCAAAATACAACATACAAAGAAACACCTGTTGGTGATGACTTTTTTACCCACACAAAAATGTTTTGTGTTGTTGGCTCTGCCAATCCTGTTTTAGACGGGATATTTGTTACAATCGTGGTACGTGATTGTCATGTTGTAGGTTGTCGTGAGTCATGAAACACCATCATCTTAACCCGTGACATGCAAATTTTGAATTTCGTGATGACTCAAATCTTCTCTTTCACAGACCGATCAAATTCAGCCAGCTGATTACTATGTCACTTTGCAAATTTTTACAACACACACACACACACACACACACACACACACACACACACACACACACACACACACACACACACACACACACACACACACACACACACATACACACACACACACACATACACACACACACACACACACACATACACACACCATCACACAATCACACACGCACACACACACACACACACACACACACACACACACACACACACACACACAAACACGAAACAAAAACAAACAAACAACAAGAAGAAGCAAACAACCCGAAAAAAAGATCGGGTGGGGCTGGGGGTGGGGAGTTGGGGTGGGGGATTGGGTTGGGATTTCCTCTACCGTTGGAGTCTCTGAACCAACCTGACTTCCTTGGAGGTACCAGGAGCCGAACTCCCCCCCCCCCTCCCCAAACACCACCACCCCTCCCCTCCCCCCCCCCCCACCGCCCCTCAGTACAGCTCCAGACTTCGTCGACTCTACTTGGTAGAAGGGATCCTCTGGGGGTGAGGGGCCTAGTGGAGACTGCTAAACCTTGACACAAGCGCGTCAAGAGTTGCGGCGTCCACTCAGTGCTTCTGCTGGGATGGCATTCTAGTCAGCGATTGTGCGAGTTAGGAAAGAATACTGACGGTACTGGGTACGGGGCAGGGTATCATCTGTAGTTGTTGGTTGTGTCGATGTCGTTAGTGAGGGGACAGAGATTGAAGTTTAGCTTGAACGCAGATGGAGTTGCTGAGTCATCGACAGTCGCGCGGTCTTCCTGCGGTGTTGTACAGGTTGCCATTGGAGTCGGCTGGCCATCTCTGACACGCTGGGGGTGGCATGATAGGCGTTCACGGCGCTGAACTGATTCAATTGTGTCGATGTGTTTTGGGTGTAAGGGTTCCAGACAATGCATGCATACTCCACTAAGGGCAATACTAAGGCCTGGTATGCACGTAATAAAGTACGTGCATGCCAGGCCATAGTACTTTCCTTAGTGGAGTATGCATGCACTGTCTGGGACTCTTGGAAGGCTTGTTGAAGAAACCTTCAGATTACGCCTGAGGAACCCAAGGGTTTGGTTTACTCTGGCACAAATCACATAAATGTGGGAGTCCACGCTGAGGTCCTTCTGTAGAGTAACGCCGAGGTATTTAGTGGATGTAACAGTCTTTAAACGTGTGGTAATGTAGGTGGTAAGAACAGTCCAGTGGCGTCTTGGATCCGGTGATGGGGAGTGTGACGCATTTGGCAGTTTGGAAAGCCTTCTCCCATCTGCTCTCCTAGTCAGCTAGTAGGTTAAGGTCGTGTTGCTTGGTCGTATGTATGTGTGTATGTATGTATGTATGTATGCATGCATGGGATGGGATGGGATGGGATGGATGGATGTGCGTATGTATGAAAACAAGAAAATATCGGATATTAATGTACACACAAGCTTGAAACTTAGCGAAATACTTTTTTAAAGGAGGTGCTAAGAGAGTCTCCGAGCATATTGTAATTGAATGTCTCATTGAAGACATAAACAACCGTTTATAGGAAGTCGGTTGACCTAGATTAGAGTCCGTAATTTGTGTATTATTTACTTGAAATTTTGGATATAGCTAGTATTTTAAGAAAGACATTGGATGAGTTTGTTCCCAGCTTTGTATCATTTCAACTTCTTTAGTAAAAAAATATTTCTTTTCGGAAAAGAATTAAAACACTAAAAAACCTTGACTTCTATAGAAAGTCAGACAGTGGCGGTTACGTAAAAGAGGCAACGCACTAACATGCACACACACACATCGTCGCGCTTTCAGAAGAGCATGCAGGTGACCTGATATAGCTAGTTTGGAGAAAGGCATTGGATACTAGCCAGCTTTGTACCCTTTCAACCTCTTCAGTAGAAATTAATTTCACACAAATTATAGCAAGACTGAAATTGTACCGTGAAATTCTAGTTTTGTCACCATTTTTTTTCAAGCCTATGATGCGAAAGTGCAACTGGCGCAAAAAATAAAATTACGTAAAAACACAACCTTACATGATGACAAATGACGTTTGACAAACAAATGACGTGTATGTCCTGCGCCCCTAATAGAACTCACTGACGCATTGGCAGATCTGCGAGCCTTTTTCAATTGGGGATATTTCAACATCAAAATCAGGTCAAAGACAAAAGGTAGAGACCTTTGAAGCGAGGACAGCTCTCATATAGAAAGGACTTCGTTCATCCCATCTTGTTCCAACACAGTGCTGCTCAGAACAAAGGATCCGGTATTTCTCTAGATGACTCATCATGCTGCTCACTAAAATGTGTTCAATAACCTTGCATGGTACACTGGTTAAAGAAACGGGACGGTAGTTTGCCGGGTCATGTTTGTTGGCCCTTCTTGAAGAGTAGTTGTGCGTCTTGCCATTCAGATGATACTGTAGTCCTATGCAGGGAATATTATAAAATAACCTCAAGGATTGGTGCCACCTCGTCTGCTAGCTCTCCGAGTAACCGGGGGCCTGATTCTGTCCGGGCGCTGGCTTTCCATTGGTTAAGACTTTGCTTTTTTTTTTTTTTTTTTTTTTTTTACCCCACCCACCGTGTCCATGTACAGGTGATATTGGACACTTCTCTTTGAACTCCGTTGCCGAGTAGGATGCTGCAGTGCTGAAGATCTCTTGGTATGTAGGTTAACAATTTGGCTTGAACCCGTGGTTCAGAGGTGCCACACCAGTATTCGTGGAGCGCTGATGTTTCAGGTACGTCCAGAAAGCTGGTGGTTATGTGCATATATGTCATCTTCATCCGTAATGGTGTCGTTGATACGTCTTAGTTGTCGCTGGCGTCTCTTGTAAGTTTGTCGACTTTAATTCATCAGATTCCTCTTTCTTCATTGTGCGGTACAGTCTGTTCTTCCTGTTGATGAAGGATTTCAGCTGTGGCGAGATAATGGTTTACTGCTCTTTCTTCGCAGCGTATTGTAGTGCAGATTCAAACACGGTCCACATACACAGATTTAAAACACGGTCCACATACACAGATTTAAAACACTGTCCACATACACAGATTTAAAACATGGTCCACAGACACAGATTTAAAACATGGTCCACAGACACATTCGGATACACGGCTTTCGCCTCGTATCCGGATACTAGTATACTTCAGATTCACGACTGACAAACTGAAGTCATCATTAAGCCGTGACAGCAACCCCTACCCCCCCTCCCTCCCTCCCTCCCCCTCCTACACACACACACACACACACACACACACACACACACACACACACACACACACACACACACACGCACACATGTTTTGTTTTGTTTTGTTTTATGTGTGCTGATCACGGGGGAAAGGATTTTATTGATAACGACCAATCCGTAGGCGTGTTTTCGTCGTCCTTTCATTATTCAAACACTTAACGGATCTCACACCTCAAGCGTACGATTATGTATAAAAATCAGCGACGATCACTCAACAAGTCAGAGCAGAAGCTGACACAGCCGGTAGGCAACGCGGACCTAAGGGGCTGACTCGCAGTCGACCAAATTATTGTTCCTGTATTTTCTGGGTGAATTCGAGTATTATGGTAAGTATAGTCATGTCCTCTTATAACAAGGTCGGATATAATATTTAAAAAAATGGGATATAATAAAGCTTCTGGAGAAGTCCCGGCCAAATCTGCTTTTTTGTAAAATTATTCCGCTTATAACAAGGTCGGATATACAAAAATTTCGGATATAACAAATTTGTTTTCAGTCCCCGCGGCGCTGCCCAGTCGGCCGCTTATAACAAACCTTTACATTATAAGCAGCAAAGGAATCAGGAGAATGCTCCATTTTCACAGAATTTGCGTGTTTTTGTTTGCCTACATAAAACTTTGTATTCAGACATTTCGTGCCTTTTGCTTGACGTTACAGTCTCGTAATATTGCGCTTCCACGTGCATTCCTGCAACTACGGTCTACGGGCGCAGGAGCTACCTAGAGTGCAAAGGCCATCGGGCTTATGTCGGCCCAATGGCCTTTCGCACATTGGGTACGCAGCGATATTTTGTTACGTGCTAGCTATGCATAGTGCTAGCGACACGCAGTGCTAACGACTCGTAGTGCTACGGATAAAAAAAACGTAGTCAGTTCTCGTGATATGTAGTGCTGGCGATGTGCCGCATAAGTTCCCTTGGTTACTGTTGTGATTTCTGTTTGTGTTCATAATTATTATGTCGGTGGAAATCGCGCCTTCCTAATCTAGCACTACCCATGTACTGTCATTGTCAACCCATTTTCCCACGTAGTTTTTCAGAGTGGGCTTACTGAGGCGGAGGTTTTCAAGAGAGGTACGGGGATAGGGGCGGGTACGGGGGGTGGGGAGCAGTTGAGTCGTGTTTAACTTTCTCTGCAGTCAATGGGTTAGCGCATTCTTGATGAGTTTGATTCATTCAGCCCGACGCACGTATTTCCCAAATTTTGGATGCGTCATCGAACGACTAAGCACCAATTGCAGGAGATGGATCGACCATGATAATTCATGGGCAGTGCCAGATTAGCTTGGCGCCTTTTGGCGCCAAGCTAATCTGGCACTGCCCTTGAATTATCATGGTCGACCCATCTCCTGCTGTAGTGCGCCAGGGCTGAATGGGTTAAGTTACACCCATGTGCAATCAACATAACTGCGGCAGTGAAATCACAGGGTTAGGAAACCTAAACAAGTTGTGAAAATGGTTCTGTGTGATTTATTGATGATGACAAATTGCGAGGTGTTTGTTCGTCGTTCGTTTCATGCTATAAACACTTTCCGGATCTTGCACCCCAAGCGCACAATTTTGTATAAAAATCAACACCGACAGTCACAAAAAGTTAAGGCCGCAAAAGCGGAGCAGATTGTTGCAGGATTCCAGGAGTTCGAGCACGGAGGTAAGTATTGTGACGCTGTATCAGTTAAGGTGGACCGATATACCTAAATAAATAAGTTGAAAAGCGTTTTGTTTTTTTAGGATCAGTGAGTTTCTTGTCTTGTCTAGAGGCTACTAAGAATCCGACCGACCCATGGTCTCATGTATATTTGTGTAGATAATGCCATTTGTTTCAGCCCCCTTTCAGCCCCAAACGAAAAAAAGCAACACCCTCCCCCCCAAAAAAAAAAAACAAAAACAAAAAAACAACCAAAAAAAAAAAAAGCAAAAAAAACCAAAAAAAAAAAAAAACCAAACAAACAAAAAACAAACAAACATACTCAAAAAGCAACAACAACAAAAAACAAAATACCCAAGCAAACCCAAGAAGCAACAACAACAACAACAAAAAACCCAACAACAAACAAACAAACAAACAAACAACACAACAAAACACCAAACAAAACAAACCCAAACAAACAACATAACAAACAAAACAAACAAGATGGGATGAACCATAACCCACAAAGTCCCTTCTATATGAGAGCTGTCCTCACTGTCAAGGGTCTCTACCTTTTGCCTTTGACCTTATTCTGATGCTGAAATATCTCCTATGGGACAAGAGGAGGATTTCATCCGAACGTTTACCGCATTGATTGGAGCTCACACGCATTTTTCTTTTAGGAACATTCACAGTTCATATTTTTAAGCTTATCCTCCTGATCCATTTCCCTCCTCTCTCAGCCACCCTCTGATCAACACACACGCCGGCGCACACAATAGACGTTATTCACGCGCGGGCACTTCCGGTAGCGAGAACGAGGCGCACCACGCAGATATGCCTGACGCAACTGTAGAACTGAGCGAGCGTCTCATAAATCGGTCGGCAAAGTGCAATCAAGCAACAGGCACTGCTGTGTTCCTCAGTGTACGAATGACAGTCATCATGCGTTATCTGACTGAATGTGTGTGTGTGTGTGTGTGTGTGTATGTGTTTGTGTGTGTGTGTGTGTGTGTGTGTGTGTGTGTGTGTGTGTGTGTGTGTGTGTGCGCGCGCTTGTAACGTATCGAGTAACGGGTATCTTATATACGTTATGTTTGTGCTGCCTTACAACTAGCACTATGTGTGTGTGTGTGTGTACTTGTGAATGACAGTATGTATGTGTGTCTGTGTGTGTGTGTGTGTGTGTGTGTGTGTGTGTGTGTGTGTGTGTGTGTGTGTGTATGTCAGTGTGAGTTAATATTCTTTCATATAATCTATGATCACTTTTAAGTTTATTTAAATCTAATGTATGCGCACGCGTGAGTATGTGTGCGTGTGTATGTGTGCGCGTGCGTGACTGAGTTGTGACGCATCACTTGAGTAACAGGCACCATGCCTTACATCTGACTGAATGCCGGCATGTGTGTGAGTGCGTGCGCGCGCCCATCTCTCTACATCGCCTTGCGAAACACGCGGAACCTCCAATAAACAGACACTCCACTTAGAAGAACTAGTAGCGGTCGCCATCTTCGCGGCTTGCGTGGCTAGCCTCGTTTGCGATTCAAAATGGCCGCCGCGTGAATAAGGTCTATAAAGACAGACACACGCGCTTCCCGCCATTAGTACGCTCAGAGAGCTGGAGTAGCGACAGGATGATTCCGAAGAAGAATAGCACGAGCAGCAAAATGACGTCACTATAAGCTAGACGTCATGGCATCGCTAGTCTCACGGGGGGCGCCGTGTACACAATGACGAAATTGATGTTTCATGTCAGTCACTCATCCGAAAGGCACTCGACCTCTTCCAGGGCTGACTGTTTTGTTCTACATAGCCTCTTCCAGGGCTGACTGTTTGATGGGACTATATAATGGATCCAAAACTTGCAAAAATGAATTAATTATTATTAAAAACTTTGAAGAGGTACAAAGCTGGCTAATGAACTCATCCAATGTATTTCTCCAAGCTAGCTACACCCAAAAATTTCAAGTAAATATGAAAAAAAACTTACGGACTCGAATCTGGGTCGACCGACTTTCTATAAACGGTCTTTAATGTCTTCAATAAGACATCCAGCTACAACATGCTCGCAGGCTCTCTTACTTACTTACTTACGCCTGTCACCCCTACCCGGGTATAGGCCGTCGACGAGAGACCTCCAGCAACTCCTGTCCTGTGCTTCTCCTTCGATTCTACTCCAGGTGGTTCCCAGTCTCTTGATGTCTGCTTGGAGGTCTCGACGCCAGGAGTTTCTCGGCCTACCTCTTTTCCTCTTTCCCTGGGGGTTCCATGACAATGCCTGCCTAGTGATACTGGAAGCTGGCTTTCTCAGACTGTGACCGATCCATCCCCATCTTCTTCGCCCAATTTCATTCTCTGCTGTTATCTGCTCTGTTCTCTCCCAGAGTCTGACGTTGCTGATCTTCTCTGGCCAGTGGATTTTCAAAATTCTTCTAAGGCAACTGTTCATGAAGGTCTGTACTCTGTTGACTGTGGTTTTTGTCAATCTCCATGTCTCTGCTCCATATAGGAGAACTGCTTTTACATTGGAGTTGAAAATCCGAACTTTGGTGTGTTGTGACAGCTCTCTGGAACTCCACACTTTTTTCAACTGGAGAAAGGCTGCTCTGGCTTTACCGATTCGTGCTCTGACATCTGCATCAGTGCCGCCTTTTTTGTCTATGATGCTCCCGAGATAGGTGAAGGACTCTACCTCCTCCAACGGGGTGCCAGCAAGCAAGACTGGTTCTTCCCTGGTTGCGTTCAGCCTCATTGTCTTTGTTTTCTGTTTGTGAATGGTGAGGCCCACTTGGGACGAGATGTCAGCAAGCCTCGTGGTCTTGTCCTGCATTTGTTGATGAGTGTGGGACAGTAATGCCAAGTCGTCTGCAAAATCGAGGTCGTCAAGCTGTGTCCACAGTGTCCACTGTATTCCACTTCGTCTGTGCTCTGTGGTCATCTTCATGACCCAGTCTATGGCCAGTAGGAAGAGGAACTCTCTTAGCCACCCCTTAAATAAAGTATTTCGCAAAGTTTCAAGCTTGCACGTACAGCAATATTTCAGATTCTCGTGTCCACACACACACACACACACACACACACACACACACACACACACACACACACACACACACACACACACACACACGCGCGCGCGCACATATGGCCTTTCGCACCAAATATACGTTCAGCAGCGAGGTTAGCTAGTAACTAGACATCACGTAATTATTATCTTGTTACTTGCGTTGTCAGAGGTTTTGGCCTGCCCGCCTTTGACATCATGGACATGCTATTAAAAACATTGATGGCTATTTGTCTGTTTGTAGATGTCCTGTTTTTCTATTGAGTTATTCTTCTGTTCTTGTTTTGCTCAAAGTTTAAGCCCCCCCCCCCCCCCCCCCCCCCCGGCACTGGAGCACAGCTAGTGCATTTCACACTTGTCTTAAGGGATCGGTGGGTAGAATTGTACTTTTTATCAAAGTTTTTGCAAACTTTTCAATCAGATATGGCGTATAGCACCTTTCTATGCATGCTAATTTAGTCGACCCATCACTAAGGTCAAGAATCATGGAGGGTTGACAAAACTGTGAAAAATGCATGCATTTTGAGAAAAATCGAATTTCGCTAGTACAAAAGCCAACCATTTACTTATGATTAGACACTTGAATACTTGCATTTCAGTGACCTGTTGGAAAGGTCAAGGTCATATTTATTATGTGGAATGGTCACACATCTGTCCTTTGCCGTTCATATTAGGCTTAGATCATTAGAACAGGATGTCAACATTACAATGAACTTAACTAGGTAATTCTGTGATGTCTGTAAGTTTCACAGTGACCGATTTGTATCCCTACCCCTACGAAAACTGTGACAAAGAAACTAGCAGGAATCACATGGGACGCAAACACTCGAGTGTCTTGGAACTAGTTTACACTAGTTCAGACCAGTAGTGGAGTATGCTTGGACAGCATTGAAGAATGCCTATAAAACCAACGTAGCAAGGCTTAACAAGGCAGAGTCCGAAATAGCTCAGGCGGTTAAACGTCGGAGCAGGAGAGCGAAGGGAATCACCGGATCGTGGGTTCGAATCCCGTCCGGGCCCCGGTAGCTGGACTCACAATCCAGGGGGGAAAAACGGATTTGTTCAATAGCATGTCCGTTCAAAGGTCCTGGTAAATCAAAGTGGCACAGTTGGAGTGCGCCTGAGTTGATCAGTGTTCAGGTCGTATTCCATGGCAATAGATTTCCCTGTCCCCCATAACCCGCCCGTCAGGGCCGTCGATGATCACCTCGGTGCTGTGGACGTTAAACCCGAACTAACCAACCAACCTAACAAGGTGCAGAACATGGGTCTGTGCGTCATTCTTAGAGCCATGAGGAGCACCCCAAATCGTGAAAATGGAGAAAACTGCAGTGTGTCGGAACGTTCTTTTCTCAATTACGGCATTTTAAGTGTTTATAAAAAAAAAAAAAAAAAAAAAAAAGCATTTTCCCTCATTTTTCTGTAAATTCCGCCCTCATTATTGAAAATTAGTTGGAAAGGAAAGATATAAATGAAAAAGAGTGGAAAAGGTATTTTTTTCGAGTTAAAGTTTCTTGTATTTTTACAACTTAGGGTTAGGGATACATAATCAGTCACTGTAACACTCACAGAGAGCACAGCATCATCTACGTCAGTTCATAGTAATTCTGACAGACTATTCAAATGATCTATGCCTAAAAATGTTTTGCCAGTGCTATAGAAAATGTCTGAAGGAATATAAAACAGTATTTTTGTCTTTTGGGGGGAATCTCACGAAATCTGCCCAGTATTAGGTGCACGAATATCATCACTGTCCGAGATTAAGTAGTTTCTTATTTTTTTTATTTTCGCAGAGGACGCAGAAGGTGTGCCTAAATACAATTTTGCCTGATTTTGGCTTCTAGAATGAATGATTTATCTACACGAGATGTGTGGAACACGGACCACCAGGTTGGACGCCTAACCGAGAAGAGTGCAGATGGGGTACCCTTGAGCCATCGGCCATATCTCTGGTGTGTTTCACACCGATTTTATGGAAACATGGCTTAAAAATCGCCGGACATACTAAAGTACACTTTCAAGCCAATCTTATTGAGTAGTGTGTGTGTGTGTGTGTGTGTGTGTGTGTGTGTGTGTGTGTGTGTGTGTGCGGTGGGGGTGAGGGGTGGTGGTGGTTGTGGGGTGTGGGGGGGGGAGGAGGGGGAGAGGGGTGGGTGGGTGGAGGGGTAATGATAGGTAGGTCTAGTTCCCTGACTACTATTCGCTCCATACTGTATAACACTCCGACGTTTTTCTCTGACACAAATGTGTCTTACTGAGATGCGCCCAAAAATATGATCAGTAAGATGAGGTGAATGAATCACCTCGACAAAAAGACTATACCGACAATCACAGTGTTCCCAAAATGTACCCCTTGACTGCGGGTGCTGTCTGTCGCATTTCAATGGCGTACATGCTTGCCCGGAACTGATAGGGTTAATGAAGTATTATGACTTTGCAGATGCAGACACGTGTCTTCTCGGTGGCGGTCATGGTGGCTGCTGTATTCCGGAACGCCTTTGTGGACGCCTATCCCACCACCCTGGCCGAGTTGTTGGGTTTGTCGGGGTGGGCCAACGACTGGGATCAGCCGTTAAACTTCCAGTGTCCGACCGGGCAATCCATCAACGCCATCGTCTCGTACCATGACAACTTCTACGAGGACCGACGATGGAAGTTTGCCTGTAAAGCGTCTCATGGGATCACCGGCAATTGTGTATGGTCAGGTATGAAGTTCGACTCTCACTGCCTCCACGGCAAGGAACAGACCATCGGTGTCCAAGTCGGCCGACGCTGGCCTGATGTCCTTTGAGTAATGGGTTCGGACGGGGCCGACGTTGCGGAAATCCACCCATCGAAAACCTGTCCTGCTTGAACTCACTCAGGCGAGAAAGAATCCGCACAGTATATATTTAACCCTTTGGGTGTCGGTAGCGGTTTTAATCGCGATGATTCTGCAGGAATCATCGCGACTAAAACCGCTACCAACACCCAAAGGGTTAAATGTGCTGTTTCGATTTAATCTACCCAGCCTGAAGCCACAAATAAAATATCTGTGTGGACAATTGGCAGCACGATTGTACATTGGATAGATTCTCACTCAGTTGATTCTGGCTTGGTATACTTACACTTGGTAGATTCTCGCTTGGTACACTCATACTTCGTAGATTTTGGATTGGTAGATTCACGAGGGGTATATTCACGCTGGGTAGGTTCAGTCACGCTGGGCAGACTTATGCCAAACTATAGCGCCGTAATATACAATCATGATGTCATGTAGAGTAGACCGTGTTATTAGTCGGGTAATCATATTCTTTGTGCAAGCATAATGGTTAAAATAAATTACAATAATTTGTTTTCTTTACTGATTAATTGAGATATGAAATTCAATCAATTTTTAACTTTCATTGCACACTTTCGTGCCAGAAGTAAAGAAGCACCGTTTGTGTTTGTGCTTGTAAAAACACGCATGTTAAATTTTTATCCCTTCTGTCTTCCCCTTCACGTCATTGATGTAACCGTTCAGAAGTTATGACGCCAAGCCAATGGCAAAATTTTGGTGTGAATACAAGAAGCAAGTCCTATAATATTGATGGAAACGCCTGAACGTTCACTTTGAATACCTTCATGTAAATATAAAATACTCTTTGATCTTTTTGACATCTGGGATAACCTGAGCACTAATGAGAATGTGCTATTTATTTCGTGTAGATTTTTAGGCTTGTGAAAAAGCGTGCCATCAGTTATGTCACACATAGCATTCTGACAAAATCTTGACTGGAGTTAATGTTATTTGTTTTCATTCCTACGTCACACGACCAATTACTTTAACACAAACCGCACCATGTGACCTCGCTACAAAAACCCTTGTAGCGACTAATGGACTTCTTGTAGCCCTCTTTATGACGGGTCTTGGATGCCAGTTTTGTTCTATAAAAGATCACCAAAACGTTCTAAAGTACAAAGTTACTTAGTGTTATTCGAAACAATAGGCACAATACTGGAGTTGTTTGCAGCACACATTTGCAGCATTAGTGTGTAACAGACCACTAAATGAATCTGTTCGGAATCGAAAGCACATGGGCGTCCTGTGCGACTATATTATTGAAGAAGTTTAAAGCCTTTTGAAGCAAACACTCACCTCTTCCACTGCATTACTCTGACAATTTGTTGTCAATGCTGCTGGTCATGCAGACGGTAAAGTCATGAAATATCTTACATTACTTCATAAGTCTCTTATTTATACACATATAATTTTGTGACGTCAGTCATGTCTGCCGTGATCCAGGTCAGAAGATTTCAGCTTGATTTCTTTTACGAAAATAGTGGGGGAATGAAAACAAGTACGTTATTGGTAGGAGGGGCTTTCTGCACGGACCCTTGTAGGCCTTCGAGAGGTCAAAAGAACCATTATACCCCTCAGGCCTTCGTCCTTCCGGGTACAATGATCCCTTTGACCTCCCTCAGGCCTACAAGGGTTGGTGTAACAAATTCCTGCTACCAATAACTTATAATGTATGATAATGTTATATTATGATAATGAAGTGAAAGTGGAACGTGGACACGTGCAGGTATAGTGAAGTCAGTGATGTAATTTATACAAAAAGTGAATGGCATGTGGTCTCTAAGACTCCTACTTTTCCAGCTCGCATACCAAGCGTATACGAAGGTAAAGCGCTTGGTGCCCCTGCTATGTTAACAAGACGAGGATTTCTTCCCAAAGTCTACCGCATTAATTGGAGCTCATATGCGTTTTTCTTTTAGGAACATTCACAGTTGTTCATAATTTTACGTTTGTCCCTCTTATCCATTTCCCTCCTCTCTCACCCATCCTCTGATCAACACACACAGGCGCACACAAATTAAGACGGACATACCCCATTAGTATCCTCTGTGGGCTGGTGTAGCAACAGGAATTTTAGAAGAATAGGACGAGCAGCAAAATGACGTCACTATTAGCGTCGCTTCATTTTTTTTTTCTTCAGGTTTTGCTAACAACTGGGACGAGGTGATGAGTTTTTCGTGCGGCGGGCAAGGGGTGATCACTGGCTGGTATTCCGAACACCACAACTTTTTTGAGGATCGTCGCATGAAGTTTCGCTGCTGTCAAGTTCAAGGTCAGATTTCTGAGTCCTATTTTGGTCGTTTCCCCACAGTGGTTACCTCCCTCGATCCGCTACACAATTATGCATAGGTAAATGGAGGCAGGCGACCTGTGTGATGATTGACAGCTGCCAGTGGACTTAGATTGAGATTTTGAGATAACTGTAAATTCATCGTCAAAGATCCACAGTCGTTAAAGGAACATTCAGCAACTATGGAGGCTTATGAGGATCTATGACTCTTGCAGCTTACTGCGGGAGTTTTCCACATACAGATCGGGGAGTACGCCGAAGTACGTCTATTCAAATGAGATGCTCATCGCGGTAGTGCTTCCTAGCTAGACACACTGCGGGCGTATGCCACGAGTACACTACTATTTAAATGAGCTAAGCATCTCATTTGAATAGCAGTGTACTTGTCGGCCCGAAGTCTTTTACTTACTGAAAAAAACCCACACCCAAAACTCTAATTTCTCCACTGAATAACGGTCATGTACAGTTATCCGATAGTTCACTTTATTAAAATCATCTGGTCTCTGTAATGTTTATGTAGACGAAGTTAACTCATTTGCGCCAGCCGCATCCGGATGCGCGGTGCGCGGCATAAGCTGTGGGATGCGGCTGTCCGCGAATGAGTTAATACGCGTCTTGTACATACATACAGGCACCCTGACCAACTGCGACACCTCTGGCAACGCAAACGACATGGATGGATGGCTGCAGTACGAAGTTCCACCCAACCGACTGTTGCGTGGTGTCACCAGCTTCCACCAGAACTTCGAAGAGTAAGTCATCGAATCGTGTTTAGTCCCTTCACTGTGAGAAAAGTAAATGCGATACAGTCACAAGAGACACAGACCTTCATGAGCCTCAGCAGTTCCTGCGGCTCTTGAGGATCTGCGCCTCTCGCTAACATCGCTTGAGGTTCTTGTACCGGCCTTGGAAGGCTGAGTAATGGCTCATTGGCTCTGCACTGACAAGGATTTCAGAAATAAGAGTGTGCGACTACCGGCAGTGATGGGACTACTGAACTCAAATACACAAGTCAACCTCAATGCATTACCATACGTGGAAAAAGTGACTTTTACGTTAACTCATATCAGCCCCTACACACCACAGCAAGACATGGGTCGAGCGTGATAGTTCAAGGGTGGTGCCAGAATAGCTTGGCGCCCATAGGCGCCAAGCTATTCTGGTACCACCCTTGAACCGTCACGCTCGATCGATCTCTAGAATTGTAATAGTCCTTCAGAGGGCAACCTGACAATTTGGGGATTTCGGTCCTGGGGCAGATTGTGTTAAAGTTAAATGGAAATATGAGTATAATGTAAAGCTCTGAGGGTCAGTTGCCGTGAGGCAACAGAGGCAAACCATCAGGCCACATCTGTGGTCTGTTTTCTAGAATGTAGGGGTAGGGTTAAGTGTGCTTGGCCCAAAGTTAGTTGCTTCACTGAGAATTTTGGTTTTAGATGCACATGTTCTTACGTTTCATGAAAGCTGTTAAATACACAAACAAATGAATGATTTGGCAAACGATCCTAGATCCTTCAAAAAACGTTTGGGCGTTATATGTGTACAACCCAAACCAATAGAGACAATCATTTCCAGGAACAAGCGAAACGTTTGGTGGTCTCTTGAACAAAGTTAGCTCGGATTATTACAAGTCTACATATATTACGTACTTATAGTTTCATAGGCGTATAAGCTGATTTGGACATGAACAGAGTTTGACAAAGTTTGAGAAAGGTGACCTTTTTAGTCTTAAAATGCAATCTTTGTGCCAGTGATAAACAAAGTATAGAGACACAAATTAAGTTATGATGGATACAATGGTTACTTTGACCTCCTCAAGGACTACGAGGATCAATGTAGCAAACCTCTGCTACCAATATTTGTTTTTATTTCTCCGCTATGTTCGCAAAAGAAATCAAGCTCAAAATAATCATCTGACCTAGATCACAACAGACATGACTGACGTCAAAATAATACACATGTCACACATAATAGACTTATAATATAAGATCGTTCCATGACGTTGCCAGGCGTTTGCATGACCAGCAGCAGCGCTGTCTACAACTTGTCAGAGTAATGTAGTGGAAGAAGTGAGTGATTGCTTGCATCAAAAGACTTTAAATTCTTCAAGAGTAAAATAGTCGCATAGGACTCCGGTATACTTTCGATTCCGCCACAAGGTTCTGTCCTTAGTTGTTTATATTACGCAATGTATTGTTGCAAACGTGTGCTACTACTTGACAGTGTTATTTGCACAAGGCATGGCACCATACATGTATTAGTTGACTATAAGTATGCAACACATGTGCAGTGCATGTAGCATCACGTTGTAACTGAAGTCCACGTCTAATGTTCGATCGCCTTAGCTTGAAGGTACCGTGTAACGGGAAAGCAGGTCGACAGAATGTGTCGTAGCTGACACTTTTTCACAAGCAAAAATACTTGAAATGACCCAAAACAAGAGTGTTCAGGTTCCTTATGATGTCAAAAAGATCAAAAAGATCACGGAGTACGTTAGATTTACATGAAGGCATACAAGCTGAACAGCACGGGCGTCTCCATCAGTATAGTTTGAAAACACATAGGATTTGAGTCGTCAGTGAATGACACCACTTGACGATTTTGCGTCATTAGCGTGTCGTCATTACACATTACAGTGGAACTGTTACATAAGTTACGTGAAAGGGAAGATATAAAGGTTCCATATAAAAAATCATGAGGCGTGCATTTACAAGCACAAACACAAACAGGTTTTAAGTCCCTTCTGTTTATAGAAGGGACTTTTTTAGGATGGGTCGCGATGGAGCGAATTCACTCCATCCAGTATGTATTAGCTCATTCAGCCGGGCGCACGTATTTCCCAAATCATCTAACGACTATGAACCTGTTGCAGGAGATGGATCGACCATGATAATTCAAGGGCAGTGGCAGATTAGCTTGGCGCCGACAGGCGCCAAGCTAATCTGGCACTGCCCTTGAATTATCATGGTCGGCCCATCTCCTGCTGTAGTGCGTCAGGGCTTAATGGGTTAAATAGTAATTAGGGGATTGGGGTTGGGTGTGTGTATGGGGGGGGGGGGAGGGGGGACGGGGTGGAGGGAGGCGTGGGGGAGTGTTATATTACAGGAATATTTGGAACAGTGTTGTATAATGCACTTCTAACATCTTTTGTTTCTCTGTTGCAGAGACAGAGTCTTTCGGTTCCAGACATGCATTAAGGCCTGGTGAAAAGTTACGACCGGCATGTTTGAACATGCCCAACACAAAACAAAACACAATACAAAAGAACACAAACAAAAGAACACAACATACAACAAAATAAAACAAAACATAAATACTTGTAAGTGTCAAATTGAAAAAAAGGATATCTTTAAGAGACCGTGACATGTTTTGCTTTTGGCAATAGAATAATGCGAGAATGCTTTGAGCTTGTTTGTGTTAAAATGTGTTAGTGTGTGCGCGTGCGGTGTGTGTGTGTGTGTGCGTGTGTGTGTGTATGTGTGTGTGTGTGTATGCGCGCGTGCGTGTGTGTGTGTGTGTGTGTGTGTGTGTGTGTGTGTGTGTGTGTGTATGTGTGTATTCATAAAACACACTTGCTTATTCGTATTAAGCATACTGTTTCAACAAAACAAAGACTATTCATGAAGTACTTCTACTGAATGCAAATCAACAACATCAACAGGAATGACGACAACAAGAACAACAACAGCATCAGATCATTAAATCTGTCGCCAAGCTTGACTGACAAGCAAAATGAACGACATGGATATGTAACCCCTCCCCCTCCCCCCCTTCCACCCACCCAGCCATCACATGCAACGATTTATATGACGCAGCGGTTGGTTACTTCGGGGTATAACTCTCTCAAGGCTCCACGCATCAATAGCTGAGAAAGTGTTGATTAACGTTTGCCGCTGGAAACGCTATACAACACTTTCGCAACTACGATGGTGCGTAGCGTCTGCGTTGGAGATTAACCCCTTCCCCGCCAACGTACGTACATTTGGTTTATGAAATCTGTGTTCACTGAACGACCAAAAGCCACATCTAATAATAATAATAATAATTACGGTATTTATAATGCGCTTATCTTATAATAATTATAACTCTAAGCGCGCACTCACAACTCGCGCACGCATGCGCACGCTTTAGACAATGACTTGCGTACCATAAACAGTGGAATACATGGTTACGACGGTCAGCTTGGGGTGGGGAGTGTGGTGATATAGTGCTAAAACTGTTGAAAGAGGTGAGTTTTGAGGGCGGACTGGAAGGAGGAGAGAGAGTGTTTCTGACGGAGAGAGAGTGGGAGAGTGTTCCAGGTGGATGGACCGTAGACGGAGAAGGAGCGGGGGCCGAAAGTGTTAAGTTTGGTGCGAGGGATGTGGAGGCGGAGAGGGTCAGAGGCAGAGCGGAGGGAGCGGGTCCAAAAAACAGGATACAAAGTGGTCTCAGCAAGAGGCACAGATCCTCATGAGCCCCCGCAGTCGCGGGGGCTCATGAGGATCTATGCTTCTTGCACTTAGATCGCGTCCACTTTTTCTCGGCAGTGAAGGGGTTAATAATTTAAGTAGTTACTGATCTTTTGGTGCCTTTGTTGTTTTTTAAATGAACTGAATGCAAAATATATGCAATATATTATTATTATTGTTATTATTGTTATTATTATTATGATTATGATTATGATTATGATGATTATTATTATTATTATTATTATTATTATTATTATTATTATTATTATTATTATTATTATTATTATTATTATTATCATCATCATCATTGTTAAGTATAGCAAACATTACCACAAAATATAGTCGGTACATATTTTGACATGTTTTCTTTTGTGTTTAACTCATTCAGACCGACGCACGTATTTCCCAAATTTTCAGAGACGTCATCTAACGACTATGCACCTGTTGGCAAGAGATGGATCGACCATGATAATTCAAGGGTAGTGCCAGATTAGCTTGGCGCCGACAGGCGCCAAGCTGATCTGGCACTACCCTTGTTTTATCATGGTCGACCCACCTCCTGCTATAGTGCGTCAGGGCTGAATGGGTTAAAATGAATTGTGGGAAATATTTTACGTTAACGCCGGTTATTTTGGTACTGAAATTCGCTTCTTGTTTGTTAAAGCAACTCAGGATTATATACGGATATATATATACACACATAAGCAACGCAGACGACACACACTGCACGAATCAAAGGAAGTAACTGTGTCTACAGGCAAGTGACTCCAGTTTTACAGAGTTACACACCTTCCAACGAAGGTCCTCACTACACTCTGTCAAAAGATCTGGGAGCAAAAGAAATGGCCAGTAGAATGGACACAGTCTCTAGTGATCCCGCTCCCCAAGAAAGGAAACCTGAAACAGTGCCAGAACTACAGAACTATCAGTCTGATAAGTCACCCTAGCAAAGTAATGCTTAGAATCATTCTCAACCGCCTCAAAACTTTCGCCGAGGAACTGCTGGCAGAAGAACAGGCTGGCTTCAGAGTTGGAAGAAGCACTGTAGAGCAGATTTTCAACTGCCGCGTCCTGATCGAGAAACATCTGCAGCATCAGCGCGAACTCTACCACAACTTCATTGATTTCAGGAAAGCATTTGATCGCGTCTGGCACGACGGACTCTGGCAAGTCATGAGATCGTTCAACATAGAGGAGGGACTGATCCAAATGATAGAAGCGCTTTACAAGAACGCCTGCAGCGCGGTTCTACTTAACAATCAGTCAGGCGAGTTCTTCAGGACGACGATCGGTGTCCGTCAAGGATGCCTGCTCTCTCCTGTCCTTTTCAACATATTCCTGGAGAAGATCATGCAGGAAACCCTCCACGACCACCATACTTCAATCTCTATTGGTGGCAGATCCCTGTGCAATCTTCGATTCGCAGACGACATTGACCTCATGGCAGGCAGCAATAGTGAGCTCCAAAACCTGACAGACAAACTTTCAAGTAGCGCAGGGTCTTATGGCATGGAGATCAGTACGGATAAAAGCAAAGTGATGATCAACACCACAAGCGACAGCAGCAGCAACATTCACATGAACGGCCAGAAGCTAGAAGAGGTCAATAGCTTCAAGTACTTGGGAGCCACCCTGTCCAAAGACGGTAGTTGCATAGCAGAGATCCGTATCAGGATAGGTACAGCAACATCCGCAATGGCCAGGCTGGACAGGATATGGCGAAGTAACTCCATCAGCTTCACCATCAAGTACAGGCTTTACAAGTCCCTCGTAGTGTCTATTCTGCTCTACGGCTGTGAGACTTGGACACTGCTTGCAGACTCAGAAAAGAAAATCCAGGCCTTTGAGAACAAGTGCCTGAGGAAGTTGCTCCGCATCTCGTACCGCGAGCACAAGACCAACGAATATGTACGGAGCATCGTCACTTCCCTGGTGGGCCCACATGAACCCCTTCTGGCAACCGTGAAACGGCGCAAGCTTGCTTGGTTTGGCCACGTGACCCGACACAACACCTTGTCCAAGACTATCCTCCAAGGCACTCTCGAAGGAAGTCGTCGGCGAGGTCGTCAGAGAAAGAGTTGGGTCGCAAACATAAAAGAATGGACCGAACTCGAGATGCCAGACTTGCTTGCCACCGCCCAAAATAGAACTCAGTGGAGAGCACTGTCTGTTGCTGCTGCCTTTCAGTCCCCCCAACGCCCAGTTCGGGCAAGGGACTGATGATGATGATGATGATGACACCTTCCAACGCTTGAGCCACTGAAGACAAACATCACTTATACTCCACGACCCAAACCTGACTGCAACTCCCCCCTTAATCATTATTATTATAATGATGATGATGATGATGGTTCGGCTCCCTGGGCGAGAAGAACTTTAGGAAGCTGAATAAGATAATCAGGCTTAGTGAGAAAATCGTTGGGGGCAGGTTGGAGAGCCTTGACGGCCTCTACAGGACGAGAATGATACGCAAGGGCCTGAGGCAGGCAGCGGACACTTCCCACTGCCTTTCTAAGCACCTTCAAAAGCTCCCGTCTGGCCGTAGGTTCAAGGCTCCTCTTGTTAAAACCAAACGCTACAAGGGCAGCTTTGTACCCTCGGTCATCCGTCTCCTAAATGAAGAGTGTGTTAACTAGCTTATCTCGCTCCGCTCTCCTTGTTGACGCCGTCGAGGAACTTGCACCTCAGATGTCGCAGTGGTGTTGTTTTTGTTGTTGTTGTTGTTATAGTTGTTGTTGTTGTGTTGTTGTTGATTTCTTTTATTTTTTTTTATTTATTATTTTTTTTTTTTACCATTGTCATAATGTGGCTAAAACCGTGATCCCAACGAAAGAAAATTTGTCGGCTAGACTGACACAATAAAGTTTTTGAATTGAATTGAATTGAATTGATGATGATCATGATGATGATAATTACTATTTTCAAGTGCAGTGTACACACACACGGCGAACTAGCACAGTTTTACCCGTTTTCTTTCGTGTACAAATTAAACAAATTGTGGGAAATGTTAGTTTATGTTAGCCCCGGTTGTTTGTTACCAAGCTTCACTTTTTATCTATAAATGAATATGTAGATATAAATACAAACACCTGCAAAGACTGCACATTCTGCAATAATCAAGGGGAGATAATTATACATGTATATGACTCCACTGTGACAGAGTTACGTACCTTCTCAGCTTGATTTGCTGACTGTCTATGGCAACAATCTGGTCAGAGTGAGTTAACCCTTTGGCTGTACGTAGTGATTTAGGTCGAAGTGATTCATGCAGGACCAACATAGCTACCTACTACCAATGGGTTAATCGAAGGATTAGTTTGTGTTCATTATAGCAATGGAAAGAGATTTAAAGGGAACTAACTGAAACAGAAGAAACTTACTGAAGTAGTCCGGTAAACCTGTTATGGACGCAACTACAAAGGTTAAAATTATTGGTAGACTTTATTGTGACGTTTTTCTTTCTTTACAGATTCATTGCGATAAGCGCTCCAATCAAGTTGAAATTGTCGTCTGGGAATTTCGTGCCTGGCTCTAAAGAAGAAAACCGTTTTACAGGTGATTGTAAAAAAATGCGCCTCCTGAGATTTTCTATGGGCCCCTTCACGACACTAAAGACAATTTACCAGTAATGACGCCACGTTAATGACGCTAAATTTAGGAGTGAAATCGTACTCGACGCAAATCCTAGGTAATTTCTGCATAATATTGATACAGACGCTTGTGCGATCACCTTGTATGCCTTCATGTACATATAGCGTGCTTCACGAGCAAAAGAAATGCGATATTTTTGAAATCATCCAAAAAATTCCAAAAATGTCGCGTTTCTTTTACTTGTCAGTATACATGAACTATCTGACATTTGAGGAACCTTAGCACTAAGGATAATTTCAAGCGTTTTTAATTTCGTTTATTGGGTCCATTTCAAGATTTTATGCTTGCGAAAAAAAAGTGTGTTATCAGCTGCAGCTGTTAAGTTACACGTTTGCATTCTGAAGAGATTCTCGCCTGGGCTATGCTATAATGTATAATAAGAAGTGGAACGTGGACACGTGCAGGTATTTTGACGTAAGTAATGTAATTGACCTCACCTCCGACTTTTCTTTTCAAATTAACCCTTTGCGTGTCCGTACCGGTTTATGTCGCGATGATTCCTGTAGGAAGGGTTAGGGTTGGTCTCCTGTAGGAATCATCGCGACAAAAACCGCTACAGACACGCAAAGAGTTAATTAATTTAAAGGCGCGTGGTTTCTGAGAGACCGTTTACACTTGCACATCAACCCGGTGTCACAATTTATTTTAATCATTATGCAGTATTTTCTTTCGTGGAGAACTTTCGTTCTTTGTTGAGTGTTGCGGTCATGGCATGTACTTTTTAGTGACGTCAAGAACATATGTTGTAAGATGTGTGTTTGGAACATGTGACGTAGGATGTTGGTTTGAAGAGTTACGTCACTGTGAATCGTTTGGAAGACAGTCAGTCAGGAGAGATTTTGCTCTCGAGTTAAAAGTTTTTTTTTTTTTGTGAGGTGTAGTGGGCAGAGAAATGCCGTGTTATGGTCTATGGTAGAATAGACGATTGAGAGCAGAATGCTCAGTACAGTGGTACGTAAAATTTTGTAGTTTAAGAACTACGACTAGTAACCAGATCGACTGATTAGAGTAACGAGTACCGGACCTTGTCCAACGGCCAAGATGGGCAGACAGGCCTGAAACAGTCGAAGGTTTACTTCACGCATCTTTGGGTATGTATTTGTTTATTATATAGCTGATTCGCGTTTGTTAAGTAGTAGATTCGGAAAATGTATTAGTTGTTCGGCTCTAGATCTGAGATTGTATGATATTCGGCGCGCATCGGCGAGTTTGCGGTGTCGTCTGGCGATCGGCGTGCGGGGATGAATGGAATGATCGAAACGTTTTGTAGAGCCTGTTGATTTCGAAATGAATAATTCGTATCGTGGTGAGAGGTTATGTGTTGTGCGGAAATATGTCGTATTCGTGTGTGTGCATGATATTTCGAATTGACTGTTATTACAATATTTATTCGATGTCGGAAACGATCGGGAATCGGCGACAACGAGAGATAGATAATATGACACTCCCAGGACAATACATTCAATAGAGCCGCATCCGTCGCTAATTTACGCTATTTTTAATAACAAAATTCAGTTATCCCATTACACTCTCGTTATTTCCGAATCAACCCTTTAATTTTTAAAAAAATGATGAGCATGACGGATGCGACTCTATTGAATTTATTATCCTGGGAGTGTCATATTATCTATCTCTTATCCCAATCAAGTGATGTCAATCGAAACTTAATACTTATTAACAAGTTACAACTAACTTCTAGGAACCTGCATAGGTAACCTTTAAGAACTTATTAATTACTTACCCTAAGTTCTTACAACAACTTGACTCAAGTCACTGAGACAGATTTATCAAGATACAAGGACAATAAAAAAACTTTTTTTTAGTAATAGTCTGGTGGTGGTGCTGATGGGGTTAAATAATCAGGCATGACATTTTTCTGCGAAGTGTATGACATTAATAAACGATTACCAAATCTGATTTTTATTTGTTTAAAAGATTGTGTAGCTTTTCTGTGGTTTCCTGAACCCCTATCCTTTTTCCCTCTGCTAAAAAACTGGCCTTAAGTTCTTCAACATTTACGGGAGATTGACTACGCATCTTATTCTGTATTTCAGATTTTTGTTGTTTATAGTTATTTAAGTCATCCTGGACTCTCTTAAATTCTTCATCGTCAATTTCATTATCATTTAATAAGACGTTTTATTATAATCATTAAATAATTAATGTTTTTTATTATATTAAATTATAAAATGAACCAAGACGAACTCCTTCTTCTAAACGATATCAATGCTGTGGAAAATAAAGACTTAGAATATAAGAAACAACAACTTTTGTCTGTAGTTGTTTCAGGTAAATCAAAAACTTATTTAGGAAGACAATACATGATAGAAGACATAGAGTCTTTAACTTCTGAGGAACTAATCAATCTTCATTCTAAATATGAAAATCATATTGCCTCACTAATGACACGTGATTTAAGCAGGTCTCTTATTTACCTATACACAAAAGCTGTTAATCACTTTATACCGATAGACACTGACAACCTTTCTAATGATCTAGAAAGTAACCCCATAGTTTCTAGTTCAATTGGTAAATTATCATGCCTTATGTTTTACAAGTTTGGGAATTACCTTGCTCCTGCTGTAACCTTACTTGTTACTAGTAGTTATATTGATTTCTCCAAAATAAATTTTCTAGAAAAAGAAAAGGATGGATCAAATGGACGAGACGACTCCACAACAGAGTCATGTATTGACACAGGTACAAACGGTGACTAAGGCTAAAAGCCCTGGTAGAGTTGATGCAGGAAAAAGATTAGTCGAATGGAACAGACAAAAAAAATTACAGATTCAAAAAGAACAGACTAATGTAACTGATCCACCATCAACAGCACCATTTTCAATACCATCAGGGTCGTCACTCCCTCATCAAAGTGAGAGACAAACAACTAAGTCTAACCCTCAAACAACTAAGTCTAACCCTCAAACAACAAAATATATAGTTGCTGGATTTGTTGTCGGATTTGGTTACGTAGGTTACCAATTATATAAAAAATACAAACCAAACACTCAAACAGTGTCCAAAAAATCAAACACTCCAAAAACAAAAGAAGAAGTCTCCACATTACCAGCAGTTCCAAAACCTTTGGACCCATTTTACATGCAGTAAATAAATTTATTATTTAAATTTTTATGGTATAAGAAAATGAGCGACACAAAGAACTTAATGAACCTTGTCTATCACTCCGCTGTAATAAGTGGACTAGCAGTAGCATATTCTATGCTGGGAAAAAGTCTTCTCAAAATGAAATCAGCAGACCTTAGTAAATTAGACTTCGAAGACAGTGCTAAGCTAGTAGTTGTTATAACAGCATCGATTGCAACAAAAGATTTTCTAGTCAAGCAAGGAATTATTCCAGAAAATATTTCTAAGTAAATAAAAAATATGGCAACTATAGCTGTTATGATTGGCGGTGCAGTTATTAACGCATTGGCATTTAGTGGGTCAAACTATTTCTTTTCAAAAGTTAGTAAAGAAGAATCAGCAGAAGAAATGAAGCGACACAATGAGGCATCTGAAAAACTAGCTCAAGCTCAACAAGATTATGAGAAGCAAAGAATTGAGAAACTTGATTTTATTAATGAAAAACTAAAACTTGAGGGTCACGCACAGCATACATTTTCAAACGTCGATGACGCGATCAAAGAATACTATCTTGTTACTGGTGAAGACATATCTATTCCACAACCAAAACTTAGTGACTACTACCAACCAAGCTCAGAACAAAGAAATGGAGAAATAATATTTGTTCTAGTAGGAATGACATTAGTATATTTTACAGGAGTTTATATTGCTAAAAAAAATGGCAGACGCTAAACTATCAAAAATATATTACTCCCCAATTGGCTACTGGAAAGGGAATACTGCAATAAAAAAATTACATGCTGCTGTGGGTGGAGATGTTAACCAAATAAAACAGTGGCTTAAAAAACAGGCAATTTGGCAAATATATCTTCCTGCTCCAAGAAAAATAACAAGGCCTCATTTTGAAAACACATCACCTAATGACACACACCAAATGGACCTCCTGTTTCTTCCGCATGACACAATAAGAAAGAAACGATACAAGTATGCATTAACTGTTGTTGACATAGCTTCAAGGTATAAGGATGCAGAACCCATAACTGACAAAAAAGCTGTAACAGTGGCCACTGCATTATCAAAAATATATAGTCGAGGTCCTTTAAAATACCCTAGGCTTGTGCAGGTTGATGATGGGAGTGAATTTAAAGGGGCTGTTAATCAATTATTTGCAAAGCATGGCGTACTGGTTAGACGCGGTATTCCAGGCTTGCATAGATCACAGGCTATTGTTGAAAACTTTAACAAGCAATTATCAGAGAGACTTTTTAGCTATCAGTATTCTAAGGAACTCATGCATGACGCACGTAACACTGAGTGGGTTAAAAGATTACCTTCTGTGATAAAAGCAATGAATAATGATGGTTACCCTAAACCTGTTGATTCTATTAAATTGAAAACAATACCGTCAGAAATAAAAGCAATAACACCTCCAGACACTAGCTTATTTACAAAACAGGTGAGATATTTGTATCAACCAGGTGAAGCTGAGAATGACGTTAGACATAGGGCAACTGATCCAATTTGGTCTACATCTGTTCATAATATAAAAAAAATAGTTCCTTCAGCTAATGCAACAATATATTATCTGTATGAGCCTGCACCAAAGAGGGCATTTGTTAGAGAAGAATTACAGATTATTCCCACAGACACTGTTACTCATTTTTAACAATTTTAATTCATCAATTAGTTCATCAAACAGTTCATCAGCTATTTTTTCAGATAACTTGAGCCTGTAATGACCTGGTGCATAAGCTTTTTCCTTACTATGAAACACTCTTTTTGTATCACCTACTGCTAGAGACTTTTTATATGTTTGAATCATTTCAATATTATGTTTGTTTGATCTTAGTGTCTTGTTTGGATAATCAGGCATTAATGCACCATCTAACACTTGCTTGTAATGTTCATGTCGAATGTCTTTATTTTTTATTGCTGTTTTCTTGATACCTTTGGCTTTCGACTGACTACCCTTTTGGTGTAAAATAGAATACATTTTGGATCTCAGTCCAACGTACTCAACTATTGGTACACCATTCAGTTCATCCTTAAACTTACCAGGCACTTTTTTATTCTGTGTGCTAAACAGTGGATGGTCTTTTGGGTAGTCAGACGTGTCATACATGTGTAGTTCTGTTTTCATGTCTTCATAAAAGTCTTCAGTAGGCACATCAATGATCATAGAGTCAGTGTCAGTGTATAGCAGACGGCAGTCAGGATATTTTGGTTTAAAGTAATCATAATAAAATTCAAGCATCAACAGTTTTGACAACTCCAGAATAGCCATACCTATAAATACTGGCTTATCCAGTTTAACAATCTTTTTTTTGAGTGACACAGCATACAATGATGAATGAAATTCTTTATACCCTGTGTACTGAGGCTTACTTGTAAGTTTAATTGCGCCCGATTCAGTTGTGACTAGTCTCACATCTTTGCGGTGATGAGGATTTTCCATTGTCTTGCCAAAACAGGCATTGTTCATAAGCTTAAAGAAGTCTTTGTCAAATGCAGTGTTACCATCTCTGGCACGCAATGTTGTGTTCTTCATTATGTAATCTTTCATGAAAGCACTCTGATCAAATTGAATTCCTCTGTGAACTTTCTTTAGTACTAACCCGTGTCTGATGTAAAACTGTAACAAACGATAGTGGCAAACGTAATTAAATTTGTCATTCAGATTGGGTACAAGTTTGGTGTCTTCTTTTTTCCCCGTTAAACTCAGTTTCTCAACTGCTAATGGATAATCATTATGGTAATCATGTAGGCGGTGTGGGTACTCCAGGTCTACTTCAAAGATCCAACCCTTTTCATCATTTTGACCTCGATCCATAATATATTTTGTTAATTTTTTTATGCCATACTGTGACAAATCATACAAACAAAAGTTTTTTAATGGCAACAATTCACACATTGCAAATCCATATAAATTATTAGCATCCAAGTATGTAATAAATGACATTGGCTTTGAGGGGTCAAAGTCGTCAAGATATTTGTTGTTGGCCTTGCCATAATTGTTTGCTGCTAGACTAATACCACCCCTCAATCCACGTTCCACCATTTCACCCATCGTACGATCAGACAACAGGTCAATAAATATCTTACTGGATTTCAAAAATGCATCCCATGTCATGCCAGGACTAGTGATGTAACAAGCAGGGTCAAGACTGTAGTGTAACAAACCCTTTTCACGATAACTTTCAAATACGTCTGCTAGCAAACAGACATCAGCCTTTAAGTACTGATCGTGGTAATCACCAATCGTTTGACACCCTAACTTATCCCATGCATCAAGTGCGTGCTGGTATTCAGAGTCAGAAATACCTTTGCCAGTTAGTGTAGAATAAAATTTCTCTTTTGGAGGCAGTCTTGTTTCTTCAAACACTACCCAGTCACTGATGTACTCATATGGATAGACTCCTTTCTTAATCAAGTCTGGTTCAAAATATTTACTTGTTATTGGATATTCAGTCAGTCCTTCTGCCAGACTAGCAAGACCTAAAGACAAATGTTGCATGGAGTCATAAAATGCTAATTTGTCCAATCTAAAAGTCAAGTACTTCTCAGTTGTCTGGGCAATGCAACTAATTTTTCTGTACGACTCATCCACAGCCTGCATGATAATGTGTGAATCATATCCTTTGAGATTGTGGAAAAAGATTGGTAACTTGTATGTCTTAGGATCTATTTTTAATAACAAGTTACAATTGCTATGTGCAGCACCTCTGTAACATCCAGTTATGTGATCATGGTCACGAACTTTATCACCCCCCAGAGGCTGTTCACAAATCCAACACGTCTCAGCTGTATCAAATTTTAGTTTGTCTTCTTCTGTCATCACCAAAGGCATCTGACATGTTGTGAGATATTGTACTACCTGAATATACAGATGTCTCATTTCTGTTAAAAACTCAGCTGCTGCATTTTCACCCCTATAGATAACAGGCTCGGTATGCTGACCGTCAGACCTAACAAGAATGTATCCAAAAGAACACACCACTTGGTCACTTAGTTTTATAGTCTTTGGTAATGACTCTGGAACAGGACCTTTATATGGAACAACCAGTGATTCAAAATCAGCATATACTACAAATGGCAGCTTTTGCTGATTCCCATAGTTCTTAAAATACACTTGACTACCAGGATCTGGATACTTAAGTACAGTTTGTATGTCATCAGCTGACCTGCAGTGTAGGACATGTTTGTCTGCTAATTTTATGGAGGAGAATCTTTGTAAACATTTTTTACAAACTTCCTGTTTGCCCATGTGTTTTGTTGTATGATCATGAATTAGACGTGACATATTTCTGATAATTGTGTAGTGAAACTTATTGTTATCACCAATTAGCAACATGTCAACATGTTTATCTTCTGACTGCCCATAGGTTGGGGCAATTGGAGATACTCTAATTGGCTGTAACTTGTTCTCAGACTCATTATCCCATATATACACATTCACAGATATACCAGGATTTAGTTTTTCAAACAAGTCTATGTCCTCTATTTTAACAGGGAACTCAATGCCACTGAAGTTGAGTTCGTTTACAAATTTTGTGTAGTTAGATACGCGATCAGGTTTTACTCTTACAAAATGAAGTTTAGCAAGCACACACCACATAAAACATAAATTATCATTGTTTTGAATATTGACTACAGCCTTTTTGTTTGCAACCTCTATTGGTAGTGGTATCCAAGATCTACATAAAATAGGATGATATCTTGACTGCTTCAGTTGTAGTTCAAGTACAAGGCCTTCATGCCAGCCAGACCCTTGCATTTCTGCTCTGTCAATTGCTTCATGGAAGTCTGGTAACAATCTTTCTCTAAACACTTTCTCTAGTTCTCTTCTCGAATTAACTGTGTGCTGCCTTGTCGAGATATACGTTACAATAACTTCACCAACATCTCTGGCAAATTCTATTTTTGCAACAATCTGAATCTTTACACTATCAGAAAGAAGGTTATTTTGTATGACTAAAAAAGATCTTTCTATTGATTCATATACATTAAAATAATTAGATATAGGTAAGTCAATTGTGTGAAACACGTTTCTTAATCTTTGAAAATTGTCCGCCATTTTTATTTGTCCGACAAAAAAATAAATAGAAAATTACATAATGTAAATGGCACTTTATTGACTAAAACCTATATAATAGACAAAATTAATTACCAACTAATAAACCACTTCATCGATATGTCTTTTGTGGTATCATCTTCAAGCTTTTGCATGTGTAATATTGTTTTATTAACAGTAATAAATTTAACATTTTTATTTTCTTTTTTTATTTGATTGTATATTTGTAAACACATAATCTTAAACCAGTCAGATTTAGCATCATAAACTAAAAAATCTTTTGTCCTATTATTATAACATGGAAAATTATTAGAATATCCAAGATAAAAACTATATGTCATGTACATCTTCATCGGTGTTGGGAGTGTTGAAAAAGGGCGTCTAACTTGTGTTTTTAAGTCACTAATAAGCATAAAACCCCTGAAACTCGATGTAATATCCATGAATTTACCAATAGGCCAATTTTGATCCTCTTGTCCGTCCGTCATTTTTATAGACAAACCCAAAAGATAAATTAATTTACTAACCCATATCCAGTGGGTTGATCTGTCTTTAAAATGAGCTTTAGATGCTTAGTTGATTTCAGTTTATTTTTTACATCATCCCGTTCTTGCTTATTTGGAATGACATCGTTTTCTCTGAGACAGTCTTCGAAGCTGTCACGATCCTTACAGTAAAACAAACAGATAAACTTTAACTGTTCTCGAAAATCTTTTAGTACAGCATTATATTTCTGAGTGAGAATCCAAACACTGATGTTTGCGTGTCTACCACTGAAGGCAAGTTCTGCTAAAGTATTTCTCTTTTTGACAATGTCTTTCTCTGCAGAGCAATCATCGACTATAAACAATGTTGGCTGTCCTTCAAATTGTTTGTAAAAATATTGTAGGTAATCATTCAGTTTCTTTTCAGGATCAATTAAGTAAATGTTATGATCAGTCCAAATAAATAAACGGTTGTGATAAGCTTTGTTGTGTTTTATTGTTGGACAAAATATTACAATATTTTCAAAGTGGTGTATGTATCTTGTTTGTAAGAGGTTAAGTACAAATTCAGTTTTACCACACCCTGTCGCACCACAAAATAAGCCACAGTGTGGGTCAAGGGTCATTAGGTTCATTTTAATACACAATATAATTTTAATAGATGTGTCCACTCAGTCTGCTTTCTGCAATATTGAGTTGTGCGTCATAAATTAGATACAAATATATGTTTATGGCTGCAGCAGTTTCAACCTTCTTTTGTATCTGAATTGTTATTCCATCACTACCATTCTCGACAGTTCGTCCTGACCCATGAAGATAATCGTCGTCTGTACTACGAAGGTCTAGCCACAGTGCGTATTTGTTTGTAAGGTATTGTCCGATCCTAACGTCATACAGATGTAGATCTTTGCACGCAATGTTTGCTGGTTTATCTCTAATCCTTCCTCCTGCAAAATATTTTGTGATCTCATCGTAGTGTTGATAAGGTAACATTCCAGACGCGTACACTTGATTAGGGCGGCCTTCAATTGTGCAGGACAAATGTGTAATCTTAGGATTGTAGAATTTTTCTGAATCCCGTTTGTATGGACTCACAGGTTCAACAAACAACATAAGAATACCTTTCAGTGACCTAGCTGGCGTGTTTAAGTTTATGTTCCACATTGGGTCGCTTTTGTCTTTAGGTATTAAACTATGTCTAATCACCCTGTCATAATAAATTGGAAGTCTTGACTGGTACTGATTTTGAATGAGTCTGGCTAGTTCAGTATGTGTGACAATTTCATATTCCAAGGAAATGTTAGAGATCTTATATGTTGCACTAAGATCAGATGATTTAATAACTTTGGAGTAGTCATTGAAGGTTAGTTCAAAACTCAGACGGTCATTCAGTGCTCCTTGATAATAAGGCAGATGAGCTGTTAGGATTTCAAACTCAAGTGGAATGTAGAATCTGGATCCATATGTTTCAGCCATTATAACTTCCTTTGGTACCCCAGTAGTTACTTTATCTCCGGCGTCGATTCAAAGTTTACCAACATTATCTGGCTGTATGCCTTGGTAAATACGATCTTCTCGTTCTTCTTTTGTTAGCCAAAGGTCTTTGTAACAGTAGAATACATCTGAGTCATCAAGACTAAACACTTCCTGTCCTTCAAGTTTTACTTTAATAGTTCTAACAATTGCTCTACCAAGATTGTCAACTAGTGTTATGTTTATGTCTGCATCTGATGATAGTTCAATATTAAATGCTAGGCGTGCAGTGCCAGGAACAATAACGTCACTGGGTCCTAGGTTTGGAAACTTGACTGTAAGTGTTTGGTTCTGGTCTATGGTACTTGGATTGTTTGTGATGACTATTGTTTGTCGAATGCCCTTAACACCCAGGGGCTCACGTAGTTTTCTGTATGGGTCTAACTTTGATCCGTAAGACTGTGTCATTTTTATTATGCACAATAAAAAATAATAAATTAATAAAACAATGGCAGCGGGAGGATTTAATCATGAAGAGTTTAAAATGGATGACATGAATGTCTCAGATACCAGTATCACAGATATGACTGGTACAAGTAATACTTCTAGTATGTATCACGAACTTTTAGAAACCAAAGTGAACTCATTTTATGATAGTGTTGGTGAGCGTCCATATCAAATAGATCCTAATCAGTTTGAATATGAAAAAGGACATTTATATTTAAAAACTGTTGACAAAGGTAAAATACTATTAACTAAGAAAAACAACCCTAGTAGTTTTAGAGCTTTAGGTACAATCAAAGGTGAAGGTGGTGTTAGTGCCTTGCGCCAACTTGGTGTTGGTGAAAGAAGGATACCACCTCGATCTGCTACCATTCTAAATGATTCGCAATCAAAATTACCGACTGAGCAAGAGATTGATATGGCTGATAAAACAAAACTACCAGAAATAGTAGACAAGACAATACAAGAAACATCATTTATAAATGAGGCTATAAAAACAATTGATGACCCTCCTTTTCAAATAGGTGACTCTTCTTTTACATTGCGTGAGATAGCTGCGTTGGATAAAGCACTACAGTCAACAAGGGGTGAGATGGTAAATAACGTAGTCAAACTTAGTGAGCTTGATAAACACATTGAAAAAGAAAAAGAGAAACTGGCTACTGCAGACAATGGGAATTATGACATTGAAATAAAAGAAAGAATACAAGAAAGATTAAAAAATTTGTATATAGAAAGAGATGCTCGGTTAGAAGTAATTGATAATGGTAGACAAAAACTGAAAACACAGGTCAACAGAATTAGAGAAACTATTCAGAAAATACTTAATGAGGATACAACTTTGACTGAGAGATTAAAAACACTTTTCAGAGAGCAGGGTATCACTATTGCAAGTTTAATTACTGCTCTTGGATTTATTATTAGTACTGTAGTGTTAGCTGTAACAGGTGGTGGTAGTAGTCCAGCACCTCCAGCTCCTCCAACTCCATCAGACCCAAAAGATTTACAGACGTGGGTAAAAAAACAGTTGTCTCACATATCAGACTTGCTTAAAAAATTAGCTGTAAAAGCAGCAGATGCTTTACCAGGTATTATAGGTAGTGTTGTCAGTTGGCTTATTAGTACTACAGCAAAGGTAGTAGGGTTTATGGCAGAGCATGTATGGATATTTTTGGTAACAGTAGGAGGGTTAATTATAGGATACTTAATGAAACAGGTAAAGAAGTAATATTCCTAATCCAGTAAGGCCTATTACCAATGCAGTTCTCTCTGACTCATGTGTGTTTTCTTGGCCTGTTACTGACTGTACTGGTGCTGGTTCAGGTGTCTGTGCCGATGCTTGGGCTGTTATTGACATTACTGGTTTTACTATCTGTTCAGGTGGTGGTGTTGATATTTGTGTTACTGGTGGTGTTACTGGTTGTATGTGAGAGGTTGTTGGACTCAAGTTTACAGATTGATTAAGTCCTAATTTCTGATTACTCCCTGCAACAACTATTTCATTATTATAATTTGTTATTACTCCAATTTGTAGTTGAAGGTTAGATGGTAACATGTATAACCCGATGCCAACTACAAAGTCAACTTTTGATCTGGCATATCTTAAAACGTCTTGGTAACGCTGTATGCTTGATGGGAGATCAACTGTTGAGTTGATTGAATCTTCAAGATTTGCAAGAAACTGTTTTTGTGCTTCAAATTTACCACTTCCATTCAAAATGTTTGATTTTGTTAGTGATTGTGCTCCTAGTAAACACCAGACATATGTTCTGATAGACTCATTGACGCGCTCGACTCCTGCTTGAGTAAACCCGTCAGATTTATCTAAAATAAATGTGGTCCACGCATTAGTCTGCTTCTGCTCTATTGATCCTAACCAGACTTGTGATTTTGATGAGAATGAAGTGTAACCAGGGTAGTAATCTTGTGGGTATTGTCTGTGACTCATAGCATAATACAATGTTCCCATACCATTGTGATCATCAAGTTTTTGTGTAAAGTCATACTTTGTACTGATGTTAAATTCATTACAGATCCGTTCAAATGCTTTCAAATCCATGGGATTGTTAAACTGATTAAAACTGGATTCAGTTGGTAATGGTGTATGCAGTTCTGACAGTATACGTCTAAGCTGGTAATAAACATGGAAACGATAGACAGATCTAATAAGTTTGTTTGAGTGATTCAAATGGTCTGTAAATGAAACACCACAGCCTGTAGTAGAACACAGTATGGCAAAGTTAAGTTGGTTTTGAAACATCTTTAGTGGGCTTGAAGACCACTTTCTTGCAGTTGAGTCATCTGTTATTGGAGGGTTTAGGTAATGATCAAAAGGGTTGGGTACTTTGACTTGAAATAAATCTTGTTCAGACAAAGCTATATCAAGCCGATTTAACTGAATTATTTTCTGTTCATAAGTAGGTGCAACATTATATTTGGCATTCACATTGAATTGAAATGCGTTTGTAGTGGTAATGGTTGGTGATTTAAATTCCATCCTTTTTTTTATGTGATAATAAAAATGTTTATAACCTTAACAATTCTTGACACGAGCAAACCAGTGTGGCTAACTAATGGAATCGATAATCGAGATGGTAACAAGGCTGTGGCTATCCATGAAATGTTTTATACAGTAAAGTGGTTTAATGTAACGGATAATACAAGTTTTTATATAAGTTATGTTAATGCTGGTAATAGTGGCTTGGACACTAATACACACTTTATACCATCTGGGTATTATGACTTTTGTACTTTAGCTACATGGTTTCAAAATAATTTAAAAATTAAAGCAACTTTAAATCAGGCTAACTTGTTTGTTGAATTAGAAATTCCTACAGGCACTATACCTTTATTTTCAACTGAACTTGCATATTTACTTGGTTTAATAGACAGAAATACAATGCCTGTAAATTGGGTAATGGGTTTTACAGATAATGGTACTAGTGGATGGTATTATACACCAGATGTAACTAAAATAACTGGAACATATCCTGTTCATTTGTCAGTACACACATTTCTAAATGTTTATTTAAAAGAACTAAACACGACTGAAAATGTAAACAATGGAAAACCATCAACTTTGTTGAGATGCTTACCAACTGGAACTGCACCCTATTGTGAAATTGTGGTTGTTAGATTTCCTAATTTACAGTTTAAGAAATTAGGTTCTAGTTTCTTTGAGTCACTGAGTATATCTGTAACTAATCAGAATGGTAAACCAGTTGTGATGCATGATTTTAGTGTAGTGTTGGAAGTTAAATAATTTTATTTTTGTTTATAAAAATGAGTGGTCTTGGTCCAAAGCCTAGAATCATACCAGTTGCATGTCCAGTAACAGAGTTGAAAGATTTGGCAGACGTACAGGATTTTGAGAAGGAAGGGGAAATTGGAGAAATATATGGTTTTGAACTTGATTCCTATGGCATGTACAAGAGAAAAGTAATTGTTGACATAAAAGACGGTGAAAAACAGATTCCTAAACTTGGTCAGCTTCGTGATGTTACTGTACCTACTCCACCTGTAAATAATGCGCCTTACAACTTAATACATGTGGGTAGTAAGTGGGTTGTTTCACCTGTACCGGCACCACCACCCACAATTGACTGGGACATAAAGATTGAATTTATTAGTCCTTATGTATACACTGATGATGAAGGCGCCTTAGTGTTTAGGAAGGTTGTTAATTCTGGGCCGCTTATTGTAAGCCTTGTTCCAAGTTTTTCCCTAGACAACAATAGCAGAGAAAAACTGAAAGTTGAAAATTATGAAAGACGAAGATATCTTCTTACAACTAGAAAGGGTAGATCAGATACTTCTGTTGTGTTTATGCCAGCAAGCTTAGTCGTGGCTAGAGAAGCGACAATAGTATTTGAAATTATCATGAAATCTGTTGCTACTGCTAAAGAGGCTCAAATTGCACAAGGAATTAAACTTACATGGAATGAAACAGTAACAGAATCATCAAAGGTCTTTATTGCCATTACAAAAAATAATGATGTTATTAATGTTTCAAGCAGTATTCCCACTGTCAAGGTGGTGGTTGACAAAACAACTTTTGTTCGTCTAACTTACATAAACCTTGAACACATTGATCTTGTTGCATTTTATTATGCCAGCAAATTGTATACTTTTGAAGAGTTGCAAAATGTAATTGCTGATTAAAAAAAATATTTGTCATAAAAAATGGTGAACTTGTATCCATAAATACCGCCTGAGCCTATTGAGCGTGATAAAACATTACAGGCAGACTCATTTCGTTTAATTAATATTACAGAAGCATTAAAATATTTGGAAGAAGAACAAGCAAAATACTCTCGATGTAAACGACGATATAAGTCAGTATTTAATTCTGTTCAAAACACTTCTATGGCTATTGGTGCAGTTTCAGCTGGATGTTCTGTAGGAGGTATAGCTCTGTTCGCCACAGGAATTGGTAGTTTGGCTGGAATAGCAATTGAGGCTATCAGCGTTGCTACATGCCTAACATGCTTTGGTTTGGAGGCCTTGAACAAGAGGTTTCACACAAAATTAGAAAAACATGAAGCATTGAGTACTTTGGCGGGTGCAAAGCTAAGTAGTATAAAACTTATTATCAGTAAGGCATTAAATGATAATTTTATTGATGACGAAGAATTTAAGCGAGTCCAGGATGATTTAAATAACTATAAACAACAAAAATCTGAAATACAGAATAAGATGCGTAGTCAATCTCCCGTAAATGTTGAAGAACTTAAGGCCAGTTTTTTAGCAGAGGGAAAAAGGATAGGGGTTCAGGAAACCACAGAAAAGCTACACAATCTTTTAAACAAATAAAAATCAGATTTGGTAATCGTTTATTAATGTCATACACTTCGCAGAAAAATGTCATGCCTATTATTTAACCCCATCAGCACCACCACCAGACTATTACTAAAAAAAAGTTTTTTTATTGTCCTTGTATCTTGATAAATCTGTCTCAGTGACTTGAGTCAAGTTGTTGTAAGAACTTAGGGTAAGTAATTAATAAGTTCTTAAAGGTTACCTATGCAGGTTCCTAGAAGTTAGTTGTAACTTGTTAATAAGTATTAAGTTTCGATTGACATCACTTGATTGGGATAAGAGATAGATAATATGACACTCCCAGGATAATAAATTCAATAGAGTCGCATCCGTCATGCTCATCATTTTTTTAAAAATTAAAGGGTTGATTCGGAAATAACGAGAGTGTAATGGGATAACTGAATTTTGTTATTAAAAATAGCGTAAATTAGCGACGGATGCGGCTCTATTGAATGTATTGTCCTGGGAGTGTCATATTATCTATCTCTCAACGTCCGGAAGCCGTTAACGGTCGTCATCGTTACAGTGTCGTCATTCCGGCGGAAGTAACTTTTTAGCAATGGCGGATTTCTTATGGAGAGATACGTTTTGTATGTGTTATAGATGCTTCCCTCACCTATCACCAGCTGAGAAGTTGGATTTGTGTATGCTTCGTGTGGGAATGTAATTAATCAACGTGGTGTACGAGATAACAAGTTGATCCTGACGGTGTGCGTGTGGAGCTTCGACGTGTCATCGCGAGAGACAGTGCGCCGGATTATTCGACCAGTGGTGTGGCTGAATCAACGAGTAACGACGCTACATTCATCTTTATCCCAACAAGCAGCGACGCTACATTCATCTTTATCCACGGCCGGAGTAATCAAACTGTTTGATCGTTCGAGGATCTAAGCATTAATTAGTGTCAGTTATTATCGACAGACATTGCGGAGATGTGACATCGTAGTGGAACAATAAGTGTAGGATGTGTGGTTAGTGCTGTGAACATTGTACGAATGGTTAAGGGTGTGCGTGAGTTACAGGTGCATGTATGAATTGAGTGAATATTGCGTAGGTTTGTATACGTCTTGTCTATTGTTTGTCGTGCGAATGAGAAGATCAAATCATTAAAATCGAACAAATATCCAAATATTCCGAGTGGTATATATTCTTCCTCCCTGGTGTGACACCCGGGTTGAATCCGCGTTGTCAGTCCGGGGTGATGCATTTACACTGACTTGGTCCCACCCGGGTTAAAAAAACAAACAAATAACCAAACAAAAAGCACACTGGTCACCATCTAGCTGAAAGAGCCAAAGTGACAACATCATGTAGCCACGTGTTTCCAGTTCTTCTGCAGGGGGCGCCATGATGCTTTCCTAAGATGCTTTGTCATGGTCTGACGTGGGCAGGTCATGCCCGGTTCCAAATGCACGTGCCGCAAACGCATAATCTTTCTATAAACGGTCTTTTACGTCTTCAATGAGACATCCAGTTACAATATCCTCGGAGGCTCTCAGTCTTAGCGTTTAAACGTTAACTCATTCAACTCCGACACGCCGCGGCAAGACATGGATCGAGCGTGCTAGTTCAAGGGTTGTGCCAGAATAGCTTGGCGCCCACAGGCGCCAAGCTATTCTGGCACAACCCTTGAACTATCACGCTCGATCTGTTTCCAGAAGTGCAGTACAGTCTTCAGGGGGCAACTTCAAAATTTGCGGATTTCGGTCTTGGCGCGGAATGCGTTAATGTGGTGTGAAGTAGGAGTAAAGCAGCGTTCTCCTCATATCTGACTGTGTTTCAGGCTGACGCGTCAGGCTTGATTTTGTCTGGCAAAGGCTTTTTTTTTTTTCTCCAAAAAGTCTTTATGTATATTACACATTTCATATACTTATTTCCTTTCACTAGTGCGGATCTGTACCATAAAGCATATAATTATGAAAGTTCTTGACGCGATCCGTTTGTAGGTTATTAGCGTGTAAAGTCGGAGCAACATCACGTTTTTATCAATATCGGACTTGGCGTGTTTTCCTCTGACGCGTCAGACTTCATTTTGTTTGATAAAAACTTAAAACAAAATATCTATTACATGTAATGCACATGCATTTTCTTTTACAAGTGCAGATCTGTACCATAAGGTATGTACGCAGTTTGTGAGCCGATTCTTTCTAATATTACGGCGGTGTAATGTTGTAGTAAAACAACGATTTGGGTAGGACTAAGCGTGTTTCACTCTAACGCGATTGGCATGATTTTGTATAGCACTAAAAACTGTTTTATCATAATGTATATTACAAATTTTATTTAGCTCGTGATAACAAAATTAAGTGGTCAGATCAAAATAGCCTGAACTGTTGTGTTCTCAATATTATTATTTTTTACATGTGTTTTTGTCTACCGTATTGAAAACCAAAGCGCCGGCGTATATGCTTATGTGTGTGTGTGTGTGTGTGTGTGTGTGTGTGTGTGTGTGTGTGTGTGTGTGTGTGTGTGTGTGTGCCACGTGTGCGCGCGTGCGCGTATGTATGTAAACACGAGAATCTCCGATATTACTGTACGCACAAACTTGAAACTTGGCAAAATACTTTATTAAGTGAGTGGCTAAGAGAGCCTTCGAGCATATTGTAATGTGGGTGTCTCATTGAAGACATAAAAGACCGTTTATAGAAAGTCGGTTGACCCAGATTAGAGTCCGCAATTTTGATTATATGCACTTTAAATTTTGGATATGGCTAGTTTGTAGAAAGATGAGTTCGTTAGCCAGCTTTGTACCTCTTCAACGTTTTCGAAAATAAAAGTTCAATGCGGCAAAAATGTCGAAAGTAAGACTCCTTGATTTCATCAGAAGAATCACACAGTGACGGTGACGTAAAAACACCAAACGCGTCAGTGTTTTATACAATGTTCCTAATTTACTGAAATCACCAGAACGACAGTGTTTTACTGGGGCGATGTTATCCTTCATTTATTTTTTTATAATATTTGGGAACGTATTGTGGAAAAGGTGTAATATACATGCAAGCTCATACAGAAGAGGTTTTGTGGGCATGGGCTATTCCACCTTACTCTTCAAAATGGCTGTGGCTATGCCAGCCCACAGAACGTATAACCGATCGGAAGCGCCTTTTGTCTACCGTCTGTGTTTGAGTGTGCCATTCTGCCACTTCTGTTTATGTGTGCCTTTGCCGTGCGGATCATGCGGGGGGGGGGGGGAGGGGTGGGGGGGGGGATTAAAGGGAGATACTGAATGAGTTCGTAATCCAGCGTTGTACCTCTTCAACTTTTTATATAATAATTAATTCATTTTTGCAAGTTTTGGAGCCACTATTTACTCCCACCAAACAGTCAGCCCTGAAAGAGGCTGTGTGGAACAAAACAGTCAGATCCGGGGCGTGCCTTTCGGATGAGTGACGTGAACCATCAAAGTCGTCACAGTATACACGGCGTCGTGAGACCAGCGATGCCATGACGTGAAGCTTATAGTGACGTCATTTTGCTGCTCGTGCTATTCTTCTTCAGAATTTTTGTCGCTACTCCAGCCTACACAGCGTAAAGTGGCGGGAAGCGCCGTGCGTCCGTCTTTATTTGTGTGCGCCGGCGTGTGCGTTGATAAGAGTTTGGCTTAGAGAGGAGGGAAATGGATCAGATGATATGCTTAAAAATATATATAGTGCATCTACTGTGGAAATACAGGGTATTTACCCGACCACATATAGTAATGCACCTTCGTGTTTGTGTATGTATGTTTCCCCTGCCTACTTCCTAAGTTCCGGAGAAAGACATGGGTTATATAAGAGACCTGATGCATCTTTTAGAAGATGCAAATGATCGTCTTATTCTATACCTGCGTATTTCTCTGTGGGCTGGCGATTGGGTGCCTGATAGGCGAGGGCAGGGGATCTCTAACTGTTGTCCAGCGCTGAGTAATTCCCCTTGGTTTGTTGTACGTTGTTAAAAATATAAACAACTCTGAATGTTCCTAAAAGAAAAACGCACGTGAGCTCCAAACAATACGGTAGACTTTGGGATGAAATCCTCATCTTGTTAATTAATGTGTTGGCATGTTTTCAAGGCAGTTATGCAACCGCACACTTCTTATTCGTTCATGCTGATAATCTAAGACTGGTAATAGAATGATTCGATATAATTATGAAGTAGCTCTATGCTCTGCGTTCACACCTTGTTTCATATATCATTGTTGCAGTATCTTAACACATAATAGTAATGTCTCTTCACACCTAACCTTTAAGTTCTCGATTGGCCTCAGGTCAGATTAGTTCATAACTCTTGTTGTTTTCGTAAGCATCTACAGATAAAAAGTAGCAGCGGAGCAGGTTTTATATGCACACCTGCTCCGCAGAGTAAACTGCCAAGATTAGTTCAAGGCACTCGTTCTTTGGGTTAGCACCTTGTTTCAGTGCTGCATTATTTTAACACATAATTGTTCTGTCTTTTCACACACAACTCATTCGAGACGTGCCGCCTCCGGATACGCGGCTTTAAGCCGCGTATCCGGAGGCGGCACGTCTCGAATGAGTTAAACTGTTAGTTTTTCATTAAGATATATCCATCGGACACAAAGCTACAAATGCCACGAAAAAAAGAAACGTGAAAGGACATTGAATATAAACGTCCTTTGCGCATCCCACGCGTCAGACGTTCAGTTTTGTATAAAAATCAGCGAAGATGCTCACAAAAAGTCGAGTCCGAAATAGCTCAGGCGGTTAAACGTCGGAGCAGGAGAGCGAAGGGAATCGCCGGGTCGTGGGTTTGAATCCCGTCCAGGCCCCGGTAGCTGGACTCACAATCCAAGGGGGAAAAAAACCGGATTTGTTCAATAGCATGTCCGTTGAAAGGTCCTGGTAAATTAAAGTGGCACAGTTGGAGTGCGCCTGAGTTGATCAGTGTTCAGGTCGTACTCCATAGGCAATAGATTTCCCTGTCCCCCATAACTCGCCCGTCAGGGCCGTCCATGATCACCTCGGTGCTGTGGACGTTAAACCCGAACTAACCAACCAACCTCACAAAAAGTCAGAGCAGCAGCTGAAACAGCTGGTGCCCCCTCGTTATAAAGGTAGACAACTCGGACCGCAGGGGCTGACTCGCAGACGACCAAACTATTGTTCCTGTATACCAGAGGGTGAACACGCGTATGATGGTAAGTATCCTGATATTGGTGACGGTGTATTGGATAATACTTTGGCTGTCGGTATAGCGCTTTTTGTCGGGGTTATTTGGTGAAAAAAACAACCAACCAACCAACAACAACAACACATTAACAGCCACAGTGTTCGCAAATTTTACCTTAACCCGTTCAGCGCCCGTTGACGGAATTGTGTTTCTGCAGTTTTCGTGAATTATTAAGCATCAACAAGCTCCAGCTGTCCTCTTTGCGATGCCAAACATGTGAGCCACGGGCCCTCTGGCTATGTTTGGGTCAGCCGGGCGCGCGGTGATGCAGAACATCGCCTATCCCGCGCCTAGTTTCCCAATCCGCGATCAAACCAGTTAGCGAGGTAGTGCGCATGCTCCAAAAGGACCCGGCTAGTTTTCGTTTACATTAGCAACGCAGTTTACACTAAGAAAGATCGGTGTCTGCTTTATTATCGTCCTTCCAAATATGAGTCCGAGGCTTGACTGACGCTATTAACTCATTCTACCCCAAGATCGAAATCCCCACATTTTGAAGTCGTCCTCTGAAGACTGCGTTGCAGTGCAGGACACAGATCGACCATGATAGTTCAAGGGTGATGCCAGAATAGCTTGGCGCCCATAGGCGCCAAGCTATTCTGGCATCACCCTTGAACTATCATGGTCGATCTTTATCTTGCTGTGGTGTGTCTGGGGTAGAAAGAGTTAATTAACATGTAGAATATATTTAGTGTCCTTTCACATTTAGTCTTGTCTCGTGGCATTTGTAGCTTTGTGTCACACTGGATCACTACCTCAGTCAAGAACTAAAAGGTTAACTCATTCGAGACGTTCCGCCTCAGGATACGCGGCTTAAAGCCGCTTATCCGGAGGCGGCACGTCTCGAATGAGTTAAGTGTGAAGAGACATTACAATTATGTGTTAAAATAATGCAGCCCTGAAAGAAGGTGCTAACCCAAAGAATAAGCGCATGAACTAACTATGCGGAGCAGGTGTGCATATAAAACCTAACAAACTGTATAATAATAATGGGTAGACCATCGAAAACCGATGATGTCGTCATTGTGCATGACTTCTATTTGTGGGTGCGGGTGTGGCTGGCCAAGCCAATCCTGGAGCCACACCTGCGAGAGCAATGAGGGCACTGGAACGTAGCTGTGGGGAGAGTCGACGCTGTCTTTCTGCGAGTTCTGGCACTGGTGATCCGTTCGCGCCGATTGTGTGCAAAGAGCGTGCAGGCTTTCCTGGTGGCGGCACGCCAGCCAGATCTGTCTTGTGCTTGTGTTTCAAGTTCCTTTACCGGGAAGACGCAGTACTTGAGGCTGTCTCTTATGCCGTCTTTGAAGCGTTTCTTTGGCCTTCCTTGCTTCCTGTGGCCTTTTGAGAGTGCACCATACAGGAGTTGGCGTGGCATGCGAGAATCATCCATGCGTATGACATGACCTGTCCAGCGGAGTTGTGTCTTTAAGATAAGGCTTCAACACTCACTAAGCCAGCATTGTCCAGGACTTCCAGGTTTGTCACCTTGTCTTGCCATTTGATGCCCATGAGTGAGCGCAGGGATCTCATGTGGAAACGTTCAAGCTGTTTGAGGTACTTTATGTACAGCGTCCATGACTCACAGCCGAAGAGGAGGCTGGGGAGGACTACTGCCTTGTAGACTTTGATCTTGGTGGAGAGCTTGACGTTGTTGTTATTCAACACACGAGTGCGCAGACGACCCAGGGCTTGGCTGACTTTGCTGATGCGAGCTGCGATTTCCTTGTCGATAGTGCCGTCAGAAGAGATGATGCTCCCCAGGTACCTGAACTGGTCGACAGTCTTCAGCTCGGTGCCTTCGATATACACTTCGGAGGGGTGGGGGTGGAGCTCTTGTGCCTGTGGCTGGTTGGTGCAAGCCCTCGGTCTTGTTGAGACTGATGGTGAGCCAAACAGTCGAGAGGCTTCCGAGAACCTGTTGACGATGGTCTGGAAGTCAGACTCCGTGTGCGCCATCAGCGCACAGTCATTGGCAAACAGCGCCTCAAGGATCAGTCTCTCGATGGTCTTGGTCCTGGCGTTCAGTCGACGGAGGTCGAAGAGACAGCCGTCTAGTCTGTACTTCAGGTACACTCCCTTCTCAAGGTCACGTACTGCATGGGCTTATGTAAGCTTATGTAAATACCGTATACGAAAAATCATATGATTATTAAGAGATGAATGTTTTTTATTTCGTAAAAGAGATTCAATTGTTTTAAGATTGTTTTAAGATTAACCCATATAACTCTAAAAATAAATCCCCAAATCGTGAAAATATATATTTAATTTTTTTTTGTATCACTCTGAAAGTTCTACAGGTACAATGCAATTGAATTCATTCAATATCTCCTTTTATCTAGCTATTTGCAAAATATCTAGTAAAAATAAGAAAAATTACGGACTCCAATGTGGATCAACCGGTTTTGTGAAACAGCCATTTTCTCGCCAATGAGCATCTTAATACAAAAATCGAAAAAAAAAAAAAAAGGTCTCGAGATAATTCTTTTAGGGACAATATCCTACAAGTTCAAGCTTGTCCGTCCTCTAGTCGCTGTCACACACACCCACACACACCCACACACCCACACACCCACACACCCACCCACACACCCACACACCCACCCACCCACACACACACACACACACCCACACCCACACCCACACCCACACACACACACACACACACACACACACGCGCGCGCGGCGCTTTGTCGCCAAACAGACGTTATCTAGCAGGTTTTGCGTTGCTATACGTGACGTCATTTTGATTTCGTTTCTTCTTTGCCAGAATTTCTTCCCCGCACGCCAAAAGCGTCATGTGCATGCTCCGGAATGCGCTCCGACCAACCCCATTTCAAAGTCTACCGTATTTTCAATCTATCTATCTATCTATATCCCGTAGTCTTGCCGACCGTTGGGGCACCACTGACGACTTGGCAACCAGCTCCCAGCTATTTTCAATACGGTAGACAAAAATACACAAGGTTTACACAGCTTGTACACACTGAATGAAAAACTATATGCTATTATTTACCACTTTGAACGAGACCAAACTTTCAAGAATGTTAAACACTGTAGAACGCAGCGCAGCTCCTCAACTTAACAATCAAACTGAGCAGAACATAACAGTAGCTAGACAGCTTTGAATATCATGACGTATCGTGAAGTGACGCCTTGGCACACATGTCACGTGATTTCGCCTCGTTTCCTATCCCGTTATATAGAATCCTTGGCAAGAGGCATAGATCCTCATGAGCCCCCGCAACTGCGGGGGCTCATGAGGATCCATGCCTCTTGCAGTTGGGTGGTGTTCACATTTTTTCGACACTGAACGGGTTAATCCCTTGAATGCGTTGGATGGCGTCAATAATGTCCCGGCAGTGAAAGGGTTAATAATATATTTTGGACTTTCTGCAGACACGGCTCAGCTTGGTGGCGGTGGCGGTGGCTGGCGTTTTCTGCACCGCCTGCGTGGACGCCTACCCCACCACCATGAGTGATCTGCTGTATTTGCCTTGGTACAACGATGGGATTCGTCCATTAACCTATAAGTGTTATCGCGAGAAGTCGATCAGCGCCATTCACTCGGTTTCTTACCATCCTGACCTGGACCGAAGATGGCAGTTTGGCTGCAAATCAACTCCGGGTCTCACGGAAGAGTGTGCTTGGTCAGGTATGAGGTTCGCTCCTCGTTGCCGCCCCAGTAAGGAACAGACCGTCGGGCGAATGTCGGCCGCAGTCGGCCCGAGCTAGGGGAGTGTAATAATAGCCCTACATACTAAGAGAAGTGTTCTGAAAGTCCGTAGAATCCGTGTGCATGGCAATCAATACCTTATTAACCCTTTATCTTGCCGGCGCAAAGAGTGCGCTACACAGCTCATGAGGATGTACGTCTTTTGCTAGTCCTGTGTTCTTTATCTCAGTCAGTCCTGAAACACCACAGCAAGACATGGGATCTAGAGTGACAGTTCAAGGGTGGTGGTGGATCAAACTTCGTAATTTTCTAGCTGATTTTCATACCTACGGCATAGCTCAATCAAAAATTTCAAGTGTATATAACAAAAAATACGCACTCACATGCGGGTCAACATACTTTCTATAAATGACATTTTTTCTCTTTATTGAGACATCCAATTAAAATATGCTCTGAGGCTGTCCGAAATACATTTTGAAGTAGGCATTTTCTAAAGTTTCAGACCTTTACGCACACAAACACCGGAGATACTCTTGTCACACACACACACACACACACACACACACACACACACACACACACACACACACACACACACACACACACACACACACACACACACACACACACACACACACACGGCACTTCCAGCCAAAAGGACGTTCAGCAGCAAGGTTAGCGTAGCTAGTTTTTATCTGGCTACTTTTGCTACTCCCCAAGCTGTGGCACGCCCCAGCCTGTGCTCAGAAGGCCCTCCCGTCTGGAATTCATCACGTGTCCAGTGGAAATACGTGAAAAATATTTTTTACACATGTGCAGCAGATTTGACCGTTTTCAGATCATTTTGTTTGAAACTGATAAGCAGAAAAGTGCCTTCCAAATGTTTTGTCGTTATGAAGTCATTTGGGACTTTCAGAGTGTACGCCTTTTGCGGATTTGTCACCGATTACCGCTAAATTTGAGACAGCTTTCTTTAACTAAGATACATTAGAACGTCATTTAATTTTCCAGATCTAGATCAAGATCTGTACAACGCAGTTTGTAAATGGCGCCGCCCCAAATGATCAATAAATCACCAAGGGAAATGCCTCCATTACGAGATTACTCGAGACCGGAAAGGTTCTTGTGCACGGCCTGGGGCGTGCCACATCGTGGGGTGTAACAACTGTAGTTGTCAGATTTTAGATCTGCCCGCCTAATTCGTCATGGACCTGTTATTAAATTCGCCCGATCGCGACCCATCCTACAATGTCTCTTCAATAAATATCTCTCTCTCTCTCTCTCTCTCTCTCTCTTGGCTTGACTTCGCGAACGAAGATTTTATAGGAGTTGCCCGCCACGACGTCTGCAGGTGTCATGGTCCATGGACGTTTCCTAAAGCCTGCGCGGTGGAGCTTTTTGGTGGAGTGCAGTGTGCGCAGTACTGGCCCCACCCTTTAAACCCTTGGTTCATCTGCCATGGCCTAGCAAGCTGGGACGATGGCATCGAGGTCCTCGGGTCGTAGGTTTTATATCAGACTGTCCTTGTCCTAGTCTCTGGCTCAAAAGCCTTCCCCGGAGACACGGGGGCTTTGATGTCAGGGGTTTCCTACCTTAGCCTTTCCGCAGCCAAGCGGCCAGGCCTGCAAGGCAGCAGGCGACTCGTGGAGGGCGGGGTCGTCTATGTCCCGTGCAGATGTGAACATCTGCCCACTGCCCATAATAAATATAAATAATAATAATAATAATAATAAATAATAATAAATATAAGAGACTTGAAAACACAAGTGTTGTAGAACAGTTAATTAGAGAAGATCTTCCATTGACACACAGGGAGATACAAGACCTCCCAGGCATTAAAAGCTCTGTAGTACATCGTGTCTTGTACAAACACCTTGGCTTTCACAAACGGTGCACCCGATGCCCCAGTAGCAAAACGTCTTCGGACGTACGACGGCCAACTTGGGCCAGATGGCTTTTACTGAGAATGTCGAAGCATGTTGCAGCTCAGGGAAGGTTCTTAAACTAAGGTGACGTGTAAGCTTTACCAAGCAAAGAGGGTGATTCGACTTTCAGAACAACCCTTATATATGCAACCAATATGACTTTTAACTGTGACTTTTTGGTTAACCATTTTCATCCTGATACAACCATTGATTGAAATAAATTTGACTACGATAGTTCAAGGGTGGTGCCAGAATAGCTTGGCGCCTGAGGCGCCAAGCTATTCTGGCACCACCCTTGAACTAAAACGGTTGAGCTAGCTCCTAGTCTGTAATAATGCCTTCATATAGGACAATACGCTTTAAGAAGAAAAAAATCAGCCTCAGGATGAAATGGGTTAATGAACTAATAGTAATTACAGTCGACTTCGCTTATAGCAAGTCGGATATAACAAAAGTCGGATATAACGACACTTTTTGAGAGGTCCAGATGGCACTTCCGCTACACAGTACTTTGCTTATAATGCATGTGTTTCAAGTAAGCGTGAGCGTTGGCTTCAGGTGGCGGCGCTTTGAGCCGATTTACATAATTCACAGGGTATAAAGCGCCTATATAATAACCAGTATCATTAGTTATTAGTTATTATTATTATTATTATTATTATTATTATTATTATTATTATTATTATTATTATTATTAGAATATTCATTATTATTATTATTATTTATTAGCAGATTTATATTATTATTATTATTATTATATTCATTATATTCATTATTTATTATTATTATTATTATATTCATTATATTCATTATTATTATTATTATTATTATTATTATTATTTATTAGCAGATTATTATTATTATTATTATTATTATATTCATTAATTCATTACTATTATTATTATTATTTATTAGCAGATTTATATTATTATTATTATTATTATATTCATAATTCTTTATTATTATTATTATTTATTAGCAGATTTATATTTTTATTATTATTATTATTTAATATTATTATTATTATTATTTATTAGCTGATTTATATTATTATTATTATTATTATTATTATTATTATTATTATTATTATTATTATTATTATATTATTATTATTATTACAACGAGAACACAAATTATTTGTTATATCCGAAGTTTAATGTACAGTAAAGTCCGCAAAGATCAGTAAAGATCACGTACAAAGATCAGTAAAGATCACGTACAAAGATCAGTAAAGATCACGTACAAAGATCAGTAAAGATCACGTACAAAGATCAGTAAAGATCACGTACAAAGATCAGTAAAGATCACGTACAAAGATCAGTAAAGATCACGTACAAAGATCAGTAAAGATCACGTACAAAGATCAGTAAAGATCACGTACAAAGATCAGTAAAGATCACGTACAAAGATCAGTAAAGATCACGTACAAAGATCAGTAAAGATCACGTACAAAGATCAGTAAAGATCACGTACAAAGATCAGTAAAGATCACGTACAAAGATCAGTAAAGATCACGTACAAAGATCAGTAAAGATCACGTACAAAGATCAGTAAAGATCACGTACATAGATCAGTAAAGATCACGTACAAAGATCAGTAAAGATCACGTACAAAGATTAGTAAAGTCCGGATATAACAAATTCGCACGGGACCGATATTTTGTTTGCTGTTATTGGCGGAAATTGTTATAAGCGAACTGTCAGACTTTCTAATGTAAAAATCCCAACATATCCACAAAGGCCTGTTTTCAGCCCAAGTTCATTCACCGACTGGGCATTTCAATGTAGAATCACATAATTAGAGTAGTCTGCATTCACCATACGTTAAGGATTTTTTTCTTTTCATGTTTTAAGTAAAAATCATGGGGACAAGAGGGCGGGGGACTTTAATTTTTTTTAAAAAAGCTACTCTGAGCAAGGCAAAACGCACGATATGTCTGAATACACATCCAGTTTTAAGTAGGCAAACAAAATACAAGCACATTCTGTGAAAATGGAGCATTCTCCTGTTTCCTTTGCTGCTTATAATGTAAATGTCTGTTATAAGCGGACTCGGCAGCGCCGCGGGGACTGAAAACAAATTTGTCATAATTATTATATCCGACTTCGTAATAAGCGGATTAATTTTTGCAAAGACAAAGAACAGAGTTGGCCGGGATCTTTCCTAAAGCTTTCTTATGTCCGAGTTTTGCTATATACCGACCTTGCTATCAGCGGACTTGACTAAATATAATGTTTTATGAGTGTGTATGCATAATATAATCACTGCGACAGCTTATTTGAACTTCTGGGATGCAAGCGTGCCTTTCAGTTGCGGCTTCAAATCCCTGATGAGCGGCTGGAATTCCATATACAACGCCACCACTAAGGACCATCGCATGAGATTCCTCTGCTGTCGATTTTCAGGTCAGATTTCTGAGTCCCATTTTCAGATTCAGATTCAGAAAACTTTATTGTCCCGTGCCCAGTTGACCAGGGAGATTTTTCTTTTAACCCATTCAGCCCTGACGCACTACAGCAGGAGGTGGGTCGACCATGATAATTCAAGGGTTGTGCCAGATCAGCTTGGCGCCTGTCGGCGCCAAGCTGATCTGGCACTACCCTTGAATTATCATGGTCGATCCATCTCCTGCAACAGGTGCATAGTCGTCAGATGACGCCTCTGAAAATTTGGGAAATACGTGCGTCGGGCTGAACGAGTTAATCCGAAATTATACATGTCATAAAACAAAAGTGTGTCTCCCGTTTTCCCGCAGTCACTGAACGTCCCACGCGCAGTAGCACTTTCCCCATTCACGCACTCAGTTCCCCCCCTGACGCACGCAGTTGCACCTTTCCCCATTCACGCACTCAGTTCCCGCCCTGAGACACGCAGCTGCACCTTTCCCCATTCACGCACTCAGTTCCCGCTCTGACGCACGCAGTTGCACCCTTCCCCATTCACGCACTCAGTTCCCGCCCTGACGCACGCAGCTGCACCCTTCCCCATTCACGCACTCAGTTCCCGCCCTGACGCACGCAGCTGCACCCTTCCCCATTCACGCACTCAGTTCCCGCCATGACGCACGCAGCTGCACCCTTTCCCATTCACGCACTCAGTTCCCGCCCTGACGCACGCAGCCGCACCCTTCCCCATTCACGCACTCAGTTCCCGCCCTGACGCACGCAGCTGCACCCTTCCCCATTCACGCACTCAGTTCCCGCCCTGACTCAGATTCAACCTGTCCCCACCCTGGTTACCTCCTCGATCCCCTACGTAATTGTATTTGCGTAGATAATCCAGGCAGGTGACCCGTGTGATCAACTCATTCGAGACGTGCCGCCTCCGGATACGCGGCATAAGCCGCGTATCCGAAGGTGGCATGTCTCGAATGAGTTAACCCTTCCCCGCCAGCGGACTCCGATTGTACTTTGAAATCCTTGTAAATCCAACGTCAAAGAGCCGTCAGAGGAAGGTGGATGCACAGTAGATACAGCAAGCGTCATAGATCCTCATGAGCCCACGCCCATGCGGGGGGCTCATGAGGATCTATACCTCTTGCAATTGGGTGTTGGTCATCATGGACAGGCAGTGAAGGGGTTAAAGGGACACAAAGCAGGCTGAATGTTTTTTTTTTTTTTTTTTTGTTGTTGTTGTTGTTCTGGGAATCTCAATCAGAGACGTTCTGGGAAAAATATTGTTTTCTTATAATGAACAAATAAAAGAACTTTCGTTTAATCAACCCTTTCACTGCCGAGAAAAAAAAACCCTGAACACCAACCAACTTCAAGAGGTACCGATCCTCACGAGCCTCCCCCTCCCCCCCCCCCTCCAGCATGACTGATAAAATTAGTTGTATTACGAGTTAGTGGTTCTTGTCACCTAGAGGGTCCGGTCAGAGGGGTCAATGTCGGAGGTAAGAGTCGAGGGCTAAAGCCCTCGGCTCTTAACCTCCGACATTGACCCCTCTGACCGGAGACAATTTGAACCACTGGCAAAGCCTAACTCGTAATACAACGATTTTTTCTTCAAATGTAAAGAGTGTAAGCGTGAAGAAACCCTTAAAAGGACCCCAAGCTTTAAGTGTGACGCAGAAATTTAGGGGACGCAAATCTGAATACTTCCGACTATCAGTCAACAACCTCGCGCGAACTGGAATTTCCCTCTGAGGTATTTTGTTTTTTAATTTAACACATTTTAGTACTTCGTTTGCATGAAATTGGTAATATAGGCCGAACACAACGGGTGGATATAAACCATGAAGCAATAAAAACGCCAATTTTTCACCGTAGCGGTTTTTTCCTGTTTTATTTTGACACACAACTTGTCAGCGAATGTTGTGAACGAAGTGTTATATCTTGTGTAAAGACAGTGTTTAGTCTTTTAAATCTCACTTCGGTGACTTTTGACGTCATCAATGACCCTACCTCCACGAGATATTGAAAGTGAAATGGGGAGCATCTGCAGAGGACACAGCTGAAAACCAACCAGCAGGCAGTGTCACTAGGATCCGTGTGAAAAAAATCCGGGCTCGGTGGTCTTGATTTACTTTTTATTTGTCAAAAGCACCCAAATATCAACACGACTTACAAACACCAGAAACAAACAGTTGTTTATATTATGCTAGCGTGCATTTTACCTGATCAAATGGATATGGGTGTGTTTATCATAACTTTGTCAACCACTGGAGGATACAAAAATGGCTTGAAAGTAATTCACATTGCAGACAATCTTGTTTATTAAGAAAATGATGTGCACCGGAAGTTCTATGTCTATAGTAAAATTTATGAGTCCAATTTCTTTTGAGGTAGTTTAGAACACGATAAGTAGTCCACAAAACACGTGTGTTAACACATCTCAAATGACACTTACATGTCACAGTGTGTCCAATTTTGCGCATGTTCACCACAAGGGGAACCCAGTGTCTCCCAAGACAGCCAAGGGTGATAACTCTTTTAAAATTTGTGTGCAAGTAGCTGAGACAGTAGGCTAAACATTACAGTAAACAACACAAAAAATTTTCTTGTTTTGTTTTATGGATGTATCTTCTCATACGGGTACATTCACTGATACATTTCGCGCTTTTATTGCCTCTGCCTATTGTTATTTTGTTGTTATAACCCCCTCAGTTTTTATTTATCCAGCTTTTTGTTTCTTCGCCGTTTCGATTACGGTCAGTACGTACACCTCGCGCTGGGACCATATGGCGTTGAGGGGCGTCCCCTGGGTGGTGGATAGGGGGTCCCTCGTGAGAGGGGTGCACCGAATGAAATAAGGTGCCGTGAACCAACATGGTCTAAGGGAAGGTGACCCCGACAGAAAACCCTTGGTCCTCCTAGTAAGGGGGTTGGGTGTGGGGGTAGCTTCCCCACCCTGCAAAAAAGGAAATAGCTACAAAAACGCCGACGAAAAGACTAACAGTAATTCCTTTCCTGGAGGAGGAAGGTCCTTCTACCAGAAGACTTATGACGTCCTGTGGTGAACGCCGGAAGTCTTCGGAAGCCACAGGACCGAGCCGCCTCTCTCTATCCAGGGACACAACCATGGGCACATGGAACGTCAAGACCATGTACCAGAGCGGCAAGGCTGCCCAGATAGCAGCGGAAAGGCAAAAGTACAACCTTTTCCTGCGAGGTATCAGTGAAGCCAGATGGACGCAGTCTGGCCAGAAAAGGCTGTTAAGTGGGGAGATGATTCTGTATTCAGGTCATGAAGAGAAGAATGCCCCCCATACAGAAGGAGTAGCATTCATGCTGTCACCAGTGGCACAGAGAGCGCTGATGGGCTGGGAACCTCTTGGGCCAAGAATTATCACAGCAGCCTTTAGAACCAAGAAAAAGCTCAAGCTGAACGTCATCCAGTGTTATGCGCCCACTAATGACAGTGACGAGGAAGAGAAACAAGAGTTCTACGACCGACTCCAGAGTGCCGTGGACAAATGTGCGGAGCGAGACATCACCATCGTCATGGGCGATTTTAATGCCAAAATAGGGGAGGACAACACCGGATACGAAGAGGTGATGGGGAGACAGGGACTAGGCTCGGAGATGAGTGAGAACGGGGAGAGGTTTGTAGACTTTTGTGCTCTAAACCGACTTGTCATTGGAGGCAGCATCTTCCCACACAGAAGAATACACAAAGCAACTTGGGTCTCACCTGACCATACAACAGAGAACCAAATAGTCCATATCTGCATTAGCAAGAAACTTAGAAGATCCCTTCAAGATGTTCGAGTGAGGAGGAGAGCAGATGTAGCCTCAGACCACCATCTGCTTACCTTAAGAATGAAGCTCAAGCTAAAGAAAAGCCGCACAGAGACAACAAGAAGACAGCGCTATAATGTAGGCCTCCTGAGAGAAACTGGAGTTAGAGAAGAGTTCAAACTGGTGCTATCCAACCGGTTTCAAGCGTTACAGGAGCTAGTAAATGAAGAGGAGGCGGTCACCACAGAGCAGCAGTGGAAGGCAGTTAGAGAGGCGCTGAACTCAACCTGCAAATACACTGTAGGGTTCAGGAAACACCATCACAAGGACTGGCTGTCGGCACAGACCTTGAAGAAGATAGAAGTGAGGAAGCAGAAGAAAGCAGTTGTCAACAACAGTCGTACGACAGCAGCCAAAGTAAGGGCACAGGAGGAATACTCGGAAGCCAACCGCGAGGTGAAGAGGAGTATCAGGGCAGACAAGAGGGCCTACACAGACAGCCTGGCAGTAGAGGCAGAAAAGGCAGTAGGCAGCGGCAACATGAAACAGCTCTACGACATTACCAGAAGATTGTCGGGCAAGTATGGCCATACAGAAAGACCAGTAAAAGACAATGAAGGCAAGCCTATTGCAGACAGAGCAGACCAACTCGACAGATGGGCCGAGTATTTTGAAGAGTTACTGAACAGACCTAGCCCACCCGACTCCCCAGACATCCAGCTGGCAGAGACCGACCTACCCATCAGCTGTGACAGACCCAGTCGGGAAGAGATCAGAAGAGCAGTGGCATTTTTGAAGAACGGCAAAGCAGCAGGGCCAGATGGCATCCCAGCTGAGTCTCTGAAAGCAGACCTAGAGACAACAGTGGAGATGCTGTACCCACTGTTTGGAAAGATCTGGGAAGAGGAGGTGATGCCGGCTGACTGGAAGGAGAGGTATCTAATCAAGCTTCCCAAGAAAGGCGACCTCAGCAAGTGTTCCAACTACAGAGGAATCACCTTGCTCTCAGTACCAGGAAAGGTCTTCAACAGGATCATCCTAGAGAGAATGAAGAGCTCCGTTGACCCCCAGCTGAGAGACCAGCAAGCAGGATTCAGGAAGAACCGATCATGTACAGACCAGATCGCCACTCTCCGCATCATCGTGGAACAGTCTCTGGAGTGGAGCTCCCCGCTGTACGTCAACTTTGTGGATTATGAGAAAGCATTTGACAGCGTGGACCGAGAAACTCTGTGGAAACTCCTACGACACTACGGTGTACCCACAAACTTCGTCCGCCTGATCAAGAGCAGCTATGATGGCATGACATGTCGCGTGATCCACGAAGGGCAGTTCACCAGGGAGCTCCAGGTCAGAACCGGTGTCAGGCAGGGTGTCTGCTGTCTCCGTTCCTCTTCCTACTGGCCATAGACTGGGTCATGAAGATGACCACAGAGCACAGACGAAGTGGAATACAGTGGACACTGTGGACACAGCTTGACGATCTCGATTTTGCAGACGACTTGGCATTACTGTCCCACACTCATCAACAAATGCAGGACAAGACCACGAGGCTTGCTGACATCTCGTCCCAAGTGGGCCTCACTATTCACAAACAGAAAACAAAGACAATGAGGCTGAACGCAACCAGGGAAGAACCAGTCTTGCTTGCTGGCACCCCGTTGGAGGAAGTGGAGTCCTTCACCTATCTCGGGAGCATCATAGACAAAAAAGGCGGCACTGATGCAGATGTCAGAGCACGAATCGGTAAAGCCAGAGCAGCCTTTCTCCAGTTGAAAAAAATGTGGAGTTCCAGAGAGCTGTCACAACACACCAAAGTCCGGATTTTCAACTCCAATGTAAAAGCAGTTCTCCTATATGAAGCAGAGACTTGGAGATTGACAAAAACCACAGTCAACAGAGTACAGACCTTTATGAACAGTTGCCTTAGAAGAATTTTGAAAATCCACTGGCCAGAGAAGATCAGCAACGTGAGACTCTGGGAGAGAACAGAGCAGATAACAGCAGAGAATGAAATTGGGCGAAGGAGATGGGGATGGATTGGTCACAGTCTGAGAAAGCCAGCTTCCAGTATCACTAGGCAGGCATTGTCATGGAACCCCCAGGGAAAGAGGAAAAGAGGTAGGCCGAAAAACTCCTGGCGTCGAGACCTCCAAGCAGACATCAAGAGACTGGGAACCACCTGGAGTAGAATCGAAGGAGAAGCACAGGACAGGAGTTGCTGGAGGTCTCTCGTCGACGGCCTATACCCGGGTAGGGGTGACAGGCGTAAGTAAGTAAGTAAGTACGTACAGCATAGTGCCTTCGCTTGAATTTTCCTGTCGTTGATATTATCTAACTTATCCAAATTATTCAGTTATGTTTTGTGTAACAGTCTCAAAGAACACCTACATAATAGTTCTTTTTATTACGTAGCCCCCTAAATTGTTTATTTATTGGCATCCTTTTGTTTAGAGGTGTGACTGAATGATGATTAGGGTGTGCTCAGTCGTACTGAGAAATGTGATTGGCCAGAGACGTAATTGGGGGTGGACACTCTGTTCAGCGAGTAACGTTGTCATCGTAACATGTAATAAGTGAGTCTACTTATCACATGTTACCTTGGTAACATGCGACAAGATTACTCCAGTTACCATGAGAACGGGTGACCAGGGGAAAAAGTCAAATAGAGCCAGACCACTGAGAAACAGTATAAATAGACTGAAAGAGGACAATTCACTTTAATACCATCAAAGACACTGTGTGCATCGTCTTTGGTGCCATCCTGTCGTCTCTGTAATGTTTATGTTGGATGATAATTGATGTTATTACTATATTTGATGTAGGCATCCTGACCAACTGCACAGTAGATACCCCGCTGTCGCAAAATGATGAATCGCTGCGCTATGAAGTCCCATCCCAAAAATCGCTGCTTGGTTTTTACCGGATTAGCAAACCGTAAGTCGTCTTCAAGAGTTTTGTTTTAACCCTTCACTGCCAGGGCAAAGAAAACGCTACCTACCTGGAAGAGACATAAACCCTCATGAGCCCCAGCAGTCGCACTAACTTGCCGCAGTCGCGGGGGCTCATGAAGATTTGTGTCTCTTGTTAGTCCTATGATCTTCCTGCCTCTTTTTGGCCTAATTTAAGCTGTGTTTTAGTGTTTCCGATGATTTCAAAAAATGCCTGATTTCTTTTGCTCTTCCGTATAAATATAGTCCCATACCCTGAAGTTGAAAACGGATAATTCGAAAAAAGAGCTGAACTCATTCTACCCCAGACACACCACAGGAAGACAAGGATCGACCGTGATAGTTCAAGGGTGATGCCAGAATAGCTTGGCGCCCATAGGCGCCAAGCTATTCTGGCATCACCCTTGAACTATTATGGTCGATCTGTCCTGCACTGTAATGCAGTCTTCAGAGGACAACGGCAAAATTTAAGGATTTCGGTGATGGGGTAGAATGAGTTAAGTCCAACGATTCTTCCCCCCGGGTCAAAGCTGCTTTTTCTATGACTACTTTTACGACGGATAACTGGAACTCGCTTAAGTCGAACTTCGGACAAGTCGAAGGTGTTCAGTCTCCTCTCAAAGGTCGGATGAGTGGAAAGACTTAAAAATGCAGTTCCAAACACACAGGTCAAAGGCGTTTAACTCATTCGAGACGTACCGCCTCCGGATACTCGTATCCAGAGGCGGCACGTCTCCAATGAGTTAAGTCTAAGTCGGGAAAAAACGCTTAAGTCGAATCAAATTTTTCCGCTGTCAGAAGCTGCTCTTCTATGATAATTTTTACAAGTTGTTCCTAAAACGGTCCAGTTTGGATTAACTCATTCTACCCCAAAAAAGGAAATCCCCAAATTTTGCCTTTGTCCTCTGAAGACTGCATTGCAGTGCAGGACACAGATCGACCATAATAGTTCAAGGGTGATGCCAAAATAGCTTGGCGCCCATAGGCGCCAAGCTATTCTGGCATCACCCTTGAACTATCATGGTCGATGCTTATCTTGCTGTGGTGTGTCTGGGGTAGAATGAGTTAATAAAACTTCGGATAAGTTTCGAATGTGTCACTCATTTTTCAAACGCGGAGAAGTCGAACCTATTTACCGTGGCCAAAGCTGCTCTTTCTGTTACTAATATTTAAATCAAAACGGCTCCGTTAAGTCGAACTTGCGGCAAATCGAATATGTTGCCAAGCCTGGATATTCGAACTCAAATATTTATGTGTGAGAGAGAGAGAGAGAGTAAGAGAGAGAGAGAGAGAGAGAGAGAGAGAGAGAGAGAGAGAGAGAGAGAGAGAGAGAGAGAGAGAGAGAGAGAGAGAGAGAGAGAGAGAGAGAGAGAGAGAGAGAGAGAGAGAGAGAATTGAATTGAAACTTTATTTTCTAAGGATGAAGACAGTAGGCACGCAGGCCTTTTTACGTCTGTCCTTAATAACATTATAAATAAATATAACAGCAGAAAAGGTAACAAGACAAATAAATAAAATAAAAAGAAGAGATACTATTAATAATAATAATAAAAATAATAGGAATAGTAATAATAAACAGAAATATTTCGCGCGCGCACACACACACACACACACACACACATACGCGCGCGCGCGCACACACATACACACACACATTGTCAGATGTAAGGCAGCACAAGGGTAACGCATGGTGCCTGTTACTCAAGTGATGCGTTACAATCACGCACGCACCAACACACACACACGTCACACATACTCACGCGTGCACATACATTAGATTTAAATAAACTTAAATTGAGAGAGAGAGAGAGAGAGAGAGAGAGAGAGAGAGAGAGAGAGAGAGAGAGAGAGAGAGAGAGAGAGAGAGAGAGAGAGAGAGAGAGAGAGAGAGAGAGAGAGAGAGATGAAATGAAACTTTATTTCTCAACGGATAAAGTAATTAGAACGTGTGCCATTTTTCATACTTGCCGTTGCTACTCTACAAACACAGGATAATAATTGTAATACTAATAGTACCAAATTACACAAAGAAAAATTAGGAAACATTAAACATGAAGAGACATTAAACAAAATTCATTCATTCATTCGGTCATACAAAAACAAACGAAAAATAGAAAGTACACGCAACGCGCGCACACTGACACATACACGCTCGCGCGCACACACAAACACGCGCTAATGATAACTTGATCTATATACGAAGCAAATCATTTGGATCATAGTGAAAATTCACTTCAGACAGCAAAAATTATTTGGATTATAATAGAAAGTTGAATTATGTAATTAGACGATTATTATTAGTATGCACAAACCATACGGCAGCATGCACTGATTATACGATAAGCACGTTTGATACGAATACTTGTGGTAGATTATGTATCAGCAGACAAGTACTTGAGGAGGCATTCCTTGAAAGAGGAGAGGGAGCTAGCGTGTGTTATACATGTTGGCAGTGTGTTCCAGAAAGATGCGCCTGAGAAAGATACACTGGTTTTAAAGAGATCTATCCTGGGGCGAGGTGTAATAAAGTTTCGTCTTGAAGTAGAATAAGCTGAACTTGCCTTGGTAAAGAGCTTACAAAGATATTCTGGGTGAATCTCATTACAGATTGTATACATAACCACACCCTTGTTTAAGAGGTGATGCTTGCTAAGAGGTAGCATTTTCAGTTTTTCAAGTCTTTCATCAGTTGTTAGGGCTGAATCAGGCAGGATATGTTTCGCTGCTCTCCGATGCAGAGAGAGAGAGAGAGAGAGAGAGAGAGAGAGAGAGAGGGGGGGGGGGAGAGATGTCTTCTACATCCTCCTTGTGGTGAAGTTCATTAAGGTCAAACAGGTTCTCGTCGTCTAGTCTTTCGTCATCAGCAAGACTCACCGATGCCGCCAGTTGTGTTTTGTCTTGACGACCTCTCTCAATATATTTCTTTAGCAGATTAGCATGGTAAGTCTTCACCTTGTTGTTGATCTTGACTCTGTAGTCGTTGATGCCAACCACCGTGTCGACAACGTAGGGTCCCTTCCACTGCATCAGGAGTTTGTTGTTGTCGGTAGGAAGAAGAACCAACACTTGGTGACCTGGCTGGAATCGTCGAGGTTTCGCATTACGATCATAGTAATGCTTCCCCTTGTTATGCGCATTCTCCAGTTCATCTCGAGCCATCCTGAGGGTATCTTCCAGCTTCTCTCTCAGGTCGAAGACTTACTGGTAGCTGATCTTTACCTCAGGCGCGTCGATACCCTTGGTCCACAGCTCCTTCAGGATGTGCATGGGCCCCCTTACAGTCCTACCGTACAGTAATTCAAAAGGGGAAAACCCTGTCGAATCCTGAGGAACTTCACGGTATGCGAAGAGCAAGGCATTGATATATCTATGGCACAACCTTGGCTGCTCAGCACACAGTTTCTTCAGCATAGCCTTCAATGTTCCATTAAACTTTTCAACCAGCCCATTACACATGGGGTGATAAGGGGTGGTAGTAAGGTGTCGGATGCTCAATAGCCGATTGACTTCCTCCATGCAGTCGGAGACGAACTGAGTTCGCAGGTCACTCAGGACCTCCTCAGGAATCCCTAAACGGCTGAACATGTCGACGAGAGCCTCTGCCACTGTTGGAGTGTCAATTTTCTTCAATGGTATGGCCTCAGGATAAGGTGTAGCGTAATCCACCAGGGTCAAAATGTAGCTTCACTTGGAGGAGATATTGGCCCCACCAGGTCCACAGCCACGCGCTTGAAAGGCATATCGATTAGTGACATTTTCTGTAGAGGAACCTTGGGCACCTTTCCCTTGGAGATTGTCTTCTGGCATATGTCGCACGACCTGCAGAATCGGGTGACGTCGCCTCCCATATCAGGCCCGTAGAAGACGGCTCGGATCCTATCGAAGGTCTTGTTGATTCCCAAATGTCCTCCCAATATGGAATCATCACCTGCATTCTCAAAGGTTCAAGAACTACTACTTGACGCACAGGTTTATCTGCATTGCTGTCGAATATCCGGTACAGGATATCTCTTCTGGTCTCGAAGGTTATCTCCTTTCCCTTTCGCGTTACGGGCTCGGTCTGACCTCGGAACTTGTCAAGCGTGGGGTCAGTTCTCTGTAGCTCCACCAGCCTGTCCTTATTCACCACGGCTGCTTCCGTGTTGTCCGCCACTTTTAGAGGGATGGTCTGGTGACTCTTCTTTGCTTGACTTCTCGTGGTAACAGCACATGTTTCAGGTCTCCACCCTGGATCTGGATCGTCTGCGTTTCTGGCACCATCAATGTTTCCGATGATAAGATCATAGACAGGGTTCTTCACGCACAACGCCTTCACCTCTCCTGTCAAGTATGGGGTGTCGACATTGACATTGGCAAGGGTGATAATCCTTACAGTTTGTTACGATTGTGGTTGTGTTATCCTGTGAGAGCATACATGTGTTAATCGTAGGAAACGATCCGATATTTTATTTGAGCTATCATGATTATGATTCATGTACCTTTTTAGTAAGATTTTCTTTCAGTCGCGCAGAGCGGAATTCACTTCATTGATACGTTAAATTTTAGTTCAGAACGTTCTAGAAAGGTCGCGCTGTCTAGTGACCTCGTATGTGTGACGTCGGTAAATTAGCGACACTTCGCAACAAGTTGTTTACTGTGCGCGTGAAGCCGTCAGTCGTTTTCTTGTAGGTTATGAAGGATCGAGGTCGTTCTCGAAGTTTCTGATTAATTTGTGAACTGCGTGCCATACTTTTGTGAGATGTCATTTTACCAAGGATTTGGAGCTGAAGTGAGCAGCTATATTTGGGTAGCCTGTTGTAGTTTTCTGGAAAGTTCGTTTTGTGTTAATATTTTTTTAGTTCCGCTTACGTAGATTATTTTGATTGGTTGCGTTGAATGATTTTCTTGGATTATTCTAGAAAGTGTTTTACTATATAACGGTGGTGCTAGGAAAGCACGTGGGTACATTGTCTTGCTTTGTCAGTGTAGAGATATGCAGTTTATTGTAGGTACGTGGCCCGTAGAAGGTGTACATTGTGTGAGACGCTGCATATGAGATGCTTTGAGTTGCCAGTGTGGACATTGCAGAAGAGACTTTGTATCAGTACGTTGTGCATTTGGAATTGCATTGTGTGGATATCGCATCGCTGAATTAAAATATTGTTGGAACTGTTACTCCAGTATTGTCTACATCCTTACGCCACGTGTGACGGATTGCAGCTGAATGAGGTCTATTTGAAAAGAACCTTACGTGCGTGCGTCTGGTGTGGTTATTATACTACGACTACGATTCTACCACGTAACACAGTTCCGTCGGCCAAAATGAAGGTGGTCCACTCCTGTAGCTTCTGGTCTTCAGTTACTAGGTCCTCTCTCACAATGATGCAGCTACAACCAGTGTCTCTCAACACTCTCAGTGATGTTTTGCTGACGAATCCTGACACCGCCGGCATATTCGGCATTTCATTCTCAGGCAGCGCGATGTTTGAGACTGGTAAGAATGTAACCCCATCTCCTACTGGGATGCGTCCATTCTTTCTGAAAGATTCAATCAGCTCTGGTGTCACTCGCGTTTCTCTAGACTCAAAGTCACTGGATGACGTCACATCATTGGCTAATACAGCAGCGGCTCTGTGTTGAGATGTGGTACTGCTTCTGCCTGCTATCCCGCGATCTTGGTTGGATCTTCTGATGTTGTCGCCTCGGGGAACATCTTTAGAAGGACACCGTATCGCCTTGTGACCTTTCTTTCCACAGAGAAAACATGTCAGGTTCTCCACCGGCTTGTATTTCGGGGTATCTCTGACATTGTGGCTTTCCTCTGCGGGTGCAGACACACGCTGCGGCTTCCTGCACCCGAACTTCATGTTGTGGGCGTCAAGGTATCTTTGAGCGAAGTCGGCCAGGGCCTTTAGGGACTGGTCTTTTTGCTCTCTGAGGTGGGCGGCCAGGTCCTTAGAACATGCGTTGAAGATTTGTTCTTTGATGATGAGGTCACACAGGTCCTGGTACTCTTTGTTTAAGCCAGCCAGCTCTATCCATTTCTACAGGTAGCTTCTGATTCTCTCAATGAATAGGTCGGGTGTTTCTCCTTCTTCAGGCTTGCAGTTCCGAAATCGTCGCCTGTAACCCTCTTCAGTGAAGTCGTACTGTCTCAGCAGGGCGGCTCTCAACTGCGTATAATCTTCGGCTTCTTCTCTTGGCAAGCGGGTGTAAAATTCAAGCGCTTTGCCTGTTAGAAGTGCACTCAGCTTGATAGCCCAAGTCTCTTGTTTCCAGTTGTTGCTGCTTGCGAAGCGCTCGAATCGCTCCAGATAAGCGTCCATCTTATCTGAATTTTCAACGAAAGGTGGAAGTTTTGGCGCACGGGCTGTTTGCTCTCTGCTAGCTAAAGCTGTTGCTTCAGTAGCCCTCTGGCTCTGTGCCTCTATCTCCATATGCTTTAAATGGATTTCGTGTTGTCGCTGCCGCGTTGTCGCTGCCTCTCCGCCTCTTCTCGCTCCTCTCTTCGCCGTTTCTCTGCCTCTTCTCGTTGAATTTCGAGTTTCCTGATTTCACGTTCTTTAGCCCTTTCTTCTCTCTCCAGTCTCTCTTCTTCTTCAAGTCTCTTTTCTCTTTCTCTCTCCAGTCTCTCCTTTTCTTCTCTCTCTTGTTTCTTTTCTTCTTTCTCAAGTCTCTCCTTCCCTCTTTCTAATCTCTCCTTCTCTCTCTCCTTTACAAACTCGTGGAGTTGAGCTCCTTCGAGTCCACATTCCTTTCCAATTTTCAGGAATGTCTCCATTTCCGATGTCGCCATCTCTGCGTTTCACTGCTGGCTGTTTTCTCCTGCTACCCTTTCCACTGAACCAACTGAAGAAGTCCCGTCGGAGGTGCCAAAATGTTACGTGATAGAATCGTAGTCGTAGTATGATAAACACACCAGACGCACGCACGTAAGGTTCTTTTAAATAAACTTTATTCAGCTGCAACCCGTCACATGTGGCTTAAGGATGTAGACAATACTGGAGTAACAGTTCCAACAATATTTTAATTCAGCGATGCGATCTCCACACAATGCATTTCCAAATGCACCAACACTGATACAAAGTCTCTTCTGCAAATGTTCACACTGGCGACACAAAGTTTCTCATACAACGTACACCACCGTAACGCTGCGTATCTCACAATGTACACCCTATACGGGCCACGTACCTACGATAAACTGCGTGTCTCTACAACTGACAATGCAAGACAATGTACATTCGTGCTCCCTAGCACCCTCTTTATATAGTGGAACAACTTTCTAGAATAATCCAAATAATTTACTTAACGCAACCAATCAGAACGGAACAGGTAACTGAAACTCATAAATATTAATAAACAAAAGAACTTTCTAGACTAAACTACACTGGTCTACAAAATTCGACTGCTCATTTCTGCCCCAAAACCTTATAAGTATGTAAAAACGTCACATAAAAGTATGTCAGGCCGTTCCGCGACCTTGCCTACACTTTCTGGAAGATTCACGATCTTTCACAAAACACAAAGAACGGCTGCTAAATTCACACACAGTAAACAACTATGACTAAAATTACTACAGTGTAGCAAACTGTTGCTTACACTTCGACGTCACATGTACGAGGTCACAAGACAGCGCGACTCTGCTAGAACGTTCTGGTTCAATCTCAGCTAATCTACGCAAAACAAAAACTTGGACCGCTCTTCTCCGTGCGACTTTTCTAGAAGCTTCCGGACTAAAATTAGCGTATGATAACGAAGCCAAATCCGCTATCATGCACGAATGATAAAGAATCTCACTGAAAAGGTACGTGATACGTAACCATGAAAGCTCAAATAAAATATCGGATCGTTTCCTACGATTAACACACGCATGCTCTCACAGGACAACACAACCACAATCGTAACAGTAGTAATGAAATACTTCAAAGGGTGTACATACGCTCGACATTTTTTTTACCATACACACACATAAACGGAGAACAGGCCGCAGCAAACAAGCGAAGCGAATTGCTGAACTAGTGAGATTGACGACACTGATGTCCGCTAGTTTTAGGGACAGCCTTAGAAAAGAACTGAATAAACAAACCTGCTGGCATTTTCCGTAATTATCCGTATTATAATTACAAGTAGACAACGCGCACGATTATAGATGTATACGCAGTCAAACGAAATCTCCACACTGTCAGTCGACAGTCCAATACATGGCACACATCACAGGTCACCATATGGACAGAGACAACAACACATCAGAAGTATCGCACCCAAGTTGATACATAGACATAGCTATTAATGTTTGTCGTCGCATCTAAGGCAGCTTATCTAAGGGGGCTTCCATATGCATTGCTTCCAGTCACTTGCTTAGCTCACCCCACTTTCCTATCTTTTTTGTGTGCTTTGACTAAAGTAAATTTATGCTCATTGGTCGGTGATGCACAATTCTCTCGCCTGAGAGTGCTTTTCCTACTTACTTGGTATTTTCTTCTAAAGCTGAACTCGTATAAGTGCCGCTCAGTTCAGTTCATAAAAGATGTTTATGCGTGAGATGTGTAAGAGTTATGTGTAAAGATTTTGTAGTGTTTACGTATGTCCATTTTGAATTTGTAGCTGTGCAAGTGCAGGGAGAAAATGTTCATAATTATGTTATAATGTTTTCATGTCTTGTTTGTACTATTTGTTATAAATGTACCACAACCGAATTTGTCTTTTCGAGATAATAAAGTACTCTTATTCTTAGTCTTATAACATGGAAAACTATAAAATTACGTAAAGACTAAAATTACGTAATGACAAATGACGTTTTTTCAAACCAATGACGCATATTGACTGTGCCCCTTATACAGCTCACCGAGGCATTGCCAATTCTGCGAGGCTTTTTCAAAAGGACATATTGCAACATCAGGATCAGGTCAAAGACAACAGTTAGAGACCCTTGACAGCGAGGACAGCTCGGAAATAAAAGGGACTTTGTGGGTTATGGCTCTCATATAGAAGAGACTTGTGGGTTATGGTTCATCCCATCTTGTTTTTACTTGGGTTTTCTTTTTGATTTTTTTAATTAGTATTGTTATAGGTTTACAGGCAAACACGTAACAATTGTCCAGAAATAAAAATGAGTCGGTTGGTCCGTGTTACGTGTATTCTCTCTTCTTCCTTTGTTGTTTATTACTGACGGTATAGAAATAAAAAGTATACTCATCTCTGTAATATCAATTTGTTTGGAAAGAAGGTGTGTTTTACTTTACTAGGATATAAAAGATGGATCGAATACAGGTTAAATTCTCAGCCACATTAAACTTTAAACTGAAAGTTGTTCATTTGGGCGTAAATTCCTTCAGTATGGATTTGAGAAAATTGTCACAGGAAAGAATAACATCCTTAATTATAGCTGCTTTCTGACGTGTGGTTACAAATATCGCCCTGAAAATAATAATAATAATAATAATAATAATAATAATAATAATAATAATAATAATAATAATAATAATAATAATAATAATACATAGTTCTTGTATAGCGCTGTTCTCCAGGAAAACACTGGACTCACTGCGCATGCACAACAGCACACCCTCTCTCTCAGACACACGCACAATTATACACTAAACCACCCCATCTCTTCCATTCACTTCCTCTAGGATCAGAATAAAAGGCAGTCAACAGTTAGCTAAAGATGAGCTAAGTGTTAAATGCCCAACGGAAAAGAAAAGTCTTTAAGTGAGCTTTGAACTGTGACAATGTGGGCAGATTCCGCATTTCAGTTGGCAGTGAGTTCCACACACTTGGGGCTAAAAAGGTGAAAGAACGCTCCCCGACAGTTTTCATGTTATGCCCCCTTCACATACTCGGATTTTTCTTACGAGTCTTTACGGATCGCACAAAGGCACGGATCCTTACGGATCCTTACGATTTGGCTACTTTTACGACCTATTTACGAGTGGTTACGATGTAATAGAAGCTATTTGCGGTTTACTTACGAGGTATTACGAGTTATTTACGGCACAATTCCACGAGTTGTTACGAGTTGTCACGGATAACTACGAGCAACTTACGGGCATTTTACGAGCTTTTTACGGATTGTTACGAGTACATTACGGAATGTTACTATTCATCGAAGCTTTTACGTGTTAGTTATGACCGGTTTACGTGTTGTTACGAATAGGTACGAGTTAGTTACGAGTATTTACGAGTCCTTACGATTTTTGGCCCAAGAAATATATAATCCTGCAAATCTCAATGTATCATCATACGACAACTGATATCCATGGCATACAAGAGAAACAGATTGCTGTTATATCAACAATTTCTACAATTGCTCCTTCAACTAGCCCATAGGGAAGAAGACGAAGCCCAGCAGCTACCAGATATTCCTCGACTAAGGCGGAGGAGGCGTCCAGCTCGCAGAAGGTTTTGGTTCAGGACCTGGCTGGCCCGCAGGACCCTCTTTGGATAGTATGATAATCTCCTGCATGAGCTGAACCGAGAAGACCCAACTAGCTACAAGAACTTTCTCCGAGTTGATGCTGACCTGTTTGGAGAGATTCTTGACAGGGTTACTCAGCAGAGTTTGAAAGAGTCTGGAATCTTCCACATGCTTGCGGTGCGTTGGACGGCAAACACATCAGAATCAAGAAGCCTGCCGACTCTGGTTCGTTGTTTTACAACTACAAGAACTTCTTCTCTATGGTGATGATGGCTGTAGTGGATGCTGACTACAAGTTTCTATGGTTGAGTGTTGGTTCATATGGAAGTTCCTCTGATGGCCAGATATTCAACAACTCAGAACTGCGACCAATGCTGGAAGAAGGAACCCTGGGCCTTCCACCACTATCTCCCGTTCCACATGATGACAGAGACACTCCCTACTTTCTGATTGTTGATGATGCCTTTCTACTCAGACCATGGATGATGAAACCATACTCAAGAAGACATCTGGTCCATGACGAGCGCATCTTCAACTACAGACTGTCTCATGCACGTAGAGTTGTGGAGAATGCTTTTGGCATTCTTGCGGCCATGAGATTCCAGATTGTGCTTGGACCTATGCAACAGGTAAAAGAAACAGTAGATTACACTGCAAATAGCTCGTATTAAATCGTAACCACTCGTAAATAGGTCGTACAAGTGACCAAATCGTAAGGATCCGTAAGGATCCGTGCCTTTGTGCGATCCGTAAGGACTCGTAAGAGAAGTCCGTGTATGTGAAGGGGGCATTAAGCTTCGGAATTTTTAAAAGTTTTACACTGGAGGAACGGCGGGTGCCTGATGGCTGATAAACAGACAGCTTGGCAGAAAGGTACGGCGGTATAGATCCGTCAAAATGCCGAGAGGTGAAAATTGCAATTTTGTACTGGCAGCGGAATTTTACGGGCAGCCAGTGCAGCTGCTTCAGTAGAGGCGTAACGTGGTCTCTCTTTCGAGAGAGAGATATTACTCTGTCTGTTTGTGTGTCTGTCTGTCTGTATGTCTCGCTCTCTCTCTCTATTTCACCCCAGCATTTGAGAGATTCATTTTAGGTGTCATCAAATTCTGATGTGCTTTTGTCAGAAACCCTTCTGTCGGTTCGTTTTTTTTTTCTGTTTTAACATGACGTTTATATCTTTTTCTTACCTCAGAAAAATATTGTGTGTTATGAACATCATTTTGGACCGCAGAAAAAGCAAAGCTTAAGTCGAACAACTCTGTGAAAATTCGACTTATCCGTCAATCGGATAAGTTTGACGGATAAGTCGAACGACGGATAAATCGAACGAAAAAGAAATTTCCCCTGCAGATTCAAATGTATACATGTATAGTAAAACGGTGACGTTTTATTTTGGTACTGTACTGTACAAGACCATTTTAAAATATTTGTTTTTCTATTGCAGATATGTACGCTATTGGTTCGACGTATGCAATGCAGTCGAGTGAAAGGTTGCCACCGGCATGTCTGAACATGCCCAACACTGAACATGCCCAACACAAAACATAACACAAAACAAAACAACAAAACAAAACAAAGCAGCAAACAAACAAACAAAAAAAAAACAACAACACAACAACAACAAACAAACAAACAAAAAAACAACAAGAACTTACTTACTTACGCCTGTCACCCCTACCCGGGTATAGGCCGTCGACGAGAGACCTCCAGCGACTCCTGTCCTGTGCTTCTCCTTCGATTTTACTCCAGGTGGTTCCCATTCTCTTGATGTCTGCTTGGAGGTCTCGACGCCAGGAGTTTCTCGGCCTACCTCTTTTCCTCTTTCCCTGGGGATTCCATGACAATGCCTGCCTAGTGATACTGGAAGCTGGCTTTCTCAGACTGTGACCAATCCATCCCCATCTTCTTCGCCCAATTTCATTCTCTGCTGTTATCTGCTCTGTTCTCTCCCAGAGTCTGATGTTGCTGATATTCTCTGGCCAGTGGATTTTCAAAATTCTTCAAGGCAACTGTTTATGAAGATCTGTACTCTGTTGACAGTGGTTTTTGTCAATCTCCAAGTCTCTGCTCCATATAGGAGAACTGCTTTTACGTTGGAGTTGAAAATCCGGACTTTGGTGTTTTGTGACAGCTCTCTGGAACTCCACACTTTTTTCAACTGGAGAAAGGCTGCTCTGGCTTTACCGATTCGTGCTCTGACATCTGCATCAGTGCCGCTTTTTTGTCTATGATGTTCCCGAGATAGGTGAAGGACTCCACCTCCTCCAACGGGGTGCCAGCAAGCAAGACGGGTTCTTCCCTGGTTGCGTTCAGCCTCATTGTCTTTGTTTTCTGTTTGTGGATGGTGAGGCCCACTTGGGACGAGATGTCAGCAAGCCTCGTGGTCTTGTCCTGCATTTGTTGATGAGTGTGGGGCAGTAATGCCAAGTCGTCTGCAAAATCGAGGTCGTCAAGCTGTGTCCACAGTGTCCACTGTATTCCACTTCTTCTCTGCTCTGTGGTCCTCTTCATGACCCAGGCTATGGCCAGTAGGAAGAGGAACTGAGACAGCAGACACCCCTGCCTGACACCGGTTCTGACCTAGAGCTCCCTGGTGAACTGCCCATCGTGGATCACGCGACATGTCATGCTATCGTAGCTGCTCTTGATCAGGCGGACGAGCTTTGTGGGTACACCGTAGTGTCGTAGGAGTTTCCACAGAGTTTCTCGGTCCACGCTGTCAAATGCTTTCTCATAATCTACAAAGTTGACGTACAGCGGGGAGCTCCACTCCAGAGACTGTTCTACGATGATGCGGAGAGTGGCGATCTGGTGTGTACATGATCGGTTTTTCCTGAATCCTGCTTGCTGGTCTCTCAGCTGGGGGTCAACGGAGCTCTTCATTCTCTCCAGGATGATCCTGTTGAAGACCTTTCCTGGTACTGACAGCAAGGTGATTCCTCTATAGTTGGAACACTTGCTGAGCTCACCTTTCTTGGGAAGCTTGATTAGGTACCCCTCCTTCCAGTCAGCCGGCATCACCTCCTCTTCCCAGATCTTTCTAAACAGTGGGTACAGAATCTCTACTGTTGTCTGCTTTCAGAGACTCCGCTGGGATGCCATCTGGCCCTGCTGCTTTGCCGTTCTTCAAAAATGCCACTGCTCTTCAGATCTCTTCCCGGCTGGGTCTGTCACAGCTGATGGGTAGGTCGGTCTCTGCTGGCTGGAAGTCTGGGGGGTCGGGTGGGCTGGGTCTGTTCAGTAACTCTTCAAAATACTCGGCCCATCTGTCGAGTTGGTCTGCTCTGTCTGCAATAGGCTTGCCTTCCTTGTCTTTTACTGGTCTTTCTGTATGGCCATACTTGCCCGACAATCTTCTGGTAATGTCGTAAAGCTGTTTCATGTGGCCGCTGCCTGCTGCCTTTTCTGCCTCTGCTGCCAGGCTGTCTGTGTAGGCCCTCTTGTCTGCCCTGATACTCCTCTTCACCTCGGTTGGCTTCCGAGTATTCCTTCTGTGCCCTTGCTTTGGCTGCTCTCGTGCGACTGTTGTTGACAACTGCTTGCTTCTGCTTCCTTACATCTATCTTCTTTAAGGTCTGTGCCGACAGCCAGTCCTTGTGATGGTGTTTCCTGAACCCTACAGTGTCTTTGCAGGTTGAGTTCAGCGCCTCTCTAACTGCCTTCCACTGCTGCTCTGTGGTGACCGCCTCCTCTTCATTTAATAGCTCCTGTAGCGCTTGAAACCGGTTGGACAGCACCAGTTTGAACTCTTCTCTCACTCCAGTCTCTCTCAGGAGGCCTACATTATAGTGCTGTCTTCTTGTTGTCTCTGTGCGGCTTTTCTTTAACTTGAGCTTCATTCTTAAGGTGAGCAGATGGTGGTCTGAGGCGATATCTGCTCCCCTCCTCACTCGGACATCTTGAAGGGATCTTCTAAATTTCTTGCTAATGCAGATATGGTCTATTTGGTTCTCTGTAATATGGTCAGGTGAGACCCACGTTGCTTTGTGTATTCTTCTGTGTGGAAAGATGCTGCCTCCAATGACAAGTCTGTTTAGAGCACAAAAGTCTACAAACCTCTCCCCGTTCTCACTCATCTCCCTTAGTCCCTGTCTCCCCATCACCTCTTCGTATCCGGTGTTGTCCTCCCCTATTTTGGCATTAAAATCGCCCATGACGATGGTGATGTCTCGCTCCGCACATTTGTCCACGGCACTCTGGAGTCGGTCGTAGAACTCTTGTTTCTCTTCCTCGTCACTGTCATTAGTGGGCGCATAACACTGGATGACGTTCAGCTTGAGCTTTTTCTTGGTTCTAAAGGCTGCTGTGATAATTCTTGGCCCAATTGGTTTCCAGCCCATCAGCGCTCTCTGTGTCACTGGTGACAGCATGAATGCTACTCCTTCTGTATGGGGAGCATTCTCCTCTTCATGACCTGAATACAGAATCATCTCCCCACTTAACAGCCTTTTCTGGCCAGATTGCGTCCATCTGGCTTCACTGATACCTAGCAGGGAAAGGTTGTACATTTGCCTTTCCGCTGCTATCTGGGCGGCCTTGCCGCTCTGGTACATGGTCTTGACGTTCCATGTGCCCATGGTTGTGTCCCTGGATAGAGAGAGGCGGCTCGGTCCTGTGGCTTCCGAAGACTTCCGGCTTTCACCACAGGACATCATAAATCTTCTGGTAGAAGAACCTTCCTCCTTCAGGAAAGGAATTACTGTTTGTCTTTTCGTCGGCGTTTTTGTAGCTATTTCCTTTTTTGTAGGGTGGGGAAGCTACCCCCACGCCCAACCCCCTTACTAGGAGGACCAGGGGTTTTCTGTCGGGGTCACCTTCCCTTAGATCATGTTGGTTCACGGCACCTTATTTCATTCGGTGCACCCCTCTCGCGAGGGACCCCGTATCCACCACGGTATTATTATTATTATTATTATTATTATTATTATTATTATTATTATTATTATTATTACCAACCAGGGACGCGCCTCAACGCCATATGGTCCCAGCGCGAGGAAACAACAAGAAAACAAACAAAAACAAGATGAGGATTTCATCCCAAAGTCACCCGTATTGTTTGGAGCTCACATGGGTTTATCTTTTTGGAACATTCAGTGTTGTTCATATTTTTAGGCTTATTATGCTGATCCATTTCCCTCCTCTCTAAGCCAACCCTTGATCAACACACTCGTCCGCGTACACAAATTAAGACGGACACACGGCGCTTTCCGTCAATAGTATGCTCTGTGGGCTCGTGTAACGACAGGTATCCATCGCCTTCTACTGTAACCCGCCCTCTGATCCACACATCTGGCACACATAAATAAAGGCGGACACACATTCCCGCCATTCGTAAGATATGTGGTCTGGCGTAGCATAGCTAGTATGAAGAAGACGAGCAGCGAAATGACGTCACTTCAAGCTTCACGTCATGGCATCATTAGTCCCACGACGCTCTCTTCATAGCCACGACTCGACGTTATACGCCACTCATCGCAGTACTAACACTTTTATCAGAGAATCCACTTTGCAGTTTTCTTGCTGATTTTCACGCCTACGGCTTACAGGCCACAATTTGACCTAATCCTACCCCAGGGCCGTGACAAACAGCAGGCTTATGCAAACACTGTTTATGAAAAATCATGCGGGTATTAATGAGAAGATAGTTTTTTTTTCGTAAAAGAAAAATTAAAGTTATGGTAGCTGTTTTACAAATGACTCCTAAAATGTGGTGCAGAACATTGTCTGATTTTCACACCTAGGGCATACAGGTCACAATTGACCTAATCGTCACCGACATCCGAGACAAACTGTAGGCTTATGTAAATACCGTATACGAAAAATCATACGATTAGTAATGAGAAGATTGTTTTTCTCGTAAAAAAAAGAAAGATTAAATTGTTTTAAGATTAACCCATATAATTCGTGAAATTAATCCCAAAAACGTGAAAATATATTTTTTAAAACAATATTTAATTATCACTCAAAACGTTCTAGAGGTACAATGCTGGTTAACAAACTCATTCAATAGCTCTCTTTTTTCTAGCTATATGCAAAATATCTAGTAAAAATAAAAATTAAATACGGACTCCAGTGTGGATCAACCGGTTTTTGTGAAACGGCCATTTTCTCGCCAAAGAGCATCTAAATCAACAAGTTTAAAAAAGGTAGCGAGATAATTCTTTTAGGGACAATATCCTAAAATTTCAAGCTTGTCTGTCCTCAAACGCGGGCTCTAGTCGCTGTCACACACACACACACACACACACACACACACACACACACACACACACACACACACACACACACACACACACACACACACACACACACACGCGCGCGCGCACGCACGCACGCACGCACGCACGCACGCACGCACGCACACACACACACACACACACACACACACACACACACACACACACACACACACACAGCGCTTTGGCGCCAAAAGGACGTTCTCTAGCAAGATCTTTTGTAGCTAGACGTGACGTAATTTTTATCTTGTTACTTCTTTGCCAGAATTTCTGCGCCGCACGCCAAAAACGTCACGTGCATGCTCCGGAATGCGCTCCGACCAGCCCCATTTCAAAGTCCACCGTATTTTTAAAATACGGTAGACAACAACAAAACAGCAAAGCAAAACAAAAACAAGATGGGATGAACCATAACCCACAAAGTCCCTTCTATATGCGAGCTGTCCTCGCTGACAATGGTCTCTACCTTTTGTCTTTGACCTGATTCTGATGTTGAATTATTTCCTATTGAAAAGGTCTCGCTGATCTGCCAATCTGTCAGTGAGTTCTATAAGGGACTCAGGACATACGCGTCATTGATTTGTCAAACGTCATTTGTCATGACGTAAGTTTTAGTTTTTACGTAATTTTATATTTTACGTGATATGAGTTTCACTTTCGCTTCATAGGCTTGAGAAAATGGTGACGAAACTAGACCTTCACGGTACAATTTCAGTCTTGCTATAATGTGTGTGAAAGCAGGTTGACTTTACCTAACTACATGATATACTAAGTACACGGGTCACCTGCATGCTCTTCTGAAAGCGCGTCGATGTGTGTGTGCATGTTAGATGCGTGCATGCGCTGGCGCTCCAAACATCTCCAAGAAGCATAGATCCTCATGCCTGGAGGGCGCATGAGGATCTATTCCTCCTGGAGATGCGCGCATGTTTGTGTGTGTGTGTGTGTGTGTGTGGAGAGAGAGAGAGAGAGAGAGAGAGAGAGAGAGAGAGAGAGAGAGAATGACGTCATATTTAGAGTATTATGTCAGTGTTTGCGTGGTGAAGTAGTTGCCTCTTTTACGTCACCGCCGGTGTCTGACTTTCTCTAGCAGTAAAGATTTTTTAGTGTTTTAATTCTTTTCTGAAAAGAATTAATTTTTACTAAAGAAGTTGATACAAAGCTGCTAACGAACTCGTCCAATGTCTTTCTCCAAACGAGCTATATGCCAACGTTCAAGTAAATATGACAAAAATTACGGACTCTAATCTGGGTCAACCGACTTCCTATAAACGGTTGTTTATGTCTTCAATGAGACATTCAATTACAATATGCTCGGAAACTCTCTTAACCACCCACTTAAGAAAGTATTTCGTCAAGTTTCAAGCGTGTGTGTACAGAAATATCGGAGATTCTCTTGTTTACATACATACGCACACACATACGCACACACATATGCACATACATACATACGCACATACGGCGCTTCGCGCCAAATGTACATTCAGCAGCGAGGTTAGTGTATCTAGACATAACGTAATTTTTAACTTGTTACTTCAATTGTTAGAGATTTAACCAGCCTGCCTTTGATATGATGGACATGCTATTAAATTCACCCCACCGCGACCTGTCCTAAAAAGTCCCTCTATAAATAGAAGGGACTTAACAAAACAAAACAATGCACTTTCAAAAGTCAATTGCAAGTTAAGATCTAAAAAGACTGGAGCATGCTGCAATAAAATCATGCTAGGATGTTTGACCTTGTGCGTGTTAGTGTGTGTGTTAATGTGTTTTTGTGTGTGTGCGCGTGCGTGAGTGGGTGTGTGTGTGCATGTGTGTGTGTGCGTATGTGTGTGCGTGTGTGTGTGTGTGTGTGTGTGGGTGCGTATAATTATGTTTGTAGTGTGTGTGCGTATCAGTGTGTGTGTGCGTGAGTCTGTGCGCGTGTACGCGTGTAGTGAGTGTGCGTGACAGTGTGTGTGTGTGCATGTGTGTGTGTTTGTTCATAAACACCCCCCCCCCTCCACTCACACACACACACACACACACCTCTCCCCATGCTTCGCCATAATCCCCAAGGCGTAACGCATCAATAGCTGTGGAAGTGTTGTATAGTTTTGCCGCCGGCAGTGCTATACGACACTTCCGCAGTTATTGATGCTAGGCACCGTTTCATGAGTTTAACGTCCACGGCAATTGCGGGATACTAGACGGCCCTCGGGCGGGTTACGCGGGTCAGTGGGGGTACAACCTGGACACTGATCAATTCATACAGCACCGCGGCTGTGCCATGTTCAATTCCTGTCAGCCTACAGTCACATGATATAGAACAAGTAAGAGACTGTGACCCAGGTCTACTGACGAAATACAAATGCGACAGCATTGAAGTCATCGGAAACATTTAGTGTCTCCGATGATTCTTTTGATCGGCATTATACTGCAAAGGTCCTCGGGCCCACGACGGCCGCAGTGGGACCGCGCACGGGTGTGCGCGGGCCCACTGCGGCCGTCGTGGGCCTGAAGACGTTTTGCTACTGGGTATATATGCCAAGAGTAGTGCGGTTGAAAACACTCTGTACCTAATTCCGCACCGAGGAAATGTGTACGCCATGGTCTGTAATTTGGTTCAACGGTTTTGTCACTTTCACAACCTAGCCCACCTCTCCCGTGTTCCGCCCTTTTTTCCTCTCCTCTACCGAGCCTTACCCCACTCTCTTCCCGCTACCCCCCCCCACCCACCCACCCCCTTCCCCCTCTCCACCCCCTTCCCTCCCCCACTAAAAAACTACCAGCACCCTCTCTTCCCCTCTCAACGAAGAAAGAAAGAAAGAAAAAAGAAACCAAACCACAACCACTACGACAACCGCTATCGTCACTATAAGACCATCAGCGCCAACATGACGATCATAAGAGCCATTAGCTCGTGACAGTGGCTGCCTAAGGGAAGGTTGGCAGCAGGAGGAGTGATGTGGGGGTGAAGGGAGGTAGTAGGAGGTACACGTCTGCAGGTTTTGCCGGCCTAGAAACGTGTTTTCACATTGTGTGTCATACGACGTATACTGACGAGCAAAGGAAATGCGACATGTTTCGGAATTATCGGAAACACTAAAATGTCGCATTTCTTTTGCTCGTCAGTATGTTCCGTACACTGTCAAAGAACACTACGTGAATAAGTCAAGAACACTTCCATAAAACACACTGATATAATAATAACAATACCGGTTATTATATAGGCGAGTTACCCAATTCTGTGAGTCGGCTCAAACCGTCGCGAACTGAACCAATACGCACGCTCACGTGACACACACGCATTCGCTCTAAAGACAAACACAGTACATTCAAGTGCAGCGAAGGGTCAGCTCGGCTACTGAGGTTTCGCAATTTTGATCCTTTGTATTTAATATTTATAAAATAGCCTCAAACTGGTACCAGAGTGGAGAGGGAGGAGTGCCCGGAAAAAGACTGCCCCCCCCCCCCCCGCAGCCCCTACCCCAACCCCCACCGCCACCCGACACGTCGAAAAAGCGGTGTTTGACATAAACCTGTGCTTTCTCGGGAAGTTTACGGCAGAAGAGTTTGATACACTACATTGATACAGGCGCAGAAAAAAAGGCACCTCTAGACTTAAGCCTGTGCTTTNTTGGTAATATGTAGGTGGGTGGGGGTGGGGGGGGGGGAGATGGGGGGTGGGAGGGGGGGTCAAGAAAAAGGTAAAAAGGGGGGGGGGATGGAACTGAATGCATAAGAAATCAAATTTAGTCTGTCTGGTTTCGCTTCATGTCAAAGACGCAACACCGAATTAACTCATTGGAGACGTGCCGTATGCTGATCCCCTCACCCCTCGAAACTAACACACATGTAAACATACATAGATCCAACACAAGACACACTTTCATGAGATTTGGCTCTCTAGCAGACGGCACACGCATTGTGAACAAACGCTTCTCGACAGTAGCGTGTGTGTTAAAGGGCCACACATCACGTACCATCGGTCGATGGCTTATCCTAAAATAACTCGCCTGCTCGGTCAACATTAACGAGCACAGTGGGCCAAAATTAAAGGCTATACTAATGAGGAAAAAGATCCCTTTTCTTGGGTTTCTGAAAATAATCCATGTGAATGCATAGTACCAGATATGTCAAGTACCAGGAGGTACAGAACCAGGCATGCATAGAACCAGAAACCACTGTCTGCGCGTTAAAAACAACACCAAAACAAAACAAAACATCAACAACAAAAACAACAACAAACAAACTACAAACCAACAAACAAAGCAATCAACCAACCAACCAACACACCAACCAACCAACCAACCAAACAAACAAACAAACAAACAAACAAACAAACAAACAAACAAACTAACAACTATAGATTGTATCGCAATAAGTATCGCTTTAACCACATTCACTGCCGATTGAGAGGGGGGGGGGGAAGGGGTGGTGGTGGGGGGGGGGGGGGTCGAGTGTAGGGAGGAGTGGGTGGGTGTAAAGCTCGAAAGAGGAGAGAAAAAAAAAAAGAGGACGAAACACGTGAGAGGTGGTTTAGGTTGTGGAAGAGACAAGAAAGGTTGAACAAAATTAAAGACTCAGGCGTACAAAATTCACTGGGAAAAATCGACGAAAAATCCAACTGCAATTGGGTTCTTGGGCGTTGAAGGAACAGATTTCAAAAGCACGAGCACATACGTTTTAAGCGTGTACTGTTCACTGAAGTGACTCACAAGGCTACTGGACGTAGTTACTTTTGAGTGAGCCAGCCATATGAAATAACAAGGTCTGTTGAGCCATGCATGGCCTTTTCAGCGCGAAGTGCACTTGTTTTGGTGGTCGACCGTACATGGCTGATTTGAGGTCAGGGGTACCAATCCCAGAAAACACAGCCAAAGCACATTTCCGGTTCCTCTCAAAGTGCGAAAGAGGCGGAAATAATAAGGTTCGACCCAGCTACCAAAGTCCAGCAGCATCTGCTAATGGCACAGATCCTCACGATTCCCTGTAACTGTCAGGAGCTCACGAGGCTCTCAGATATAGATCTTCGACAATCTCGAAGGGAAGAAACATTGAATTGGGGTTAAATGTGTGGCTTTTGAGAGAAGAGAATGCCAGTTTTCAATTTCCGTAGTTACAGAGCCGTGCAAAAAAAGAAGTCTTAACACATTCACTGCCAGCAAAAAAGAGGCTGCGCAATCCGACTGCAAGAGGCATAGATCCTCATGAGCCTCGCAGTTGTGAGGGCTCACGAGGATCTATGCCTCTTGCTGAGACTAATTCAGTCACATGTCCATGTTCCTTGCACAGTTTAGGTATTTTTGCGCTGAGCTAAATATTTTAGCAAAACAGTCTGGCGAAAAAGGACTTAGTAATTAAGCAGCGAATACCCCTTCCCTCCTGTCTATAAGAAGCATAGATTCTCATGAGGCTGGTTGCGTATAGGCGCAATTCTAATACGTTTTCTGCTTCTTCTATTTCGACATTAACCACGATCATGACAGCGTGCAACGCACTGCAGTGTTGTCAACGGACGTTACTATGGTTGATCCTTTTATCGTCAATTGACGATTTTTTTCCCCTATCTCTTCTATACCCTCTGTCAGCACTGTCAGTAAATATAATGACGAGCAAAGGAAATGCGACATTTAAAAAAATGTCGCAATTCCTTTGCTCGTCACTATATAATGCTATAGACCTCAATCTGCCCCCCCCCCCCCCCCGCCCCCTCCATCCCTTCCCCCCAACCCCCCCCCAAAAAAAAACAAAAACAATTAACAAACCAGAAACAAAAAAACCCCAAAACAAACAACAACAAAAAAACCCCCAAAAAAACCCAAAACAAGCAGAAAAACAAACAACCAAAACAAAAGAAACGGATGCAAAATGCAAAAATCAAGACATGAAACAAGCGGTGGCTCATGATAATAATAATAATAATAATAATAATAATAATAATAATAATAATAATAATAATAATAATAATTTATATGGCGCCTAAACCTCAGGTAGAGCTCTAGGCGCCTTACACATTTCAAAAATGCAATTACAAAAACTGAACATAGTATTTCACACACACACACACACACACACACACACACACACACACACACACACACACACACACACACACACACACATTCCAGGCGCCATAGCAAAACTACAACAGAATCCTCAGCAATCAATGTTAATCGGTGGAGTAATGGAGTTGGAAAAGGTGTGATTTTAGCGCAGATTATAAAAAAAACCGACTTTTGAAACACTGTGGCGGACATGGACGGGGAGTTCGTTCCAATGCAGCAGCCCAAGATAATTATGAAAAAGACCGCTGACCAAAAGACTTCAGGAATTCAGGAATTTATTTAACGTCTTTTCACACATCGGTGATATCAGACAAATAAAAAAAAAACAACAAACAAACAAAAAAAAAAACAACAAAACAACAACAACAACAAACATCAACAACCAAACACACAACTTGTGAATATCAAAGAATAGCAATAATTAACATCCAACCACACACTCAAAGTTTACTATAATAGTTTACTCACCGGACTATGAATTATTATATTAACTATTGGAATTGCAATATTTCTATGTAACATGTCATACAAATTTTCTGCTAAGTGATCAACTGTTATGTTATTTTTTTGTCAACAGATTCATTGTAATAGAACATTCACAGATTATATGTTTAACAGAGATGGGGCTTAAGCACTCGCATTTGATGTCTTTTGCGAATTTTGTTTTCCAAGAATTTAGTCTTAAACTTGTATATCAATGAAGCTATTTTCTTTGAACAAGGAGGAACATGATAAGTATGTTTCATATCATATTTGAGAAAAAAAGCTGTTTAGCACAGAGCACATTAATTCATGTAGAGATAATTGCATATTATTACAAACTGCTGAGTTTTCTCTATTTATAGCTCCTTTTTTTGCTTGTCTGTCACAAATTTCATTCCAATAAATTCCGCAGTGTGAGGGTATCCAAAGAAAATTGATCCCTATTCCTCTGGACATAACACAGCTCGTAATATGTTTTATTTCATACACGACGTCTTTTCTAGAAAAAGACTTGGTACGGACATAAAGGTACACGCAAAATGCGGCTGTCAGCAGAGGATCCGAGTTGTTTGGAGGATCTGTGGCTCTTGCAGATAGAGGATGGTTCTTCTATCTTTGCAGTCAAGAGTCAGGCACTGTCCATGTACTTTAACTCATTCTACCCCAGACACACCACAGCAAGATAAGGATCGACCATGATAGTTGAAGGGTGATGCCAGAATAGCTTGGCGCCCATAGGCGCCAAGCTATTCTGGCATCACCCTTCAACTATCATGGTCGATCTGTGTCCTGCACTAGCGTGCAGTCTTCAGAGGACAACGGCAAAATTTGGGGATTTCGGTGTTGGGGTAGAATGAGTTAACTCATTCGCGTCCAGCCGCATCCGGATGCGGCTGGCCGCGAATGAGTTAAAGCAACCTACACCAGTCTCTAAAGGGTTAATGGTTCACGATATCTCCTTTATAAGTGTTCTTAGTGTGTCTTACAGCAATGCTGGAAAAAAAGGGTTAACTTAAATTTGGAAGTCCGAGTGTCTTTCTTTACTCATTGTGCCCGAGGTACAAAATCCCCACATTTTGGCGTTAGCCTCTGAGGACTGCAGGACAGTTCGGGAGACAGATCGACCATGGTAGTTCAAGGGCGGTGGCAGATTAGCTTGGCGCCTTTAGGCGCCAAGCGATTCTGCCACCACCCTGAACTATCATGGTCGAGCCATATCTTGCCGTGTTGCGTCGCGGGCAGAACGAGTTAAAACAAAATACTTGTCTGCTCTTCTTCTCCTTTGTACGCAGAAGAGGTCTTCCATTTTCAGGAACAGAGCCAAGGGCACCACACAGTCGCTCGCCACAGGAACAGAGCTAAGGGCACCACACAGTCGCTCGCCACAGGAATAGAGCCAAGGGCACCACACAGTCGCTCGCCACAGGAACAGAGCCAAGAGCACCACACAGTCGCTCGCCACAGGAACAGAAGTGTGGAGAAAGACAGCGGGCGTTGGAAGGACTCGAGACAGAGATGCATAGGAAACCAGACCAATATTGGTACAATATCGAAAGGAACTCTGGGGAAGACTTCTGTTGAGTGGGTTTGTTGGCGTATGGACCTTTCCTAGCGCAGAGATACCATTTTGGAAGGAACTGGACTGAACTGAAACTTCCCGCGTTACACTCAAGCGGCAGTGTGTGTTACTGACGTGTGCCTGCTCACATGGACCATTGGCAAAAGAAGGATATGAAAGTCTTAGTCGAGGCGAAGACAACATTGGTAACCCGATGTATCGGCCAAATTAGCAATCTAATCCCGCCATGATGCTGATCGCTTTAATATTGCCATGACATTTTCCCCCCTTTGTTGCGCGAGTGAAGGAGCTCTTAACCCATTACATCCTAAGGCTGATTAATAAACAACACCCCCCCCCCCCCCCCCCCCCCCCCCCCCGCTACTATTGTGCTAAGAAGGTTACATTACAGATTGCAAGATAGATCAATCATGTTAGGTCAAGGGTGGTGCCAGAATAGCTTGGCGCCTCAGGCGCCAAGCTATTCTGGCATCACCCTTGAACTATCATAGTCAAATTTATTTCAAGTAAAGTTGTGTGTCTGGGATGAAAAGGGTTAGGGACGGAAAGGCTTCAAAGCAGGCTGGTACAGCGGCGAAATTGCAGGCCGGTAGGCGGTTAACTCATTCGAGACGTGCAGCCTCCAGACACGCGGCTTATATCGCGTATCCGGAGGCGGCACGTCTCGAATGAGTTAAGCGTTAATGGTGGGGATGGGTAGGGCAGGGCAAAGAGTATGTTAGAGCCAGCGCTCCGTAAATTTGAACTGGACAGCTATAGTGCACACCTCTATTCATAGCCCCACTACCCCCCTCCCCCCGCCCTGCTTACAATTAGGGGCAGGCTGCATACACGTTTCTGCGTGCGCATCAACAGTCAGCGCTGCTTTCGATACGCTGGACCCATTCCATTCTCATGAAGAGGCTTGAAATCACTTTTCGCCTGCGTGAAACGGTTCTCTCTTGGTTTGAATCTTACGTTTCCGATCGGTACCAGTTTGTAGGTGTAAAAGACAGTGTCTCTAGACCTTCCATTCTGGAGTTTGGAGTGCCTCAGGGCTCTGTCTTAGGCCCTGTATTGTTTACGTTGTATTCACAACCGTTGTCAGTTGTCATTTCCAGCCATCAGTGTTCTTATCATAAGTATGCAGATGACACCGAAATCTCTCAGAGTAGTCCACCTGGGGAATTTCAGTCTGTTGAAACTGGCATCAAGTCTTGTGTTGACGATGTCACGACATGGATGGACAGTAACAAACTTAAACCCAGAAAAAAACAGAGTTACTACCCGTTGGCTCAGCATCCCGGCTTCAACAAATTCACACTGAGTCTCTACGCATAGATGACACTGATATTCCATTTTCAGTCTTCGGTCAAATATCTTGGTGTCAAGCTCGATAAGGCTTTGAGTATGCAGGATCACGTCGGTGAAATCTGTCGTGGTGCTTCCTACTTTCTGAGACGCATCTTATCTGTCCGGCACAGTCTTTCTGAATCTGCCACTGCAAAGTTAGTGAATGCTTTAGTCACGAGCCGTCTTGACTACTGCAATTCTCTGCTTTTTGGTCTTCCATCTGAGCAGATTAGCCGTCTTCAGCGAGTTCAAAATAATGCCGCAGGGCTTGTGAAGCGCAGGCGAAAACGAGACCACGTAACCCTTATACTGAAAGACCTTCACTGGCTTCCAATCCAATCCCGCATACAGTTTAAAATTGCGACCCTTGCATACCGCCACTTTGATGGGGTACTTCCGTCATACTTTTCCTCCAGTCTGAGCCCTCTCGCTCACTGCGTTCATCGGGAGAGAAACTTCTCAAAGTACCATCTGAAATCTGCCGGTGAACGCTCTTTCAGATGTACTGCTCCTTTAATTTGGTGTGCGTGTGTGCGTCGTTTTCGCCTTTTCATTGAGTTATATTATAAAATAATATGAGAAATGTGCCATATAAATTCCATGTATTATTATAGGTCGATGTCGTAAGTTCTCGCAATCTCTTCTTCATAGTGAAGTATGTATGGAGGTCTGTCACTGTGAGGATTAAAAAAACAATTAACCGACGCTGGCCTCACGAGGTAGCATGGAACATCCTCGGTGAACAAAGATGTTATGGCCGATGTCGGTCTTCGTTGTCCCGCGCACAGCCGTGCGCCGGACATCTAAGACCGACGTCGGCTATGTCTGGCTCACCGAGGATGTTTTAAAATATTCTGACGAGTAAAAGAAATGCAACATTTACACACAAAAAAAAAAAAAAAAATTTGGATTCCGTAAAGGTCGCATTTCTTTTTGTTCCTCAGTATACCTCGTGCGACAGGAGCGTACTTTTTGACCTAGGTTAGAGCATACAATTGAAACCACAGGCGTCTGATGCTCGCAGAGTAACCGATCACCTCCATAACACGGTGCTCGTGTTATAGAGGTGGTCGATTACGCAACCACCAACCCATGCCTGTGAGTGACACGAAGGTTAGGCTGGTCAGAAGAGGAAGGGAGGAGGGAGGACAGAGCGTAAGGGTTAGGCGGTGGGTGGGGGAAGGGAAGTATAAACGGG
>BTPG01000004.1:222567908-222615408 GCA_036245525.1 Semisulcospira habei | reverse complement strand
AAAGCATGTCCAGTTAAATTTTGCGTGTGCTGCCCGAAACTTTCTATGCAGATTTATATAAACTTATTGTTTACGACACAGCTTTGTGTACAAGTATCATTTTACATACAAGTCGCATCACACAATGTTTGATACGGTCAAACAGTGCATGTATCACACATTGTATACTGACGAGGAAAAGAAACGCGACATTATCTAAAGTGTTTCCGATGTTTCCGATAATGTCGGGTTTGTTTTGCTCGTCAGTATACAATGTGTGATACATGTACTGTTTGAGCGTATCAAACATTGTGTGATGCGACTTGTATGTAAATGGCTACTTGCACACAAAGCATACATGCGTGGTAAGACTTTTCCGCTGGAACTTAAAGACGAAAAGAAGGAGGTGTGGAACAAAATGGGATGGACCATAACCCACAGAGTCCATTCAATATGAGAGCTGTCCTTGCTGTCAAGGGTCTCTACCTTTTGTCTTTAACCTGATTCTGGTGTTGAAATATCTCCTTTTGAAAAAGCCTAGCAGATCTGCTAATGCACCACAGTAAATTCTGAAAGGGGCGCAGAGCATACGCGTCATTGGTTTGTCAAACGTCATTTGTCATGACGTACATTTTGGTTTAACGTAATTTTACTTTTAACGTGATACTAATTTCACTTTCGCTTCCAGACTTGAGAAAATGGTGATAAAACTAGAATTTCACGGTACAATTTCAGTTTTGCTATAATTTGCGTGAAATCAGGTTTACTTTACCTATCTATATGATATATTAAATACACCTGCATGCTCTTCTGAAAGCTCGTGTTGTGAGCGTGCGTGTGCGTGCGTGCGTGCGCGCGCACTCAAAATATCTCCAAGAGGCATAGATCTTCATGCGCCCTCCGGGCGCATGAGAATCTATGCCTTTTGGAGATGCGCACATATGTGTGTGTGTGTGTATGAGACAGAGAGAGAGAGAGAGAGAGAGAGAGAGAGAGAGAGAGAGAGAGAGAGAGAGAGAGAGAGAGAGAGAGAGAGAGAGAGAGAGAGAGAGAGAGAGAGAGAGAGAATTACGTCATATTTAGAGTATTGCGTCAATGTCTGCGTGGTGACGGAATTGCTTCAGTTACGTCACCGCCACTGTCTGACTTTCTCCAGATGTGAAGAGGTTTTACTGTTTTAATTTTTTTCCCGAAAAGAATTAATTTTTACGGAAGATGTTGAAAGGGTACCACGCTGGCTAACGAACTCATCTTACGTCTTTCTCCAAGCTAGCTATGTCCAAACATTTTAGTAAATCGGTGACAAAAATTACGGACTCAAATCTGGGTCAACCGAATTTCTATAAAAGGTCTTTTGGGCTTCAATGAGACGTCCAATAAAATATGCTCGGAGGCTCTCTTATTCACCCCTTAAATAAAGTATTGCGCCAAGTTTCAAGCTTGTGCGTACAGAAATATCGGAGATTTTCTTGTTTACATACGCACACACACACACACACACACACACACACACACACACACGCACGCACACACAGCATCACACCATCACACACACACACACACACACACACACACACACACACACACCACACACACACACACACACACACACACACACACACACACACACACACACACACACACACACACACACACACACAAGCACATACGGCGCTTCGCGCCAAATGTTCGTTCAGCAGCGAGGTTAGCGCAACTAGACACGACGTAATTGTTATCTTGTTAATTCAGTTATGAGAGGTTTAGGTCTGCCCGCCTTCGACATCATGGACATGCTATTAAATTCGCCCCAGCGCGACCCATCCTAAAAAGTTTCTTCTTTAAATAGAAGGGACTTAAAAAAGCATACTGGATGGGAATAACAGCGCTATACACTTAACTCTTACCAGCCTGATCAACTTCGTATTCCTTCAGCAGGTTAGCTATGGCATCACCACATCGCCCACATTTCTCTGGCGGACCCGTTGAATGTTCCGGTGTGTGACCAGGTAGTGGTGTGCCGTCGTAACGTGACTGCCGGTGCGGAAGCCGCCTGACCTTGGGGCCGTCTATTCGTTGCAGTTCCCAACAAAGAAAGAAACACGCTTAGAAAGGACAGACATAACTTAATTTATCAAATTTTGTGTTAAACTCTTTCTTCCAAATAAACATACAAATCAGAAAACATTTCACTACTTAACTTGTTCTTTGTATGTACCCACTCCATGAAGATTTTCCTTCCTGACAAATATATTACTGAGGAGCAAAAGAAATGCGACATTCTTGGAATAATCGGAAACAGTGATGATTCAAAAAATGTCGCATTTCTTTTGATGCTCAGTATGCTGTATAACAAGCAAATTAATATTCATGAATTTGCTTGATATACCAAATGCCCTTGCAGACCAAGAAGATACAATCTGGTTACTTGCATTTGTCACAACAAAAAAGGAAAATACGTTCATACTGCTAAATGAACAAACTCCAAAGCTTGCTTTGTGTCTTTTCGCAAACAACGTTTGAACGCAAATGATTTCAGGACAAGACTAAGAAGAAGAGATGATCACCAACGTTGGTCCAAACTTATCTTAATTTCCTTTAGATTTGACAACGGTGGTATAGCTGCTGCCCTCGGGAAAGTTTGAACATGACCTATTTAAACCTGCTAAACTATACCCTGATCAAGCTCCAGTCAAAAACACTGACACACATTTATTTCGGTAAAGTTCACGCTCCTTGTGTTAAATGTTCGACAGCTTGGTCTTGCGAAACGTCTGATCCGTGCATAGCTTGTCACAGTTTCAGCGTCAGTGATGCAGGTCAGTGGTCACGGTGGCCTGAACAGGGTATATATTTTAACGTTTATGTAGATCATTGTCATGATCTCCCGAGGAGGCTATACCGTTAGATTTTAAGTCAGCTAAATTTTAAAATAAATTTGGATCGCATTTGGTGATCACTTTTTGTTATAGCGTTTTTCTTAAATATACCTTGTTCAAAGGTTAATTGGAAAAACACGAGACAAGCTTTCCTCAAAAGGCCTATACGTAGTCTCCAAGTTTCTTTCCCAAAACACATAATTGAACGGAAAACAGACTGCAGCGTACACGCGACGCGAATCGCTGCACTAGTGAAACTGACTAGAATGATGTCCTCTAGCATTCCTCAAAAAAAGTGATAACATGAGAAACGGACTAAATAGATAAGCCTGCTGGCATTTTTCGTCTTATCCTTGACGCTATACATGCAGAATTTACTCGAGAATACGTACAATTATAGAAAGCATTTAGGTCTACATAGTTAGATTAAAATCGCGCACTGAGTCAACAGTTTGATATACAGTCATCTGCCATTTACGAAATCAGACACAAGCTTGAGGGAAAGCTTTGTTTTGAACCAACGTTTGCTTGATATATTGCTAATATATATATATATTTTTTATTTATTTTTTTATTTTATTTTTTAAATTTTTTTTATGTGCTGTAAAGCGCTCCGAGCTTGCTGTTCGTGGGGAAGGGCGCTATATAAAAACTATGTAGGGGTATTATTATTATTATTAATAACCAACAGTTCTAATTACTAGACCCGAATCAAAATGTCATCGGCTAACGCCTGAAACATTTTGATTCGGGTCACAAAATCATATCTGTCCGTTATCGGTACTATTTAAAGCAAAATGCGGTACAGTATAAAATACTGGTTAGTTGGTTAGTTCGGGGTTTAACGTCCACAACACTTCGGTGCCGTGGACGTAAAACCCCGAACTAACCAACAAGCCAGTATAAAACGATAACCAACCCTCAGTTCTATAATGAATGGAACAGGTTCAAGTTAAGCGATGGAGGAAAAAAATTACAGCTCGTGACCTGTTGGGGCGGGGGCAGCGCTGCTAGTGTACTGGGGGACGTTCCTATCTTGAATCAGCTCTGCTCCCTTAATCTCTGCGAGCACGGCAGGCGGACATCTGAGCGGTGTTGTGAGAATTTCCTCCTGAAGTAGACGGGTGGATGTACTGAGCATGCCCGCCGCCCACAGGTGTAACGAGGGGACTAGGTCAGCCAAGTAAGTGCAGAACTTGGAAAACATTTTTCTGTTACAGAGAATGGCAGAGAATGGCTAAACGTTATAATTATGGCAAAAGTTTTTTTTCTTTTTTAAATAGAGAGATTTTCATTGTATAACAATGAAAATCTTGCTTTTCTGAAAAAACAAAAACCAAAACATAATGTCTTTTGCCATATAAGGCTAAAGATACTAAAAGTGGAAAATGACGTCTGACGAGTGAGTTTTGATAAACGGTAGCACGCGTCTACGAGTAGGCCTAACATTCGCGCGCTCGGCACACATACCCAACAGAAGACTAAAAGGAAAGCAACGGAAAGCAAAAGTCGACCTCCTCCCCCCCTCCCCCCCCCCCCCCCCCCCCCCCCCCCCCCCCCCCGTCCCCCATAGACAAGCATTTTTCGCGCAGATAAGGGCCGCCGAAAAAGAGCTTGGGTCGGAAGTACTCGACTTGCTTATTTCTGATTGGTTATAAACATATATCAAAATCACTTCACTTTGCTTTTTTGACGGCATTCTGGCGGAAGGCGTATCACCTTTGAGAAGCGGGCCAAACTGACAGTTCACCTTTTGTCCCGGGCTTTATTCATCCTCGAACTTTGCTTTCTGTCTAAACTTCGTGTTCTGCTAGTACTACTGATGGTGTATCGTACACGCAAAAGCGTCGCGAAGGCTTACTCCTAGAAACCGCATTTACTCAGTAAATTTATTGTATTTCGTCATACGACAACCCGCTTGAATGTTACACCGAACATTTTGCAGCGTTTCAACACGTTCGGTAGTATAAGTTATTGGTCGTAGGGGTTTGCTACACGGACCTTTGTAGGCCTGAGGGAGGTCAAAGGAATCATTGTACCCCGAAAGCCGAATGATTCCTTTGACCTCCCGAAGGCCTACAAGAGTCCGTGCAGCGAACCCCTTCGACCAATAACGTATTTGTTTTCATTCCTCCACTATTTTCGTAAAAGAAATCAAGAAGACATCTTCCGACCTGGATCACGCCAGACATGACTGAAGCCAGAAAAATATACATTTATACATAATAGACTGATGACGTAATTTAAAATATGTCATGACGTTGCCGTCTTCAGTACTGAGTACTTGTTGTTTCGAACAACACTATGCAACTTTTTACTTTAGAACGTTTTGGTGATCTTTTATAGAACAAAACTAGCATCCAAGATGCGTCATCGAGAGGGTTACAACACGTCCACCATTTTTCGCTACAGGGGTTTTTATATCACGGTCACATGGTACGGTTTGCGCTAACGTGACTGGTCGTGTGACGTAGGGATCGGAGGAAAACAATACTTTTTGCACAATGGGGGGTTAATCTGTTTACCGCCAAGGCACACGGTGATCTATGCCTCTTGCTGACACCACATGGAATTCATGCTGCGAGGACGGCAGGGACTCTGATGCGTTGAATAATGATAATAATAATAATAATAATAATAATAATAATAATAATAATAATAATAATACATGGTATTTATGTAGCGCATTTCTCATATTTATAATGAACCCTTTGCTTATCGGTAGCGGTTTTTGTCGCGATGATTCCTTTACTGTTTAGAAATCATCGCGACAAAACCCTACTGACACGCAAAGGGTTAAAAATGATAGAATAAAGCAACAATTTGCAGCCGATGGTAGTGGAAAGGTTAAACTTACCGGCCACTAAAAGCTTCGTCAGCGATAACGAAGAGTTCATCGTCACGTGCCAACGATGCTAAATGCTGGACAGCAGCGTCCACGTCTAGCTGTTTGTTAGCAAAGTCGTAGAAATGCGTGCTAAGCCGCGAGCCGGCTAATGGTGGGGACGCTGATGATAGCGTATGCTGCAGCTGACCTTCAATGAGCAACATTGCAGCACGGCTGTTCTTGTGAGTGGACAGAAGATTAATGTGCTTTCCCTGGCGACACCACTGCAGGCCCTTTAGGACGAGGACGACCGTTTTCCCTGTGCCTGTAGGGATACAGAGATTATTGAGTTCAATACACTTGTTCGAAAATCAGAAGTAGGTCAAAAGTGCACGAGTTTCGACGAAAACAGTCGATTAAAAGCCAGGACAAACATGCGTTATCGCATGTTTGTCCTGGCTTTTAATCCACTGTTGCCTCGAAACATGTGCAATGTTGACCTACTTCTGATTTCCGGAAATCGCCTATTCAGTTCAGTTCACTAAATTATCTATCATTGTGCATTCATTTGCCGTGAGAATAAGCAATCGAGCAATCAGTCGGTCAGGTCGGGTTGGGTCGGTCGGTCGGTCGGTCGGTCGGACTGAAACAAAGTTCCCTCAAGTGTTCTGTCGCTAAATTTGATCACACTAATAATTACCTGGCGGCCCCCTGAGAAACACTTTTTGCAGTCCTGGATTGTTCACAAGGTCCACCTGTTCTGGGTAGAGAGTCAAAGTGGCCATGATAAGGCCTGTATCGGCCACGGCCTCCGCGGCTGTTCTCAACCCCACACTTCGACGTGGGCGAGTCACGACTGGCAAGTCGATTGTGGTCGCTGGACCACAGAACCTGAAATCAGCCGGGTACGTTGTTGCAATCACTGTAACAAAGTAACACCTGTTACACAGCTCGTGGTTACAGCCTCGACGACTTTGCAACAGTTCTCATGGAGCCTGGCTCCACGAACTCTTGAACCCTTTGGCTGTCGGTAGTGCTTTTTGTCGCGATGAATCCTGCAGAAAACATCACCACAAAAGTGCTATCGACATCAAAAGACCCAAGGTCTGAGCTTTGCAACAATCAAAAACTGTGTCACTTAGTTCACAGAGACTCCAAGGAGTGTTCGTGATCTGTTTACATTGTTGTTACAGTTGTTACATTGTCACAAAGCTCATAGAAAACAAACAAACACACAAAACTAGATACAACGAGGGCTCAACAGCACTAAATTTTAAATTAGCATCCCCCTCTGTCTGTTTTGTTGTTGTTGTCGGTTTCTCCCCTGTACTGGATCCATGATCTATGACGGTCAAGTTTCCTCCATGAACAACACCTTTTCCAATATAATCCTATACCTGCCCGAGGAAGGAAAACACTACCAAATTGCAAGTGACATAATTCCTCATGAGCCCCCGCAATAACGGGGGTTCATGAGGATTTATGTCTCTTGTTAGTCCTGTGTTCCTTATGCCTATTTTTGGGTCGCCTTTATATTTGTTTTTCACTTCAATGTCGTCAGTGGGTAATGGTTTCACACAATACATTTATTCGTGATCATTGGCAGCGAAGGGGTTTAACTGACACCAATATTAATAATCAACAAGTACCCCCAACTACACCCCTATCCCCCCCCCCCACACACACACACACACATGCACACACGCACACAAATGGTGGGCTTTCCATTTTACAATTTTACACTGGTCTTTCCATTGTCCTGTCTGACTTCCACTTCAGAATACAACTCTATTTATATCACGAATACCCCTGTCTATATCCCCTGTGATGTAGGAGATGGGCTGAATTTACGGTTGAAAAAGATAATAATATTTTGGTGTGTGTTCAACAGAATTAGCATTTTCTTAAAACAAATGCACACTCTTGGGTACGTAGCCATAGATAAGGTTTACATTACAAGAGGCTGCACACACAAGTGGATTAAAAGTTTTCCGCAGAAGCACATTGTGATAGCTTCAGCCTGAATGTTCAAAGAAACATGTAATGTGACGGAGTGAATGTCCTAACCAGCTGCATTACCACCAAGATGTCCATTTTTGTAAAAATCTAGCTTAGTTCTTGGAGAATCCGCAGTTCTTAGTTACATTTGTTACATCGCACAAAGTTCGTTACTACAAAAAACAAACAAACAGACAAACAAACAAAACAACAAAACAACAACAACAAAAACAGAAAACACCCAATATAAAAAAAAAACAAAACATAACAAGCCAAACCAAACCAAACCAAACCAAACAAAACAAAACAAAACAAAACACACACACACACACACACACACACACACACACACACACACACACACACACACACACACACACACACACACACACACCTGGCCACAAGTCTTTCGTACACCTCGGGCGTCATGTTCACGTCGGGTCCTCTTCCTTTAACAGCCCTCTGCCAAAATCCACTACATGTGAGGCTGTCCGCACAAAAGCAATGCGACACAGCCGTGGCAGAATTGGACACATTAAGACACTGCATCAAGTCCTGAAAGACAGAACTTTTACACTTGAGCAGAAAGTTTTATAGTACTTAGGAAATGTTCGTAACTGGTGTCAAGTTTGATTAAAACGCTGCAGTGCGCTGCATTTAGTAGTCGTTCGCCGTACAGTGAACATACTGAGTGAAATGATTTGTTTCTAAAACAAACTTAACCCTTTGGGTGTCGGCAGCGGTTTTAGTCGCAATGATTCCCGCAGGAATCATCGCGACTAAAACCGCTGCCGAAACCCAAACGGTTAAGGTAAAAACTATCAGGTGTAATTTTATATGTGTCTATGTAACCACACCATAAGGTTTCTCCTTCTTTGACACATGTACTGATATATTGTATAACATGCAAATTGATACTCATGAACTTGCTTTGTGTACTCCCCTTTAAAAAAAAACCCAATCAACCAATAACATGCTGGCCAAGAAGACACAATTCGGATACTTGCATTTGTCATAAAGAAGCCCAAATATGCTCATACTGCTCGCTTAACAAGATCTTTATACCCACTAGTAATGAAATACTGCTCAGTGTCTACATAGTCTCGAAATTTCTTTCTCTCTCTCTCTCTCTCTCTCTCTCTCTCTCACACACACACACACACAATGAACTGAAACAGAGAGCAAACGAATATGTGAAGCGAATTGCCTAACTAGTGTGTTACGTTTGTGGTTGTGTTATCCTGTGAGAGCGTGCGTGTGTTGATCGTAGGTAACGATCCGATGTTTATTTGAGCTATCACGGTTACGATTCACGTGCCTTTTTAGTAAGATTTTCTTTTGTTCGTGAGTAGAGCCGATTTCGTTTTGTTGTGTTTTAGTCCGGAGCTTTCTGGAGGGGTCGCACTGTTTGGTGGCCTCGTATGTGTGACGTCGAGTAGTTGGCTACAGTTGGCGACATTTCGCTACATTTTGTTTTTCAGTGCGCGTGAATTGAGCAGCCTTTATTTTGTTTTGGGAATGTTCTCGTACCTTTTAGAGCTATCATAAAACGTGGTGATAGGGCTACCATACCTTTATGTGTCTTCATTAAACATTAGGATTTAGAGCTGAAGTGAGCAGCCGAGTTTTTGTAGCCTATTTTAGTGATTCCAGAAGATTCTTATTTATGAGGTTCAGTTGCGTATTTCGTTCCGATTGGTTGCATCGTATTATTTCCGTAGATGATTCTAGAATTTAGTGGTATATATAAGGAGGGCGCTGGAAAAGCCCGTTCGTACAATGTCTTGCTTTGTCAGTTGTGGAGACACGTAGTTTATTGGGAGAGACGCTGTGTATGAGAAACTTTGTGTTGCAGTGTGGACATTGCAGAAGAGACTTTGTATCAGTATTTGTGCATTTGGAATTGCACTGTGTGGATATCGCATCGCTGAATTAAATATTGTTGGAACTGTTACTCCAGTATTGTCTACATCCTTAAGCCACGTGTGACGGATTGCAGCTGAATGAAAGTTATTTAAAAAGAACCTTACGTGCGTGCGTCTGGTGTGTTTATCATACTACGACTACAACCCCCACCACGTAACATAGTGAAACTGATGAGACGTTCGCCAGCATTGTTCATGAAAGCGATAACCTGAGAAATGGACTAAACAGACAAACCTGCTAGCATTTTCCGTTATTATCCTTACAGGTAGAATAACACGTGCGATTTAAAAAAAAAAAAAAAAAAGCACTGATGTCTACATGGTCAGATGAAATTGCTAACGGAGTCGATAGTCTGATACGCAGTCGTATGCCAGTGTTTTGTCTGAGTACCGAAATCAGCTGCAAACTGAAAGACTCGAGGTAAAGAAAATTTTTTATTCCGGACTAAAATGATATTCAGCCCGGCAAATTTTGCTTGATATAGTGTCAGTAATCGACAAATGTGATTACTCGACCCGAATCTAAATGTCCTTGGCTAACACCTCAGGCATTTTGACTCGGGTTTCGTAATCACATCTGCCGGTTATCGGCATTATATATAACAAAATGTGGCTCAATATATTATGATAAATAGTCATAAGGTAACCTCGGAGAACTACCTAAAACATGAGCATTAGACAAGTTCTTACATTAAAAAGCTAGAAGCGAAGAACAGGATCCAGAGTTTAAAGAAACCCCAAACAAACAGACATGGTGCTGAGAATTTACCAATAAAGAAGGTAGCAAGGTAACAAAGGACAAGTACAACAAAAATGTATATCAAATAAATGGTGTTTTACTTGTCCTTTCTTAGCCTGCTTCTTTGTTATGGATTATGTTCTTATGTAGTCTTATGTTCATTATTAGTTATACAACTAATAATGCGCAATGCGCAAAGGCCATCGGGCCGACGTCAGCCCGATAGCCTTTTGCGCATTGGGTTACCATCTCTGCCTGCTTGTCGGTGCTCAAAGCGCTTAGCAGTTGTTGGGATGTGACATTCGGCAGCATCAATGTCTTGGTGATTCTGATGGATGCCAAGTCTGACACCAGATGTATCAAGAGATCTGCGGCCTTGTTTAACTGCTGCACACCTTTCTTTACCCTGGTCGCCACCACCTTGTCTATGTCTGAGATCTTGCTAGGGTCATATCCAACAGCTTTCACTTCTCCCACTATCAGGCCGTACCGTTCGCTGATAACCAGCAGGTCGAAGTCACCTTTGATAAAATTAAAAACAACAACAACAACAACAACAACAACATAATAATAATAATAATAATAATAATAATAATAATAATAATAACAATAATAGCATTTATATAGCGCTGTAACCCAGCATTTGCCACGCTGGCTCTAAGCGCTTAAAAAAGTAGAGACACAAAGAACGAGACGCGAAAACACAACTGAAACAACGTAATGCTGACAGTGAGAGATGATGAAAAACGAGTAAAGACTAACTGCCAGCTTCGAAAGATAAAGGGCTAGGCAAATGCATGAGCTTTGGGGAAAAAGATACGTTTTAAGATTGCTTTTGAAGTTTTGAATGCCGGGAGAGATGAAGACTGCCGCAAGGAGAGAGGAAGAGCATTCTACGTGGATGGCCCAACGTGGCAAAAAGCGCGTGAGCCTACGGTGGAGAGTTTAGTGCGGGGAACTTTTAGTGTGAGCGGATCAGAGAAGGAACGTAGTGTAAAGTTGAAGCAGCTCAATGAGGTAAGTAGGGGCAGAGTGATCTATGCACTTGTAGCAATAACAATAACAACAAAAACACCACCAACACCACCACTACCACCACAAGAACAAGAACAAAAACAACAGAGTAAACTTCGTATTTGACACATCATCAATGGACCTACTTTTTCTTGATATTACATCCGACGTTTGTTGTAAGTCTGAAAAAGTGTAGTCGGAACCCCTAAAAAAGCCTTGTTAAATGCTGATATTTCTTTCCATGAGCATTATAGTCAGATATAACCAAAGTCGCCTATAACTTATAGACGACTTTGGTTACCCCCTGACTATATTGCTCATCGAAAGAAATGTCAGCGTATAATTAGCCGAGAGCAGTACAAATCTGACTCGACCTGTCAGATATCAGTTTGCCCAAAAGCCTTGACCTCAATCTTTAAATTTTGTATACTATACTTTTGCTTTTAAAACAAAAAGTACAGTTTTGAAAATTTAAATAGATAAAAGTTCTTTCAGATAAAATTATAAAATTAAATCGCAAGCACGAGGGAAGAAATAAAGGCTGAACATTTGATTTGTCAATGGCTATTCCAGACGTCTCAGACGAATGGCAAAGTTTGGTAAATTACAATTAACTCAATCAGTTTACTCAGACAAACATTTTATTTTTCTCTTGAATCACCTTTTTTGTAGGCCGGACCAAGTGTGTCTGGTCGTGGGAGCAGGCGGATGGCTGCAGCATTGATCGGGTCGACATGGCTGTCCAGGTATTTCCTGAAGTCTAGCTGGGACAACACCAGCATCACCTCTTTATCTCTATCCGCCAGTTCTCGTATGTATTGCAGCACCTGCTGCATCGAGCGATCTTCCACAACACTGCTCATATACACCACAGGCAGTGGACCTGAGGGGACTGGCTGGGCAGGCCACACTAGAGATGCCAGAGGCGGATTTGTCGGGTGTGAGGGAGGACCAGTTGGAGGGAAGCAAACGGGTGTCCTGTGAGGCTGATTTGATGGTACCTGCGGAACCAGAACCGACTGACCGGCCACACTCTGAACGTCGTATGGAACTCTGTTGAAGTAAAACGGGGGCAGGAAGTAGGTTTGGCGGTGGAGGTTGGGGTACCACTCACGAATACACTCTAGCCAATGGTTTTCGGCCACCGCTATCTGTGGATTGTTTCCTGCACTGCTGGCACCTGGACGTTGTGGATGTTGTTGCCCGGGATTTCGGCTGGCCATTGTGGACCAGCTGCTGGAAGTTGAGAGATGGAACAGATCTGGCTGTTCCCGTGCTAGGCCTGTTAACCACATTGTGCTTGGAACTGCCGGTACTGCTTACGGAATCAGTGGCTGCACACACAGTGGGTTAAATGACTGACTAACATAGATTACTTAAATTAATAATAATAATGATTATAATAATAATGTATATTTTTAAGACGCCTGTACTTTCGATAAAAAATCTCTAGGCGCAATACAATGACATACTAACATACATACACCTTGCATCCTACAACACATATATTTTCCCTAACATACACACTCACGCCACAAGATATACAAGACAAATAAAAATAACAAAATGGACACACCAACAAAAAATGATCACACACAAAAGACATACACGTACCATAAAACTAACAAATGATACACTAGACAACTCTCACTGACAACGAAATGTTGACGAAATGAAGAATTATAACAGTGAATGCATGTTTACAGTTATGCGTCTCTGAGGACTGCCGGAAATTATTGGCCGATTCAAAATGTTTGAGGAACTGTGGGAGTATATTCCAAAGAAACGGTCCTTGGTATGAGAAAGACCTCTCGCCAAAAGACTTAGTTTTCACAGTCGGAAAGCGTAATAGTTTTGTGTCTGCTGAGGAACGGAGCTATCTTGAAGGTGTGTACAAATGAAAAAGCTCAGAAAGATAGACAGGGCCAGTAGAAGAAGACAGACAGGTATTACACATGGCTAGATTATAATACTGCTGTGTCATATCAGATACATTTTGACATGATCTTTTTTGACTGCAGAGCTTCAGTCCGGCGCCAAATCGGTCCTAATTTTCAAGAATGCGTAAAGTAATGAAGTTTATACAACCCACGTAGCCTAATGTGCAGCCGCTACCTGCCCCCCCCCCCCCCGCCCCTCCCTCCGCTCTGCCTTCCCCCCCTACCCCCCCCCCACACACACACACACACATCGATCATCTGCACTTAGTAAAAATGGTTTGACAAAGCAAACCTGTTATCATTCCGGTCCCGAAAAAGTACACAGTTTCTCCCTTAACGATTACATGCATGTTGCCCTTACGTCTGTTATTATGAAAACGTTTGAGCGTCTGGTTCTGCAACACATTTAAACTAGTATCCCACCCACCTTAGATCCCTATCAGTTTGCCTATCGGGCGAATCGGTCAGTGGAGGACGCCGTATCCCTGGGTCTGCATCGTGCACTGGAACATCTTGAGAAGGCCAACACGTATATTAGGGTATTATTTGTGGACTACAGCTCCGCATTCAATACTGTTGTGCCACCCAAGCTCTACGAGAAACTGACCCAGCTAGGTTTTGACAGTTCACTATACCAGTGGATCAATGATTTTTTGTCAGGTAGACCTCAGGTAGTCAGAGTTGGTCCGTGCAGTCAGCATTCAGCCCCAGGAAGTCGACAGTCATGTGGATGTAACCACTCGTCTGGTTCATGTAGTCGCGTTTCCAAGCCCGTCACACTGAGCACGGGTGCCCCCAAGGTTGTGTTTTGTCCCCTATGTTATACTCTCTTTTTACTTATGATTGTACATCAACGGATGATAACTCCCTTACAGTTAAATTTGCTGACGACACCACTGTTGAAGATTTTATTTTAAACAACAATGAAACAGCATACAGAGAGAGAGAGAGAGAGAGAGAGAGAGAGAGAGAGAGAGAGAGAGAGAGAGAGAGAGAGAGAGAGAGAGAGAGAGAGAGAGAGACTAGAGAGAGAGAGAGAGAGAGAGAGAATGAATGAATGAATGAATGAATGAATGAAACTTTATTTTCCAAGGATAAAAGAATAGGTGCGCAGACCTGTTTTCATTCTTGTCCTTGCTACACACTACAAAACAAAATAACGTACACACACACTCACACACGCGCGCCGGTGTGCAATTGCCGCGTGCACAGGCTTGTGCCAGATTAGCTTGTAGCCTACAGGCGCCAAGCCAAGCCTGCACAACCCTCCACACACATACACACACACACACTGACACACACATACACACACATCAGTATATCATGTACACATACATTCTATCACTTAAAACTATACTACAGCAAATATAAAAAGTATAAAGGATTTTGTACATAAAACCGCTATTGTTCTCATCATAAAAATCAACACGGCTCACTCCAACAAACATAAACAGGCATACACACACACACACACACACACACACACACACACACACACACACACACACACACATACACACACACACACGCGCGCGCACACACACACTCGCACACACACACGCGCGCGCGTGCGCAAGCACGTAGGGATGCGCGCGTGCACACACATACACTTGCACACACACAGATAAACACACACCCGCACACACACGCGATAGCGGCCTCCCCGCGCTTAAACCGCGCACAGCTGGATGCTATAGTCTGCCATGGAATTAGACTAGACTTGTATAGCGATCCCGCAACCACCGCGCGCGCGGGTCGACGCGAAGAAACCACAGCACTGCCACGCCTCGCGAGCGCCCAATGCTGTGTCTATCGACGGCATCCCGTCTGGCCAGCCGAGTCCATGGGGTCATGGACTATATTACATAATGCGGCTTGCTGGAATGCCAGCGGTATATTACATGTGTTCATAAATGTTAGAAGAGAATGCAGACTATCCGGGAAATGCCGCATAAGCATTGAGTGCTACATGTAAAAATAAAAATAGAAATAAAAAATAAAAGAAAAATTAAGTTTTGTCTAGATGTTTGAGCAGCTTGGTCTTGTAAGTTTTAAGCGATGGCGCGGCTCTAACATCCGCAGGAATAGAGTTCCATAACTTTGCACCAGAATAGGACAATGACGACCTATAAATGTCCAGTCGAGGCATCGGTACAACAAGATTGTTCCCTGGTGTTCGACTCGACCTCGTATGAGCAAAGTGAAACAAACTATTGAGATAGGCTGGTGTTTCTGAGAGGGTGATTTTGCGCATGAGCACCAACTTATTATACTTAAACTGTTTTTCAAGTGGCAAAATGTCTAACAGCTTGAACGTATTGTCAGTACTAATGACTTCTGAGGGTCTGTCAACAATGAGTTTAATGGCTCTTCTGTGGAGCGAGTTCAGACTTTTTAAATTAGCATCGCTACTACCGTCCCAAATAGATGAGGCATAATCCAAATGTGACTGAATATGGGCATAGTAGAAGAGTTTCCTTGTGGGCTCATCAGCAAAATGTCTCAATTTCGACAGGAGGAATACATTTTTAGATACTATTTTACACAGTTTAGTAATGTGGCCTTGCCAGCACAACTTGTCGTGTAAGTTGATTCCAAGCACGCGATGTTCTCTGACTTGCTCCACAGGCTGGCCGTTAAGTGTTAGTTGAAGGGGAGGGGGGTTCAACTGATGCTTTTGCCGTGTGGTAATCAGCATGCATTTGGTTTTAGTGGGATTAGGTATCATGGCGTTATGTCTGCACCATTCAGATATCTCATTTAAACTGTCTTGGAGAATCTTCACCATACATGTTACGTCTGATGACGAAACGTCCAGTGTTCCATCGTCTGCAAAAAGACTGCAAGTTACACTGGAGTCAGATATATGTAATGGAAGGTCGTTTATGAAGACAGAGAACAATAATGGACCAAGAATCGATCCCTGTGGTACTCCGTGCTCTATCACCCCTTCAGGTGAGTTTTTACCATTCACGTAGACATACTGCGTACGCCCATGCAGGTATGACGTAAGGAAGGCAAGTGTGTCTGCACTTAGTTGATAGACATTAAGTTTTTGAACTAAAGTTTCATGATTGACGAGGTCAAATGCTTTTGAAAGGTCCAAAAATACTGCTCCAGTCATTTGACTGCTATTTATGGCAGTAAGCCATCTGTCAACAAGGTGTACCAATGCTGTGTGACAGGAGTGTTTCCGCCGAAAGCCAGATTGTAATGGATGTATGAGTTTGTGCTTTTCTAAAAAATGTTGTAAGTGTGTGTGAATGTGTCTTTCTATCGGTTTCGACAGTGTTGACAGTAGCGAAATGGGCCTGAACTTGTTAGGGAGAGAGAGAGAGAGAGAGAGAGAGAGAGAGAGAGAGAGAGAGAGAGAGAGAGAGAGAGAGAGAGAGAGAGAGAGAGAGAGAGAGAGAGCAGATGAACTTGTTGGCTGGTGTTCTGACAATAACCTTGACTTGAATGTGCCTAAAACGAAAGAAATGGTCATGGATTTCAGGAAAATCAAAAGTGACATTGTTCCCCTCACTATTCATGGTAGCCATGGTGAAATTGTTGATTGTTTCAGGTTCTTCGGCAGCCACATCTCAAACGATCTTAAATGGGAGAAAAACGTTGATTCTTTAGTGAAAAAAATCACAGCAACGACTGTATTTTCTCAGACGTCTTAAAACGTTTGGCGTCAGCAGACAAATTTTGACCAATTTCTACTGGGCAGTTATTGAAAGTATTTTGACCTTCTCCCTGACCGTTTGGTGTGGCAGTACCACACAGACAGAGCGATCCAAATTAAACAAAGTAGTAAAAACTGCATCGAAAATCATAGGTATCGATTAGTCTTCGTTAGAGTCCCTCTTCCACGAAAGAATGCTAAAAAGGCTAGATCCATCCTCCGAAATGATTCCCACCCAGCCCATGAGTTGTTTGAGATGTTGCCATGAGGGTGCCGTTATAGAGCGTTAGGTACACGCACGAGTCATTGTAAAAACAGTTTTTACCCAACTGCTGTCCAGACTTTTAATGATGCAAACAAACGCCAAACCTGACCCATCCGTCCCATTGTTTGATGCAATATATATATATATATATATATATGTGTGTGTGTGTGTGTGTGTGTGTGTGTGTGTGTGTGTGTGTGTGTGTGTGTGTGTGTGTGTGTTCACACTGGTTTGGAAGCGTCTCTTCACCATGATGTAGTCAATTTGGTTATGGTGCTCTCCGTTCGGGCTGTGCCATGTCCACCTTCTGGATGCTTTGTGCGGGCCAAACGTGTTCATCAGCTTTAGATCATTTGAACTGGCAAATTCCAGGAGCCTTAAGCCTCTGTCGTTGGTCTCTGCATTGCAGTAGCGTCCGCATGTGCCTTTCCAGTTCCTAGCAGCATCTTCTCCTATTTTGGCATTCCAGTCTCCCTGCACCACAAGAATGTCTTTCTTGGGGGTCTGGTCCAGAACTTCTTGCAGTTGGTCATAGAAGTCTTCTATTTCCTCATCGCCATAGTCTGTTGTTGGGGCATAAACTTGTACAATGGTGATATTAAATGGGGTTGCCCTCAAGCGTATGGTGATAAGCCTACTGGAGACTGGCCGACAACTCATGACGGTGTTCACGATGTCTTTGTGGACGAGAAATCCGACACCCTGTTCGTGTTTGTCTTCTCTGCCACTATAGTACAGTTTGTGGTTTTCCTGGGTTGATGTTTCCCCAAGGTTCTTCCATCGTACTTCGCAAAGTCCTAGGATGGTCCAATGGTATCTGTTCATTTTATGTGTCAGTTCCTCTACCTTTCCAGGCGTTCTTAATGTTCTGACGTTCCAAGTGCTAATGCTGATGTTGTTTCTGGCACGGAGTTTTGATGGTGATGGTGTACCAGTAACACACTTAACACCTCTGCCCTGGCGCAAGACAGAAGGCGCGGTCCTTGTTCCGGGCGACGACCGATCCGGTATGGATTGAGGTAAGGTTGTCATTGCATGTGGTGTGTCTTGGGCAAAAGATCCTGGCGGAGCCCATCCCTCTCCAGGCTGTTAACCACAACCGAAACTCCACATAACTTGTGGCTCGCCTTGGTCCTGTACACGTGGCCGATGAGACCCTCATGGGACTCTTTCGCCCTGAGTGGTGACTTCATCAAGGAAGTTCATACACCCAATCAGATACCGTGTCAGCACCCTAGCCTTTGGTTATCCAAAACCTAACCTGCAAGGCAGCAGGGGACTCGTGGAGGGCGGGGTCGTCTATGTCCCGTGCAGATGTGAACATCTGCCCACTGCCCACAAGAAGACAAGAAGTTTTCCAGGAGCAGACACTGGAAGCAGACAAGAAGTTTTCCAGGAGCAGACATTGGAAGCGACCATGACTTAGTGATGATGACCTTCCGACTCCGCCTAAAGAAGGCCAACAAGCAGGGTCCCACCAGAATCAAGTTTGACCTCGAGAAGCTGAAAGACCCAGAGGTAGCGGAAGCCTTTCAGGCAAAGATAGGAGGAAAATTCGCACCACAGCTACTTTTAGGTGCAGAAGACATGGACGTGGACACACTGATTGACACATTTAACACTGTTGTAACCCAAACAGCCAGTGAGATCCTTGGCAATCACCGACAAGAAAAGAAACCTTGGGTTACAGCTGACATCTTTGTTCTATGTGACAAGCGTCGAGAATTAAAGAAAAAGAAATCAGAGGTAGAAGAAGCTAAACAATACAGGGAAATTAACCAGGATATCAAGAAAAGGATGAAAAAGGCAAAGAATAAGTGGATTGAAGATCAGTGCAAACACGTAGAAGAAAATCTGAACAAAAATAATAGCAAAACAGCATACCAGCTGGTGAAAGACCTGAATAGCCTGAATAGTGTAAAACAAGGACGCTCCTCGATCATTCAAGACAGTGAAGGGAACTGTCTTACGGAAGACCAAGACATACTGAAAAGATGGACAGAGTACTGCTCAGATTTGTACAACCACCGAGCTGCAGGGGACCCAGGCATACTTGTCAACCCACCCGTGACCAACAATGGCAACTATCCCATCCTCCGAGAAGAAGTAGAGGCTGCAGTGAAGTCACTGAAAAAAGGGAAGGCAGCAGAAGCAGACAGCATCCCTGCAGAGCTAGTCCAAGAAGGGGGAGAAGACACGATAAGCGCCTTACTAACAATCTGCAATAAGATCTGGCAGTCAGGGGATTGGCCCACACCATGGACCCAATCACTTATAATAACTCTCCCAAAAAAAGGCAACTTACATCAATGCCAGAACTATCGCACGATCAGTCTTATATCCCACCCAAGCAAAGTCATGTTAAAGATCCTACTGAACAGGCTAAAGCCACAGGCACAGGAAATCATAGCTGAGGAACAGGCAGGCTTCAGACCAGGGCGCAGCACAACTGAGCAGATCTTCAACCTGAGAGTTCTATGTGAGAGATACCTCCAGCACCAGCAGGACCTCTATCATGTCTTTGTGGATTTTAAGAAAGCGTTTGACAGGGTGTGGCATGCAGCCCTTTGGTCCACCATGAAGCTATACAACATCAATGCCAACCTGATCAAAGTCATAGCAAACCTTTACAACAGGGCCACTAGCGCAGTCTGCTTCAACAGCAAAATAGGAAGCTGGTTTAGGACAACAGTTGGAGTTAGACAAGGCTGCTTGCTCTCACCTACTCTTTTCAACATCTTCCTGGAAAGAATCATGACGGACGCTCTGAAAGATCATGAAGGAACTGTCAGTATTGGAGGCACAACAATCACGAACTTGCGCTTTGCGGACGACATTGATGGCCTTGCAGGAACAGAGAAGGAGCTAGCTCAGCTGGTGGAAAAGCTGGATAGTACAGCCATTGCATATGGGATGGAAATCAGTGCAGAGAAGACCAAACTGATGACCAATAACGCCAGTGGCATTGGCTCTGAAATCATGGTTGGAGGCCAAAAACTGGAAACAGTTAAGAAATTCAAATACTTAGGAGCCATTGTGACAGACGAGGGATCAAAACCAGAAATACTGTCCAGGATTGCGCAGACAACAACAGCACTGACAAGATTGAAGACCATATGGAAGGACAGAAACATCACACTCTGCTCCAAGATCAGACTGATGCGCTCCTTAGTCATCTCAGTGTTCTTGTATGCCTGCGAGTCATGGACCCTCACAGCAGACCTTGAAAGGAGGATACAAGCCACTGAAATGAGATGTTTTCGAAGGCTGCTTGGCATCTCATACAGAGATCACATCACAAACGAGGAAGTGGGAAGCAGAATCAGGCAAGCCATCGGGCTCTATGAAGACTTATTAGCCATTGTGAGAAAACGCAAACTGAAGTGGTATGGGCATGTCACACGTTCAGCAGGGCTTGCCAAAACAATCCTGCAAGGCACTGTGTAAGGAGGACGAAGGAGAGGAAGACAGAGGAAAAGATGGGAGGACAATATCCTAGAGTGGACAGGACTGAAGCTGGGCGATACGCTGAGAATGGCAGAGAACAAAGAGGAATGGAGGAAGCTGGTTGGTTGTTAAGTCATCAGTGGTGCCCCAACGGTCGGCAAGAAATATATATATATATATATATATATATATATATATATATATATATATATATATATATATATATATATATATATATATATATATATATATATTACGTGGTGGAGTTGTAGTCGAAGTATGATAAACACACCAGACACACACGCACATAGAGTTCTTTTAAATAGACCTCATTCAGCTGCAATCCGTCAACCGTGGCTTAAGGATGTAGACAAAACTGGAGTAACAGTTCCAACAATATTTAATTCAGCGATGCGATATCCACACAGTAATGCACTCTCAAAAGCACAAACTACTGAATACAAAGTCTCTTTTGCTATGTCCACACTACGACTCAAAGTTTCTCATACACAGCATCTCTCGCAATAGACTGCGTATCTCTACAACTGACAAAGCAAGACAATGTACTCACGGGCTTTCCCAGCGCCCTCCTTATATACACTATCAAAATCTAGAATCTTCTACGGAAATCATAAACTCAAACAACCAGAACGAAACGCGCAGCCGAAACTCATTAACATGAACTTTCCAGAAACAATATATCAGGCTACAAAACACGGCTGCTCACTTCAGCTCTAAATTCTAGCATATAATAAAGACACATAAAAGTATGGTATCCCTATCTATGATAGCTCAAAAAGGTACGAGAACATTCACCAAACAAAATAAAAGCTGCTCACTACACGCGCACAGGAAAAGTAGCGAAAATGTAGCGATGTCAGATGTCAACTAACCGACGTGACACTTACGAGGCCACCAGACAGTGCGACCTGTCTACAACGTTCCGGACTAAACTTAACAAAACGAAATCGGCTCTACTCAGGAACAAAAGAAAATCTTACTAAAAAGGCACGAAATCATAACCGTGATAGCTCAAATAAACAACATATCGTTACCTACGAATAACACATGTACGCTCTCACAGGAAAACACAATCGCAATCGTAACAATATATATATATATATATACAGTATTGCCCAGCTATCAGCATAATACTTAATCTACCCGGCTGTGCAGAACACACTTTTAGTTACGGAGCGGTTGGGTGAAACTGACTCGAGTGCGGCAAGATAAGCCATCGGTGGCGATTAATCATTAGCGCGCGCCTAGTCATACTGACTGGAAGAACTGTTTATGATACTAAAAGAGAATGCTCTTCCATTATCCTACTACTAAGTGTATCTGCTGTCAAACATCCCGCAGGGTATTTAAAAAACTGAGGAAGCAGAGATAGAGAACATTACACACAGACATAACACACATAATAATAATAATAATAATAATAATAATAATAATAATAATAATAATAATAATAATAAAGAGCATTTATATTGCGCTGAATCCCCAGGAGCAGTGGGCTCTAAGCGCATTACAAAAAGAATGTTTATATGCAGAATCTCACTACCTTTAAAAAAGTTTAATCAACGCACACACATACAACTAAAACACACATAACAAAACCATTCACAATCACAAGTTAAACGCATTTTGATCATGCTGATGAGCGACCACGATGGTGCTACACGGTCAACAAAGGGAAGACCTAAGATCAAGGCCACCACGATGGTGCTAAACGGTCAGAAAAAGGAGGGCCTAAGATCAAAGCCACCATGATGGTGCTACAAAGTGAACAGAAGGAAGACCCAAGATCAGCACAACCGCGATGACGTTTCATGGTCAACAAATAGATGACCTGTGATCGTCCGAGCCACCAAATGGTCAATAAACTAAGGATGTAAAGTGAAGCCACCAAAAGGTCTTACACGGTCAACCAAAGGAAGACCGAGGTAATAAATGCCACCATGATGGTGCTAAGTGAGGCATCATAAGCCACAGAAATATGTATGCAGACCAGACCATTATCACACACACGCACACACAATCTGTGGATTAATGGTACGCAAGCTGAAAGAAGTAGGTTTTAAGTTGGGTCTTAAAGACGTCAATGTTTTCAGCAGTAGTCCCGCAACAGAGATTATAGAAGGAATAGTTGATGCCAGACAGTGACCTAGATAGCCTGCTGGCAGCGGGGAGTGACTGCATACAACAGCAGCAGGTGGCTGGCCAAACTAATGTGTAGGAAATAGGGCTAACTGCACTGCTATGTCTATGATGCAAGTGACGTGTTCAGTTTTATATTACGATATGTCCTATGTGATTTGTGTTACTGTGAAATCGTGTTTATTGCCTTTATGCTTAGACCACAATAGTTACTAAGGCATACGGTGTGTGTGTGTGTGTGCGCGCGCGCGCGCGCGTGTGTGTGTGTAATAATAATAATAATAATAATAATAATAATAATAATAATAATAATAATAATAATAATAAATAATAATAATAATAATAATAATAATAATAAATTTATTTCAGTTTTTGCAGGCCATCCGGCCCATATGAACACAAAATACAATTTACAACCAGAAAATACAGGAAGGTGGTTGTAAAACACACTCATATAGCATTACATCAGCGCACATAAATAAACAAAAAAAAAAAACAAGAAAAGTTCAAAGCAAATCCCTCTAATTCCTTAATTTAAGGCACCCTGAAATATACATAGCAACTTTAAAGACCAGTTTATCATGTAGGTTTCCACACAGCAGCTGAACTTTAAGATCGGATTGGAATCTGTAGTAAAACAGTGGAATGTACTTTTTACGTAAAGGGGCATATTTTGGACACTCGAACAGAAAATTACACAAATCTTCAGCCTTATGCCAATCACATGAATTACATTCTGGATTAGTGATGGGTTTTCCAAATCTGGATACTCCGTTTAAAGGTAAACGGTTACATCTAAGTAAACATATTGCCCGCCTGAGTTCACAAGAGTTCAGCTGCCCTATGTAACTGGCTCTAAGTATTTCTGGGTGGTAATGGCAGTATTCTGTGTTTGAGGTAAGGGATGCATGCCAGTCCTGTCGGAAACAATCCATCAGCCGATCTTTGAATATCTGAATGAACAGAGGAGTGTTTCCAACTGACTGCATTTCCCATACATACCCAAACCCGTGCATACACAATAGAGTCTTTATTTGCGTAGCCCAGTTCGATCTACCCGAAGCATCATGCATATATAACATCGTGTAACACTGTCTTGGGTATCTGTTTTCTGACATGGTAAGAAGTCTGCACCAGTACTTCACCATTCGAACATAGGCATCAATATACATAGGGAATCTTCCACACTCACCCAGCGCAATATTGTTTTTTACATCTCTTCCAACACCAAGGACCATTTTACAAACCTTTATATGAACCTGCTCAATTACATCATGTCTCTGGAAACCCCAGACCTCTGACCCGTATAGCACAATGGGTTTAATCTTGACATCAAAAATGTGAAAAACAGTGTCAGCTGGCAAGTTTTGTAATTGGAAGTATAGTCTTTTGATGCCTGCAACTGCTCTCCTGGCTTTTCCAGCTAAGTTTTCTACACATCTAGCCCAGTTCAGAGTAGAGGAAAATATCACACCAAGGTAAGTATAACTGGACTCGACTTGAATCTGCTTGTCAGCATAAAACCATTTTTCACAATTTTTCACAAAACCTCCATTTTTGAAGACCACCACTTTTGTCTTATCCATGTTCACAGTGAGACCCCATTTTTAACAGTATTTTTCTAAACAATTAATTTTCTTTTGGAGATCTGCTACAGAGTCAGAGACAATGGCTATATCATCAGCATACATAAGAAGGAAAATACCCAGTGGGTCTGCAAAAATATCAATGCCACGTGCACCGCACGATGATATTTCTGTCTCAAATTCTGAAAGAAAGATAGAAAACAGCAGTGGGCTCAACACACAACCTTGTCGCACCCCTGACATGCAATCAAAGTAGTCGGTAACTTTGGTTCCAACCCTTACAGCAGCTTTTACATGTTTGTACATACTCTCAAGTGTCTGAAGCAACTTTCCATGAACTCCTTTACGTAGCAAGAGATACAACAGTTTTGTCCTGTGCACACTGTCGTAAGCTTTAGAAAAATCTACGTACATGGTGTAAAAACGGCCACCCTGCTTGCTAAGATACTTTTGCACTAGTGCCTGTAAGCAAAAAATGTTGTCTATAGTACTGTATCCTTTACGGAAGCCAGCTTGGGCCTCAGGAATACAATCGTTCTCTTCACAAAAACGAACCAACCTGTTGTTAATGACAAAACTGTACAACTTACTGATAACGTTCAGAAGAGAAATTCCTCTGTAGTTGTCAACATTTCTAGGGTTACCCTTTTTGTGTAGTGGAAATATCACAGCCATGGTCCAGCTTTCAGGGTATTCCGCACTTTGAAACACACGATTAAACAAAGGATGCAGAAATTTCACAAGGATCTCACCTGCATGATGAAAAAGGTCAGTGGGCAAGCCATCAGGGCCTGATGCTTTCCCTTTCTTCATGTTATTAATAGCACTGCGAATTTCATCCTGCGTGATTTCCTCGTCAAATTTTGCATTATGACAACCATCACAATCATCAGATATATGGTCATTCAAAACACCCTCGGCCTGTCTGCTGAAACCTGAATCATCAACATTCTGATCCACATTTAGCAAATTACGAAAATAATCATACCACACGCGTGGTGAAACGACATCAGAACACAACTTTTTAACGCCAGTCAGAGACTTTATTTTTTGCCAAAATGTTCTTGAGTTTGCATCATTACATGCATCGTTGAGCTCATTCAAAACCCGTGCGTTGTACTCTACTTGTTTTGTTTTACACAACTTCTTAAATTCTTTCTTCATGTCAAGATACTTCCCTAAGTCGTCATGTGTGTTTGTGTGTCTGAACTGCTTCAACTGTATGTACTTGTTTTGTTTTGCTAACTCGCAGTCCGAGTCCCACCACGGCGGCTGTGCACGGGATTCACCTATCTTCTTACCTGACCTCATTTTGTCAGCCGCCTTCTGAATGAATGCTACAAAACAGGCCGACCCTTCTTCTACACTCGAGTCAAGCGCTGACGAAAAGTGTTGAAACTGAGTCTCCTGATTATCTTCAATGTATGCCCAAAAGGATTCAGCGTAGTTTTCTTTCCAAACAAATTTAACCCCTTCCTCTAGTATTATATCATCATTTAAATCATCATCATCACATGAATAAACAGACTGAATAGAAGTAAACGTGGTTACAATGGGGAAATGGTCTGACTCGCACCTGTCTGCAACAAACATATCGGTCACTAGGTCAAACACGGATTTAGAGCAAATACAGTAGTCCACCACACTTTTGCCTCTGTTGGCCACGCACGTAATTTCTCCCTCACTGTCACCTTTCGTTCTGCCATTGACAATAAACAAACAGTACTCTTGACATAGTTCTATCAGTTTCCGACCAAAACTGTTTACGCCAATATCTTTTGACCTCCGTGGACTTTGTGGTACATCCTCTAGCAGATCTGTTAATTCCTGTAGAGGCTGCACGTGTGAATTGCCATCAATAAAATCAGTATCAGACAGCCCGGCAGTGCGGGCGTTAAAATCGCCACATAATAGCCAAGGCAGCTCAGGGTGAGCACGTAAAACTTGAGACATGTAGTTTTCTAACACTTCAAAACCATCAACGTTATCTTCACCATATACAACAGAACGCTCTGGAGCCACATACACAAATGCTGCCAGAACATCAGATGCAGAGTTCAAAACAGACTTACCGATCTTTAGAAACACAATATCCTCAGCTGCCTGCATTAAACGCAACACATGACAGGCTATAGATTTATGTACACACACGGCCACGCCCCCTTTTAACTTTTGTGTACGTGGTGAAAAAAACACCTGATACTCTGGAAAGGTATCCTCTATAACATTTTGCTTACACGACCAGATCTCTGAAAATGCAAAAATTTGACACTTTTCACAGAACTGCCTAAAAGAAACACTTTTCAGCTTATTTACAAGACCTTGGATATTCCATGCCATGATGCGAAACACAGAGCTACCACTTTCATCACTACCACTTTCATCAACACAGTGTGCGGGTGTGGGTTTGAGTATGGGCATTTGAGAGTGTGTGTGTGCAGGTAAGTCGTCCTTTGAAGACACATGGTGGGGGCCCTGGGGGTCTGAATGAGGGACGGGCTGTCTTCTCCTGGTTGCTGGGTCAACATGCCGGCCTGCCCCTCATTTCTGCCCCCTGCGCTTCACTGGCCTCTGGGTAGCAGCGTCGTATGCGTGGGTCTTTCCCTCAACAACGAGGGAGTCGAAGCGGAGGAAGGCCTTCTTCCCCGCCTGCTTGGCCTCCTTGAGGAAGGGTAGTAGCTTGCGGCGCACGTCCCTCACCCGAGGGGTGAAGTCCTCAGAGATGTAGACCCGGGACCTGTTCTCCTTCAGCGTTCTTCGCTCAAACAGGATCCGCTCCTTGTCTTTGTACTTGTTGAAGCACACGATGATGGGGTGGGGCGCCTTGCCCCCCTTCAGACGATGGGCACGCTCCACCTCGATCTCCTCCTCTATGCCCATCTCGTCCTTCAACATTGACTTGGCAGCTTTCTCACAGTCCGCCCAAGTCTCTGAGCGCCCCTGGGGGTGGGGGATTCCGTGAAAGATCAGATTATTGCGTCTGCTCCGCCCCTCCAAATCATCCAGCTTATCCTCCAGCTGCGTAACTTTCTCCTTCAACTCTCTGTTTTCTTTCATCACCGCAGTAAAGTCACTCTGAATTTTGTCCATCTGCTCCTGCATTGTAGCTTTCATACTGTCCATCTTTTTGTCCATCACATTCAACATTTTAAACACATCAGCAATGGTCGGCTCAGACACTGCGTTTGCCTCACCCCCGGGCGACTGGTTGTCTTGGTTCCCCTGGCATGTCAAAAGAGTCTGTCGTTTCGGTGGCCCTGGGTTCGCTCCGACATCGCCACACCGGAGCAGAAAGCCGACCAAAAACACGAGAATGACTGCCACCGGTCCGCTGACACTGACAGTGCGGTAACGTAGGGCTGCCTTCCTCTGTGCTTTGCGAGCCATGAAGTTTTGAAAAGTCCAGTAAAAGGTACCGCAAATGGCACGAAAAGATACCGAACTGCTTGGCATGATGAGCTGAATCACCCTGTCGTTGTTCTAAAGTCACTAATTAAGTAATTATGTTGCAAAATGCTAAAAATGTGCGGAGCCGCTCTTCAACTGTGTGACGTCGATCGTCGTGTGTGTGTGTGTGTGTGTGTGTGTGTGTGTGTGTGTGTGTGTGTGTGTGTGTGTGTGTGTGTGCACGTGAGTAGCTTAATTACATTTTGATGTGTTTAATGTTCTTCTTTTTATGTTGCGCAGCACCGCAACGATTTCCTAATGTATTATTACATATGGCAATAACGTTCTATTTATCTATCTTTACCTGCTTACCAGATTTTCGAGGCTACGCGGCGGTGGGGGACGGAAGCAGGAGGGTGGTTAAAGTGAGGTCACTGACAGGTCGCGTTCTCGCCCTCAGTCCCGATACTCCACATACTGCTATTGCCATCCGTGTATTAAAATCCGATCAGTTCATCACAGGTCACAGTATTCAACCGTGTTTTTAAATATATCTTGCGGTTCAGCACATTTCCTGACACACCAGACATAAGAACAATAGTTACTGTTCACAGATACGCAAGACCGACGCCGGCTAAACAACGCTATACGAGAATTCATTGTTTTCTGTTTTACTACTGGAAGAATGACGGAGTGCAATGGAGGACGGGTGACAGTTTTTCTTCCTCTGTTTGCAAGCCAAATGTCCTGCTCTTTAAGATGTTAATGGTAGCGTGACTCTCTTCACCTCCCTGCTCTCCATGAAGCGCCAAACCAAATCCCCAATTAGTCATAAATTCAACTCACAGTGATATTTCAGGATATGTTGTTTTGGAATGATGATACTGGCTGGAAAAGTACTTCGAAAAATAAACGCATGTAGTTTGCAATCTTGTCATTGCTGTCTTGCATTGACTCATTCGGCCTGTTCTTCACCGACATTTTGTGAGAAACATTAGCCGGCATGGACATTTGAGTACAGGTCGTTCAGAATTCTGAACTTTACGGATATGTCGTGCGTTGCTGCTGCATGAAGTTTAGGATCATCTGTCAGCTTCATGGTATTGCTGATAACACTGTCACCAACATCAGTCAACACATCATACTTCAAGTAACGGTGGCAGTGGTTGCCAACAAACGAACGGTCATGGTATGCTTGCATGAATATCTTATTTCTCTTTAGTGCTTCATCAAGGCCAGAAGTGACAGGCCCGCACAGAATGAATGGCAAGTTTATCTCTTCTCTCAGAGCTTCTATTTTGTCCTCGAATTCTGCTACCTGCTGCATCTTCTGCTCACGTCGTTTATCAAAATGCTTCGCACTCTCATTTTGTCTCTTGTCGCTCAACACTGCAATACCCTCGGTCAGCTGTTTTTCCAGTTCTTTGATGACTCTTACTCCTGAAATGTACTTTTCAAAAGGTGTGTTTCCATCATGTGCCGCCTTTCCCTCTGCCAGTCTTTCAGTAATAGCTTTATCAAGTTTGTGGCATTCTTGCTCTAGAAGGGAATGATGTTTTTAGTCTATACCTAGCAACAGATGGAGGTATGGTGGTGCAGTCTGCGAAATCTCAACATCAAAGTTTGGATCATGCACAACATTGTTGTAGCCCTTTGCTTTCTTTTTGTATCCTCCTGCACGAATGTATCGCCTGTAATCCCGCTTGATGTTGATAAGAGTTCTCTGTTTCACTTGTACTCGCTCATGTGCGGAGCTCTTTGTAGCTGACTTTTCGAATCAGGACCAAAAAGGTGACTGCCAAGCGTGTAATATGCAAAGAAGTACCCAACGGAGAAAGAAACACGCTTAGAAAAGACGGGTACAACACAATTTATTAATATTTCGGGTAAATACCCTTTGTCAAAATAGACAAACAAACAAACATAGAGATTAGCCGCTACTTATCTTCAATGGCAGAAGGAATGTGGCAACTGAAGGAGGTGACGTAAAATAAAAGAAAAGAAAAGGAAGAACAAAAGTGCGGAAAAAGTAAAAATGACGTCAACGAAAAATCGCGTAAGAGAGAGACTCGGAAAGAACCTGAACACGAGAGACAAGAGTGTGTGCAAGCACGTGCAGGAGCGAGCGAAAGAAAAGGCGTGTAGATGAGGCCAGAGAAAGAGAGAGAGAGAGAAAGAGAGAGAGAGAGAGAGAAAGAGAGAGAGAAAGAGAGAGAGAGAGAGAGAGAGCGAGACGGAGAGAGAGAAAGAGAGAGAGAACGAATGGGGAGTACCCTTGGGCACGAAGTAGGCTGAGTGTCTAATACACAAAGCCTGCTAAACACCAACCCGAAGGCAAACTTTATATCACCTTCAAGTTGAGGACTACCTCGGGGAAAAACGGGAGGACCCCGGGAAAAAAACCCACTCTACCCAGGATGGTTGCGCTGCTCACGCTCCTGTTTTGGTCGTTCGAGCTGCCCGTCCTCTGCCATTGTCCAAAGTTGAAGACTGTTTTCAGGATGGTGTTGCCGTTCACGTGCCTACGTTGGACGTTGCCGCCGCCCCTTCTCTTCCTTCGTCCGGAGAGGTGAACTCCGATGCTTACGGAGAGATTGGTGTTGCCGCCTGCGCACCCACGTTGGACGTTAGAGGCACCCCTCCTTCGACTTCCGTTTTACTCTACCCAGGATGGTTGCGCTGCTCACGCTCCTGTTTTGGTCGTTCGAGCTGCCCGTCCTCTGCCATTGTCCAAAGTTGAAGACTGTTTTCAGGATGGTGTTGCCGTTCACGTGCCTACGTTGGACGTTGCCGCCGCCCCTTCTCTTCCTTCGTCCGGAGAGGTGAACTCCGATGCTTACGGAGAGATTGGTGTTGCCGCCTGCGCACCCACGTTGGACGTTAGAGGCACCCCTCCTTCGACTTCCGTTTTACTCTACCCAGGATGGTTGCGCTGCTCACGCTCCTGTTTTGGTCGTTCGAGCTGCCCGTCCTCTGCCATTGTCCAAAGTTGAAGACTGTTTTCAGGATGGTGTTGCCGTTCACGTGCCTACGTTGGACGTTGCCGCCGCCCCTTCTCTTCCTTCGTCCGGAGAGGTGAACTCCGATGCTTACGGAGAGATTGGTGTTGCCGCCTGCGCACCCACGTTGGACGTTAGAGGCACCCCTCCTTCGACTTCCGTTTTACATGACGTTGATGCCACTTGCACTCCGTTGCTTACTGTGATAAAAGACCCCTCTAGTCCTTTGTCTGACGCTGTAACCACTACGCACCTCCACTGCGCCTTCGTCGGTACTACTACACCTCACAGAAATCTAGTACAGTGCATTCCTGAAGATTTAACTCTGACACACGATGAAAGAGCTGTCCTCTCCAGAGGTTTAAAGTTTATTCCAAGGCAGCCTACTATAAACAAATACGAACTCATCAGAGATCTGCAGAAATTCTATAGGTCTCTTAGATGGATGGCTGTCCTGGGCCATCGACCGAGAACCCAGAAGGTTGGTGACATCTTCGTTGATCATTTTGACACTCCTGTCCGAAGAGAACCAGCTCATGGTAAACTTCCTGAACTCGAATGCTACATTAAGAAGACCATGTCTGACATTGGACAACTCAAATTCAAACCCATTCCTCACTCTAATCTCACTAAATCTGAACTGGACGCTCTCAACAATCTTCGTAACAGAAGCGACATCGTAATCAAACCAGCCGATAAAGGTGGCGCCGTCGTTGTATGGGACAGAGGTCTGTACATCAAAGAGGCTTACAGACAGTTAGAGAACCCAGAACACTACCAACACCTTGACGAATGCTCCCTCCAAGCTGATCAAAAGCGCATCTCTAAGACAGTCAAAGAGATGATTCTTAAAGGAGAGCTTCCTTCCACAGCTAATCTCCTCATAAAAAAGCGGCCTAAGCAACCTAACTTTTACCTTCTCCCAAAAATTCACAAACTCAACAATCCCGGCCGCCCCATAGTGTCAGCTTGCAGCTGTCCCACTGAACACATCTCCGAATACCTGGACATCATCTTCCAACCCTTTGTCCAGTCTCTACCTACCTACATTAAAGACACCAACCATGCTCTAGAGATCATAGACCAAGTCAACCAGAAACAACTTTTCAAACCTGAACTGTTGTTTTCCCTTGATGTCACTTCACTATATACTGTTATACCGCACAATGACGGCCTCAATGCACTTGCATACTTCCTCAACCAAAGAAGTCATAAACAACCTCCTACTCATACACTTCTACGTCTGGCTGAATTGGTTCTCTCTCTTAACAGTTTCACCTTTGATGGCGTCACCTTTGCTCAGTGCAGTGGCGTAGCGATGGGCACAAAAATGGGACCCAGCTATGCTTGCCTTTTCATGGGTTTCCTTGAGCAACAGATTCTTCAGCAATACACTGGGCCTGTCCCTGAGATGTATAAACGCTACATCGATGACGGTTTAGGAGCTACTCACATGACCCAAGCTGCACTTTTAGACTTCATTCACTTCGTGCAGGACTTCCACCCATCCATCAAGTTCACTTACACTATATCAGCTACTTCAGTCGACTTTCTGGACATGAACATCAGGATTGACTGCGGAATGTTGAAAACTTCAATACATTACAAACCTACCGACTCACATTCCTACCTCGACTACCGATCTTCTCACAACCCCAAAACTAAAAACAGCATCCCTTATTCCCAGTTTCTTCGGCTAAAAAGAATATGTTCCGAAGAATCAGATTTTGATGTTCAATCCAAAGAAATGGCTGGATTTTTCATCGACAGACACTACCCACATACTGTTGTTCAAGGATCTCTCCAAACGGTTCAAAAACTTAGTCGCGCGAGTACACTGCAGACTAAACCTACCGCTGATAGTGACAGACCTATCGTAACCATGATCTACCATCCCCACACCAATCCGGTGCGTAAAATCCTTCTTTCTAACTGGGGTCTTTTGTCATCCAGTCAAGAATCTGCTGCTATCTTTTCTGAACCTCCGTTGGTAGCTTTCAAGAGGGATATTAATTTGCGGGACATGCTTGTTCGCTCTACTCTCAAGCCTCGTCATACCACCAGAGCCTCCGGCTCCACTCCGTGCAATGTTCCTAATTGCAAGACGTGTCCTTTTATTTGCCCTTCCACCGTGGTCAATGGTCCACGTTACAAATTCAACATAGACAGATACTTCACGTGTCAAACCACCAACGTGATTTATGTCATCTCCTGTGTTAAATGCGGCCAACTCTATGTTGGAGAGACGGAAAGAACCATCAACGACCGTTTCAAAGAACATCTTCAGTCTGTCAAGTACCAATACAACAGACCGGTCGGACGACATTTCAATCAGGCCGACCACTCCGTCTCAGACATTCGAGTTAAAGGCCTCTGGCTTATGCAAGCCAGTAATGTCTGGGCCAGGAAAGACCGTGAAAAATTTCTGATTAATAAACTGGGCACTGTGGCGCCACTCGGGATGAATATGAAAGATTAACATTGTTTACCTTGCTTGTGTCTGCTACTTTACCTCACTGATTTACTACTCACTAATCAGTTACGTGATGTTGGCGCTGGTTGATATGTACATTTCCCTTGGGGACTTTCTCAGCGCTGGCCGAACGTTTAGTTGGATCCCTTGCCCTTCCCTGTCGGGCACCGGGTCTCCGGCTCACGGTTTGATACGCGGTTTTGGGGCGGGGCGATCGTGTGCATCCCTTGGGGATGTATGTGGTCGTCTTGTTGCGTACCTGTGTGTTTTTCTGTGGGCTGGTGGGTGCCCGTTGGGTGGGGTTGGTGGCTCTGGCTGTTTGTCTTCCGCCCCCCCCCCCCCCTCCCTTTTTTTTTTTTTTTTTTCCTTACTCCTTCCCCCCTTCCCCCCCCCCCCCGCCCCCATCTCCCTCTCTCTCTCTCTCTCTCTCTCTCTCTCTCTCTCTCTCTCTCTCTCTCTCTCTCTCTCCCCCTTATTTTTTGAGTTACCCTTGAAGACGGTTTCACAACTACCTACTCTCCACTTATACCAATATTCTCTTACTGATTTTGATTCTTTGCTTTGTTTTTATGACTTATTACTTGTTGTGTACCGTGCTAAATGCTGGGGGTTTTTTCCCGGGGTCCTCCCGTTTTTTCCCGAGGTAGTCCTCAACTTGAAGGTGATATAAAGTTTGCCTTCGGGTTGGTGTTTAGCAGGCTTTGTGTATTAGACACTCAGCCTACTTCGTGCCCAAGGGTACTCCCCATTCGTTCTCTCTCTCTTTCTCTCTCTCCGTCTCGCTCTCTCTCTCTCTCTCTCTCTCTCTCTCTCTCTCTTTCTCTCTCTCTTTCTCTCTCTCTCTCTCTCTCTCTTTCTCTCTCTCTCTCTTTCTCTGGCCTCATCTACACGCCTTTTCTTTCGCTCGCTCCTGCACGTGCTTGCACACACTCTTGTCTCTCGTGTTCAGGTTCTTTCCGAGTCTCTCTCTTACGCGATTTTTCGTTGACGTCATTTTTACTTTTTCCGCACTTTTGTTCTTCCTTTTCTTTTCTTTTATTTTACGTCACCTCCTTCAGTTGCCACATTCCTTCTGCCATTGAAGATAAGTAGCGGCTAATCTCTATGTTTGTTTGTTTGTCTATTTTGACAAAGGGTATTTACCCGAAATATTAATAAATTGTGTTGTACCCGTCTTTTCTAAGCGTGTTTCTTTCTCCGTTGGGTACTTCTTTGACTTTTCGAAGCTGTGCACCAGAGACAATGGTGGACCCCTTCTGCTCCTGAGAGACCAAACAGTTTGACGAGAAAATCAAAATCTCCAAACGTAAATACACGTATCTGTTTTCCTTTCCATTTCATGGGTTGGAGAACTCACATCTGCTCTTTAAACGGCTCCAAAATTGTTTGAAGATTTTTATGACTGTCTTTACAGTTAGCCATACACAACAAAAACGTATTGTGTTTAGAGTTAGGGTTTTGGAGATTAGCAACTTGAAGCATTGTTTTATAACTGTTACCGCCATGATCTCCTCCTAGTTTTATCGAAATTTCATCATTTGGTATTTGTTCATGCCATTCAAGAAGATTTGCAGCTTCATGCTTGTCAGGAGCAAATGTGTGAGATCCTCTATGTATGCGACAGGCGTTTTCTGGCTTTCTTTCTTGTTTGTGACTTAAGTTGTTTTCAAAGGTCAGATTCTTTTGTTCATTGGTCACTCTGCCACAAGAACGCGTCCTTCTGGGTCTGCCGTTCCATTCTTTCACTTTCAAGTTTGACACCAATAGTAGGCTTCTCATGAAGCGTTTGTATGTTCTGTACTTGGACCAGCTTAATCCTAGATTGGTTCAAGGTTCTCAGAACAATATATGTTTCTGTCAGTAATATTGCAGTCCGCATTTTTTCCTTTCTTTCGCGTCTTAATTCGTCAGTTATTTGTCAGCTCAGCTTCGTCCACTTCTGATCCACCAGACGCTCTAGCACGGGCTAGCACCTTTGACCTTCTTCATATTACGGCTGAGTGATGCCCCTGGTTTTCTTGGTTTGGCCGGTATGTGCATAAAATACAAAGGCTGTTCTCCAGTCTTGCGGCAACGGATTGTGGCATCAGCTGATTCATTAAACATTGTACGGTTTAGTGCCGTCTGACATTTTTCTTCCTCCTTTGTCAATGGCATCTGTACGTCAGTAGTTGTTATAGCGGCAGAGCGCCGGTCACGCCATGTAAGAAGTGCGATATAAATAGAATGAGCGCGCGAGCGTGGAATTTGACGTCGCCGAGCCTTATCTCTCTGGCAGACCACATGAACTTAAAAACATACTTAAGTCAGAGAACAGATCACGACACATCCTCAGCACCTAGAATAACGCGAGGACCCACTAATAATGTGCACGGACAGGATCAAGCAAAACACTGAGAATGCGGCCCGGTTTTAGCCCCGATTGTGACATCGCCACCGTGCGGCGGCAGCAGCACTGAGCTAAGTCGTTCATTACTCCCTGACCTCCCATTACGCAAAATAAATCAAGAGAAACTTACCAGCTGCTCGTCTTCATCAGCTCGCGGTGAGATGGTCCCTGCTTGTACAAACAGCCTGGCGAATCCCTTCAACTCTGCTAGAGTCATTGTGAGATGAACTATGCATTGGTTGTAACGAAACATCTAGTTGTAGGCCTAGTTGGTGGCCTTGACCGCTGGCATGTTATGAACGTTGCGTCACCGGTCACGCCTGTGACACGGGCCGGGTCATAGGAAACACAAGTACGGTGCAGCCAGGAGAGTTGTTTTACCCCATTTGGAGGTTGTTGGGTCCCAACTTCGGCGTCGACTGACCCAACCTCGGCCAACGGGACATATACTGCTCACAACTGAATAGTAAGGCCGTATGTTAACTTTTCAGCTTGAATTACTAAAAGTCCTTAGAATCGGTATAATCACGGGTATATCAGTATTAGCCATCCCACTGGTCTACAATTTCACAACATTGGTGTGACATATAGTGCTCACAAAAAAGTAAAGGATGTAATGTCCCAAAACGTTTAAACTGACATTAATCAGACCCTAAAGATGACTGCAGTTTGCAGATGTAAGGTGTTTTCGGACATGTTAGTAATTAAAGCTGAAATTATGACGTCCCTTACTGTTTGCGAGCACTATATGTCACACTAGTGTTGTGAAACTGTAGGCCAATGCAATGGCTAACCAGTCACTCATATAACCGTTATTATACCAAATCTGATAATGCTTAGTAATTCAAGCTGAAAAGTAAATGCACTTTACTATTTTTTAGCAATATATGTCACTCTGACAGAGGCCGGGTCAGTCGACGCCGAGGTTAGAACCCAACAGAGGTGACACTGATATAACGGCTATAAAAAAATAATAAAAAAAAGGTGCATGAGGTGCCGGTATCGACCGGAATAATTCAAGGGCATTGCCGGGTTAACTTAATAATAATAATAATAATGAGTACTTGTATAGCGCCTAACCTCAGATTAGAGCTCTAGGCGCTTAACAAAAACTAATGTACAAAAAATAACTAATTACAAAAATGGAATTAACAAAAAGTACAAAAACAAAAACTTGGCGCCATCATGCGCCAAGCTAAGCCGGCACTACCCTTGAATTATCATGGTCGATACATTGCCGCTGTAGTGCGTCGGAGCTAATGGGTTAAGCAACAGGGATAGATTATCATGAGGCCCTGCATCCAAAGAAGCCCATAGTGGAACTCTGTGCCTTATCGTGCGAGTATCCATTTCTTTCCTTCAAGTTTGTCAGTCGGGCAAAGCCCGCGAACAGATCCGGTTTCAGCCAGTTGTTATCAGCTCTTATTACTAGTGGGGGCCCTTATATAATATTTCTCGCTGCGCTGAATGTAACAAACATAAGATGCATACAGACTTAGTGTACACATATGTTACATTCATACTGGCGAGGGAAACACGTGTACAGACCCTTAATTAAGGTACAGTAATTAATTAAACTGATGACGTCGCTGTATTCTGAGCAAAACGGGTTTCCATACCCTACGCAGCGAAAACGCCGTGACCGTCACCTGTCGTCAGCCTAAATTTTTGTGAAAACCAGAAGCGGGCGCGAGGGCAAGCGCGCGGGCCATACGGCAACCGTGGTGCCTGTTATAATCCTACGGGTTTTAGTGCATATAAAGCAGACATTTTAAGAGGTATTTCAACTTATTTTAGGTAGTTCACAAATCAACCAAAACATAGTTACATCGTCGGAATCTCTTACATGTACTATTCGGTGAGGTATTTGTTGTTCACTGTGTTGTCCTACACTTTTGCCTAGACAGGTTTCCGTGTGCGCTGCGATGTCGGAAACTCGAATAGGCCGCCAAAATGCTCTCGTCGGTCTGCGAGAAACGGCTGCACATTAGGTCAGCGTAAAGCATAGAGCCTTACGAGCCCTGTGTACAACTGTTGCTTATGAATATCTGTGCCATTTTGCTGCCTTGCGGTGCTGGTGATTAGCGGTGGTAATGTATGGTAAACCAACGGTGTTAAAATGGATAGAATTTACTTGATAGTTTCTCGCGGCGTCCAAGCTGGTATGACTGGCGGTTTTCAGTATCCGCCCTATTAATGTTAAACACTTCTATTTTCCACCGTTGAATTCAGAAAAATGACCTTGCCTAACAAATATTATAAAGTTAATGGCCGGACAGATCAGTACTGTGCAGGCTATTTTATTTTATGCCGATTCAGCATTTGTGTAAATCCGTGTCCAAGTAAGTGCACTTTTCCAGTAATGTAACTCAACTGACCCTTTTTATTCCCACTGTATAAACTTTACTTGTGTGTAATTCCCACTCAAACAGCAATGTACTGCTGTAAAGCTAGATAACAAACTTTATTCATGTATTTTCGATGATACAGATTTCGCGGCGACGACACAAACTCACTCAGTGACAAGGGATGTCGTCCTTTGTGATAAAAAAACAGCCGCGCCAGTGTTCAGCATAAGCCTGTTATAGTGTGAATTTTATTCAAACCGGCTCAGTGAATTCAGAACAGCGTGAAAGTGTGCAGTTACCTTCTAGCCGCCATAGACAGTAGTTACAGGCAGCCAATCCTGATCTGATTTTAACTTACCAAAGAAAGGAGAAAATTCTTGTCTTTAGGAGGCGCTCTGGCCAAAGCTGCTGGACTACCTAGGTGAGAATTACTACAAACGGGCGAAACATTAACGAGATGTCAGTTCTCCTGACAATGCTTAGTTACTTGATTTCCGGCATTCCAAGAAGACGTCACACTGTAGCCTTTCACACGAGAGAGGCATTTTTTAGCAGTTTACCTCAGTCTAAAGATGCATTCAGAAACACAAAAGGTCTTCTTCAAATGCTTCACAGCTCGGCCTGGGAACATCGTATAAGACGGGCATGTATTATTAGTATTATTATTTATTTATTATTATAAGACGGGCATGTCTTTGTTTACTGAAATCGCGAACAGTTTCAGTCACGAGGATGACGTGGTAGTTTTACCGAAAATAAACAAAAGCAAGGTCACCATCGGGGCTGTATACACCGTCATCGACTACAACCCTAGTATTACGAGAGTAATTGATTACTTTCATGCTAAATGCATATGTCCTATGCAAAGACAGTGGCGGATGAATCTGAGAGCCGTGAACGTTCCATCCTACTGATTGGCAACAAAGACAAATCAGAATCAATGTGAGCTCTCTGCACATACGTTGCACTTGTAGAACTTGGAAAGAATTATCATGTACCACGGCCATGTCATGAACATCCAGTGCCAGATATCAGACCAGAAAAACGTGCTGCGTTCCTGAATGTGAGTGGCTGGAGCTGAAGTGTCAAAGACCCTAAGCGCTCCCGGAGAATTCTCCACATTGCAGAAAAACATATACAGTGTGTTATAATGCATCCTAACGAATGGCTACGGTAGTTATTTCGTTAATAACTGCGTGATTGCACACCTTTGTGTCCGTTTTACCGCTGATGCGTAGCGCTGCTCAACTACACCAAGCCCTCAGAGCCGAGTTAAAAGCTATTTATAGATCCCAAACTTCAGGTCCTCGCGCAAAACAAAGTAGCTGGTGATCTGATATAACGGCCTTTGTGGGGCTATATCACAGTCAGGTGTCTTAATTAATCTGTCCGTGAGTGAAACATGCATCGTGAAACATCGTTAGTTTAAGCCACGTAGACAGTTGTGATTAACTAACTCCCCCAGAGTCTGTATCCTTGCCTGCCGCATTTCATAGTTCCCGCCAAAACACAGTGGGCAGGCCTATTGGCCATCATTCTACTGTTTCTTCTTCTGTTAATTCTGTCTATTCTGTTTATTTCACTGGGCAATGCCCACTCCACAGTGACAATAAATGAGCATGCAGTGCATGCTGTCATAGTTGCAATCAAGCATCTTAATTTGATCCAGCCAGCCTAGTTTGTCATCGGAAAAGAGGTACAGCCGATTACAGTGGGTATTTCCATCTGAGTATGTCGTCACGATGGGAGGGCCGCTGTACATTGTACTTGCGGCACTCGGTCTCCTTAGGGCCTGGCTAACTAGGAGCGGATGGCCAAGTGTACTAACGGCATGCGGAATAGTTTCACTGTTCTGCGGGGTGGCTGATTTGTTTCGGAGAGTGTCACATCAGGACAGAACCAGACGTGCACATCAAATTGCAGCGGCTGCGATGTACATTGTTCTGCAAGAAGCATATTTCAAGTATTTACAGACTTGTGATGGAGCACCCTCAGGTTTGAGGACTGGTGCGAGCAAATAGAAAAGGAACAACCTCAGTTTGCTTCCTGATCTCTTGTCTTGATGCTGAGTTGTGCGTGCTGCAGCCTGTCCACTCCATCTGAGCTGCTGACTTCAAAAGACACATCGAGTCACTAACCATTTCTGGAGCACATATCGCCAACGGTGGATGTTTTAAGGTTACACATGGAGACATGCCTTGGAGAAAACACCACGACCAAGTCCCGCGAAATTATGGGGTCGGAAAATGGATACCCAAATGACTCTTCAAGCAACCTTGAGCTGTAATGCAGGTTAGCACTACGGAACATTTACCGTCGGTATATCTATGGACAAAACTGCCGCCAGCAGAATAGTCGTGCTATGAACTGATCAGATGTTCTTGCAACAAATGATGCCAGTCCTCAACAAAGGATGCCACCTGGAAGATGCAAATGCAGAAAACAAAATCAGCCCAGCGTGTACAGCTCAGTACAACTGTGGATCAGTCTGTTAAAACATCACACCACGCAGCGCACTGCATTCCAATCCAACTAGGCTACCGTTTTTTTTTTAATCGAATCGTCCACGCCCATCTCACTTGACCTGGACCCGCCTATGTTATTATTTTATTTATTTATTTATTTATTTTATTTAGCATATATGCACGAACTGCTTGAATTCATGAACAGACTGTCCAATCATACGTGTATAGTGTTCATGAGACAAGAGACTGCCGTAAACTACTGTGCACATAGCTGTGACTTGGCACCCATGATCTGGGTCTGCCTTTCTACTGTTTGTACATGTTACATCTACTTAAATTAGATCGAGTGTAGAAGAGTACAGTAAAATCACCAGTAATGTCAACAATTGAGTGTAAATAGATGTCCAGAGTTTTCCTTTCAACAGAGTTCAGCTTCGTTGCGTCTGGTATTGTGACCCCATCCTGGATCCGTCTGTGCGTTATTTTCTTGGATGGAGACAATAGAACGTTTTGTTGTACTCATGTACGACCAAACAAGCCAGCTTGTAAAAAGTCAATGCAGTAAGGCAGGCGCGTTTTCCCAGACAGTGCAAATCTCTAGAGGCTCTACCACCAACGGCGGATGCACTTAGGTTACACGTTCTCCGGGCAGCTTACCAAGGGGGGCACGTGTGGGGGTATTGCTTAAAGAAAGCACCACAAATACCACGTCCAGCGGAATGGGGGTGAAAGAAGGATACCCAAGGAAAACACTTCAAGCAACCTGGAACTGTAACACAAAACAGCGCAACGGAACGATGGGTGCCTCTATGGACAACGCTGCCACAAGCAGAACAGTCGTGCTATGAACTGATCAGATTTTCTTTGCAAATCGTTCAGGAATATGCAAATGCAGAAAAGCCAGCCTAGGGTTACTGCTGTGTGCAGTTGTGGAGGAGACTGCTGAAACACGTCACAACACAATCCAGACCAAAAATGTGACTGCCAAGCGTGTAAAATGCAAAGAAATACCCAACGGAGAAAGAAACACGCTTAGAAATTGTGTTGTACCCGTCCTTTCTAAGCGTGTTTCTTTCTCCGTTGGATACGTCACAACACAGCACTGTACACTTGGCTGTGACTAAGCTACCTGTTCAAACGAAAATCTTTCGTGCACACCCACCTGAACCTTCACCCACCTTTTTTTGTCTAGCATGCATGCGTCCCTAGAAAAGACTGTCCAGACATCAGTATGTGTGTAGTTTTCCAAAATGAAGCTGTTGTGAACTACTATGCACATAGCTGCAACATGAGATCCATGTTCTGTGTCTGCGTTTCTCTACTTAAAAAAACATATTCTAAGAGATATGCATAATTGATCTAATTCGAGGGTTTTATCATTAACAGTGCTTCAAATATTCTAATAGTATTGTCATAAATATGATACAATGAAAATATATGACCAGATATTGCTACCTAATGTGACTGGTATTTGATCCCATTCTGGATCCGCTTATGCTTTACTTTCCATTTTCTTTACATGTATTTTGTAATCATTTGATTAAACTTCATTTTAGTGAAATCAAATGCTGTTAATGCCTTTCTTGATCGTTACATCTGTACGCACATACAAACTCATAGAATTTTCACTTTAATTCAACTTTGTTGCGAAGAGAACAGGACCCCCATCCGCATCCGCTTCTGCCTCTACTTGGGTTTTATGAAGCAAATGTTCGTTACAATACCAAAAGCACATGCACAGTATACGCACAATAAAAAGGCATATTTCAAGACATGTTGTGCGTATTAACTCATGCATAAGCAAATTTATGTGAAATTAGATCACGGTGACCTAATTAGGTACAGTGTGCTTACTAACACTTCCTGTTGAAGACTAATTACATCATTAAAAAAATAAAATATGTGGGAATGCATACAATTTCAATAGTTTCTAAAATCTGATTTTGTCTCCACTGAAAAATAGTAATTTCCGTGCACTGACAAAATTATTGGAATATTACAGTGACCTACTTTAGGACCCAGCCACGCCCACTTCCGGTTGAGTGACAACGTGTTTCTCTCGCTCATATCAATCACTGATGTCCAAAGTACAATATACAAAAGAGATTTTGCTTATTACAAGATGTGCAGCGTAACGGGCCTCGAATATCCACTGTAAGGGAACTATACCTGATCAAGTGACTTTCTGCGTCGGCGAAAACAAAACAGACACAAATATGCCCAGCTGGTGGGGGGGGGGGGGGGGGGGGGGGCGGCGGGGGGGGGGGGGGGTTGGGGGGGGGGGGGATTGGGACCGTCAGCTTGACACAAAAGACCTCCTAACGAAAGGCCTTGCTTTCAGCCGCCGAAAACAAAAGTGTGGATGGGGGAAGGGGAGTTGAGGCGGGGGAGGGGTGGGGGAGGGAGGGCGTTGGGGGGGGGGGGGGGGCGGGGGATGCTTTGCAGTAAGCATATATTCCGAGAAGTAGCTACTGCCCCATGTGCACTATATAAATATGTTCGAATGCAGATGCCCGTTACTGGACAAGGAACTTTTCGGCGTCTTTTAACTCAGTCGTTAACTGTTGTACGTTCATGAACAGTTATCGCTGCAGCAGCGAGCTGCTGCCCTGTCACACTTAACCCCTTCTCTGCCGAAAGAAAAACGACAGCGATCAAACTGCAAGAGACATTAAAAAAAACCCACCCAAAAACCCCAACTGAATTCATGTCAGTTTAACACATGTTCGTCATTAATCAGAGAATTTCATGTGTGTTTGTGTGTGTGTGTGTGTGTGTGTGTGTGTGTGTGTCTGTGTGTTCGCGCACGTACATGCACAATCCGCGCACACATCATATCCGTCTGCACGCATGTATACATGTAAATTAACCCCATCACTGCCAGTGGCCGCGGGCTGTACAGTCAGCGCCGAAGAGTTCGAGCCGTCCAAGAAACACGGATACAAAGTGGTCTCAGCAAGAGACATAGATCCTCATGAGCCCCCGCGAATGCGGGGGCTCATGAGGATCTATGTCTCTTGCAGTTGGATCAAATCGTGGTCAGATCGCCTCGGCAGCGCTGAGGATAGAATCACAACGAGCGTCTATAGAAAGAAAAAGACAAAGCCAACATTTTCAGCTAGCAGTTCCACGATCAGATAAATAGGCGTACACCCATCTCCGTCGTGCGTACGGTGTAACTCCACTGTGAACACTCAGTCACCTCCTCGGCTTGTGTGAGGGACGCAGAATTAAATGGCCCCTAGCGAGAGACGTATAGATCCTCATACGCGCATGTGCGTCAACTTGTTTTGGGTTACCTTTTAAATTCAGTGTAGCAAGCCAACTTAGTTTATAGAGCTAAAAATAACTCCAAGCGTGCAAGAGGCATAGATTCTCATGAGCCCCCGCCTTTGCGGGGGGGGGGGGGGCTCATGAGAATCTATGCCTCTTGAGGAAGGATGAGTTTGCGAAAGGATGACGCCATTTTCTGTTTCCATTTCTTACTGAAATGAGGTCTGAAAGCATTTTGAATAACACATTTACCGCAACGAGCTTTCAGCAGGGGAAAATATCAAAAGCGAATGTCTTCTTTTTGTTTAAAAAAAGCCTGCAAGGACGGATACAAAAAGTCGAAATACAATTTCCAAACGTGGCAATCAAAATCTCTTATCGGATTTTTTTTGTTCTGTTTAAAATCACAGAGCGCCCGCCTTTCCACTACTCCCCCACCCCCTCCGCCCCTCCCCCCCCTCTCCCCCACCCCACAGCCACTGTCTCTCTCTCCCTTTCGTCCTCTCCTTCGCCCCTTCCTTCCAAAGCCTCCCTACCCCACTCCACCTCCCCCCACCCCGGCTTTACCACCACCCAACAGGCTCATTTTTCTAGACTTCTCCTCCTACCACGCGTTTTGCGAGCACATAAAACAAAGACGGAAGCATCCTGTCATTTGTAACGAGAGTCAGGTTAAAACAAAGAAGATAAAAACACATGGATGGGGAAAGGAAAGGAAACGACATAGTGTCTCGTCCCCCCTGTCCTTCCCCCCCCCCCACCCCCCACTCCCGCCCCCTTTTCCCTCTCCCCCTCACCCCATACACTCCTCCCCCCCCCCTCTAACTCTCTCTTCTGGCCTTAGTCGCCTGCACGGCGTTAAACCCAACTAACAAACTAACAAACTAACTCTCTCTCTCTCTCTCGGATCACGTTTTGCCTATCCACTTTAATTAGTTTTATAACTCACGCGCGTGTGAGTGTTGTGTTAGTGCGTGTGAAAGGGCTTGATTAAAATAAGGTCTGTGTACGGCTAATCATTTATCCTTGAGAAATAAAGTTTCATTTCATTCTCTCTCTCTCTCTCTCTCTCTCTCTCTCTCTCTCTCTCTCTCTCTCTCTCTCTCTCTCTCTCTCTCTCTCTCTCTCTCTCACACACACACACACACACAACACACACACACACACACACACACACACACACACACACACACACACACACACACACACACACACAAACACACATCCTCACATTGCAGTATTTTTTGTTCGCAAGTATCTAACGCTGTATGAAATCGGAGTAGATTTTTAGCATACCTCTGCTGTTTGGTTAATTCAAAGTTTAGTCCCTTGACAAACGGGAAAACGTCAACACATGATCCAGCTGCAAGAGACATAGATTCTCATGAGCCCCCGCAACTGCGGGGGCTCATGAGGATCTATGCCTCTTGCTGACACCACTGCTAGTCCATGTTTCTGGGACGGCCGTTTGGAGCTATATTAAAACTATATTAACCAACTATTTTAGAAACACGATCAGCGTACTTTGACAGTGAACCGATTTTTAAAAAAAAGCAACGGGGTAAAAACAAAACAAAACAAAAAAATCCCAAAAAACAAGAAAACAAACAAACATACAAAAAAGCAACAACAACAAACAAACGCCCACCACAAAAAGAGCATTAGACAAGAAAAAAATCTGTTTCATCTTCAATTCATTTCATCTTCAATTCATAGCAGGCAAGGATAGAACAAATGACTGCGCAAACTTGGAACGTAAAACCGTTTTACTTATTTGAGATAGAGAAAGACGGGCGTAGGGTGGGGGGGGTGGGGGGGGGGGGGGGGAAGGTTGGGAAGCGATGAGAGAAAATGCATATAGAAAATATTACATTAAAAAAAAAAAAGTCAAAGAAACATTGTTCTGTCCCTGGTCTCAATAGAGGTTATCCCTCTATCAGACGTAGATCACAAATTGCACGGACTTCAAACAATCAGTAGATTGGTTTAATAAGTTTTGCTTGCTTCATACAACTGTCTGCCAGAGGGGTGGCGGTGTATGTGTGCGTGTGTGTGTGTGTGTGTGGGGGGGGTGGATGGGGGTGGCGTTGGGGTGGGGGATGGGGGGCGGATGAAGGGAGGAGGCGTGGAGCGCGGGAATGGAATGATCACAGTGCGAAAATTCCAGCGTAACAAATCTAATATTTTGCACATCATCAAAGTTTGTTAGTGTTTGTGGCACAAAACTCAGCATTTCACTCTCCCTACTTCAGATCTCTGAACAGTAAAAACAGATATTATGGAACGTGACCTTACGCGGTACCACGAGGCAAAAAGCTTTCGGTCCGAAGTCGGCCGCAGTGGGCCCGCGCACGACAGTGGATGACAATACTACACGACAGTACGCGGGCCCACTGCGGCCGAGTTCGGACCGATTGCTTTTGCATACTTAGACATCTCTACAGTGGCCGGTGCTAACGCAGCGAAAACCCTGAAATGCGAGAGGCATTTATGCTCATCAGGCCACACAGTTTTCTGGGGCTCATGAGGATCTATGCCTCTTGCTGGTTTAATTCATTTACTGGTTGATCAGGCAGAAAGGGCAGGGGATTATGAGCGTGGGGGGAGGGGGGGGGCACAGGATGTCCCTATCTTTTAACGTAGATAACTTTGCGCAAAAACACTATTGATCGGAGAGAGAGAGAGAGAGAGAGAGAGAGAGAGAGAGAGAGAGAGAGAGAGAGAGAGAGAGGGTGAGAGAGAGAGAGAGAGAGAGAGAGAGAGGAGAGGGGGGGGGGGGGAGAGAGAAAGGGAGAATGAGAGAGAGAAAGAGAGAGATGATGAAACGTTTTATTCAGGGATAAAAGTTTTAGGCATAGCAATGCCTATCTTCCAAACTGTCCTGCTACTCTACACATATATAAAAATACATCAGACGATACAGCAAAAGATAAAACATATATGAGTAAAAAGACCTATCCCCCCCCCCCACCTCCAGAAAAAAATATACATATATAATTTTTTTCATATATATAAATTTTCATATATATATATATATATATATATATATATATATATATATATATATATATATATATATATATATATATATATATATATATATAGAGAGAGAGAGAGAGAGAGAGAGAGAGAGAGAGAGAGAGAGAGAGAGAGAGAGAGAGAGAGAGAGAGAGAGGAGAGAGAGAGAGACAGAGAGAGAGACACAGAGAGAGAGAGAGAGAGAGAGAGAGAGAGAGAGGAGAGAGAGAGAGAGAGAGAGAGAGAGGAGAGAGAGAGAGAGAGAGAGAGAGAGAGAGAGAGAGAGAGATAAACCTGACATGTTAATGCAGACAGTCGAACTATTACATAATCTGCAGCAACAGTAGAAGATTATTAGGCAATAGGAAACTTGTCACTAACTATACGAATAGGCTTCCATATGCATTGCTTTCAGTCACTTACTTAGCGCACCCCCTCTTTCCTATCTTTTTTTTTTGTGTGTGCTTGGACCAAAGTAGATCTATGATCATTGGTCTATCATGCACACTACTCTACCTTGACAGTGCTTTATCCTACTCACTTGGTAGTTTTTTCTTTTTTTTATACGAATAGTAGCATATGGGAGCCGAACATACTATTACTTCTGAAGTAAATATTTATGGAGGCGATCTTTGAAGACGCTAATCTTACAAATTGATTTCAGGTGTGGAGATAATTATTCCACGCTTTAGCGCCTGCAAAGTACAGGCTGGTTTTACAGA
>BTPG01000004.1:222562908-222565408 GCA_036245525.1 Semisulcospira habei | reverse complement strand
GTCTCTTCAAGTGGACTTCACTGCATCCATTCCACACCGTTGACGCGTAATCAATATGAGAACGTATGTGAGCATTATAGAATAGTTTGCGCGTGTCCGAGTCGGTGTAATATTTCAGTTTGGACAACATGAAAAGATTTTTTGGCTACCGTTCTGCATAAAGTGTCTGTATGAGCCTTCCACTTAAGCTGACTGTCAATTGTAATCCTAGTAGGCGGTGTTCATTAACGTGTTCTATTAAGAGAGAGAGAGAGAGAGAGAGAGAGAGAGAGAGAGAGAGAGAGAGAGAGAGAGAGAGAGAGAGAGAGAGAGAGAGAGAGAGAGAGAGAGGAGAGAGAGAGAGAGAGAGAGAGAGAGAGAGAGAGAGAGAGAGAGAGAGAGAGAGAGAGAGGCGGACAGATAGACATACAGACAGACGTACAGACAGAGACAGACAGAGGCAGACAGACAGACAGACAGCGAGAGAAAGAGATGGAGAGAGAGAGAGAGAGAGAGAGAGAGAGAGAGAGAGAGAGAGAGAGAGAGAGAGAGAGAGAGAGAGAGAGAGAGAGAGAGAGAGAGAGAGAGAGAGAGAGAGAGAGAATCAAACAGTCTGAAACAGACAAAGACATAGACATAAAATTGTCTTAACTCTGCAGGACTGATAATGTTGTATGCTTGATTCAGCTTAGTATGAATTAGAACGCAATACTACAAGTTTCTTATCAATTGCTTCATGGAACATTTACGTGCATGTGTCTTCTCGTTATTGCCTGTTTTGTTTGATGTAAATCGTCCTACAGTCGGCATTTGCTCGGAATAATAAAAACACTTCAAAGGAATTGTTAACCCATTCAGTGAAAGCTGACGCACACTGTGTTTCTGCAGTCTTCGTTAATTCACCACAAAAAACCCAAGCTGTCTCAGGAACATGGATTGAAAGTGGTGTCAGCAAGAGGCATAGATCCTCATGAGCCCCCGCAACTGCGGGGGCTCATGAGGATCTATACCTCTTGCAGTTGCGTGGCGTTCAAATGAGTTAATCTTAGCACTCTTAACAATGCCAATATTTTGCACATCATCAAAGGCTTTAGTGTTACGTCACACAATTCATCAATGCATCTTTCCTTTGCTTCCTATTTTCAGATTCATTTTAAATGAACTGACTTTTTAAAAAAATACACTTTTAGCACTTTGCAAAGTTTTGACCACCCCATCTTAAGTGGCATACATTCTCATGAGTCTCTGGAGCTGCAAGGGATTCATGAGAATCGTTGACACTTGCTTGCAGAGATCATCCCATTATATCCTACAATTAGGTTAGGCATCTAGGTTTATAGTCTAAGGCTCTTATTTGGCTAAGATCTATCTCAATAATATTTTCTCCGAGGGTTATTGAGCAAGAAAATCAAGGCGTAGCAGGGGCGGATCTCGGGAGGGGAAAGGGAGGGGAAGGTGGGGGAGGGGGGGGGGGGGGGAGGGGTATTTTAAATCCTTCCAGGGGCCGGTTGCACGACAAGGAGGTTAAATTAGACGCTAAATCTCCAAGATAGAGCCTAGCTACAAGACAGGCTGCCGTGCGCAGTGGTTAGGCCTGCCACATGCAAGGCGGGTTCGACGGGTTCCGCGTCAGATCCTTGAAGTGTCACGTTAACTCCGCGGGGGCTCCGGGTACCGGCTCCCCCCCACTTGGTATCAGTTCAGCCCTTATCATCTCACGATGATTCGACTACAGTAGCGCGCTGAGCTTGCCTAGCACCACTGCTAGTACAGTGTGAGCAATGCCGTGATCACGTGAGCGTGCTGGGTCAGTCGCGCGGCGCTTGAGCGACATGGAAGCGCTATGCGCAGTCGCCACGGTGCGACCTGGTTACTCGCGGCTAGACTGCAGCAACGCGCTGGACCCGTAGCAACGTCTGGGCCCGACGCGCGTGGCCCGCGCAAGCGTGCGGGCCCTGCGGCCGTGTGGCCCGAGGACCTTTCCTTACTGGAAAGATAGCAAGTGTTAATTGCAGACTTTGACGTCAACGAGTTTTTATCGGGTTCTTATGTGACGTCAACAATTCAACCCTTGCTTGCTGCGCAGGAATTTACGTCCGATGTGGCCCTGAGTGTAGGCTCCATTGAGAATGTTGAAAGAAGTCGGAAGCCACTTCATATTTTGGTGATTATGGGTTCTCCAAGAGATGCGAACCCTTTGGGTGTCGGTAGCGGTTTCAGTCGCGATGATTCCTGCAGGAATAATCGCGACTAAAACCGCCACCGACATCCAAAGGGTTACACTAGTCAGTGAGAGCATTCGTATTGACATAATCTTTATCATAATTATGCTGTGAATGAAAAGAGTGAAATACCGCACAGTTCACGCACAGTTGCAAATGAACTCAAAGACTAGATCTTGTAATCTTGTAAGCAACAACCAGACAAATGCAATGGCCATTTGTTACTCCCTAACTTGATTCTATCTTGATATTAGTGCTGCTCGGACCAGCTGTAAAGTTTCCATGCAAATTTAGCTGTT
>BTPG01000004.1:222542908-222557908 GCA_036245525.1 Semisulcospira habei | reverse complement strand
TACCGGGGAGCCATTACGTATAACGTCAAACCGTGTTTTTCGTGATCGCGTTATTGCAGTGCTGCATTTATTCACATATAAATCGTTAAAAAAAAAACCGCTTGGTAAGCAAAAGTTCCTCGTGGCGATGTCAGCCTTAAGGGCTGGCTTAACTGGGCGAGACAAACCCGAACCTCGTCTCGGCGAGACACCCGAGACAGTCAATGCGAGATACCCGTGCCACCCGTTTATTAGGTTCGGCACGTCTGGTCTTGTCTCGGAGAGTTCGCCGAACCTAATAAAGGGGTGGGTCGGGTATATCGCATTGACTGTCTCGGGTGTCTCGCCGAGACGAGGTTCGGGTTTGTCTCGCCCAGTTAAGCCAGCCCTTAGCTGCCCCGCGCGGGGCAGCTAAGGCTGACGTCGCCACGAGGAACTTTTGCTCACCGAGCATACATTGTGAGAAGCCACTGATGCAGAGGTCTGTGCGGGGTTGTTAGAGCGGTATAATTATTAGGGAGGGCAATACTGTGGCTGACCTTAGCAGAAGGAGAAGTAAGGGGTGGAGGGAAGGGGGGGGGGAGGGGGAAGTGCTATCACGGATTCGCGATATTTTTGCAAGGAGCACGAATCCCAAAACACAGCATTCACGTTTCACGATGGAATGGGCCGATAAAGACAGAAGTTACAGCTATCATGACCTCTTTCATCGGGGGCAAAGTATAACAACGGATGGGGTGGGATTTGGGGTGGAAGGCAGGGAGTTTACAAAAGTCTTTATTTGGATTTCACAACTACCTTTTCTTCCACGGATCACGAGGATGAAAAAAAATTGTGATCACGAGTCCCGAGTCCCGAGAAACGAAACGCCAAATCATGAATCAAGAATTTTAGGGCATATCCCCAACCCCCACCTCTCCTTTCTTAGTACTACAGAGAGCCCTGATGACTGATTAAGCTGGCTTGACAAACCCTCATATACACCAGTAATTCTTACATTCCAGGTTTTCAAAGAAGAACGTCTCTCTAGAAAAAAAAAAACAACAACAACAAAGGAGAGATCCCCAGTTAGACCCTGCATACTGTATATTGATTCATTATACTCTGTGACTCTGGCGACGGAACTAGGCGTTCCCTGTAGCAACGGTTTCGTAAAAAAACAAGTCGTCCGAAAAAATACTATCAAGAGAGTCTGATGAAACGTAAAGAATTTTAGGTACCTTCTATGTAACCCTTTTGCTGGCGAGAAAAATAGAACCCCACCCATTTGCAAGAGGCATAGATCCTCATGAACCCCCGCAGTTGCGGGGGCTCATGAGGATCTATGCCTCTTGCTGAAGCCACTTTGCGTCCATGTTTCTTTTACGGCTGGGGATCATTTACGTTGATTTCAAAACTGAACACAATCTGCGTCAAATGACAGTGAAGATATTAAATAAGGCCAGACTGTGGCCAGCAAGAGGCATAGAGACACATGGGCCAGGAGCTGTGCCTCTTGCAGCAGATGCAAAGACACGTGGAGATCTATGTCTCTTGCAGAAGTTCGTATTGGAAAACTTTGCGGGGAAAAAAAATTACCCAATGTGCGCTGGTATTTGATTTTTATATTTTACTTTACTGCTGTAGGTGGTAAGATCCACAATCACAGACTGGCACGCACGTGTTGATGAGACCCTCCGCATCCCCTGCAGTGGCTAACGGAGCAATCAGGGAGTTTTTATGAGCACAGAAGGGATTAACTGGAATGACTTCCTCGCGTCTCTTCATGCCACTGCCACGTGCATGTCTTGGCTTAGACGGAAAAGCGCGTGCAACCGGCAATGCTTGTTCTATATTCGGTTTCGGCGAAAGACTTTTTTCGTTCAAGTGGCACTGTCAATTGGAGCGGACCGTCGGGGGTAGTTCCTGTCCCCAACCACCAACCCCCCACCCCCCACCCACACCCTCTTTGTTTGGTACCAGTTTCAGGCCACTTCATAAATTTCAAACACAAGCCATCAGAATTTCCGTCGAAAACTTTAATAGCTTAGCTGACTCTTCAAGTAAACAAATGTGCGATCGTTGCCGATTTTTCGCCAAAGCAGGAGTTACATGCATTCCTAAATCAGAATCGGGGTAAAGACAGTAGGTTGAACCCTTTTACCGTAAGGAAAGACAGTAGGTTATATTAAGGGTATAAAGGGACGGCCGGCTTCTCTGGAAAGTCCCGATCACCGCGGCATACGTCCTCGTAGCAGTTATTCCGTTAATACTGAGGCTTCGTTTGCAGCGAGCGACTCTCAACAACGAGCGAGAGTGAAGTGACTCCGGGCTCATGAGGATCTATGCTTCTGGGAGATGTTTGGAGTGTTGCCTATGCTTATGGAACAAGCTGATTATCCACCGGGATTTCTATCTCGCTCGTTGTTTGGAGTCGTTTGTGTCAAACGCAACCTCACTACTACAGGATACATAAATACCTTAACTCATTCCCCAACACGGAAATCCCCAAATTTTGCCGTTGTCCTCTGAAGACTGCACTCTAGTGCAGGACTAGATCGACCATGATAGTCAAGGTGATGCCGATAGCTTGGCGCATAGGCGCCAAGCTATTCTGCATCACCTTGAACTATCATGGTCGATCCTTATCTTGCTGTGGTGTGTCTGGGGTAGAAAGAGTTAAAACTGTGAAAGACCATGAGGAAACTGCTGGGACTTATAATAATATAGTGCGGGATGGACTAATCCATGAAATGTTTGAACTCCATGTAATCTTTGAACTATATACGATGTAGAGATAACTTTTTATTTAGGCCTCTGTTCCTTTCGTTAAGTGTATTTGCAGTAGAAACAATAACGAGGCTACGTTTACGACAAACGACACCCAGCAACGAAAGACAGCAAAGTCACAAAAAGCATAGACAACAAGCCAAACATTTCCAAGAGGCATAGATCCTCCGGGCTTCCAAGAGGGATGTTTTAATCTTAAATGATATACCTTTAATTAATTTTGAGACTGCCTAGACTAATATGCGTGTGCGTTGTGTGTGTGTATATGAGTGCTTTTAGTGGTGGTGATGGTGGTCGTTGAACGTGTGCGTGTGCGTGTGTGTGAGTGTGTGTGTGTGTGTGTGTGTGTTTTGTGTGTGTGTGTGTGTGTGTGTGTGTGTGTGTGTGTGTGTGTGTGCGTGTGTGTGTGTTAGATAAAAGTGTGTGTGTGGGTATACGTATTAATTTGTGATATTAACTGTACCCTTTCAAAGCTTCTCACAGTGTGTGTAGGGCGTAGGGTATGTGTATTAATTGTCTCTTATTGTTAACAGTGATGTTTGCAAATGTAATGTCACGTCAACACACAATCCCATGCTTTATTTTTTTAACTCATTCGAGACGTGCCGCCTCCGGATACGCGGCATAAGCCGCGTATCCGCAGGCGGCACGTCTCGAATTAGTTAAGGCAATCGGCAATAACGTTATCTTATCTTATTTTGGAGTGTTGTTTTGCTTATTGTTCAAGCTGGTTATCAGCCGTGATTCCTCTCTCATTCGGCCAAAGTGTAACCTATCTAATATAAAGGAAATAGACTCTCCAAAACTCACATCGTGGCAGAGACAGGACTAGAACACAGATGGAGTTTGGATTAACTGTTCACGTCCAAAGGGGTCTTTCACTGAATTTAATTTCCTTATTCACACCCTTCCGCAGGCAAGAGGCATAGATGCTCATGAGCCCCTTGCGACGGCAAGGGGCTCATGAGAATCTATGCCTCTTAACAGCAGTAGTAGGCATCATTTATATCGTCCGTTTTCTGATATTTTTTTTCTTTTTCAGGTGGTAACTGACTCGATTTTGCCCTCGGCTCGCATGAAAGGAAGATTACTCCGTGTGCCGACGAAAATAACCTCCCTTGCTCCGCGCTGACATGCGGTGCTGACAAAAACTGGAATTCTCATTCAGTTTCTTGGTCCGTTTTCTGTCAGTTTGAGAATCGTGAGAGGCTACTTTTCGCGAAGGTCTTCACAAAAGGAGATTGCAAAATGATCTTCTCCTCGATAAAAAATGACGTTTGTTATAAGGGGGAATGAATACGTGCGTGTGAAGGTCTGTGATTTTGAACCTTACGGTTTCACAAACCAGCACACATTTGACAATCACATTCAACTCTGTATCACGTGTGAACAGAGCAGCTGTGAAGAGCAACATTAAACCGCTTCATTGCCAAGAAAAATGAAATACCACCCAAATGCAAGAGGTATAGATCCTCATGAGGCCCCGCAGGTGCGGGGGCTCATGAGGATCTATGCCTCTTGCTGACACCACTTTATATCCCTGTTCCTTTGACGGCTGGGGATCTATGCCGTTGAATTTACAATGATGCCAAAAGAAATACGCTTGCAAGCGCACGCATGAGCACACACACGCACGTATGCACACACGCACACACACACACACGCACGCGCACGCACACATATATACACACACGCACTCACGCACACACACACAAATAAACACACGATACACACACGCACGCACGTATACACGCACACGCACACACAGACAAACACACGCACACGCACGCATAGACACACACACGCACACACGCACACACGCACGCACACACCAAGATGTGAAGAAACACTAAATAAAATTAATTCATTACACACGCACACACACACAATCACACACACACACACACACACACACACACACACACACACACACGCACGCACGCGAACTCTCGCGCACGCACGCACACACGCATATACGCACACACACACGCACACACACATACACACACAGACACACACACACACATATACGCACGCACGCATGCACGCACGCACGTGGCACGCTTCTGTCACCAACGCCATTATCACAAAAAACCGCAGCACTAACAACATCAACCAGACAAGACCAGCGATTTTCTCCACAGTACGCCAACCCTAATCATGACTGACATGAAAGCTATTTAGTCCTGTCCACCCGTGGATCCACGCCGATAAAGTAACACAGATGCAAATAGGGAACAAGTAAGACTAGAGTAGAATGAACTTTAAAAACAAAAACAAAAACAACCAGGCTTAGAAAGAACAAATACGTCACACTTGTGTTGCACTTGCCCTTTAAAGCGTGTTCTTGTTTTTTATTTTTATTTTTTTCCCCTTTATAAGTTATCACGTATTTGCTTTGAACACGCTTGGCATCCACCTTGTGGTACGGATTTTGCGTTTCACCAACTACATGAACCCTTGAAAGCAAAAGACTTTATGAAAATCTGCATCTCCAGTATTGTCTATAACCCTTTCGCTGTCAATAAAAGGTCAAAATGATTGTACTGCCACTATGACGCCATCGCAAATTGTTTTACATTCCCTTCCGATCGCGTAAAGGTCCTCGGGTCGACATCAGCCGCCGTTGGCCCGCGCACGGCCTTGCGCGGGCCAACGGCGGCTGGCGTCGGCCCAAGGACCTCTTGCGCGCTGGGCTCGTTCCTAATTGGACGTTGCTGAGTTACGCTGAACGTCTCCGTCATCACAGACCGTGGAATAACCTGTCTACTCCTGGTCGAGAGAATTGAACACAATTTTCTCGGAGTTGTCGCGACGTCAGATTACAGTCCGGTGGAGCTACCGGGGACCCCCGCGGACATCTCGTTTGGCCCAATGAGACCACGTCAGTCTCACTCCGGTAACTAAGTCAGGGACAAGTCGACGTAGAATTATACTTATCACGTGGAACCGTTTGTGGGATTCTTTTGGGTGCATGTCTAGCGTTGGCAGTTGTTGTGCGATGGCTATATCAAGTGAAAATTCTATCCCGCTAGTTCTGGAAAGATGGTAATATAGAAATTATTCATAAGAGAAATAGGTAAAGAACAGCAGATTGGGCCCTTTTTATAGTAAGGACTGTTAAAATGGTCGCTATCACGCTAGTTCTAGAAGATGCCAGCAAAGCTAATATATATAAATATATTAGTTATTCCTCAAGAGAACAGGTAATGGATAGTAGGCTGGGCCCGTTTACAGCAAGCACTATTAAAGTTGTCATTCCGCTGGCCGCTATTTTGCTAGTTCTAGAAAGGTGCCAGAAAATCTTATATATTAGTTATTCCTAAAGAGAAACAGGTTAAAGACAGTAGGCTGGGCCCGTTTATAGTAAGAACTATTACAGTTGTCGTTTTGGTGGTCGCTATCTTGCTAGTTCTAGAAAGGTCCCAGAAAATCTAATATATTAGTTATCCCTAAAGAGAAACAGGTTAAAGACATTAGGCTGGTCCCCTTTATAGTAAGGACTAATAAAGTTGCAGTTTAGATGGTCGCTATTTTGAAAGGTGCCAGGGCCAACAAAGCTAAAAATATTAGTTATTCCTAAAGAGAAACAGGTTACAGAGAGTAGACTGGGCCCTTTACAGTAAGGACTGTTAAAGTTGTCTTTCCGCATGCCGCTATTTTGGTAGATCTACAAAGATGCCAGAAAGTCTAATTTATTAATTATTCCTAAAGAGAAGCAGGCTAAAGACAGTAGACTGGGCCCGTTTATAGTAAGGACTGTTAACGTGGCCATTTCCCTGGTCGCTATCTTGTTGGTTCTAGAAATATGCCAGAAAAGCTCATATAGGATTTATTCATAACTGAAACAGGTAAAGGACAATAGGCTGGGCCCCTTTATAGTAAGGACTATTAAAGTTGTCGTTCCGCTGGTCGCAATCTTTGCTAATTCTAGAAAGGTGCCAGAAAAGCTAATATATTAGTTATTCCTAAAGAGAAACAGGTTACAGACAGTAGGCTGGGCCCGTTTATATTAAGGACTGTTAACGTGGCCATTTCCCTGGTCGCTATCTTGCTGGTTCTAGAAATATGCCAGAAAAGCTCATTTAGGATTTATTCATAACTGAAACAGGTAAAGGACAATAGGCTGGGCCCCTTTATAGTAAGGACTATTTAAGTTGTCGTTCCGCTGGCAGTTATTCTGCTAGTTCTAGAAAGGTGCCAGAAAATCTAATATATTAGTTATTCCTAAAGAGAAACAGGTTAAAGACAGTAGACTGGGCCCCTTTATAGTAAGGATTATTAAAGTTGTCGTTCCGCTGGCCGCTATCTTGCTAGTTCTAGAAAGATGTCGGAAAAGCTAATATGTTAGTTATTCCTAAAGAGAAACAAGTTAAAGACAGTAGACTGGGCTCCTTTAAAGTAAGGACTATTAAAGTGGTTTTTTTTTGGGGGGGCTGGTCGCTATCTTGATATTTTAGAAAGATGCCAGAAAAGCTCATACATGCATATTAGTTATTCCTCAAGAACACCAGGCAAAAGATGGTAGGCTGGATCACTTTATAGTAAGGACCATTAAAGTGTCCTTGTCACTGGATCCTCCGGATCGTTACGGTATGAGTTCTTGTAGCAGCTGTATTATTAACACCCTAGCTGCCGGGGCAAGGCGAACACTGCCCAGCGGAAAGAGACATAAATCCTCATGAGCCCCTGCAGTCGCACTAACTTACCGCAGTCGCGGGGGCTCATGAGGATTTATGTCTCTTGTTGGTCCTGTGTTCTTTGTGCCCAGGATCTGGTCCCACTTCATGTGTGTTCTTCACGCGAAGGTCGGTCAGTGGGCAGTGGTTTCAATAGCCTTCGTGAATGTGACGTCAGTCAATCCCAAAACTCCTTGCGCGACGCCATGACGGCAAGGTGAGAAACTGAAAGTACACTGTCGAGTCGTTTATAATCGTCGAATCTGCCATCGAAAATGCCTGAGAAAGGTGCGCGTTGCTGCGTTAACGATTGTTTTATGAGTTCACATAACACAGCTGGAGCCAGAATCAATGAAAATGTTAATTTTTTTCGCATTCCTAAAGTTAAAACAAACCAAGGATCACAAATGAAAGATTTGACAAGTAGGAGAAGGTTGGCTTGGGTATCCGCTATCAACTTGGAGAGGATCACTTTCTCGCATTCTTCAGAAGGATGTCGTGTTTGCTCAAGACATTTTCACGCTGGTAACGCTCATTTCAACTTACTTTTATTAATTATTTCTGTTATCTGTCAGTTTTATTAAGAGTTTTCCAAAAGACTTCTCTTTTCCCTACACAGACGTGGGCTGAAAACATTGACGATTTCGTCGTTTTCTTCTTGTCGTTTGTGCATTTGTTATTTTTGGCAGATGATAAAAAGAGCACTGAATTCGGAAATAATTTGTATAAAAGCCTTAGTAGTTTTGTTCTGTTGGTGGCACGCAGTCAAGGTGATGACAAGAAACTAAGGAGTTATGTGTCAAATTGTTACCTTGGCTTTGACGACAGTCTTGTCACAGGCTGGTGGCGAAAACATTCTAAGGCCGTGGACCCATCCATCCGTAAACTGCATATGAGCCTCCAAACTTTTGTAAGATCTGAACTGTTCAAGAGTGTAGGCACTAATGCCACACACCAGATAGCTTGTGAGACTCTTGAAAATCCAAAGGAGGAATTGCACTGTAGTCCTCTGTCCAGGCGGATTCTGTGCAGTCGTAGGGGTCAAAACCATTCAAAAATTGAATTTTTTCTTCGTACCGAACCCTATGTTCACTGTCCAGTCGATCAATATATTTTCTAATATCCCTTCCCTTCACTTTTACCATTTTTTAAAACAGAAAAACACGCTCTGTTTACTCTCTCTGCTGTAAAAGAAAGTACGTCAACCTTTGCAACATGGCGGACGCATTGACAATGATCACGTGACGCACGAAGCCTATAGCGAGAAATCCGCGTCCACAGGCAGTCAAGGGCTTAATATACCAATTTGTGTATAGGAATGTAGGCCTACATAAAACCTAAATCTGTGATCACGTGGACCCTGCATATTATATCTGCTTGTTCCCCAGTACGTATAGTTGTATGCAAACCACGAAGAGGGAATAACATTGAATCGATAAAGATACGAAAATGCGGCTCGGAAAGTCAGTGCTTCCGGTCCATTGTTACAGCACGTGGTACATGATGCTCCCGCCAGCACTACGTATCACGAGCACTACGTGTCGAAAGACCAACGACCCGAATTCCATTCAGTTCAATTCAGCTCGGTCCTGTTTGGTCAAGATGGGATCTCTACGCTCGAAATGTCTTTCTATACACCTCTGAGGCGTTCGATTTTCGGTTGCCCTTGGCTCTGTTCCGGTAAAAGTTTTATCAGGGTTTTCGCCATGGCCCGAGCTACGTGTCAGTAGAACTACTGTTGGGTTGCACTACGTTCGACAGCACTATGGCCATCAGGGCGACACGTAATACTAGCGACACGTAGTTTTCCTGATACGTAGTCCTAGCGATACCCACTTCTTGCTGATGGGCTAATGTCCAGGGTGAGAGGGACTGCACATACCCAATGCGCAAAAAGGCCATCGGGCCGACATTGGCCGCCGTTGGCCCGATAGCCTTTTGCACAATGGGTATACGTCATTATCGGACTAGGGCATGGCCGGTGATTTGCTTACAAGTACCAGTCTTTTGAGACAAGGCAAGGAATGCCTTTAGGGCTGACAGTAATAATGGCAACTTTTTGACATCGTTTCTTTGACGTTCACAGCCAAATAGACAATCTCTGGCAGTCTCCCCTTTTCTAGCCAACTAGACAGTTCGTAGATCAGAAAAAGGTCAATATTGAACGTGTTTCGTCGAAAGTAGTGGATGAAAAGCCGGAAACAATCATGCGATGTCGCATGTTTGTCCGAACTTTTAATCCACTGATGTTCGGTGTCTAAACGCGTGTAATTTTATTTTTCAAATACTTCTTATTATTAAAAACTCATCTACCGCCTCAAATTTTGGAATCGTCTTGTTGTGACGCAGGCCTTTAGTCCAGTGGCACTGTCTCGGCTCACACAAGCAGCTACAGCCTTGAGCGTGTCAGTAGCGGTTTAAAGCGCGAAGATTCCTGTAGGAATCATCGCGACTAAAACCGCTACCGACACGCACAAGGTTATGATATGTCGTGATTAAAAAGACGATGCTCAGAAATAGGTCAAAGTTGCATGTGTTTCGAAGGAAACAATGAATTAAAAGCCCAGACAAACATGCGATATCGCATGTTTGTCCGGGCTTTTAATCCACTCTTTTCGTCGAACCAAATGCCAATTTGATCTGCTTTTCATTTCCGGAAATGGTCTATTGAGGTCACACACATCATCACATGATCATCCGTTTTCTTCCCTTGGTCTTACGTCATATTAGCTTTATCGAGACGAGCCGTATGTGGATACGGCTCGTCTCGAATGTGTGAAGCTCGCTTGGCAAATACTGGGAGCGAGCAGAAAGCTCAAAGGTACTGCCTGATATTGTAGGTTTTCGGCTTTCACGGTAGACACAACCACTAAAAATAGTAATAGACATCTTTCGAGCATCAGAAGTAGGTAGTAGAAGATGAAAAACATTCGATTAAAAGCCCAGACAAACATACGATCAAAACTGCACGTTTTCGAAGAAGACAGTGGATTTAAAAGCCAAGTCAAACATACAATATTAAACGTTTGTACGAGCTTTTAATCCCATGTTTTCGTCGGCAGTTTTGACCTACTTTTAATTTCCGGAAATCTTTTGTTATTGACTGCGACTTAGAGCAGTCTATCAACGTCATTTGTTTTGTGTGTGCAAATTTCTTCTTTAACTTATTCCACAATGCGACATCTCTGTTGGATTTACAAGTGACGTGAAATTCAAATTAACGTCAGACGTGACCACAGAGTGAAAGTCTATCACGAATCAAAGGCGGGGCTTCTTGACGCCTTAACCTTTTAAATATTCGGGAATATAATCGTGAATAAAGAATAATAATAATAATAGTAAGGTTACGTTTAAGCCGAACGACTGCCAACAACGAACGACAGTGAAGACCGAAGTCACGGTGGATAACCAACTTCTGTCATGTGCATAGAGAACACTCCAAACATCTCCAAGAGGCATAGATCCTCATGAGCCCGGCCCTGCGGGCTCATGAGGATCTATGCCTCTTGGAGATGTTTGGAGTGTTGTCCGTGCTTCTGGTACACACTGGTTATCTGCCGTGACTTCGATTCGTTGTTGGCACTCGCTCGGCATAAACCTAAGCTCACTAACAGTCGGTTATTAATTTGGGTTTAACGCCGAGCAGGCGACTAAGGCCATCTCACGGCGGGGTAAGCTCACTAACAGTGTAGTGGCTAGTGACCTACTCGCAAATTCATCAGGCGTAAAGAGAATCAGGCCCTGTCTTGACCCATTCCATCATGTTTAACACACTCCATGTGTAGGCCACCGTATACGAGTGCACGGGAAAACCCGATGGTGCACGTCTCTAATGAGTTAACGAAAACACGCGAGACCACTCCTGAGTTGTCGCCCTTGTTCAGCTAAATGACCCTGACCTTGAGTGTTCACGCATGGCCTGCGTTCAGGATTCAAGACAGTACCCATGAATGGACAATTGGGCACTGTTCTGAAATGTCAAGCTGAGCTCTTGACATGAGACTACAAAGTCTAAGGGTTGTCAAGTGGACGGTTCCAGACTGACTGAGTGGCCCAAACCTTGTTAGTTGGACGGTACCGAAATGAAACTGAAAAAAAGTCGGTCAAAGTTCATCATGTTTTCAGGTCCCTACAGTTCGAAACAGCCTTCCGAATTACCTGCGGCATCGGTGTCAGACTGCTCAACTCATTCAGCCCGACGGCCGTATTTCCCAAATTTTGGAGGAGGCGTCTCATTTAATGACTATGGGCCAGTTGCAGGAGATGGATCGACCATAATAATTCAAGGGCAGTGCCAGATTAGCTTGGCGCCGACAGGCGCAAAGCTGATCTGGCACTACCCTTGAATTATCATGGTCGACCCATCGCCTGCTGTAGTGCGTCAGGGCTGAATGGGCTAAGCATTCTTCGTTGTCTTCTGCGTTAAAGTCATCTAGTCACGCCTAGATTTTCAGGCCATTCTGGTTGGTGTATGAAGCCTGCAGTCAGTCCGTTAGCGTTAGCATCCAAAGTTCAACTTTAACCCCTCTCCTGCCACCGTACTTTCACTGTTCCAGAAATGTTCGTTGATTGAACGTCCAAAGGCCACGGCTGTCGGTCCAAAATACATGCCGGATACAAATTGGCCTCAACAAGAAGCATAGATCATCACGAAGCCCCGCAGTCGATGGGGGGTTCATGAGGATCTATGTCTTTTGCAGTTGGCACGTGTTCACTTTTTTTTTCTTTCTCGGGAGTGAAGAGGTTCAACACACCACCCGTTCAAAATGGATTTTGAATCATGATGATTTGCAATATCCGGGCTACCTCTGTGTGGCTGTTGTGTATTTTTTTCCAGCAAGTGCATTTTTTTAAATAATGATAATGTTGTAGTACGTGTTGTGCACATGTGTTGTGTTGTGTCTATGGTAACGTTGTACATAATAGTATGACTTTGTGTAGTGTCTATGATAACGTTGTAGTATGTGTTGTGTCTATGGTAACGTTGTACATAATAGTATGACTTTGTGTAGTGTCTATGATAACGTTGTAGTATGTGTTGTGTCTATGGTAACGTTGTACATAATAGTATGACTTTGTGTAGTGTCTATGATAACGTTGTAGTATGTGTTGTGCAGTTTGCCCTTTGTCATTTTCTCTTTGTTTAACTACGTTCTAAATTCTGTGAGGCGAAATTTGTTTGCAGTATTTACGCGAGAACATTCTGTGTCAAATAAACACTTTTTAAAGACGTTTTAACCCCTTCGTTTAACCATAACTGCAAGAGGCAAAGAACCTCATGAGCCCCCGCATACGCGGGGGCTCATGAGGTTCTGTGCCTCTTGCCGACCGAATTCATATTAGTGTTGCTTGGAGCAATGGCATTACAGTCTATTCCGCTTATAAGAAACCGGATGTGACGAAAGTCGGATATAGCAACACTAATTCTTCAAAGGTCCCGACAGCACTCTTTCTATATAAATTACTTCGGTTATTAAAAAAAAACTCCAGATATAACAGCGGAAAAAAACTGGATCCCCTTTCGAGTTGTTATATTTGAAGTTTACTGTATTCAGTGTTGCTTTCAAACACACACTTCGCGTAATACAAGGTCGGTTATAAAAAAAAGTCGGGATACAGCAACACTTTTTCAAAGGTCCCAACACCACGCTATTGACCTGAATTACTTTGGTTGTAACAAATTTCGGATATAAAAGCTATAAAAATGGGATCTACTGACTGTTTGTTACTTTTCAAAGTTTTACTGTATTCAGTGTTTCTCCTAACGACATCATTTTGCGTCCGCTGGGAGGCTTCAAAGGGTTATCATTACATGCGGCTCTGGAGAGGAAAGCGTTCGGTGTTTAAATGTCAGCACGCTTGGCTCTGGTAGCGGAAGGAGCAGGTCTCGTCAAGCGAGTAGAAAGTTGCTGATGGAACACTGCGGGCGATGGGAGGGTCGCACATCCACATTTGGCTATTTCATTACACACTCGCATCCTCCAACCCCCTGGCTAGCCCCTCATTTCGAGGTGGAGACAGGGCCAGAAAGCTGCGATGAGGGCCTCATGAGAATCTATGCCTCTTGCATAAATTATGGTCACTTTTTGGCGTTGTTTACTGCGCGCACTCGCAAGTCTTAAAACCTAGACTACACCCTTAATTTCAGGATGCGTCTGACTAAAAAATATATATATATATATTACCAAGAGGTGTGGTTTCTCGTGAGGCCTTGCCGGAACAGGGGCGCTTGAGGATCCATGCCTGTCGCAGAAGTTTGGGCCGAGAGTCCACATTTGGCTATTTCATTAGACAGCCATTGACGCGCGCTAACCGCGTTTACACTCCAGTTCTGAAGGAACGCGTCCCACGGAGAACCGTCCACCCTCTATGCGAGACTCACAGATGTAAATGGGCCGTCTGCATAAATACCTGCATTTGTTAGACACTGGTTGTCTCCCTCGATTTGCTGCGCTTTCAGCGCAGCGAATCGAAGGAGACAACCAGTGCGCGTTCAGTTCGCCATTCGCTTTATTTTGTCGACAGAAATTCCGATAATCACCTTCGAGCGTAGACAGCGGACTGTGAGTACTTAAAAGTTCGTCCGTCTGAACAAAATCGCCAAACTCGACGATGAACAGTAGACAGTGTTCGCGCTAGAACCTACCCTTTGTTATGAACCTGATCAGAACACCGTCACAATCTGTGCTAAGAAAAGACAATCGGTTCCAGTCAGGCTTACGAAAATCAAATTACGCTGGGGTGGAAGGAAGAGGGCTGGGGAGGGGGGGGGGGGGGGGGGGAAGGGGGGGGGAGGAAGGCTAGGGATGGGTGTTGAGGTGGCGGGGATGCTGTAGTCAAGAAAACCAAACATAAGGGAAGAATGGAGGGAGAGGGGAGGAGGCGGGGGGGGGGGGGGGCGCAGGAGGGAGGGGGAGGGGGGACGGGTAGTTTCAAGCTTCACTAAAAGCGAAGGAGGGGAGGCCGGTTTGGGAGGTGGGGGTGGGGCGGGGGCGGGGGTGGGGGTGGGGTGGTAGGGGTGGGGGGAGTGTTATAATGACTAATTCAGAACACCATACATATTGGTGCTCCAGACCACAAAGGTGACTGCCAAGCGTGTAAAATGCAAAGAAGTACCGAACGATAAAGAAACACGCTTAAAAAAGACAGGGACAACACAATTTGTCAAAATCGGACAAACAAACAGAGAAATCAGCCGCTACTTATCTTCTTTCGTAGAAGGGATGTGGCAACTCCACTTGACGGTGTACTCTTCAGATTTACCCACATGGGGAGTACTGCACAGGTACACTGTACATGGTTTTTTTTTCTCCACCTGTTCTGTTCAAATGAGATGCTAAGAAACTCATCTGAATACTTAATGTACTCCCCATATAGACCCACGCGGGGAGTACGCTACAAGTACACTTCTATTCAAATGAGATGCTTTAGCATCTCATTTGAATAGAAGCGTACTTGTGGCGTACTCCCCGCGCAGATCTATCCGGGCAGTACTCCCGAACACCAGGAGGGAAGGTTATCGGGATTTCAGTCTGAGATGTAGAGATTCTATCCACGGCCGCTAGCAGTGAAG
>BTPG01000004.1:222532908-222537908 GCA_036245525.1 Semisulcospira habei | reverse complement strand
TGCGGCCGACGTGGGCAAGAGGACCATTTGCTTACTGGTTTGCAGGTCCTGTTCTATGTACCGATCTTAATTTTCTGTATGCTATGAAAATTTTGAACGTTAAAACCGATAAAATCTCCTAAAAAACTACACATAAAACGACGTTGAGGCATAGATTCTCATGAGCCCCTGCAGCCGTAGGGGCTCATGAGAATCTATGCGGCAATTTGCGATGGAGTGTTTATGTGAGGGTCAGTTTACTGAAGTATTTTTGATTCTTTGTGATAGAGGTTATCCTTAGGTCAGAAGAAGGTCGAACATTGCGCGACCTTCAAACATCACTTGTTTAGCACGCTCACTCTCATCTGCACGAGGCGTTGACTCTCATGCGTTGAGTCTGGTCATCCAAAGTAGGCATCACGAGTAAAATCCTAGTAAGTTTGTTTGGCTTGTTTGATTTGGTTCTAGTTTGGTTTGGGTTGGTTTGATTTGGTTTGGTTTGTTTGGTTTGGTTTGGTTTGATTGGGTTGGGTTGGGTTGGGTTTTGGTTTCGGGTTTGGTTTGGTTTGATTTGGTTTTATTTGGTGTGGTGTGGTGTATTTTAATATGTTAGCTTTGGTTTGGTTGTTTCGTTTTGTTTTTGTTGTATGTGCTATGATTTTTGCTGCATGTGTAATGTTTTCCTTTGTTTTGTTTCGTTTTATTAAGTCCCTGCTATTTATAGAAGGGACTTTTTAGGACGGGTCGCGGTGGGGCGAAATTAATAGCATGTTCATGATGACAAAGACGGGCAAGCCTAATCCTCTGACAACTGAAGTAACAAAATAAAAAATACGTCAAGTCTCGTTACGCCAACCTCGCTGCTGAACGTACATTTGGCGCAAAGCGCCGTATGTGCGTATGTGTGTGCGTGTGTATGTAAACACGAGAATCTCCGATATTGCTGTACGCACAAGCTCAAAACCATTACGAAATATTTTCTCTAAAGGGTGACTAAGAGAGCCTCCGAGCATTTTGTAACGGGATGTCTCCTTGAAGACATAAAAGACCGTTTATGGAAAGCCGGTTAACCCAGATTAGAATCCGCAATTTTTGTCATATTTACTGACTTGAAATTGTGGATATAGCTAGTTTGGAGAAAGACATTGGATGAGTTCGTTAGTCAGCTTTGTTTATTTTCAACTTCTTCAGTAAAAATTAATTCTTTTCACAAAAAAAAATTAAAACAGTATAAAACCTTAACTTCTGAAGAAAGTCAGAAAGTGGCGGTGACGTAAAAGAAGCAACTCCCTCACCACGCCGACATTGACAAAATACTCTAAATATGCTCTCTCTCTCTCTCTCTCTCTCTCTCTCTCTCTCTCTCTCTCTCTCTCTCTCTCTCTCTTTCTCTCTCTCTCTCTCTCTCTCTCTCTCTCTCTCTCTCTCTCTCTCTCTCTCTCTCTCTCTCTCTCTCTCTCTCTCTCTCTCTCTCTCTCTCTTACATACACATGCGCGCATCTCCGAGAGGCATAGCTCCAGGCTCACGCACGCACACAGACACACACACACATCGACGCGCTTTCAGAAGAGCATGCAGGTGTACTTAGTGTATCATGTATCATGATAAAGTCAACCTGATTTCATGCAAATTATATAGCAATACTGAAATCGTCCTGTAAATTTCTAGTTTTGTCACCATTTTCTCAAGTCTTGAAGCGAAAGTGAAACTCGTATCACGCTAAAACAAGATGGGATGAAACAATAACCCACAACTGAAGTCCCTTCTATATGATAAAAAGCTGTCCTCGATGTCAATGGTCTCTACCTTTTGTCTTTGACCTGATTCTGATGTTGAATTATCTCCTATTGAAAACGTCTCGCAAATCTGCCAATGCCTCAGTGAGTTCTATGAGGGACGCAGGACATACGCGGCATTGATTTGTCAAACGTCATTTGTCAAGTAAGTAAGTTTTAGTTTTCGGGGAAGTGGCGCAGTGGTTAAGGCGTCTGCCTCCAATGCCAAAGGTGCAGGTTCGATACCGGGTTCCGGCGTTGGATTTTTCTCCTCTGGTGTCATCGTCTGGGCAGTGGGCAGATGTTCACATCTGCACAGGACATAGACGACCCCGGCCCCCACGAGTCCCCTGCTGCCTTGCAGGCCTGGCCGCTTGGCTGCGGAAAGGCTAAGGGAGGAAACCCCTGACATCAAAGCCCCCGTGTCTCCGGGGAAGGCTTTTGAGCCAGAGACTAAGACAAGGACAGTCTGATTTAAAACCTACGACCCGAGGACCTCGATGCCACCGTCCCAGCTTGCTAGGCCATGGCAAACGAACCAAGGGTTTAAAGGGTGGGGCCAGTACTGCGCACACTGCACTCCACCAAAAAGCTCCACCGCGCAGGCTTTAGGAAACGCCCACGGACTATGACACTGAACTTTCCAAGTCCTGTAGCGATGGGCAAGGGGCAAAACGGCAGGTGAAAGATGTCACTGGAAGCCGCAGTCTCAAACCTGCATGCAGGCGGTTCAGGATATTGGTCGCCTGATGTTGACCTGGGGATGACAACGTCACTCGGCACACCCTGAACGACCAAGCAGCCTTCTCTAGGGACAGCACTGCTTGCTTCACACGGAGAGGGGCCTAGAAAAGGTGGCCTAACCAAAGCTCATCCCCTCGTAATCCCAGTTGGCTAGCCGCGGTCAACGGGCATCTTCTCATGCGGTCAGAAAACAAGAAAAAACAATGGATCCACTCTCATGACGACCACGACCGGACTCAACGTAGCATGCTGGAACATCCGAACCATGCTCGACACAGCAGACAGCGGACGCCCTGAACGTCGCTCCGCCCTCATTGCCCATGAATTGCGGAGGTTAAACATCGACATCGACGCGCTCAGCGAAGTACGCCTTCCGGAGGAAGGCAGCCTCCAAGAACTTGGCGCTGGCTACACCCTCTACTGGTCAGGCAGGCCTGCATAAGAAAGACGGCTCTCAGGCGTGGGCTTCATGGTGAAGACCCCCATTGCGACTAAGTTGGAAAACCTACCAACGGGTCACTCCGACCGCATCATGTCTATGCACCTCCCACTGAGACACAAGCAATACGTCACCCTTTTCAGTGTGTACTCCCCAACCCTCCTGGCAGAGCCTGCAGAAAAAGACAAGTTCTACTCTGACCTGCGCAGCCTCCTGCAGAGCACCCCTGCAGACGACAAAGTCATCATCCTTGGCGACTTCAACGCCAGAGTGGGCCAAGACTCTGAAGCCTGGAAAGGAGTCCTCGGCAAGCATGGCGTTGGGAACTGCAATGACAATGGTCTCCTACTGTTGGAGCTCTGTGCAGAGCAGCAACTTGTCATCACCAACACTACTTTCCAGCAAAAGGACAGTCGAAAGACCACCTGGATGCATCCTCGCTCCAAGCACTGGCACCTTATCGACTATGTCCTAGTGCGTCAGAGGGACCGCAGTGACGTCCTCCTCAGCAGAGTGATGCCCAGCGCAGAGTGCCACACTGACCACCGCCTTGTTCGCTGCAAACTCAGGCTCCGCCTCAAGCTGAAACCCAAGAAAGGGGGCCCTCCCAAGAAAAAGCTTGATGTTGCCAGCCTTCAGCGTGATGACAAGAAAGCTGCCCTTCAGGCCGATTTACAGCGCATGCTCAAAGACACAGTTGATCCAGCATACTCCTCCCCTGAAACACTCTGGGAACAACTAAAAACTGCTATTGTAAAATCCGCTGTGGAAGTCTTGGGCTTTGCTAGAAAGAGGAACAAAGACTGGTTTGACGAAAACGACGTAGAGATCCAGGAACTTCTAGCAAAAAAAAAAGAGCCGCCCACCAGGCCCACCTAGCCCAGCCTTCCTGCCCTGTGAAGAAGTCTGCCTTCCGCCTCATCTGCAGCAGTATCCAGCTCAAGCTTAGAGAGCTCCAGAACGAGTGGTGGTCCAGACTCGCACAGAGGACCCAGCTCTGCGCTGACAACGGTGACTACAGGGGCTTCTACGAAGCACTGAAAGCAGTGTATGGCCCTAGGCACCTGGTACAAAGTCCCCTGCGAAGCGCTGATGGACAGGCACTCCTCACAGATAATACCTCCATCTTGAACCGCTGGTCGGAATACTTTCAGGACCTCTTCGGCGCTGAACGCACTGTTCAAGAAACAGTCATCCTCCAAATCCCACACCTTCCACTAAAGGTTGAATTGGACGAACCGCCCACCGCCGAAGAGACCCTCACAGCCATCCACCAGCTCAAGAGTGGCAAATCAGCAGGCATTGACGTAATCCCGCCAGAGATCTGGAAACATGGAGGCCCAGCACTGCACAACAAGCTCCACGACCTCTTTCTCTGCTGCTGGGAAAAAGGAACACTACCAAAGGATCTCCGTGATGCAGTCATCATCACCCTGTACAAGAACAAAGGAGAGAAGTCTGCCTGCTCTAATTATCGTGGAATTACCCTGCTGTCCATTGCCGGGATAATTCTCGCAAGGTTGCTCCTGAATCGGCTGGTACCTGCCATCGCTGAAGACCACCTCCCAGAGGGCCAGTGTGGCTTCAGAGCCAACAGGAGTACCACCGACATGGTCTTTGTGCTGAGACAGCTTCAGGAGAAGTGCCGCGAGCAGAACAAAGGGCTGTACGTAACGTTTGTCGACCTAACAAAAGCGTTTGACACTGTGAGCAGGCAAGGTATTTGGCAGATCCTGGAGCGACTAGGTTGTCCCACAAAGTTCCTCAACATGATCGTCCAGCTCCACGAGGACCAGCAAGGCCAGGTCAGACTAAACAGTGACCTCTCAGAACCATTCCCCATTCGCAACGGCGTGAAGCAAGGCTGCGTGCTGGCACCGACCCTCTTCACCATCTTCTTCAGCATGATGTTGAAGCAGGCCACAGTGGACCTCGACGATGACGACGCAGTGTACATCAGGTATCGTCTCGATGGCAGCCTGTTCAACCTCAGACGACAGCAGGCCCACACGAAAACCCTATACCAACTGATTCGTGAGCTGCTCTTCGCTGATGACGCTGC
>BTPG01000004.1:222442908-222527908 GCA_036245525.1 Semisulcospira habei | reverse complement strand
CTTGACTTCTAATAAGCGCACGCAGGATGAAAGCATACATCACATTTCTCATACTATTTCTTGTATTATTCCTATGTGAGCAGTGTCACAGTGGGGAGATGTTTATAAACCTTGTCAGGCGAGATAACCTAGGGCTAATTGGTTTAGACAGACACCGTCCCTGCTGGCTTCGGTGGTGATGAGTGATACTTATAGAATGCGCAACAAAATGCTTCTTGTATTTAGTATGCTAAATGTCCCCTATGTAGCTCTGTGCCTTTCGTGTATTTTCGGAGGAGGGTGAATGGAACCAGTTCAGCTTTAGTAGAAGAAGTACATTTTAGCTGGAAGGGTCCAGAAAGCAGTATTGGGAAATGGAATTTTGAGTGTTTTAGCTCACGTCTGCTCCACAGATTTCGGCGTGCGCTTAGGGGGTGCGCTGGTGTGCGCTTAGTAGAGTCAAGTTTTTACTGACTGCGTGCGTCAAAGAGTGAAAGAAATTTAAGGCTGCTTTTGAAACCATGTTTCCCTCTTAAGGCTTTCACATATTTTGGGGTTGCTGTTTCCAGAAAATGAGTCCCTAGAAACGCCTTTACTTCACGAGGCAAAGTTTTCTGGCAATCGGAACTCGTTTTCGGCTTGAAGGCTTTTTGAAATTGAAATCAACACTTTAGCTTGTTTTCTCTCTACGCCCCATTTTTTTTTTTTTTTTTTTTTTTTTGGTTTTTTTTTTTGGGGGGGCGGAGGGGTCGTTTTGGTTTTTTTTTACACCCAGATCCGAATGCCTGGACTGATTTCACTTCTTTCTGTTAAAGAGATAGACGGACTACAGCATGCTAATGGTAGTGCTTAATGATTCTCTACAATTGATATGCTGCTGGCGTCCGATCTCCATAGATATACTTATACGAATACCTTTATTGTCCCAAAATGGGAAATTTGTTTGTAGCGAATTTTTTGCAAAACAGTTGTAGAAAAAACAACAAACGTGAACATAAAACAAATAAATACATCTGACTGACTGCAACACACCGACCGATTACAGTGAGTATGTGCACGTACATAACATCACAACCATCTGTAATGTTAATATCCACCTGGAAAGAAAACGTTCTTAAAAACTAACTGAGACGACACTACCTCATACCACGCGCACAACACACACGCACGCACACACCCCACGCACACACACTTGCGTATCACATGACATTGCAAATTCACAGACCTGAGGCTGACATCCTGACCGTCCTTCAATGATGATATGACTCTAGGTCTATACCATGGCATCATTTAGGAGACGGATAGATGATGGCACGAAGGAAAGACGTCTGCGATTTGTTTTGCACGTCACAGTTCCGTATCTCCTGGAGGAAGGTAACAAGGCATATTCTTCGGATAAAATATGAGTATCATCAGATACAATGTGGGAGGCTTTGTTAAGCACCTGCTTCTCATACAAAGAAGAAAAGCAGGGCTGCTGAACACCAGTTATTTGGCTGATGATGTTGATAATGCGCTGAGCTGTCTTAGCTTTTAGGCTCATTTTCCCAAACCAACAGACGCATGAGAAAATGAGTACACTTTCAATAAAAGACTGATAAAAGAGAGTTAAAACAGAGTTGTCAACATTAAACTTGCGCAGCTTCCTCAAAAGATACAGGCGCTGTTGGCCTTTCTTGTGAAAAACATCACACTGTCTCATTTAAGTTTGTCATCAATGGTGGTTCCGAGGTATTTGTACTCGGCCACCTTTTCCACTATTTCATCAAAAATGACAGTGTCTGACTGCGTTTTGAGGGTTTTTCCTGACGTCTGTGCACATATCTCTTGTTTTGGAAGCATTGATGGACAGAAAGAAGTCACGGCACCAGTCCACAAAACCCTTTTCGACTGGACCGTGATTGGTTTTGTCATCATAGAGCAGGCTCAGCAGAGCAGAATCGTCTGAGAACTTAATCAAGTGCCTGTCACTGTGTGCACTCCTGCAGTCATCTGTGTACGATATAAATAAGAGTAGTGAAAGCACACAGCCTTGCGGTGAGCATGTAGAAACTGATTTAACAGTAGACAATGTGACGTTTACCCGAACTCTTTGCGGTCTACACACGAGGAAGTTTAGGATCCATAAGGCCAAACTGTTACTCAGCTTAAAAGCATTGGTAAGTTTCCTAAGGAGCAAGTGTGGTTGGAGCGTGTTAAACGCGGCACTCAGATCCAGAAATAGAATTCTAGCATGAGTTTTACCCTTCTCAAGGTGAGTGTGGATAAGGTTCAAGAGCGTTAACTTGGCATCCTCGACCACTCTTCCAGGCCTGTACGCGAACTGCAGAGGGTCCAATAAATGTGCTGTACAGTTTATGAGTTGAGATCTGACTAATTTTTCAAGGGTTTTCATCACGAGAGATGTCAACGCAATAGGCCGAAATCGTTAAGTACAGAAGGGCGTGTCTTTTTAGGAATTGGGACAACTATAGACATTTTCAACATGATGGGAACTCTTTGCAGTTCAAGAGAGGCATGAAAGATGGCATGGAAGATGTCACAGAGCTGCCAGCACTCTTCCTTGTGTTTGTACGCTCAAAACCCTTACACACATCTTCCTTGCTGATTTGAACGGTTTCATCTAACCTGGATGAAGCTTTGATGTTATCAATTACAGAAATTAAAATCATTTTTATATATTAAGTCATATATCAGGCACTACTATTGATCTGCTGCTGTCGTCCGATGTGCTTAGATATACCAGGCACCATTCATTAGCAATTATAGATCATTTAAAAGCAGCTTCATTTTTCTACTGAAACTGCATTTTTTTCAAAAACTGCAACTCCTTGAACCCCTTAACTGCTGGAGAAAATGTTAAAGGTACCGAGATGCAAGAGACATAAACCCACATGATCCCCCGCAGTCGCGGGGGCTCATGAGGATTTATGTCTCTTGTTAGTCCTTTGTTCTTTATGTCCATCTTGGTCCCATTTCAGGGGTGTTCCTTACGCGGATGTCTGTCAGTGTGCAGGAGTTTCATACGTAGGACTTTCGATACATAGGACTATCGATACGTAAAATTATATATCTCTGACGTAGGGCTATCGTCACCGTATCGAAACGTAACACTGATGTAGGATTTCAGACACAGTGAAACAAATGTGAGACTTTCGATAAATAGGACTATTGATCACAGGACTATCGGTACGTAGGTTTAAGGAACAGAGGACTAACGACACGCACCCTTAAAATGCGAAATAAGATACCGGCACGAAAAGAGATACAACTTTTTTTTTTTATTCCCCTCCCCCATCTCCCCTCCCCTCCCCCCCCCCCCCCCCCAAACCCCCATCTCCCGTCTCCCCCAGGACTTTGGATACACAGAACTATTGATCATAGGACTGTCGGTACGTAGGTGTGTCGATACGTAGGACTATCGACACGAACCATTTTCATCCTTATACACGATTGCTTGAAATAAATTTGACTATGATAAGCCAAGCAATTTTGGCACCATCCTTGAACTAAAATCGTTGATCTGTCTTGTAATCTGTAATGTAATGTAATATGACATAAAGCAAATTGAAATAAAATTAGCCTCAAGATGTAATGGGTTAAGCTCAAATTACAGACCAGCACACAAATAGACACAAACCTTTTTTTTCTCTCTCTCTCTCTCCCCCCCCCCCCCCCCTTCAGACCTCTCCCCACCCCTTCTCCACCCCTTCCTTCTTCTTCCCAATTAGGCGAGGGTCAGCACCCTTGAAGGCACGGCTAAGAGCTAACGTGGCGATAATAAGCCAGTGCGCGCCAGGTCTTCTGTGCGCGGCCCAACTGCGACCGATGTCGGCCCGAAGACCTAGAACGAACTTGGAAGGTAGAGAATGGTTGAAAGGTTTCTGTAAGGTCCCGCCTGTGTCGTCTTTCTGTCGTCGTGTGTCTCTTTGGAAAATCGATCGAACGGTCTTTATCATCATAGTTAGCAACGGTTCCTCGGGCCAACGTCCGCCGTCATGGGACCGCGCAAGGCCGTGCACGGGTCGAGGACTGCCGTCGTCGGTCCGAAGGACTTTTGTTTACTGGGATAGTGTTTACCAGGCGTCTCTTTAACAAATATAATGTCAGTCTGTGGCATTTTCTATTCTGATAAATTTGACTGCTGTTCAGAAAAGATAAGAAAACAATATAAAAGTGCGCTTAGAGTTATAATTATTATAAGATAAGCGCATTATAAATACCGTAATTATTATAAAAGTCTAGCGGAGAAAACTAAAGATCTGTAGGCGTAACTCCATTGATATGTATATTCATAGAGTGGAACATTCCAGCAAAAATCACTCTACGTCCCGTGTATAGTTGATGTTTATGACAAAGTCGATAGCTCGCTCGCTCTCTCTGTCTCTGTCTGTCTGTCTGTCTGTCTGTCTGGCTCTCTCTCTCTCTCCTCTCTCTCCCTGCTCTCTCTCCTCACTCTCTCTGCACCCTCCCCTCTCTCTCCACTACGCTCTCTCAACCTCCTCCTCCTCCTCCCTCCTCACTCTTCCTCTCCACACTCCGTCTCCTCTCGTCCTCTCGTCTTCCATCTCTCCTCCTCTCACTCTCCTCTCACATCTCTCTCCTCTCCGCATCTCTCTCTCGACCTCCCGCCCCTCATCAATCCGTCTCCTCTCTCGTCTCGTCGTCTTCCCTCGCCTCTTCCGTCCTCTCGTCCACTCGTTCGTCTCCCCTCCCTATTGCCGTCTGCTTGTGTTTTGTGGTGGTGTCTCTTCTGTCGTTCTTTTTGCTCGTCTCCGGTTGATTGTTCTGGGGCGAGGTCGGTGGGTCTGTCGTCATCTCTCGCATCCCTCCCTCCTCCTCTCTCACAGATCGAATTCTTCTCACCCTCTCTCTCCTCCTCATCTCCGTCGCTCCCCCTCTCTCCTCTGACGCACTCTTGCCCACAAATCGATCCACTCTCTCCTCTCCACCTATCCATCATCTCCCTCTCCTCCCCCTTCACATCATCTCTCCTCACTCTCTCCCTCTCCGGTCTCCTCTCTCTCCTTCCTCATACTCTGTCCTGCCCCGATAACCCACCTCGTCTCTCTCTCCTCCCACACCCTCTCTCTTCGTCTCTCGCAATCCATCACATCTCTCTCCTCTCCTCCCCTCTCCTCGACCGGTGCACTCTCCCCCAGCATCCTCCACTCTCCTCTCTTCCTCTCTCTCGTCATCCTCATACTCGTCTCTCGGCCTCCTCACTCTCGCTCCCTCCTTCTCAGCTCCCGTCTCTCCTCTCCCTCTAACCACTCTCATCGCTCGCTCCCCCCTCGATCTCCTCTCTCTCTCCCCCCCCCCTGCGTCCTCTCTGGGCCTTCACTCTCCAGGATGATCAATGGCGTCAGACGTCCGTGCTCTCCACTGTCATCCTCGTCTCCGAGATTATGTCGTCTACTCTCTCTCTCTGTCTCTACTCGCTTCCTCGCGCGCGTTCCTCTCAATCTCTCTCGTCCTCGCTCGCCTCTCTCTTCTTCTACCGTCCATCCCTCTCTCCTCCATCCTCCCTCCTATCCATCTCGTCGGTACTCTCTCATCTCCTCCCTCCTCTCTCCTCCCTTTCTCTCTTCTTCTCACCCAATTCGTCTAGAACATATAACTCCTCACTCGGCACTCCTCGCAGCTCATCGCTCTCAACTCCTCCGCCAAATCTCTCAACTCCATCTCCATCTCTCACTGAATCACCTCTCTCACTCCCCTCCGGTCACCTCACTCTTAACCGTCGACGAAAAGACTCGACTCCCAATCGCTCTCGTGTCAGTCACCCTCTCCTCGTCAATCTCTCCTCTCTTTTCTTTCTCTCTCCTCGACTCATCTACCTGTCATACTCTCCGATTTCACCGTCCTCTCTCTCTCTCCTCCTCCCTCCTCACCACTCAACTCATCTCACGCATCGCTTCTTCGATCTTCAACTCAATCTCCTCATCCTCCTCCCGCTCCTCGGTGGGGGGGTTACTCCTCCCCGTAACCCACTCTCTCCATCTTCGCTCTCTCATCCTCCTCTCTCCGTAGATGTTAGCAACGGCAAGTTTGTAAAATGAACGACTTGTTTTCTGTCAAAACTTTTTACCGTTGAAAAATAAAGTTTCATCATCATCATCATCATCTCTCTCTCTTACATTTACAACTGAACGCTAAACCGATAAAACAAGTCACAGAGCGTAAATTCTTGGGAATACACGTTGACGAATAACTATGTTGGGAGACGCATATAAATAGTCTGTAAAACCATTGCTAAAAACACTTTCCTGTTGTTCCAGCTTAGATCTTGGCTTGACTTCGCGAACGAAGATTTTATAGGAGTTGCCCACGACGTCTGCAGGCTTGTTCGTGGCTGCGGAGGCCAATCCGAGACAGGTAGGTTCGACCGCAGTGGCTGCAGGGGAAGGTATGGCCAGGGTTCTGAGTTGCGGCATCTCTGTTTTTCTCCTGAGCCGCTTGTCCTTAAGGCTAGCTCTGCGAGAGTCCTCAAAGGAGACAGCTGCCTTGTAAATGGTGGAGCGCCAGGTGTCACGGTCCACAGCAAGCGAGGACCACTGGTGGTGGTCGATTTGGCAGGCACTAAGTGACTTCTTGAGACAGTCTTTGTATCTCTTCTTTGGTGCCCCTCTGTCACGGTGTCCAGTAGCAAGCTCGCCGAACAGGGTGATCTTTGGTAGGCGATGATCCTCCATCCTGGAGACATGCCCCGCCCAGCGGAGCTGTGTCCGCAGCAGCAAAGCCTCGATGCTCACAGTTTCAGCCTGTTCAAGGACCTCGACGTTGGTGACATAGTCACTCCAGTGAATGCCCAGGATGGTACGCAGGCAGCGCTGGTGGAAGCGTTCGAGGAGTCGTAGTTGGCTGCGGTAGAGGGCCCAGGACTCGGAACCATACAGCAGGGTGGTGAGGACCACAGCTCTGTACACGCTGATCTTGGTGCCTGTTTTCAGCTGTTGATTGTGCCACACCCGCTTGAAAAGTCGCCCGAAAGCGCTGTTCGCTTTTGCCAGCCTGCTGTCAAGCTCCTTGTCCAGCTTGGCGTCCGACGTGATAATGCAGCCAAGGTAAGTAAACTGGTGCACTGACTTTAGTTCAGACTCGCCAATGGTGATGTGAGGAGGGCGATACACTGTCTTGGGTGCCGGCTGATGGAGGACCTCTGTCTTTTTCAGACTGACCTCGAGTCCAAAGAGCTGGGCAGCATCTGCGAAGCAAGACGTGATGCGCTGCAGGGCTCTCTCTGTGTGTGCAACGAGGGCAGCATCATCAGCAAAAAGCAGCTCACGAATCAGTTGGTCTAGGGTTTTCGTGTGGGCCTGCAGTCGTCTGAGGTTGAACAGGCTGCCATCGAGACGATACCTGATGTACACTGCATCGTCATCATCGAGGTCCACTGTGGCCTGCTTCAACATCATGCTAAAAAAGATGGTGAAGAGGGTCGGTGCCAGCACGCAGCCCTGCTTTACGCCGTTGAGAATAGGGAATGGTTCTGAGAGGTCATTGTTGAGTCTGACCTGGCCTTGCTGGTCCTCGTGTAGCTGGACAATCATGTTGAGGAACTTTGGGGGACAGCCAAGTCGCTCCAGGATCTGCCACATGCCTTGCCTGCTCACAGTGTCGAACGCTTTTGTTAGGTCGACAAATGTTACGTACAGCCCTTTGTTCTGCTCGCGGCACTTCTCCTGTAGCTGTCTCAGCACAAAGACCATATCGGTGGTGCTCCTGTTTGCTCTGAAGCCACACTGGCCCTCTGGGAGTTGGTCTTCAGCGATGGCAGGTACCAGCCGATTCAGGAGCAGCCTTGCAAGGATTTTCCCAGCAATGGACAGCAGGGTAATTCCCCGATAGTTGGAACAGTCAGACTTCTCGCCTTTGTTCTTGTACAGGGTGATAACGACTGCATCACGGAGATCTTTTGGTAGTGTTCCTTCCTCCCAGCAGCAGAGAAAGAGGTCATGGAGCTTGTTGTGCAGTGCTGTGCCTCCATGTTTCCAGATCTCTGGCGGTATTCCATCAATGCCTGCTGCTTTGCCACTCTTGAGCTGGTGGATGGCTGTGAGGGTCTCTTCAGCGGTGGGCGGTTCGTCCAATTCAACCTTTACTGGGAGGTGTGGGATTTGTAGGACGACTGCTTCTTGAACAGTGCGCTCAGCGCTGAAGAGGCTCTGAAAGTATTCCGACCAGCGGTTCAAGATGGAGGTATTATCTGTGAGGAGTGCCTGGCCATTCGCGCTTCGCAGGGGACTTTGTACCAGGTGCCTGGGGCCATACACTGCTTTCAGTGCTTCGTAGAAGCCCCTGTAGTCACCATTGTCAGCACAAAGCTGGGTCCTCTGTGCAAGTCTGGTCCACCACTCATTCTGGAGATCTCTGAGCTTGCGCTGGAGACTGCTGCAGACGAGGCGGAAGGCAGACTTCTTCACAGGGCAGGAAGGCTGGGCTAGGTGGGCCTGATGGGCGGCTCTTTTTTTTTGCTAGGTGTTCCTGGATCTCTACATCGTTCTCGTCAAACCAGTCTTTGTTCTTCTTTCTAGCGAAACCCAGGACTTCTGCAGAGGATTTTGCAATAGCAGTTTTCAGTTGTTCCCAAAGTGTTTCAGGGGAGGAGTCTACTGGGTCCGCTGTGTCTTTGAGCCTGCGCTGTAAATCTGTCTGAAAGGCAGCTTTCACGTCGTCACGCTGAAGGCTGGCAACATCAGGCTTTTTCTTGGGGAGCCCCCATTTCTTGGGTTTTGGTTTGACGTGGAGCCTGAGTTTGCAGCGGACAAGACGGTAGTCAGTGTGGCACTCTGCGCTGGGCATCACTCTGGTGAGGAGGACGTCACTGCGGTCCCTCTGACGCACTGACCCAGCTTAGACAAGTAACGGATACACATACTCGTAAACTGTTTTTTCATGCCCATATCAAGACTCACGTTGATTATATCTCCACAGTGTGGGACGGTTGTAGTGATGTTCACATGAACAGGTTAAACTCTATATATAAAAGAGCTGTCAAAATTTCTACCAGACTCAAATTTAGACATCTAAACATTCTCGGCCTGCGCAAACAACTTAGTTTCAACAAATGCATCCTCAGTCACAAAATATTAAATAACATGACACCGCAGTCCAAATTTATGCCACAGCAAGAACGCGAACGTTCCTCTTAACAGAGACCTGGCTTCGTGCCTCAGGTGATCAGGCCAAATGTGCTGATCTTGCCCCATCTGGATACTCTGTGAAATCCTTCCCCCGCGATTCTCGTGGGGGTGGTATTGCAGTCGTCCTCCATGAAGCACTGCAGCCTTTTGCATCATTCTCAACGTCTTTTAGTTTCTCCCATGAGTCTTTTGAGCTTGTACAATTTACTCTAGCTTTAACTCAGAAAACTGTTCATTTTCTGTGCCTCTACGGACCTCCGCCAAACCGCAAGAACAAATTAACTGATTCAATGTTTGTTGATCAATTTCATGATCTTCTCGATCACTGTAATTCTCTTGCTGGCAGTCTGATAGTCCTTGGTGACTTTAACATCCACTTTGACAATCAGAAGCACCACACCACCTCTGCACTCATGGACATTTTACACATGTTCAGTCTTTCACAAGTTGTCGACAAACCAACTCATAGACAAGGGCATACTATTGACTGGATCCTTCATAGATGTGACGATGATATCTTGTGCTCAGCACAGGTTTCTGATGCAATATGTTCAGACCATTACTGTGTGATCAGTCATTTGAGGGCCATAGTCCCACCTCCAGTGCCTATGCTTACCATAGTGCGCAATGTTCGTGCCATTGACAGACTAGCCTTCAAGGCTGACCTCGTTCAGTCACTGTCTCATCATCCTAGTCCTAGTGCCGAGGAGTTTGATTCATGTTTACGCACTGTCTTAGACAATCATGCACCATCTTCAAAGCGTAAAAAGTCAGCTCATAGAATCAGCCCGTGGTATAGGTTTGTGAGCAAAGAGCTGCGTTCGGCTAAGCAGATGCGGCGCCAAGCTGAGAGAATGTGGTGCTCAACTAGGTTGACTGTTCACAAGCAGATATACACATGTTCTAAGAAGCATGTAAATGAGATTGTTCATGGAGCAAAATCTTCGTTTTACAACAGGAAGATCAGTGAGTGCACAACAAGCAAAGAATTGTATAATGTGACCAATAAGCTTATGGTGAAGAAGACTCCATCACCTCTTCCCACTACATTTCCCCCGTGCCAGCTGCCTCAGCTTTTTGCAGATTACTTCGTTGATAAGGTCCGCGAAAATTCGTGATTCTCTGGATCGCATGCCCACTTCAGTTTTGTTCACCGAAAAAACGCTTTAGTGGAGAACCTCTCTCAGCCTTCGAACCTGTGCTAGAGGATGAGGTCAGAAAAGTGATCACAAAACACTGCCCCCAAAACTTGTGAGTTAGACCCCATACCCACTCCCTTGTTGTACGAGTGCCTGGATGAAGTGTTGCCTGCCATTACACAAGTCATCAACAACTCTCTCTCCACTGGTATTTTTCCTGAAAGCTTCAAGACTGCACTTGTAAAGCCCCTATTGAAGAAACCATCTTTAGACCCAAATGTACTGAAAAACTATCGCCCAGTTTCCAATCTTACATTTCTATCAAAGATTCTTGAGAAAATTGTCCTTGTTCAAACTTTAAAGCATGTCAACTCTAATAGTCTGTTCAGTGTATTCCAGTCTGCATATCGTCCCCATCGTAGCACTGAAACAGCTTTGCTGAAGATATTCAATGACCTGCTTTGTGCTTTGGACGAGCGTAAGATCACAGTCCTTGCTTTGGCTGGACCTGTCCAGTGCGTTCGACACTATTGACCATGAAATTTTGCTGTGCCGTCTTCAATCTGTATTTGGCATTGAAGGCACAGTCTTGGCATGGTTTAGTTCATACCTGACTGAACGATCCCAGATTGTTTCTGTCGACGGCTGTCGTTCTGAGCCATCACCTCTTCGGTTTGGTGTACCCCAGGGCTCGGTCCTAGGACCTGTATTGTTCTTACTGTATGTTCAGCCCCTGTCCGACCTGATTTGTAGTCGCTCCATTTCCCATCATGCATTTGCAGATGATACGCAGATGTACAAAAGTGATACTGTCGAGCGAGCTGTGAATGCCGTCCAAAGTATAAGCCAGTGCATTGACCATGTCAAATCATGGATGACCACCAACAAACTGATGTTAAATGATGGCAAAACTGAAGCAATGTTGGTAGCTAATCCAAGATTATCTTCGTCCCTGCCTTTACCGTCATCATTGTCTGTGGATGGAACACTCATTGGCTTCTCTGCGAGTGTGAGAAACCTGGGTGTTACACTTGACAGCGAGTTATCTATGTCACAGCATGTCAGTGCAGTGTGTAGATCCGCTTATCTGGAACTTCGTCGTATTAGTTCAGTTCGTCACCTGCTGACCGTGGAAGCCACTAAAACACTAGTTTGTGCATTTGTGCTGTCCAAGCTAGATTATTGTAACTCTTTGCTTTGTGGCTGCCCTCAGTATCTCATTGATCGCCTCCAAAAAATTCAGAATAATGCAGCCCGGCTTGTTGTGAGAGTCCGTAAGACTGAGCATGTCACACCCATCTTGAAGTCCCTTCACTGGCTACCTGTGTCCTCACGTATTCAATACAAAGTTATGTCAATCTGTTTTAACTGCCTTTCAGGCACCAGCCCAGAATACTTGTCCTCTTTGCTGCATGTGTATACACCCTCTCGTGAGCTCCGCTCCTCTTCTGATAAACGGAAGTTGTGTGTACCTTCTGTCCAAACTAAATCATTTGGTCAGCGCACTTTTGTTTATCAAGCCCCAGTGTTATGGAATACACTTCCTCTTGAGGTCAGAAACAGTGAGTCTGTCTCTGACTTCAAGAGGTCGTTGAAAACTCACCTCTTCAAGCTTTACTTTGAATAACTGCCAGTGTTTGATGCCTTAGTTGTAGTTCTGCAATCCTCCTTGTTTAGACTGAATGTTAATTAGAATATAAATTATTATGTATGTATTGTTATTTAGTTTATTGTAAAAGTGGTGTGTTCGGGCATTGTGCTTTGTTTGTTATGTGCATATGTCATTGTATTTTTATTTTTGTGTACATATTGTAAAGCGCTTAGAGCTTTTGAGTAAGATTAAGCGCTATATAAATACTCATTATTATTATTATTATTAACAATACTTTACCTCTACCTCTGCCTAGAATTGACCTCTTTAAAACTAGTTTATCATTTTCTGGACCGTTTGTATGGAACACTATTCCTGCACATTTGAAGACTATAGCCTCGCTTGGAATCTTCAAAACGAAACTTTTCGATTACCTGATTAGCCAAACATAACATCACGGGGCCTTTATTTAAACAAACCCTGATGTTAATACTTTCATGCACCACATGCATTTATGTATAATGTTTGTGTGTGTGTGTGTGTGTGTGTGTGTGTGTGTGTGTGTGTGTGTGCGTGCGTGCGTGCGTGCGTGCGTGCGTGCGTGTGTGTGTGTGTGTGTGTGTGTGTGTGTGTGTGTGGTATAAGATGAATGTTGGGTGTTACCATTATTCTATGTATATAATTTTTGTAAATTTTATTATTATTTTGTTTCTTTTTTAAAAATTATTGTTGCATGAAATAATGTGTGTAAATATAATGTCTTTATTATTATTATTATTATTATTATTATTATTATTATTATTATTATTATTATTATTATTATTACTATTATTATTTTAATCTATTTTATGTTGTAGATGTTAGCAACGCAAGTTTGTAAAATGACAATTTGTTTCTGTCAAAACATTTTACTGTTGATAATAAAGTTTCATCATCATCATCATCATCATCATCATCATCATCATCATCATCTCTCTCTCTCTCTCTCTCTCTCTCTCTCTCTCTCTCTCTCTCTCTCTCTCTCTCTCTCTCTCTCTCTCTCTCTCTCTCTCTCTCACATTAATTTTGTTCATGTTATTTCCATGCGTTATTAGCAGATGTTGCAAGGACGTGACTGAGAAAAGTGTACCGTATCACTTATCATTTTAGTTCAAGGGTGGTGCCAGAATAGCTTGGCGCCTGAGGCGCCAAGCTATGCTGGCGCCACCCTTGAACTAAAACGGTTGATCTATCTCCTAATCTGTAATGCAGGCTTTCACAGGACAATAAGGAAACTTGAAAAATCCAGCCTGAGGATGTAATGGGTTAAGACAGGTTCTGCTGTGCATCAGTGACTTAGCTAAGTGTTAAAAATGAGATCAGTCACGTTTCAAAAGGCAGTGACATAACCGAAACAGCAGACGGAGAGAAAAAAAAACACAAAAAAAACAAACCCACGAGATCACCCGTTACCAACCAATGACTTCCGACGAATGTACATTTGTACCAAATCGCTTATCGTTATTGTTGTCTCGTTTTCTCGTTCTCTCTAGTTCTTCATCCCTCCCCGCGACGCAACCAATCTCCTTCTCTCTCTCCCTGCTTCACCCCCCCCCCCCCCCCCATCCCCCATCTCCACCCCGTTCATCCCGTGATTATTTTTTTCTCCGTCTCTAGCATTCCCTGTGTTTGCCTGCCTTCCAGACTCCTTGTCGAAACAGCAGTTTTCTGATCTCTCATGTGTGCACAGCGTCTGCAGGGGTAGGTTGCATGAGTGAGCTTAGTCCTGCGCCAGCCACTACGCAAGGTGCTCCGCTATAACGAGCACCTTGCTTAGTGGCTGGCGCAGGAATTAAACTCGCTCATTCAACTGACCAGACTCTAACTTTCACTCGCTCCGACATTCAGACCGACCCAACTGCAAAAGGCATAGACTCTCATAGGTCCTTGAAGTCTGCCGGGACCAATGTGAATCAATGCCTGTCTCGGTGGATGCTAAGCCGTATATCATCCTCACGGCTTAGAAAGAAAAGGCCACCCGGATTAAGTGCAAGAGTTTCTTTGGCGAGAAAGCTGATTTTTTTTTCGCTTCTATCTTTATATATTTTCGCTTTTCGTCTGCAAGAGGCATAGATTCTCATGAGCCCCGCATGATGTGGTCTGCTCACGAGAATCCATGCCTCTTGCTGTCTCAATTTCTGTCTCGAGTTTCGTCTCTGTACCTTTTTAAGAGTCGAATTTCACTTTATTTTGCAAGTGTCAGACATGCACCAGATGCATTGATCGGTCATGCAATATTGTTTTCTCTGCATAGATGTAGTGCACAAAAATATTCAAGCATGCGAGGGGGCTCTTGTTGCTGTGTCTCCAGCATGTTAATTGCAATCTGTGTTCCTCATTCGTTGAAAGTCACTTGCTGGACAAAGTTCGTCTCTGTTGTTCATCTCTGTTTTTCTCTCCGTCTGCTGTCTCGGTCATGACACTGCCTTTTGAAGCACGACTGATCTTAACACTTTTAGCTAAGCCATCGATGCACATCAGAACCTGTCTTAACCCATTACATCCTGATGCATATTTTTTTTTTCTTAATTGCTTTTGGTCCTGAGAAGGCTTGATTACAGATCAGGAGATAGATCAAACATTTTAGTTCTAGGGTGGTGCCAGAATAGCTTGGCGCCTGAGGCGCCAAGCTATTCTGGCGCCACCTTTGAACTATCATAGTCAGATTTATTTCAAGCAATAGTGTGGCAGGATGGAAAGGGTTAAGCGACCACACAATCGAACGCCTCTCGGAGCTGAGGTGTGGAGAAAAGCCGGCCGCGAGTAGTTTGTGCAGACACGAACGGACATGACAGTAAATGGGAACCAGTACTGACTCGTTCGATATCAAAAGGAACTCTGATGGGGAGACCTTGTGATGGGTGTGGTCGGAGCTCGTATAGGCCTTTCCGAGGGCAGGGATCCCCATCGTGATTGAACTGAACTGAAGTGAACATTATGAGAGGATCACTTCTGTCAGTCATTATAAAGACCGACCGTCATTTAGGATGGCTTTGTAGACACAGTCGCGCGCGCGCGCACGCACGCACGCACACACGCACACACACACGTATGCACACACACACATGCACGCACGCACGCACGAACACACACACACACATACGCATGCACGCACACACACACACACATACACGCACGCATACGCACACACGCACGCGCGCAAACACACACACACACACACACACATGGTCTTAACTCATTCGAGACGTGCCGCATCCGGACACGCGGCCCAAAGCCGCGTGTCCGGATGCGGCGCGTCTCGAATGAGTTGAATGACAGGTGATGCATTTTGCTTTTCAAAAATTCTCTTGTATCAAGACTTCTCCAGTCTATTAATCCCTTGTCTGACGAGGAAAAGTGATCACAATCAAACTGCAAATGCAGGGGCTCATGAGAATCCATGCCTCTTGCTGAGATCACTCTGTGTCTATCTTTGCTCGGCTGGCGCTGTTTGGGTTCGAATTAACACAGATTTAACTCATTCTACCTCATCACCGAAATCCTTAAATCTTGCCGCTGTCCTCTGAAGACTGCATTGCAGTGCAGGACACAGATCGACCATGATAGTTCAAGGGTGATGCCAGAATAGCTTGGCGCCCATAGGCGTCAAGCTATTCTGGCATCACCCTTGAACTATCATGGTTGATCCTTATCTCGCTGTGGTGTGTCTGGGGTAGAATGAGTTAATTAAGAAACACAACCCGGCTGCGCCTAGAGGCCACGAAAGGGTTTATAAGACCCACTTTATTTCTTGCATAAAAACGTGACATTAAACAGGCTCCACTGTAAGCCTACATCTAATCTAGTCGAGCTATCCTTATTTGCCCGTCTGTTTGTCTGTCTGTCTGTCTGCTGTCTTGTCCCTGTGTGATCTTTCGTTTTTCTGTACGTCAACAAAAGTGTGAAGAGCGCTATAGACGAGAAGTAACTTTTATTCAAATCAGTCTGCATTCATTTGGCACCCATATAGCCGGCTCAAGATATGCTTTCCGGCATTCTTCACTGAGTGGATTTGCGATGCTCTCACAGACATGAGGAGTTGACACTATAAGGCGTTAACTCGTTTAACCCCCAAATGCCACACTTCTCAATTGTACAGGCCTCAGCGAACAACTATGCGCCAGTTGCAGGAGAAGGATCGAGAGTTATAATTCAAGGGTAGTGCCAGATTAGCGTGGCGCCGTCAGGCGCCACGCTAATCTGGCGCTACCCTTGAATTATCACGGTCGATCCATCTCCTGCTGTAGTGCCTCGGGACTAAATGGGTTAACACTGTCATTCGACACGTGCCGCCGTCGGATACGCAGCACAAATGGATTAACTCACTCCAGGGGCGCAGAATCAATAGCTGTGGAAGTGTCGAATATCGTTGCCGCCGGTAACGTTATGCAACACTTCCGCAGCTATTGATGCGCGGTGGCTTGAATGAGTTAACACATTTGAGAAGTGCTACATTGAAATACGCGGCTTTATGCCGCAGTATCCGAACGCAGAGCGTCTCGAGTGTGTTCATTTAACGCAAACGAAGTCAAAAAAACAAAAACACAAAGATGAGAAGAATGCTTTACTTTTCTTTCAGAACGGCGTCAAAGGGCAGATGAAAAACGGAGGCATGTTTTTTTTTTTGCAAGGAGCAGCTAGTACTACTAATTGGACATCAGTTTATCGGAAGGCCCCAATAGCACAACCGTGCGCGAGCCAGCTGCGGCCGGCATCGGCCCGGGGACCGTTTGCGCACCGAGGAGACATACTCTTCCTTCTCAGATTTCTAACGACATGTAAATTTTGGGTCGATGTCTGTGAAAAACATTTTGTTTTTCCATTGTCTGTTCCCGATTTTGCCAGTAGGGTTGCGCCCCGCCCACCGCCCCCCCCCCCCCTCTCCCCCCCTTCCCCCCCCCCCCGCCCGCCGTCCCCCTTTCTCTCTCACCACTCGAACACTATTTTTCAAGCCTGTAGATTGCTAAAAACAACAGGAAAACTTTTCATCCATTTCAAGCATGTACATCGCTACAAACAACATGGACACCGTTTAAAAACATTCGAACTTTTCAATCAATAAGGCATCTAGCTGTTTGTGTGTCCACCGTTGAGTGAGGACAGATCAACTATGGCAATACCATGTCAACTGGTTCAGTGTCAATTGACGCAGAATGTGATTCTGCATTCTTTGTCAGTTAATTCAACACCAAAATGTTCTAGCTTTCCGAGGAACATGTATTCAAAATGGTGCCAGCAAAAGGTATAGATCCTCATGAGCCCCCGCAACTGCGGGGGCTCATAAGGATCTATACCTCTTGCAGTTGGGTGTTGTTAAGATTTTCTCTGCCTTGAACGGATTAATAAAATCCCAACGATGGAAGAAACACAGTACAGTTACAACCCAATGTATTCTCACCAAATTATTAAATCTTACGGTCTTTTGACACGGACTGTATTTGGGTGTGTCGACTGATCTTTAGCCGCCTGTGCTGAATCAGCTGCAGTCGCTTCTTGTAAAGCCAGCTCTAGTGACGTCAAAGAAGAAATAATACGCAACATCCGGGGGACTCGTGTCCAATTAGGGACAGCGCTTTCAAGAAATGCCTGACATGCGCGCAAGGTTGTAAAATAATTTGGGCTCCCATTCCATCGATTCGGGAAATTTTCACCAGTCCTTATTTTCCTTGGACACTCACACTCGCAGACGTCACCTTTCAGGCATAGATCCTCATGAGCCCGAACACTTAACCAGTCTTTCAAAATAGGTCGTTCAGTTTTTAGTCAGCCATCTGCAAGAGGCATAGATTTTCATGTGCCCGCGCATTGCGCGGGCACATGAAAATCTATACCTCTTGTCAGTCTCATTTGAGCCTATTTTATTCTTGGATGAAGAGAGTATGGTAGACTGAAATTGCGGGGGTCTATGCGTGGAACCGCTGCCTCCTGCTAGCAACATTTAGATCTGTGTTGCTTAGGCAGAGGGGATTGTGGTGTGTTCAAGCTATGGGTTTAAGAGGGACCGGGGAGGATTCAATCAGGGTTGCATCAGACACATGCTTAGGCCTATTTCACGTTTGGAGAGTCTAGCTCGGGGTGCGGGTAGATTAGCGCTAGTTAGATTCACGCTGGGATATAATCACGCATTTCTGCGCAATATCTGCGTAATGTGCACTTATAGTTCAATATCATGTTCCAAACTGAGACAGCTTATTTCAAAAAGAATAAAATGACTAAAAGAACTAAACTGATTATATGTTTCTTCATTTGTTTATTTGTTTGTTTGTGTGCGGTTTTGTGTGCGTGTGTGTGTCCTTATTGGTGTTTTTTGTTTTTGTTTTGTTTGTATGTGTGTGTGTGTGTGTGTGTGTGTGTGCGTGTGTGTGTGCGTGTGTGTGTGTCTGTGTGTGTGTGTGCGTGTTTGTGTGTGCGTGTGTGTGTGCGTGTGTGTGTGCTGTGTGTGTGTGCGTGTGTTTGTGTGTGCGTGTGTGTGTGCGTGTGTGTGTGTGTGTGTGTGCGTGCGTGTTTGTGTGTGCGTGTGTGTGTGCGTGTGTGTGTGTGTCTGTGTGATGGTGTGTCTGTGTGTGTGTGTGTGTGTCTGTGTGTGTGTGTGTACGTGCGTGTTTGTGTGTGCGTGTGTGTGTGCGTGTGTGTGTGTGTGTGCGTGCGTGTTTGTGTGTGCGTGTGTGTGTGCGTGTGTGTGTGTGTCTGTGTGATGGTGTGTCTGTGTGTGTGCGTGTTTGCTTGTTTATCTGTTTGTTTGCTGGTTTGTTTATTTGTTTGGTTGATTGTCTGCTTGTTTGTTAGCAAGATATGGATCGACCATGACAGTTCAAGGGTGATGCCAGAATAGCCTGGCGCATATGGGCGCCAAGCTATTCTGGCACAACCCTTGAACTATCATGGTCGATCTGTGTCCTGCACTGCAACGCAGTCTTCAGAGGACAACAGCAACATTTGGGGATTTCGGTCTTGGGGTACAATGAGTTAAGGAACATGGTTACACAATGGTGCCAGCAAGGGGCATAGATCCTCATCAGCCCCCCGCAACTGCGGGGGCTGATGAGGATCTATGTCTCTTGCCGTTGGATTGCCTTCACCCTTTTCCTCGGCATCGAAAAGGTAAATCGCACGGCGAGATATCCGACCAAGTTCCTGAAATAGCTCGTCCAAAGGTGAATTCCAATACATTCTGTCTGTGAACTGGCAGCAGACAGCCTGAGGCCACTAGCAATTTGATTCAACAGCTGCATTGCGCATATGTTGTCAACAGCGAGCAACAAAGCGTCTTGTTCCATAATGGTGTACTGCGTATTTTGGACAGTTTCACGTCATTGTGATTAACTCATTCAACTCCGACACGCCCTCGGCAAGACACGATCGAGCGTGATAGTTCAAGGGTTGTGCCGGAATAGCTTGGCGCGGAAGTGTGACTGAGACAGTCTGCAGGGGGCAACTTCAAAATTTGCGGATTTCGGTCCTGGAGCAGAATGTGTTAAACGTTACGTTGTTATGCAAACGCAACTAGATAGCTCGACAAATATGTCATGTTACAATCTTTGATTGCGAAGTGAAAGGTTCAATATTGGTCATACATCCAGTGCAGTTTGCTCGCCGGCAGGCATGTCATTTTTTTTTTTAAAGAGAGAGAGAGAGAGAGAGAGAGAGAGAGAGAGAGAGAGAGAGAGAGAGAGAGAGAGAGAGAGAGAGAGAGAGAGAGAGAGAGAGAGAGAGAGAGAGAGAGAGAGAGAGAGAGAACTGAACTGAAACTTTATACTGTAAGGATGAAGACAGTAGGAACGGAAGCCTTTTGTACACGTCTGACCTTAATAACATTTTTAATAACACCAGAAAAGATAAAAAAAACAAATAAATTAAAAATTAATTTAAAACAAGATGGGATGAACCATTGCTCACAAAATCACTTCTATATGAGAGCTGTCCTTGCTGTCAATGGTCTCTACCTTTTGTGTTTGACCTGATTCTGATGTTAAATTATCCCCTATTGAAAAAGTCTCACAGATCTGCCAATGCGTCAGTGAGTTCTGTAAGGGGCGCAGGACATACGCGTCATTGATTTGTCAAAAGTCATTTGTCATGACGTAAGTTTTAGTTTTTACGTAATTTTATATTTTATGTGATATAAGTTTCACTTTCGCTTCATAGGCTTGAGCAAATGGTGACAAAACTAGAACTTCACGGTACAATTTCAGTCTTGCTATAATTTGTGTGAAAGCAGGTTCACTTTACCTAGCTACATGATATACTAAAGACACGGGTCACCTGCATGCCCTTCTGAAAGCGCGTCGATGTGTAGTTGCGTATTAGTGCGTGAGCGCGCGCTCAAAACACATCCATGAGGCATAGATCCTCATGAGCATGGAGGGCGCATGAGGATCTATTCCTCCTGGAGATACGCGTGTGTGTGTGTGTGTGTGTGAGAGAGAGAGAGAGAGAGAGAGAGAGAGAGAGAGAGAGATGAGAGAGATGAGAGAGAGAGAGAGAGAGAGAGAGAGAGATAGAGAGAGAGAGAATCAATGAATCAATGAATCAATGAAACTTTATTTTACAATAAAGAGAGAGAGAGAGAGAGAGAGAGAGAGAGAGAGAGAGAGAATGACGTCATATTTAGAGAATTATGTCAGTGTCTGCGTGGTGACGGAGTTGCCTCATTTACGTCGCCGCCACTGTCTGACTTTCTCTAGAAGTAAAGGTTTTTTTAGTGTTTTAATTCTTTTCTGAAAAGAATTAATTTTTATTAAAGAAGTTGAAAGGATACAAAGCTGGCTAACGAACTCATCCAATGTCTTTCTCCAAACTATAAATATGCAAAAGTTCAAGTAAATATGACAAAAATTACGGATTCTAATCTGGTTATCAACCGACTTCCTATAAACGGTTGTTTATGTTTCAAAGAGACATTCAATTACAAGATACTCGGAGGCTCTCTTAGCCACCCACTCAATAAAGTATTTCGCCAAGTTTCAAGCTTGTGTGTACAGAAATATCGGAGATTCTCTTGTTTACATACTTACGCACACACATACATACATACATACGCACATACATACATACGCATATACGGCGCTTCGCGCCAAACGTACGTTCAGCAGCGAGGTCAGCGTAACTTGACATGACGTAATTTTTAATCTTGTTACTTCAATTGTTAGAGGTTTAGCCTGCCCGCCTTTGACATCATGGATAAAAAGTCCCTTCTATAAATAGAAGGGACTTAAAAAAGAAATAATAATAATAATAATAATAATAATAATAATAATAATAATAATAATAATAATAATAATAATAATAATAACAAATAAAAGACACACACAAATTCTGTCAGATGTAAGGCAGCACAAGGCTACGCATGGTGTCAGTTACTCGAGTGATGTGTTACAATCGCACACACACACACACACACACACACACACACACACACACACACACACACACACACACACACACACACACAGACACACACACACACACACACACTCGAACACACACACACACACACACAAACACACACTCACGCGCGCGCATACATTAGATTTAAATAAACTTAAATGTGATCAGAGAGAGAGAGAGAGAGCGAGAGAGAGAGAGAGAGAGAGAGAGAGAGAGAGAGAGAGAGAGAGAGAGAGAGAGAGAGAGAGAGAGAGAGAGAGAGAGAGAGAGAGAGAGAGAGAGAGAGAGAGAGAGAGAGAGAGAGAGAGAGAGATGATGATGATGATGATGATGAAACGTTTTTATTCAGGATAAAAAGTTTTAGGCATAGCAATGCCTATCTTCCAAACTGTCCTGCTACTCTACACATATAAAAATACATCCCCCCCTCCCCCCACCACCACCACTTAGAGGGGAAAAAAAAAAAAATATATATATATATAATTATATACACAGGTATGAACCTGACATGTTAATGCAGACAGTCGAACTATTACATAATCTGTAGCAACAGTAGAAGAGTATTAGGTAATAGGAAACTTGTCACTAGAGAGAGAAATGAAATGAAATGAAATGAAATGAAATGAAATGAAACTTTATTTATGAAATGAAATGAAACTTTATTTCTGAACGGAAGAAGCAGTTAGCACATGTGCCATTTTTCACGCTTGCCGTTGCTAATCTACAAAGGTACAACTCTGCTAAAGGTACAAGGCTACTAACATACAAAGGTACGAAGCTACTAAGATACAAGTGCACATAATAATTATAACAAATCGTTCAAAAAAAGATGGATAAAGCAAAATGGAGGGCACCAATTATGATTGCTAATAATGTGAATGGCAAAAAAAAAAAAAAAAAAAAAAAAAAAAAAAAAAAAAAAAAAAAATTCTTCAAAATTCCTTCTTTCACTGAAATCAAAACACGCGCGCACACTCTCGCCGCACCCCCCCCCCCCTCACACACACACACACAAACACACACACACACACAAACACACACACACACAAACAAACACACATACACGCACACGTGCGCGCGGAGGTTAATTTCAAGGCTTTAGGCGATGGGGATACCCGAACCGGTGAGTGAGCTGTTAGATAGCAGGTACTTGAAGAGGCTTTCCTTGAAAGAGGGGAGTGAACCAATGTGTGTTATGTGCGCTGGCAATTTATTCCAAAACGAGGCGCCCGAGAATGAGAGGGTGGTTTTAAATAAATCTATCCTCGGACGTGGTGTGATGAAGTTACGCCTTGATGTTGAATAGCCTGAAGCTGCCTTGGTGAAGAACTTACACAAGTATTCTGGGTGGATTTCATTCCAGATTTTATACATGACTACCCCTTTGTTAAAGAGATGGTGCCTGTCGAGAGGAAGCATCTTCAGTTTTTCAAATTTTTTGGTCAGTAGAAAGGGCTGGATCAGGCAGGATCTGCTTCACTGCCCTGCGATGCAAGGAGTTAAGCCTCTTCAAGTGTATGTCCCCGCTGCCGTCCCATGTCGTGGAGGCATAATCGATGTGGGATTTGACATGGGCATTGTAAAATAGTTTGCGAGCGTCGACATCAATAAGATATTTTAGCTTAGACAGCATAAAAACATTTCTGGACACAGTTTTACAGACAGCATTGATGTGAGATTGCCATTTCATCTGGTTATCAACAACAACTCCAAGTAGGCGATGTTCAGTTACTTGTGTAATGGTGTGGTCTTGGATTTCCAGACTAAGCGAAAGTGGCTTGAGCTGATGCTTCTGACGGGTTGCTATCGTCATACATTCGGTTTTGGTGGGATTAAGGATCATTGCATTATTTTCACACCATTTGGAAATTTCGCTCAGTCCCTGTTGCAACCGACCATTTAAAGACTCAAGACACTTATCGGGGGTGTGGATTGTTGCGTCATCGGCAAACAAATCACATGCAATTCTGTCATTCGTGAAATGTAGTGGTAGGTCATTGATAAATATGCAAAAGAGAAGAGGTCCCAGGACAGAGCCCTGGGGCACTCCTCTTGTTACTAAACCACTTGAAGAGTAAGATCCATTGACCATCACGCGCTGCTGTCTGTCTGTAAGATAGGAAGCGAAAAACGAGGTTGTTCTCAAGGAATGAAAAGATGCCTGAGAACTGGCGTCTGAGGTATGAAAACAGTTACTTGAAAATGAACCATCCAGATATATACTGAGCTTGGAAAGGAGAATGTCATGATCTACCAGGTCGAAAGCTTTCCGAAGGTCTATGAAAACAGCACCTGTAAATTCGCCTTGGTTCATTGAACTTAGCCACGCGTCTGTAAGTCGCGTTAAGGCTGTATGACAACTATGCTTCGGGCGAAAACCTGACTGGAGGGGGTGGATTAATTTGCGTTTTCCCAGGTATTGTAACAGATGCTTATGAATGTGTCGTTCAAGGGGTTTACTTAAGACAGACAAAAGTGAAATGGGGCGATAATTGTTAACATCGGACAGATCTTTTGTTTTAGGTAGGGGAATAACTTTAGCCTTTTTTAGTTCTTTTGGGAAAACATTTTTCTGGATGCATAAATTGTAGACATAAGTTATTGTTTCTACAACATAGGGAAGTGATAGTTTCAATATTTTGGGGCTTATTTCATCTGGCCCGGAAGATTTTTTATTCTTCATGGAACTAATTGTCTTACCAACCTCGTGAACTGCCAGAGGTGGAATAGCAAAAGGATCAAATTTCGCAGTTCGCGTTCTACAGAAATCAGTCAGGGTTTCAGGACAGGTATAGGGCCGAGAGTTTGTTTTAGAAGGGACCAGGGACTCAGCAATTGAAAGGAAATGTTCATTAAATGTATCGGCAGTCAGGGTAGACGGGATTACAGTGGTTTTACTACTTTTGCCTCCAGTCACTACGGCCATAGCGCGCCAGAGCGTAGACATATCTTTGTCTTGTTTAATCAAACGATCAATGAAAGATTTTTTAGCCTGCCGCACTAGACATTTGACACGATTGCGCTCACGTTTAAATTCAGCAAAGCTCTTCTGTTTTCTCAGATCATCTCTCACCCTCATGGCCTGAATGATGTCTTGAGTCAGCCACGGCGGGAGTGATGCGTGTTTGACTCGCCTCCTCCGCACAGGCGCATGTTTATTTAAAATAGTAAGAAAAATGCTATACCAGACAGACAGAGCGCTGTCTGGGTCAGTTTCACTAAGCACGTGATCAAAAGGTGCATTATTAAGGTCAGATAAAAAGTCGCTCTCACTAAATTTTTTAAAAGAACGATAGGTGATATACGTATGACATCCTTTCTTTGCTTTTGGGAACTTAGTGGACCACGTACAGCTGATGGGAAAGTGATCACTGATACCAAGGTTACCGACAGACACATTATGAACAGACTCCGGCTGTGTGGTATAGATGTGGTCTATGAGTGTAGATGTTGTTGGTGTTATTCGTGTTGGCGAAGTGACCAACTGTTTAAGACCCAGCAACGTCATCGTAGAGTCCCATGCATGATGCGACTTTAACATGTCTATGTTAAAATCTCCCATAAGTATGACATTAGAATTAGGTTTACAGGCTTTATCAAACATACTAAGAAAATTATCGTACCACTCAAAGGTTGCAGCAGGGTTGCGGTACAGAAAACCGATAAGAAATGTTGGTGATTGAGGGGCCTTTAGCTCAAGCCACATACACTCAACTTGCTCAGTTTCTAAGTCATGTCGTCTACGTGTAAGAGCTTGAACAGACGTGTGAATATAAGCAGCTAATCCTGTCTGTCCGTGGGCCGTTGGATCACGTCTCAGGACAGAAAAGCCAGGAACCTGAATTGATTCATCAGATACATTAGAACCAAGACGTGTCTCAGATAATCCAAAAATATGAAATGGGTTTGAGTCATTCAGGTAAACGGAAATATCAGCAAGTTTGGCATATAGATGGTACACATTTAAATGCCCAATGCGGAGATCTTTTACGTTCACGTCTGCTTGATTCATCGTGACAGATGAGAAAGAAACGAAGGAGGCAAAAACGAAAATAACAATAAGTACACTTAATGTAATAAAGCTATTGAAGTACAGTAATCAGTACACAAACACAAATAATAATAAAACCAAACAATGAGAGGGACAATGATATTGAATCAAAGCAAACAAAGGTTAGGCTTAAAAGCAATGAAGAAGAACTGTAATTTTTAAGAAGAACAAACGTTATGATGTTGCAGTAGCAGAAAAAGTAGAACCAGTATTCAGTCGGCGAAAACGTTTTCGAAATGAGAGTAAATACCTTTTATGAACATATAAAGGTGGGGAAAAAAATATTGTATGTGGTTGCTGAGGCTGACCGTATAGTACTCATAAAATAGCTTAGTACAAGTTCCTCCCACAGTCCACACGATCGCAGTCCACACAGCGTGCGGCTTAATTATGAAGCATCAATATGAAAGTACAACTGTCCAGATTTCATTAAAGTGCTGGTCAGAGAAAACATTGCGCAACACACTCAGGCACAGTTATCCGGCGTTGGATTGTCACTGAGATGATGCAGAAATCCACAAAACTATTTAGACAAAACTTCATAATAAGGCTGGTGGTAACCAACCCCAGAAGAGTACAGTCCGTTGACTGCAAACAAAATAACGTAATACACAAGCTTAAACTGGCTACATGTGTAGCAACTACCACAACATCAAGAATATTATCTCACCACAAAATCAGGAATATTATGTAGTCACCGCGTTGATCGACTCATTGAGCCTTGAGGCTAAAATACCCCAAAACAGTAATTATGATCTACGGACCATATTACAGTAAAGGAGACAGAAAATACATGTTAAATGTTTAGGGCTTAACGTCTTTTGTCCACCACGATAAAGGAGACAGATAAACCGTGACAGATCAAGAATAGCCTGGCACTCTGGGCACCACGCCATTGGGCGCCTCCCCCGCACTATCAGGAGTGAATGGGTCAAGAATAGGTAAATAAAGCTGGACGAAGGTACGATAAAGGGTCACATAATGACGGGTGACGGTGACAAAAGTTGAAATGATTGAAGACGATCCGCGAACTAATTATGTCCCATAATCCAATTCCAACAAGAGATATACATTGTCACGAGCTCCTTCATCCGAAGGGACTCATGATAATGTATTCCTCCTGCTAACTGAGCAGGCTGGCTGACGGAGGCTACTTCTCCTTACTATTAACTGTAAAATTGCGCAATCGCCTGTGCGATGCTGACACTCAGTGCTTGAATGTTGTCCAAAGGAGAGGACGGGGTGGCTAATCCGCTTTTCTCCCACCCTCTGTTTCTTGGAGCCAACATGGTCGGAGAGCTGATCGGCTGCAGGGGAGGAAATTGCATGTCATTACGGGTGTCAGGCGGTGGTCTGATGGCGTGACGCGAGGTGGCTGAGTGGCGAGGGTGATCCTCTTCGCCTCCTCCTACGGACGGTGACTCGGAGCGACGACGACGATTTACGGCCCGGTGATCGTAACGCCTCGTACCCTGCGATTCCTCACCCGAGGACAAGGGCGATGTGACGAAACGGTTTATGTTCCACTCCAGCGCATGCACGCCATGTTCGCTAGGGTGCAGTTTGTCAAAGTACATAGCCTGCTTTGGGGCGCCTCTAGTGGACAGGAAAGATGACGTGTGGTCGATCAGCGTGATCTTTTCCTGTTTGCAAACTGCTTGCAGGGCTTTGTTTGATTCGTAGGCAGGTTTGTGGAGAGGGTGGTAGCGGCCGCGAGTTGGGAGGAGGGTTGACATCTGCAGTCTGGCTTTGGGGAAACACACTACCAGCATGCGGCACAGCTTCAACCAGGTCTGCTGGCTGATAGGCCCATGCCAGCAGCTGTTGATGCCGATGTGAACGGTGACGGTACGGATGTTGGGGTTGTGGGGCTGTGTGTTCAGCCACTGCGTCAGATGATCCACCCTGAGATCAGACACCGACAAGTTCTGCATGATCAACTCATGAGTAGACATTCTCTTCTCATCGATGTATTTAGTGACGGAGTCCCCAATGAGAAGAGTGTTGACCTCAGGGCGGATTTTCATGGCGCGGAGTCTCTCCAGCGGTGTCAGGTTTTCATTGTCGCGTCCGAGTTGACTGGCAGGTCTTCCGTCATTGTTCTTGGGGATGGGTGAACAACCAGGAGAGTCAAGTTCTTGCTCCGGGTTTAACGCTTGGTACCTGTTAGCAACAGGAATAGTTGGCCCTACTCTGCTATTGGTAGAGTGGAACCGATGTGGATGAGGCGTATTACCGGAGGCTGGCGGAGAAGGTGGTTTATTTTGCGAGGACAGATTGGTGGGTGAATGTTCTGTCGTACTAACTCTCCCACTCGTGGTTTGTGATGGGGTCCATGTATCTAGCCTCTTGCAGATTTCCTCTAATTTCCCAGCGTGAGAGTCTCTAGAGGAATAAAGCTTGCTGATTTTCTCACTGAGCGTTGTTTGACTCTTTCTCAGCGTCTCTGCAGTTTTGTCGATGTTTTCCCTCACACTCGTTTCCACAGCCTTGATCTCATTCTTGGCCTTCACCTCACTGTCCAGGACAAGCGAGGTCAAGGTGTCGTGACCCTGTTTGAGGTCAGCAAACTCATTCTTGACTCCCTGCAGCTCAGCACGGCACTGGCGAAGCTCTGAGTGGAGAGTGGTGATGGTGGCTGAGGACTCAGCCAGTTGGTGCTGTAGAGCGATGATTAGTCTCATGGCCGTGCTGTCAGATACAGGAACGAGTGAGGTTGACGATGGTGAAGTAGTATTCGGTGTGTTTGGTGTGTCCGCTACAACTGTGTTAACCTCAGCTGAGGACACGCCCTGGGCGAGTTTGCTAGCTTGGTAGGGGAGAGTAATCCGGGCGCTGGAGACTTCATGGTTGGCTGGATCGATGCTGGCTGCAGATATGTTGGTCACAGTCACGGGTGTTTGAGACGGAAGGTGGGGCGATGGGGGATTAGGCACAACAGCAGTTGCGGTGTGGTTGCAGAGCGGGGCACAGGAGGTAGCAGTGTCCAAGGGGCTGGGGTGTTTTTCACTGCACATCGCCACGCTCCTCTCATCTGCTGACTCGATGGCCATGAAATGATGATTGACACATGACGTCATGGTGTCAATGAGGGGTTCTGATTCCGGTATGTGTTGGGGACTAGAAGAATCAGCAGGGAGGGGAGGGGTATAGAAGGGGGCAGCGCTAGTGGCGATTACAGCGCTTAAGACTGGATGGCCGGGCTGAGATGCGAGTGGGGATTGGGAGGGTGAAGTTGAGGAGTCAGATGAGGGGGGTTCAATGGCAGGTATTGACGGGGTACTCAGTGGGTGTTCCGACGAGGATTTATATATCGGGGGTTCAATGGCAGGGGTAGTCTCATCAGACATTGTGCTCACTATTGTTTTCATCTTGTCAAACTCCTCATCCACCCACTGTCGGCATGCAGTCCCCTGCACAAGCACAGTGCCTGTAGTATGGTAGAGGGTGATAGTGATGAGCTTGCTCGATTCGAGGTAGAGTTGGAGAAATGTCTTGTAAAGATTAGGAGGAGAAGGGTTGCACATTGGAGTGGGGATGGTGATGATGCTGAGCTGATTGCTGGTTTGCTCGTAGTCGAACCAGTCGGCGGTAATGGCGGCTGGACACCCGGCGACGTACCGTGTGTGGAGTATGTATCTCCATAACGGGAGTTTATCGCTAGTGAAAGTCTTTTGAATAGGATCCATTGTATGGCGAATTTTCTCAATGGATGTGTCCATGGCGTGCTTGGCATTTGCAGATCGGGTGATAGGGCCCATGGTGGTGGTGGAGGGATAGGGGTGGGGGCGGCGGTGGTAGAGGGAAGGGGTGGTGGTATGCTACACATGAAGTGCCAGCATAAAGCTAGCAGCCCATGGTGAAACTTAAAAGGTGGACTGAGGGGAGGGTGTGGTGGTGGAGGGAAGATGGTGGGATAGTTAATTATCTGACGTGGTTGGCGCGGGTGGAGGGGCCCATGGAGGAGAGCGGGTGTGGTTGGCAGATTACACAGCTGAAGCCAGCCTCGTAGTCATGCCGATTGCCATGATAGCTCACTGCTGCGCTCAAGTGACGCGGCAGCAACTGTCAAGCACTGGGGCTAACGTCACGTTTTACACACATCTGCAATAGAAGAGAATTCTAACGGCTCAGACTCCGAAAAGCCTTACTAATCATCAGTTGATAAGCTGGAATGTGAGCTGGCACTAGCGGAGCGCGGTCTGTTTATCAACACGTCTAATACTCGATGGAAGCAGTCACTGAATCTACTCGCGCAGCCAGGATTCACATGAGCTTTCGCATCTGCGGGCACCATAGGATCTCTGTATAGGTTCACGGCAGACTCGGATCTGGAGACTGACTGCTTAATACGACTGTAGTAGGCACGCCGGCCACTCTGGCGCCAAGCGACACAGAAATGGGAGAGTCCATGTTCCACTGCCCGAAGTATTCAACAGAACAGTGATGAAGAAAAAAGAAACGTTAATAACTCTGGCAAAATGAATGTTACACAAATGGAAAACTCACATTCCAATAGAAGTCACTATCACAAGTCAATGAGGCTAAAAATTACATATCACAACCAAACACTGCCAACACAATTGTCACTGGAGACGGAGCGATGTGACTATGCGACTTACTCGCACTCACGCGAGACTCCCAGAGAGAGAAAGAGAGAGAGAGAGAGAGAGAGAGAGAGAGAGAGAGAGAGAGAGAGAGAGAGAGAGAGAGAGAGATTGATTGATTGATTGTACATACGTCCCGACAGCAACAAGACTTTCTCAGGACGTGCCTGCATTGCTTGTGAAAATAAAACTAAACAGAACATTGAATGTATGTCGCCAGCCGGTCCAATACGTTAAATAAACCTAAGACATGGGGCCTAAATAAAGCTAAGACTGTCTAGCAACACACATCCAATATCAAGAGCTACAGGCAGCGCAGACAGTAGGGAGAGTTTAAAAAAGGAAAATACAGGTGAACGGACCAAGGGTAGACAGAAACACATGCCCCAGAATAGAGAAGAAAACCCACCCTGCGGGGCTGACCGGGGTGACCCTGGGAACTAAAAAGTAGTTAACCCCACCCAAGTCCCCCAGGGCAGACCCGGGTGGGAGAGAGAGAGAACGAACGAACGAACGAACTAAACTTTATTTTCCAAGGAATGAGATATTAGGCGCGCAGGCCTTTCTTACAATCTGTCCTTGCTAAGCTACTTAAAGAACACCAACCAAACAACAAAAAATAGCTAATAATAAACGTCACACACACGCATACACACACGCACACAGACACACATATACATGTACTCGTGCACATGCGCACTTTTGTACATACACATACACACGTACGTGCGCACATAATTATCTAACATATAAGTAGGTATGATATTTTTGTACTATCAAAAACAAGTTAGAAAACTGAATAAACAATTTGGAGAGAGAGAGAGAGAGAGAGAGAGAGAGAGAGAGAGAGAGAGAGAGAGAGAGAGAGAGAGAGAGAGAGAGAGAGAGATGATGATGATGAATCCTTTTTTATTCAGGATAAAGCCATTAGGCAACTCAATGCCTGTCTTACAAGCTGTCCTGTAAACAAAAGAGAACACAACAGGAAAAGAAACATAGCATGCAAATAATAATAATAATAATAATAATAATAATAATAATAATAATAATAATAATAATAATAATAATAATAATAATAATAAGATGAGGAAGCAAAACTAGGGGGGGGGGGGGAACACAATAGGGGAATCATCGAAAGGAGGAAAAAAAATGACAATGGAGAATTTGTAACTGCCTCCGATGCAAAAAGCAAGAGAACGAAACGCGTGCACAGCATTAATATTATACTCATCTAAGACAGTGTCATAGAATCAGCAGCATCAATAGCGTATAGAGACACCAACAAGACAATAGATGAGCAGGTAGCAAATTTAAGGAGAAAGAGAAAAATATTTGACGTTTACGTGTTATCAGCAGTATTATTCTTATATGGCAAACTGTGAAGTCACGCTGATTGGAAGTGAGTGTGCAATGCGCGTTTAAAATGGGTTTTATCAGAAAATGATTTAATGTTTAATGGTAATGAGTTCCAGACAGAGCTACCAGAAAATAGAAGGCTTGACTTGTAGAGATCTATCCGTGGGCGGGGTAAGTGAAGCAAGTCATTCCTCGTATGTAGTTGATGCCGAGGGCTGAAGTTAAATATCATGCGCAGATATTCCGGGGCTTGATAATGAAATATTTTGTGCATGAGGACGCATTTGTTAAATTTGAGTTGTTCCTTCAGTGTAAGCAGGCCAAGGGATTTTATTTTATCGTCCGTGGAAGTAGGGTTAGGAATAATTAACTTAACTGAACGACGATACAGCGAGTTTAGTTTTTTAAAATGAAGTTCACTGCATTCGTCCCACAACGAGGATGCATAGTCACAGTGGCTTTTAATGTGTGCGTGAAAGAACAATGTACAGCACTTTGTACTAAGAATATGTCTAAGTTTAGATAGCAGAAATACATTCCTGGACAAGGTTTTGCACAAACTGTCGATATGCGGCGACCAATTCAGCTGGTCGTCAATTACAACTCCCAGTAGGCGGTACCTGGATACTTGTTGGATAGGCTTATTGCCAAGTGACAGTTTCAGAGGGGCAGGATGTAGCTGGCGCTTTTGTCGGGTTGTTATCAACATGCTTTTGGTTTTAGAAGTACTGATTAGCATGCGATTTTGCGTACACCAATCTGACACTTCATCGAGACTTTGCTGGAGGATACAATTTAGCATCGTTTCACGTTTGTCAGATGTATGCAGCGTTGAATCGTCAGCAAAGAGTTCGCATTTAACCTCAGGATTTGAGATGGAAAGAGGTAGGTCATTAATGAATAAAGAAAATAAAAGAGGCCCTAGAATAGATCCTTGGGGGACTCCGTGCCTGACTATACCTTCTTTCGAATACCTTCCGTTTGAGTACACCTTCTGTCGGCGGTTACTGAGGTAGGAGGAGAAAAAAGCTATAGAGTTCAAATCAAGCTTATAGACTGAAAGTTTCTTTAAAAGAATGTTGTGATCGACTAAATCAAATGCTTTGGTTAGGTCCAGAAAAACTGCACCATTTAATTTGGAATTGTTTATTGATGAGAGCCAAGAGTCAACAATGTGAACGAGGGCAGTATGACATGAGTGTTTAGGTCTAAAACCGGACTGAAGAGATACGAGGAGGCGGTGATTCTCCAAGAATTGGAGTAGGTGCTTATGAACGTGTCTTTCTAGTGGCTTCGATAATAGTGATAACACTGAAATAGGACGGAAATCGTTTGGACTTTTGGGATCTGTACATTTGGGAATGGGGACAACTTTAGCATCTTTCATGGCATCTGGAAAAATACCCTGCTTGATAGAAAGGTTGAATATAAATGTCAAGGTGTCAGCTGTGTATGGAAGGGACAATTTCAGTACCATGTTGTTTATTCCATCCAGGCCACACGATTTACTTGTTAGAGTAGAAATATATTTACCTACTTCAAACACTGTCATAAGAGGTACGGAGAATGACGCACCAGTTGCAGACTCACAGTGTGTGCGCAGTTTATCAGAACAACTGTAACTATCAGCGCCACTGGAAAAAGACTGTACAAGGGACTCAGCAATATTTAAAAAGTGGGAATTGAAGTCGTCTGGAGTTATGCCTGGAGAGGTAGCAGCATTGATGGAACTCCTCTTCTTTGTAAACAAATTGATTGCATTCCAGACACTTCGGGTATCTTTACCCTCTGCGATAACTTTTTCCGCAAGCGTTTTCTGTGCTTTTCTAACTAAGGATTTTACAAGATTACGTTGTTTCTTAAAATCCGCAAACTTTTTCTGCCGTTTTAAGTCATCTCTTATTTTCATTGCGTGAATGATGTCCTTTGACAACCAAGGCGGAAGGGTAGGGTGTTTAACGCGTTTAGTCCTGAGTGGGGCATGTTTATCGAGGACCCAAAGAAATAGCTTGTACCAAAGCGAGAGGGCTTCATTGGGATCATTAGTGTTATAAATAAGGTGAAAGGGCGTGATTGAGAGGTCATGAAGAAAGTCATCTTTGTTGAACTTTGTGTAAGACCTGTACGTGATGGTAGTGTGGTGTTTGTGCTGGGGTTTATCACGTTTAACTGAAAGATTAAAACAAGTAGGAAAGTGATCACTAATGGCAACATCCGGTACGTGGACGTTAGTGACAGCAGGTGCATTTGTAGTGTAGATGTGGTCAATCAATGTGGCGGATGACAAAGAAACTCTAGTGGGAGACCGAACCATCTGCTGCAGGCCAAATAATGAGGTGGTGCAATTCCACGCCGCATTACCAGTCTTTAGCAGGTCAATATTAAAATCGCCTAGAAGGTGTATATCTTTGTAGTGACGTTGTTGCACCTTATCCATCATGGTGACAAAATCATCATACCATGAGAATGTGGCTGAAGGGGTGCGATAAATAAATCCAATTAGTGTGGGGGAAGATTTGTCACATTTCAATTCAAGAAATAAACTTTCAACGTGACAAGACTCTAAATCCATGCGGCGGGTAACGTACTGGCGGATAGAGTTATGAATGTACACAGCTATACCGGTATGACCGGGGGATGATGCATCTCTACGGAATACAGTATAGTTATAAATGGAGATCGAGGCGTTACTAATATGTTCCCTGAGTCTAGACTCAGTAAATCCAAATATATGAAAGGGTTGGGGTTGTGAAAGTAAAACAGTGGCGTCGGGCACTTTGTTGTATAAATGATAAACGTTAAGGTGCCCTATCCGTAAATCATGCTTATTCAGCGAACACTTATGTACATGTGGGCTACAGGCAGGCATGATGAAGCAACACGTGGGGGAAAATGTTTACAAAAGTCAATGAAGAACAAATGAAAACTTTTGAACTCTAACAAAGTTAAACAAAACCCAGGAGAAACTACAGTGCTGAAAACTCAGCTTAGTCTATCGCTTTCCCTGCAGACAACGTCACGACCCACGCATGGGAAATAATAGGTCATTACGTGCTGTAGGCGAATGAGTCACTGAACGTATACCGAATCTGCGATATATATAAATATCTAAATTGGCTCCTTAGCGTCACATCCCACGTAGGGGAAATAATGTTTTTGTTACGTTCTGAAAAGCGAAATAATTGAGTCACTGGTCGGAGATCGTATAATATACGATACACACACTGGCTCCTTCGCTATATCAAGAAGAGTATATTTCCTCCGTTTTGAAAGAAAGGAAAATGCAGGAAGATAATAATCATCACCATTCACAGAAGAAAAATTCATGTCACGAATTAAATCCAAAGTGCTATTTGATTAAAAAACTATATATTCAATGTCGGACACTAAACAGTTTGCCAGATTGTCAGATTCATATTTCATAATTAATGAGAGGTAAGGTTTGTGCTACACTGAGTGACTGTCTTTCCGTATGAGAGGGAAGGTGTGCGCCACACTGGTTGACTCCGTCAATTCACAGGAGAGAAGCGAGGGAGACAACCCATGTTGAGAGAGAGAGAGAGAGAGAGAGAGAGAGAGAGAGAGAGAGAGAGAGAGAGAGAGAGAGAGAGAGAGAGAGAGAGAGAGAGAGAGAGAGAGAGAGAGAGAGAGAGAGAGAGAGAGAGAGAGAGAGAGAGAGAGAGAGGCCACAACTCTTTCTCTACCCAGACCAAAAAAATGTCTGCCAAGGGTGTAAGAATGCAAAGCTATGCCAGTTTTTTGGTTTTGTTTTGTTTTTATTAAAATCCAAATAGTACTTGTATCTGTGATTACAAGGACTATGCACGTATTTGCTTCTTCAGCAGTAGCTGTAAGAAAGCTCAAACGGAAATAAAATGGCATTGATAAACGCACGAAAATACGGCTGGAAATGTACTTTCGGTATACGGTTATCCCTCGTGTACCCTCAAGAGTACCAAGACTCAGATGGCGACCTTCAGATCAGTTAATTTCACACTGGAAATGACTACATTCCCGGCCGTTGCATTCCGAAAGCCAGTATGTCTGTTTTTGAGAAAAGCGAGATTCTCGTTGTATAACAATGAAAATCTAGTTTTTCTCGAAAATGGAACCACTGACTTCTGCTATATTACGGTAGATTGCTTACATCTTCTTATGTACCGGAAGCGCTGCCATTGTTGTTCGCAATTCGACCTTTCCCGGCCAATCTCTAGAGAGCCACGTCAGCATATGTAAATCCCTCGACTTACGGGGCTGAATTGATAAGATTCTCATGAGCACGACTTAGAGATGGGTCAAGACTAATCCATTCATTTTATTTCTCCCTTTAACTCCCAGAAATAAATGGCTCTCATTCTATAGAATGGAAGCCGTTTACTTATCAGGGTTAGAGGTACAATGTGTAACGATGTGTTTCGCATCGCATACTATCCGATGCAATGGCCTGTTGTTTTGTACCAAGGTTTAACCCGTTGACTTTCAGGGGACACAGCCTGGAAGAGGCATAGAACCTCAAGTGCCCCCGCAGTCGCGGGGGCACTTGGGGTTCTTTGCCTCTTGTTTGCTTTATTTTATATCAAAACGTTCGTTGATGGCTGGGGGTCTTATGCTTATGATTTTTAAACCCGTTCAGTGGCGGCTGACAAAGACTGTGTTTCTTCAATCTTCGTTAATTCCACACCCTTCAAAAAAAAAAAAAAAAAAAAAAAAACCTCGCTGTCCAAGGAACATAGATTCAAAGTGGGGTGGGCAAGAGGCATAGATCCTCATGAGCCCCCGCAATTGCGGGGGCCCATGAGGATATATACCTCTTGCAATTGAGTGGTGTTCGAATTTTTTTCGACATAAAACGGATTAAAGTATAGGACTGTACGAATCCATGCATGCGTGTGTGTGTGTGTGTGTGTGTGTGTGTGTGTGTGTGTGTGTGTGTGTGTGTGTGTGTGTGTGTGCGTGCGTGTGTGTTTGTGTGCGTGCGTGCGTGCGTGCGTGCGTGTGTGTGTGTGTGTTTGTGTGTGTTTGTGTGTGTGTGTGTGTGCGTGCGTGCGTGTGTGTGTATGTGTGTGTGTGTGTGTGTGTGTGTGTGTGGGTGTGTGTATGCGTGCGTGTGTGTGTGTGTGTGTGTGAGTGTGTGCGTGCGTGTGTGTGTGTTTGTGAAGATGACAGGAAGGAGTGAGTCTGTGTATGTGAACGGAAAAGATGAGAGTCAGCCGGCAAGCAATGGTCCTCGGGCCCACGACGGCCGTACAGGGCCCGAAGACGTTTTGCTACATGAGCAGAGACTGATGAAGGGGCGCTGTCTGGGTTCAGGCACGCGCATCTTAACCCCATTGTGCATGCACCAACCGCTACTGTTTACAGTACCATTGGCTGCATGCCCAAGATGGTGAACAGACCTACAAAAATCTCGAATCGAATTACCGCAGCAACAACAAAAACAACAACAAAAATTCAATACGCATGCCTTTTTCTATAGTCACTGTCCGCCTAATGATCGCTTTTTTACCAACTTAAAATCTTGAGAAATAGTGATCCAATCAAACGTATCAGTTAGAAAGGTTTGGGTATCTGACCTTTAAACGGAAAAGGTTTCTTTCGTTGTCTCAGAAACGCGTTCCTCAAAATTGGGACTCAAATTACGCTACTAATGATTTTTTTTAAAATGAAAGCTGACCTTTCCTAAAGTTCATTCCAGACAAAAACGTGTGGTAGCGTCATGAATTCTGAAAATAATTGGCATTGACTATAGTATACTCGAAAGGTGGAACAAGAAGCATAGAGCTACAGGAGCCCCGCTTTTGCGGGTGCTCCTGAGAATCTATGCTTCTTGTAAACGCAATATTTAATCCTATCATTTTACAGTTTTTACATTTACGCACGGATTGTGTAATCTAAAAATTACTTGTGTGGCACTTGAACAAAATTTCTTCAATATGAATTGTGCCTGTTTGTTTTATTTTTTTTAATTTTATTTTATTTTATTTTATTTTATTTTATTTTATTTTATTTTATTTTATTTTATTTTATTTTATTTTATTTTATTTAGTTTAGTTTAGTTTAATTTAGTTTAGTATAAACTTCACACTGACCGAAATTCGCGTGAAGAACACAGATGTAAATGAGACAAAATTAGGCGTAAGAAACCTAAGCCTAGCGACTGCGGGGACTCATATGGATTTATGTCTCTTGCAGCCGGATAGCGTTCGCCTTGCCCCGACAGTGAAGGGGCTACGCGCCCATAATTTCAGATATTTATGTGGGATAACAGCAGCAATGCTGTACGATTTTCGTTTGTTTTTCTACATACGAATTTAACTCATTCTACCCCAGACACACCACAGCAGGATAAGGATCCACCATGATAGTTCAAGGGTGATGCCAGAATAGCTTTGGCGCCTACGGGCGCCAAGCTATTCTGGCATCACCCTTGAACTATCATGGTCGATCTGTGTCCTGCACTGCAATGCAGTCTTGAGAGGACAGGGGCAAAATTTAAGGATTTTGGTGTTGGGGTAGAATGAGTTAACTGACGATGATGCTGACCAAAAAAACCCATCTATGCCTCTTGCAATTGGGTGATGTTTAATTTTTCTAGGCAGTCAAGTGGTTGCTTAGACTTCAGATATAAAACAATATAGACATACACCGAACCTCTCTTTTTGTAAGTGTTTTCATCTACGTTCCTGATACGGACGGAAGAGGTATCCAGGGGTTCAAACAACGGTGGTTTAGCAATCATCCCGCGCGAAAGAAGAATAGGAAATTAGACCGGAAGTCAGGATGACATGTTCTTTGTGGCGCCCTCTACTGAACCGGAGGCGAAACAAGACGTCGACATCCTTACATAAGAAACCGCTGATACGCAACATTAAAAAGTTATAAACGGAACATGAAAAAACGCGACTGACGAGCAGAGAGATAAATGAACTGAAGGACACATACTTATAAAAAACAAAAAATGAATATAATGAATAAATAAATAAATAAATAAATAAATAAATGACCGGTCAGCAATGGGTCAACGTCGGCCGCTATTGGCCATCACACAGACGTTTGCGGGTTGAAAGTGGCTGAGGTCAAGCCGAAGTCACGTGCTTACTTTGTAATTAAAGAACTAACTAACGCAGTAAGGAACTCACTAACTAAGTAAATAAGTAGGCCTAAGTAATCCCTAAACAGTCCAAGCGCAATAGATATAGAACCTCATGTGCCCCCGCTCCAGCGGAGGCACATGATGTTCTAGGCCTATTAGTCTTGCTGATTTCATTAATATCTAAGAAAGTAATGAAGTAAGTAGGTAAGTAAGTAAACAAGCAAGCAAGCAACTAACGAACTAACTAGCTAAATAACTAACTAACTAACTAACTAATTAACTAACTTCGTTTTGGTCTTTACTCAGTAAGTATGTATGTAGGCAAGCAAGTAACTAACTAACTAACTAACTAACTAACAAGTACCTAACTTCGTTTTGGCCTTCACTCAGTAAGTATGTAAGTAGGCAAGCAAGCGAGCATGCAACTAACTAACTAACTAACTAACTAACTAACTAACTAACTAACTAACTAACTAATAACTAACAAACTAACTTCGTTTTGGCCATCACTTAGTCTTGCAAGTAAAGAGCTGCTGCTCTGAATTGAACTTGTAAACACATTCGGAATCCAGGCCAAAAGTTAAGAGAAAATACAGTTGAACTAATTCAGCCCCGACACATCACAGCAAGACATGGATCGCGCATGATAGTTCAAGGGTGTTGCCAGAATAGCTTGGCGCCCACAGGCGCCAAGCTATTCTGGCACCACCCTTGAACTGTCAAGCTCGATATGTCTCTAGAATTGTAATAGAGTCATTCAGTGGACAACTATACAATTTGGAGATTTCGGTCCTGGGGTAGAATGTGTTAACACTGATGAATTCTTTGAGTTAGAGTGAGTAAGATGCCTGTGTGAAATTGCCATAAGGTTCCCAATATTGAACCAACATTTTTCTTATCTGCTTGAGGATTTCCCGAAAGTCCAGTTTTGTCGTGCTGAAATTATATATATTTTTTATATTTCACGTTAGGAAGATAATAGTATGAAGACACAAGAAATAATCGCTACGGAAACGAATCTGAAAATATGGAAAGAAACAATTATGGTTTGAGAGTTGAATAAAACGAAAATCCAATATGTTTTCTATGATTTTCTTTAATGTGTTGTGTTTGTTTGTTTGTTTGCTTGTTTGTTTGTTTGGTTAGTTGATTTGTTCGTTAGCCGACTGTTTGGTGGGTGGGTTATTTGGCTGGTGGGTTTGCAGACCCATTTTGTATTTTCTTATCAACTCTTCGTGCCTCATAAAGAAAAAAAAATGACATGTTGTACTTGTCGTTTTTAAACGTGTTTCCTTCTTTTTCGGGCACTTCCACGGACAACAAAGTGCCAACAACCGACGAACTAGCCAGTAGATCGATCAATGACGAAAGAACGAACCAGTCACGTCAAACAATGAATCGACCATCAAATCAACTAAACAACCAAACCTACATAGCTGAATAGAGTCACGTCCTATTGTTTGTAACAAGGAAATACTGATACAGACCCGTATAACGACAGAACATTAACACATTCAGTACCGGGGGGGGGGGGGGGTGGGTGGGGATAAAAAACCGGCCAAATGCAAGAGGCATAGAACCTCATGTGCCCCCGCTAACGCGGGGGCACATGCCGTTCTATGCCTCTTGCTGAATCCATTTATATGTGCGTCCTTTGACGGACTGGATTTCATCGTGTATGTTCGATGATTCATGAGACATAATTCGCAGCCTTTGGCAAGAAGGAGGTTAGAAAATGTGATGGAAAAACAAGGACTTAAAGCTCTGATGTTCTAAGTACCTCGAGCGCTGAGAGACAGGCTTTTGTGTGTGTGCAGCATTGACCATGTACTGCAGCTCTGCAAGTAACACAGTTTACGCAGTCCCCAGCGATCCAATAAAGCCCGGCGGCACAGCAGTGCTCACGCTCCAGTTGACTGCCAGCTTGCAAGCTGAACAGCTTGTTATCATATGAATTGCACTAGTGTGCAAGAAGCACACTATCTGTCTTTCTGTCTGTCTGTCTGTCTGTCTGTCTGTCTATCTATCTATCTATCTGTCTGTCTGTCTGTCTGTCTGTCCGTCCGTCCGTCCGTCCGTCCGTCCATCCATCCATCCATCCATCCATCCATCCATCCATCCATCTATCTATCTATCTATCTATCTATCTATCTATCTATCTATCTATCTGCCTGTCTGTCTATCAATCTATTTTACAGCCGTAACAGCAGACTTCAGTATAGGGTTCTATACACAGCGATCCGCTGACTTAGGCGGCTGGCAGTGAAGTGAAGAGCGAGCGCTTGAGTGCCAATTAAGTGGGCTGTGAAACTGTAAGCTTTCCTTCTACAACAGCAGACATTTAAGCTAAATGTCTGATGTAGACAATGCATATGTGTGCATATGAAAGGAGGGTATGTGTTAAACAGTGACACGATATTGCCATGATTTAGGTTTATGACTCCTCGGAGACGCTCGCATCGACTGTGACACGTGGATTATGACGTCACGAATTGCCATGCCTCTGAAATCAAATTTCTTCATTTGATTTGCTATTGACAAGAAAAGTCTTCGTGAAACCGTGACGGTACCACCCATGCACGCCCCTCCCCAAATATGTACTTGGTGCTGGGTTGTGATTTCGGACCTTACGGCTAAAAGCCGTAAGGTCCAAAATCACAGCCCAGCACACGACGTCTCGTCTCGTCAAACAAGAAACGTCTGACATTTCACGTGCTACCGTCATACCCTACCATTAAGAATTATGGCAATTACCAAGCAGACTTCTATCCAATTAGCCACACACGCAAGCAACAAAGAAAACCACGGGTCAATCGAAACAACGCTTCAGTGGTTCCTTTGTACCGGAATCTATTCCTGTCCCCAGGCTGGCATTTGGTAGGTAGCATTAATATTGTGGTTGGTGAATTTGCGTAGTCTCGTGGCATTTGCAAGGCAGGATGATGGTAATTGCTGATGCGACCATCAATCGTAGTCGTCGTCTGGAAGGCACTAGCGAGATTCTCAAGCGACGATGCGCTTGTAGTATACTACTTAATCTCACTCACTCACTCACTCACTCACTCACTCACTCACTCACTCACCGACTCACTCACTCACTCACTCAATGGAAGCAGCTGTCCAATCACTCAAACAATCAACTACTCATTTATTTAATCGATGTTCAATCGATCCAGCCCGCCAGCCCGCCAGAGCCAGCCATCATTCAATCAACCATGAGTCCATCATTATATCAGTCAAGCAACAAACCGACCAATCACTCAATAGCTTTTCACTCAGTCACCAAACCAACAGTTAACACATTCTACCCCAGGACCGAAATTCCCAAATTTTGCAGATGCCCTCTGAAGGACTGTATTACAATTCCAGGGACAGATCGAGCATGATAGTTCAAGAGTGGTGCCAGAATAGCATGGCGCCTCTGGGCGCCAAGCTATTCCGGCACCACCCTTCAACTATCATGCTCGATCCATGTCTTGCTGTTGTGTGTCGGGGCTGAATGAGTTAACCAACCAAGCAGTGAATCAAGCTAGCCAAACTGTCAATGTTTCGCTTTTCGCTAGACATATAGTATGATGACTGACGTAGTGGATTTCTACTAATAATCTGATGACATGCAAATGAGGGAGTAAAAGAATGACCAGTTTAGTTACGTCACGGTGGACGTAACAAGGACCAGTCCAGACAATAATAGCAGAGTGCTCGGGAGACTGGGACCAGTCTGATGACGTCAATGAGGTAGAAACAAACAAATCTGATGACGTCAGAATATTTGCCAAACTAAAAAAAAAAAAGATTGACCTCATGACGTCAGGCTGGTACAGACCAATCTGATGACGTCAGAATGCTCGCGAAACTAAAAGAGATAAAATGACGTCAAAACTATGAAATGTACCAATCCAATGACCCTAGAGAGCCGGTACTAACCCATGAAACCATGACAGCTACGACAGGTTGTTGATCGACCATGATAGCTTAAGAGTGGTGTCATAATAACTTGGCGTCTGTAGGCGCCAAGTTATTCCGACACCACCCTTGAACTATCATGGTCGATCTGTCTCCAGAACTGTGACGTAGCCTACACTCCAAACGGATATTAAAAAAACCCCACAATTTCTTCTTCATGATGTAATGAGTTAAAGAAGGCGTTAACCTTTCTTGCGCATGTAACCACTGGTACAGTGAACACTACCGGTGGCTTCACGCATAAGGTGTTAACCCCTTCACTGCCAACGTCAGTGCACGGAGATCGTCTTTGTAAAACATTGGTAAAGTCAACGCCGAACAGCCCTCATCAGCCCATGGATACAAAGTGGCGTCTGTCAGAGGCATAGATCCTCATACGCATCAAGAAGAAACTAGAAGAAACACAGAAGAAGAAACTACCAAGCGAGTAGGGGCTGGAAATCCAGTGGATATGTGCTACGGCCCCCTCCGGGGGAGGGCGGTGGGGGAGGGGAGGGGGGGGGGAGGGGTTCCATATGCATTGCTTTCATTCACTTACTTAGCGCACCCTCTCTTTCCTATTTTGTGTGTGTGTGCTTTGATCAAAGTAGATCTGTGATCATTGGTCGATAATGCACAATTCTCTCCCCTGTCATTGCTTTTTCCTACTCACTTGGCAGTTTCTTTCTAAATTACAAGCACTGGCAGTCAGCCCTTTTGGTCTAGTTTTTTTTTTTTTTTTCATACGCATCATCATCTGATATTAGGATATGTGTCTCTTGCAGTCTAATCGTGTTCAGATGTTCTAGGCAGTGCAAGGGTTACTGTCTTGCTCATATTCTGCAGGTAATTTTGCAATCAGGCTGGCTGTATTACTTGTCAACAGAACATTCTGTTGTCCCTCTGTAAATGAGTATCAGTGCATGTACGTCATTGCAGATACTACAGTGGAACCTGGTTAAACTCATTCTACCCCAACACCGAAATCCCCAAATTTTGCCGTCGTTCTCTGAAGACTGCATTGCAGTGCAGGACACAGATCGACCATGATAGTTCAAGGGTGATGCCAGAATAGCTTGGCGCCTATAGGCGCCAAGCTATTCTGGCATCACCCTTGAACTAACATGGTCGATCCATATCTTGCTGTGGTGTGTCTGGGGTAGAAAGAGTTAAGGAACCACGCCATTTTTTGGCAAGATAAATCACTTGGTCTTGCAAGACAGGTGCTCTCTCAAGAGAAGTCTTGAAGGACAAGAAAATGCCACCTTTCATTAAAGACCATTATTTAGGTGGCCAATGCTACCTAAATGATGGTCTTTAATGGCAGGTGATCTCTCATATGGGTGGTCGATCAAAACAGGTTCTGTTTGTTTTCCTTAGACGAAATCTTGTGTCGGGCCAACGACTGTTCTGAAAACTATATCACTTTGCCATCAGCCTTGTCTGGCTAAGTTATGCTTTAGCCAAGCTCCCTGTAGCAACGTTAAACCCTTAGTGACAATGCTTGATTGAAATGCGATGCGTGTATTGAAAGCGAGAGCGGATTTCTAAAATTGATTTCGCAGCTTAACCCATTCAGCTCTGACGCCCTATAGCAAGAGATGGGTCGACCATGATAATTCAAGGGTAGTGCCAGATTTGCTTGGCGCCTGTCAGCGCCATGCTAATCTGGCACTACCCTTGAATTATCATGGTCGATCCATCTCCTACAACTGGTGCATAGTCATTAGATGACGCCTCCACGACGGGTGTATGTTGGGTAAAGGGGATTGGGGGTTGGGGGTGGGTGGGGGTGGGTGGGAGGGGGGAGGGAGAGGCAGATCATTCTGCCCAGGCACACACACACACACACACACACACACACACACACACACACACACACACACACACACACACACACACACACGCACGCACACACACACACACACACACACACACACACACACACGCCAAACTTAACAGACACTACCTTTGAACTACAAAATGTATAGTTCGTGACAGTTAAAGGTAGTGTCCAGTTTGGGTCAAACTACTCAGGCGCTGCCCCTGAACTATCATGACTGATCCATTTCCTCCACACAGTTAGCTGTGCTTGCGTCCCCAATAAGTCTAACACCACTTGTGCACGCAGTTATCAGTACTGTGTACCTGATTACCGGTGGCTGCATGCACACGGGTGTTAAAAAGGAAATGCAGCTCACCGATTTTTTGCTCCGTTCGAAGTATGTATCAACACTGCAAACACTTCTAAACACAAAAACGGAGCCTTTATCGCTAGAAAACAGCTCAGATTAGTCCATTTTTATAATCGTCTGCACACAACAATGCAAGCTGCTATGACAACCCAGAATGGGTTACAATCAAAACTTGGATTTGTGTGACAAAACAATTCACACATATCAAGCCTAACGTCGAAAATTTACAAAACTTTTCAAATACAAACCAACTCTCCACAAAATACATCTGCACCATTGTAATATTTATCCAAGGCTTTTGTTTTGTACATTTTGATAAACTTTTGTAAAAACTGCTCACCTCAGGTTTATATATAAGTTCAAGTCTCCTACTATCACAGCGGTCCCAATAGCACAGTGGTTAGTGACTGGAGACCGCAGACCGACTGGGTTCGATCCCCGCCGGGGGTCGACAGAAAAAAGTCATGGCAAATCTCAATATATACCTGGTTTATCTGGGTGTTAAAGATGGCGGTATCCGAAATGATGGTCAAAATGGCAAACTTGGCATATATGAAAAATGTCAAATACAATTTGGAATGAAAGAGGTCAAACGCAAACTTCACAAATACGAAGGTCAAAGGCGAAAGGTCTATAAAGTATAGTATAAGAACTTGATGTGCAAAGGTTTAACTCATTCAACCCCAAGGCCGTATTTCCCAAATTTTGGAGGCGTCATCTAACGACTATGCACCTGTTGCAGGAGATAGATCGACCATGATAATTGAAGGGCAGTGCCAGATTAGCTCAGATTAACTAATCTGGCACTACCCTTGAATTATCATGGTCGACCCATCTCCTGCTGTAGTGCTTCAGAGCTGAATGGGTTAATGTGGACCCTGAAAGTTCGAGGGGAACCAGGAAACATATGGACCAGGTGGCTGTGAACCCCTGGTGAGGTATGGACCAGGGGGCTGTTAACCAGGGGGAGGCATGGACCTGGGGGCTGTGAACCAGGGGGAGGCATGGACCAGGGGGCTGTGAAACAGGAGGAGGCATGGACCTGGGGGCTGTGAACCAGGGGGAGGCATGGACCTGGGGGCTGTGAACCAGGGGGAGACATGGACCTGGGGGCTGTGAACCAGGGGGAGGCATGGACCTGGGGGAGGCATGGACCAGGCGGAGATGAACCACGGAGAGGTTTGCATCAGGTGCATAATAAAACGGGGGGTTTTGCTACGTTTTGCCATCTTTGCAGTTTTAATTTCACCCGGGCTTGCTATTCATTCTGAATGGATGCTGTTTTATTGCTGAGTTATAAGCAAATGGGAAATTAACAGAAACCCGCTTCACAAACATGACGATGTCTGCTCCTTATCCGCGGTACTATTGCTGTGTAAAGAACATTTCTGGATTTGAAAAGCCTCACGGAACGCTTCCAGAACCATCTGATGATTTGATGATTACCCCAAGAATTGTTAGCATTCCCGTACCGTTTGCGGGAGTATGCTTTAAGTACACTGTATTCAATGTAAATGAGATGCTTATTTGTGTACTAGTAACGTACTCTCCGAGCGGGTACTCCGAAGAAAGAGAAACAAATGAGCACGCTGCTCCACCCGTTCCTGTGTTTAGACCAGGGGTCAGTTGCATGAGCGAGCTTAGTCCTGCGTCAGCCACTAAGCTCACTCATGCAACTGGCCCCAGGAGACAGGGATAGCAGAGCGTGTCTAGCGATAAAATCCACTCTTCTCGCTCAAAATGATTGTGTTTGCAACTGAAAGGCAACAGATTTTCATTTTGTGATAGTAATGCAAATTGAATTCACTTGCGAGAGAACAGAAGACACTCGCGACTGAGCCCTACGCAAATGGTTTTTGTTTTCGTGGGGGGGGGGGGGGGGGGGGGGGGCGACGCATGTTCCTTTCAGACCACAACAGCAATCAGTTTATTTCAAAATTAAAGACACTTCCCTCTGAAGAAAAATGGAAACAAAAATAATGACGCCCTCAAAATGCAAAATCATATTCAAGAAGTTTTTTTTAGCAAACAGATATGCGAGAAGTAAAAGGCGTCTTAAAACGAAATTCTGATATCGCAGCTTTTGAATTCAGACCACAACAGCAATGTTTATATTTCAAAATTAAAGACTCTTCCCTCTGAAGAAAAATGTAAACACAATGACACCTTCAAAATGCGAAATCAGATTCAAGAAGTGTTTAGCAAACAGGTGTGCGCGCAATAAAACGTGTCTTAAAACGAAATTCTCACATAGCAGCTTTAAAACATTTTTTTGAGGGGATGACTGGAAGGGGGGGGGGGGGGCATCCACAGGGTTACGTAAAAGAAACACTACAGAAGAAAAAAAAAACCACTGTTTGCAAAGACAATTGAACAAGCCTTTTTTTGAGCAATCTTAATTACAAAATCTGTAGGCAGTAGAAAAATATGATCTGCAGAACTGAGTAAAGTTTCTTTTGATGCGTAGTAAATATGCGATTCATTCGACTGTAGTCATAAACGAAACCAGAGGGTTGAGTGCCAGTGCTTGTAATTTAGAAGAAAGAAGGGAAATGCACTGTCAAGCACAAAAAGAGAGGGGAGAGGGGTACACTAAGTAAGTGACTGGAAGCAACTGCTCTTAGTGCGCCCCTCTTTCCTATCTTTTCTGTGCGTGTGCTTTGACCAAACTAGATCTATGATCATTGGTCGATAAAGCACAATTCTCTCCCCTGACAGTGCATTTTCCTACTCGCTTGATAGTTTCTTGATGGTAATCTGAGCGCAGACTCGACTCAGCAAGCCGGGTCGGAAAATCACAGACCGATACGCGCAAGTCAACATTGATTTGTGTTTCACTCAGAAATATCGATCTCGGGTCGGAAGAGAATAGGATTCACTGGAGGGTTAACTCAGTGCGGCCATGTCAGCCGTTCCCCCCACAGTCTCCGTAAAACGGAAATAGTTCACTACCGCTTCCGGCAGCCGTGGTGCATGCGCAGCATGGCCCAATCAGAGGGGAGCGTTTGACTTTACCAAGCAGATGCCAATGTAACGACAAATTGGATGCCGCCGGTTTTCGTAGCATCTGTCTCATTAAGCAAACTGTCCTCAGTCAGACCGACAGCTTTGTCTGCCCTATAAGCAAAAGATATTTAGGCCCACGTCAGCCGGATGACTTTTGCTCACAGGGTACTGAGGAGATATTCCATTTCGTTCTAGAGTGAAACATTTCCGCTGGTGTTTCAGTCTGAGAATGACTTAGAATGAGATATTTCAATCAGTTACAGAGAAACATGCCGGTGCATCGTAGCGGTTTCAGACCAAAAATGTAACTGCCAAGAAGGTCCCAGCGAAGAAAGAAACACGCTTAGAAAAGACAGTTGTTCTGCGAATTAGTTTTTCATATTAACCCATTCAGCCCTGACGCACTACAGCAGGAGATGGGTCGACCATGATAATTCAGGGTACTGCCAGATTAGCTTGGCGCCTGTCGGCGCCAAGCTAATCTGGCGCTACCCTTGAAGTATCATGGTCGATCCATCTCCTGCAACAGGTATATAGTCGTTAGATGACTCCGCCCAAATTTGGGAAATACGTGCGTCGGGCTAAATGAGTTAATAAGCAGTGTCCCGGTACCATTTACAGGGAGTACTTCGTTCCCAGAGAGACCCACTAGGTACGCCGCAAGTAGGCTTCTGTTCAGATGAGATGCTTAGCAACAGCTCGAAAGACAGGCTTGTGCCTTAACCGTTTGGCTGTGGGTTGCGCTTTACGTCGCGGTGATTCCTGCAGGAACACTGCGACCACAATCGGTACTTACAGCCAAAGGGTTAACAGCCATTTGAGATTACCGCCCATTTCACACACTTTCTATTAGCCTCTTGCAAGACACCTCTATGAACGAACGCTTTAACCTCGCACACACACACACACACACACACACACACACACACACACACACACACACACACACACACACACACACACACACACACACACACACAAACAAACAAACAAATCTACCCGAAGGGTGTCACAAGAGCAACATTTCGAGCTAATAAAACCAACAACAAAAAAATTCGCTGCTAGCGTTTTCCGCACCTCTCTAATGCACTAAATACCCCATGACTTCACTGTCGTCTGCAAGCCTGCAACTGTGCACATGCCACATAATAAAGGCGCCTATGAACACACTAGCCAATAAGCAAAGGTCCTGGGGCCCACTGCGGCCGTCGTGGGCCCGAAGATGTTTTGCTGCTGAGGTAGGTCAACTGAAATTACCCAAATTTTGCTCTTTTTCACACCACCTGTCATGCCTCTTGCCGCTCACGAGAGCCCCAAAACGCAAGAAAATTAAACATTGCTAAAAGGGAGAGAATTTCTTTAACTATTTCTTACGGACTCGGAATCAAAACGCACGTGAGGCCTGTAATAAATAATATCATCAAAGCGGAGAGCCGTCTTTCGAACTTGAAGCACATTTCGAGCCGTATTTTCGTATGCGTATCCATTTAATGTTTAAATCCGCTTTGCGGCTAGCATAAAACTACCGAAGGAGCAGATGGACGGTGCCTGTAGTCACAAATATAAGTATCAAGACTTTTGAAGTCAAGCCAAAATCCTTTATTAACTCTTTCCTGCCACTGGGCGCACATTTTTGTTTCGGAAATGTTTCTTCATTCAATGACCAAAAGCCACAATCGTCCAAGGCCGGGACATATTAGAGGCAAATTGATCTCAGCTGCAGGCATAGCTCTTCGTGAGCTTATTTTTGTTTCTTGTTTTTGTTTCTGAAATCTTTCTTCATTCAACGATCAAAAGCTGCAATCGTCCCACGAACATGGAGACAAATTATTACAAATGAATTATAAATAATATTAAACAAACAGAAAAGAAATGTGAAATTTTCTCTAAAAGTGAGCGACTGTTGCGAAGTTTCAGCATGCTGCACGAAGTGTACGAAGTGTCAGAAAGCGAAGAGTACGTTATTACTGTCTTATATATACGTTCTATCGCAAAATAAATCTTACTCCTCGGTTATCCACCTTGAATCATAAAACAGAAGAAGACATTTAGTGACATTTAGAAGTGCATGACTATTGTTAAGTTTCAGGACGATGTGCGAAATGTCAGCAAGATGGGATGAACCATAACCCTCAAAGTCTCTTTTATGGGAGAGTTGTCCACGCTATCAAAGGTCTCTGCCTGTTGTTTTTGACCTAACTCTGATGTAAAAATGATTTCTCTTGAAACAAACCCTGCAGATTTACCAATGCTTTAGTGAGCTTTATAAGGGGCGCATTGCATACACGTCATTGGTTGGGAAAAAAACGTCATTTTCCTGACGTAATTTCAGTTTTTGCGTAATTTTATATTCTACGTAATGTGAGTCTAACTTTGGCTTCTGGACTTCGAGATAATTTGCAGAGATAAACTATAATTTGACTGTACAGTTTCAGTCTCGCTATAATTTGTACAGTCAGGGTGACTGCAAATACATGTTTATAAATATAAGAGACCAAACAACGATGAGTGCGGTATTTCCGTTTCATATGCGTTATATCAATGCAGAATACTTAGAATTTCTCAGTTATCCACCGTGTGTCGTGAATCATCATCACACGAAGAAGAGACCCCATCAGTAAACACTAACATTATTCGTCTGTTATTTCTGAAGGTCTTGGTTCGGCCTGGAGGCGGCTCTACGCCGGCAAATGACGTCAACACGCCCTTTCTTGTATTGCTTCAGGGTTTCACGCGTAAGGAGTGAAAAGGCTTCCAGCGCCGCGAAGAAAAGGAGTCCCCTAAAACGTTGGCCAGAAATGTCAGCATTTTGCTCGCGGCTGGAAGCGTCCTATCTAGCGCACGGTTCCTTTCGTTGATTTCAGTTCATCTGCAAGATACACAGATCCTCATGAGCCCCCCGCAGAATGCGGGGGGGGGGGGGGGGAGCTCGTGAGGATCTATGTCTCTTGCTGGTCAATTTGATAAGGTCTGAGCACTTCGACTGGAGCGAATCATCCCATTGTCCTTCCCAGGGAGGTTTGTGCACTTGATGACTTTTTAAACAAGAGGCCTAGATCTTCATGAGCCCCTGCAACTGCGGGGCCTCACGATGATCTGCGTCTCTTGCTGGCTCAATGTAGAGCTGTGTTCTCCCGGCAAAAGAGGATCAATGGTTTGGTGTCAAAGAAGGACTGATCTTATCTTGTTCGGATGTAAATTATTGTCACGTACGAAGCAAGCCCGGGCACAGCTATTACCTAGAGGTAAGGAGAGAAGGAGGTGGGGCCGGGGTGGGGGGGATGTGGGGCGAAGGGGGGGGGGGGGTGGCCGAGGGAGGGGAGGGAGGAAGGGGTGGAGGCAGAGAATGAGGTGTGTGTGTGTGTGTGTGTGTGTGTGTGTGTGTGTGTGTGTGTGTGTGTGTGTGTGTGTGAATGTGTGTCTTTTGTTTTTGCCTGAGTATTTTTGTTGGTGTGTCCCTTTTGTTATTTTTTCAGCAGTGAGATGGCCTTAGTCGCCTGCTCGGCGTTAAACCCAAATACTTAACTAACTAACTTTTGTTATGTTTATTTTTTGGGGTACTTCTTGGTGTGTGGGTGTGTAAGGTGGGGAGTATACATTATGTGTTGTAGGATGCAAGGTGCATGTATGTTAGTATGTGCTGTGTACGGCGCCTAGAGCCTTCTTACTCAAATTTCAAATACAAACGATTTTGAATTTCCAAAAACTACAGTAGCTCGCTTGAGCTTGCCCTTAGCACCACGTGAATGTTCTGTGTTTATGTACTGTGTGTGAGTGAATGCGCGTGATTCACGTGAGCGTGCTTGTTGGGTTCAGTTCGCGGCGGCGCTTTGAGCCGATTTTCAATTGGGATAAAGCGCCTATTTAATGCGATTATTATTATTATTATTATTATTATTATTATTATTATTATTATTATTATTATTATTATTATTATTATTATTATTATTCTATTGAAAGTATAGGCACCTTAATATACGCATTATTGTTATTATGATTATGAATATGATGATGATGATGACGATGATGACGATGATGATGATAATGATGACTATTATTATTATTATTATTATTATCATCATTTATATCATTGTTATTATCATTGTTATTATCATTATAATCTATTATTATTATTATATTATTATTATTATTATTATGTTCAAAAGTAGTACTGTCAACTCAAGTCTCTTTTATCTCCGTGTTACATGTGAAAAAAACATCGCTGAAATCCAACAACGAAATGTCTTTCCTCGGCAGCAAAATGTCTTCGGGCCCACGACGGCCGCAGTGGACCCGCGCACAGCCGTGCGCGGGTCCACTGCGGCCGCCGTGGGCCCTTTACTTACTGGGCTCTACTCTTTTTTGTCTCTACGCTTGAAGCTGTTGCCTACGAGCTGTTCCTGATGTGTTGCTTAGAAACAACAAGCTTCGGAGCAATTTGTCAGCATGAATGTCCTTATTCTCTGTGTGGCGAGAAACGCTTGTGTAAATACGTGCCCCCTGTCAAGTGCTCTGGCAGCCTCTTTCTTGCTTTTCTTTCTTTTTTCCATTTCCAAAGTTCAGTGTCAGCTGGGTACAAGAAGTCAAACATTGAAACAGCGCAACGCCATGGCCTGCATTCTGGAAGTTGTGTTTTTTGTTTGTTTGTCTGTTTCTTGTTGTTTTGTTGTTGCTGTTGTTGTTGTTTTTCGTTTTGATGGCTCTTTCTTTTTTAGTTTCGATGTTACTGTTCATTTTTGTACAGTACGATACAGAACAAAATCCTTTCCCGCTTTTTTTTTTTTTGTTATTCCAGCGAAAATAATGTCTGTCATTTATTGATTCATTGATTGATTCATTGATTGATTCATTCATTCATTCATTCATTCATTCATTCATTCATTCGTTCGTTCATGCATTCACTCATTTGTGCATTCTTTTAATAAAACAGCGGGAGATGAGTCGAACATAATGGTTCAAGGGTAGTGCCAGATTAACTTGGCGCCTAACAGGCGCCAAGCTAAGCTGGCACTACCCTTAGACTGCCATGTCTGGTCCATCTCCCATATATGATAGAACAGTTTCTAAAGTCACCTAAAGTCAATCGCGAAAATCGTTGTTGAGTGACACGAATCAGTTCCCTTTGGCTTGTAAACCGACAACGAAATGTCTTTCCTCGGCAGCAAAATGTCTTCGGGCCCACGACGGCCGCAGTGGACCCGCGCAGTGGTCTCTAATTTTGAGTATAGAGTTTATAGTGGTTGCATTAGTTCAGAAAAGCGAAAACTGTCTAGATGCACAGGTTTCGGATGCGATAAACACGTTTTTCTTAATGTGCATCGATTGACGGTCTATTGCTCTTGGTTGTTGGTTATGCACGATAATGCAATGCTGTTGCGGATGAGCAGTGACGGGTCGTATGAATTGCTTTGGAGACTCCGGAATGTCTCCCCGGACAAAATCACCAGTTTACTGAAGATCTAATCGTTTGTAGACCATGTGAATTCTATCGTTTTGATCTTTTTAAGAGTCTGTAGACATACTGCTTCAAGACAAATTGTACGACATTTTAGCCTGAAATAATTATTTTTGAGTATATTTACATCTCGTCTGAAGACCTTTCTTTCAGTCTGGTTGGCCAGAGTTTTACCGCCGTGAGATGACCGTAGTCACCTGCTCGAAGTTAGCCCCCCCCCCCCCCCCCCCAAAAAAAAAAAAAAAAAAAAAAAAAAATAAATAAATAAATAAAAAAATAAATAAATAAATAAATAAATAAATAACTTGCTGTAGAGGGAGGAGAGGGAGGAGAGGGAGGAGAGGTGTGTGTGTGTGTGTGTGGGGGGGGGGGGGGGGCTGATGTATTAGCAGTTCTGTACAGATTGTTATTGTGTCAGTATTATGGGATGCTTACATATTTTAGTATTTCAAATATCTTAGTATCACAGAATGTTTATTGCCTCGCGCTGGGACCATATGGCGTTGAGGCGCGTCCCCTGGGTGGTGGATAGGGGGTCCCTCGCGAGAGGGGTGCACCGAATGAAATAAGGTGCCGTGAACCAACATGGTCTAAGGGAAGGTGACCCCGACAGAAAACCCTTGGTCCTCCTAGTAAGGAGGTTGGGCGTGGGGGTAGCTTCCCCACCCTGCAAATAAGGAAATAGCTACAAAAACGCCGACGAAAAGACAAACAGCAATTCCTTTCCTGGAGGAGGAAGGTTCTTCTACCAGAAGATTTATGACGTCCTGTGGTGAAAGCCGGAAGTCTTCGGAAGCCACAGGAGCGAGCCGCCTCTCTCTATCCAGGGACACAACCATGGGCACATGGAATGTCAAGACCATGTACCAGAGCGGCAAGACCGCCCAGATAGCAGCGGAAATGCAAAAGCACAACCTTTCCCTGCTAGGTATCAGTGAAGCCAGATGGACGCAGTCTGGCCAGAAAAGGCTGTTAAGTGGAGAGATGATTCTGTATTCAGGTCATGAAGAGGAGAATGCTCCCCATACAGAAGGAGTAGCATTCATGCTGTCACCAGTGGCACAGAGAGCGCTGATGAGCTGGAACCTCTTGGGCCAAGAATTATCACAGCAGCCTTTAGAACCAAGAAAAAGATCAAGCTGAACGTCATCCAGTGTTATGCGCCCACTAATGACAGTGACGAGGAAGAGAAACAAGAGTTCTACGACCGACTCCAGAGTGCTGTGGACAAATGTGCGGAGCGAGACATCACCATCGTAGGGGAGGACAACACCGGATACGAAGAGGTGATGGGGAGACAGGGACTAGGGGAGATGAGTGAGAACGGGGAGAGCTTTTTAGACTTTTGTGCTCTAAACAGACTTGTCATTGGAGGCAGCATCTTCCCACACAGAAGAATACACGAAGCAACTTGGGTCTCACCTGACCATACTACAGAGAACCAAATAGACCATATCTGCATTAGCAAGAAATTTAGAAGATCCCTTCAAGATGTTCGAGTGAGGAGGGGAGCAGATGTCGCCTCAGACCATCATCTGCTTACCTAACGAATAAAACTCAAGTTAAAGAAAAGCTGCACAGAGACAACAAGAAGACAACGCTATAATGTAGGCCTCATGAGAGAGACTGGAGTGAGAAAAGAGTTCAAACTGGTGCTGTCCAACCGGTTTCAAGCGCTACATGAGCTAGTAAATGAAGAGGAGGCGGTCACCACAGAGCAGCAGTGGAAGGCAGTTAGAACGGCGCTGAACTCAACCTGCAAAGACACTGTAGGGTTCAGGAAACACCATTACAAGGACTGGCTGTCGGCACAGACCTTGAAGAAGATTGAAGTGAGGAAGCAGAAGAAAGCAGTTGTCAACAACAGTCGCACGAGAGCAGCCAAAGCAAGGGCACAGGAGGAATACTCGGAAGCCAACCGAGAGGTGAAGAGGAGTATCAGGGCAGACAAGAGGGCCTACACAGACAGCCTGGCAGCAGAGGCAGAAAATGTAGCAGGCAGCGGCAACATGAAACAGCTCTACGACATCACCAGAAGATTGACGGGCAAGTATGACCATACAGAAAGACCAGTAAAAGACAAAGAAGGCAAGCCTATTGCAGACAGAGCAGACCAACTCGACAGATGGGCCGAGTATTTTGAAGAGTTACTGAACAGACCCAGCCCATCCGACCCCCCAGACATCCAGCCATCAGAGACCGACCTACCCATCAGCTGTGACAGACCCAGCCGGGAAGAGATCAGAAGAGCAATGGCATTTTTGAAGAACGGCAAAGCAGCAGACCCAGATGGCATCTCAGCGGAGTCTCTGAAAGCAGACCTAGAGACAACAGTAGAGATGCTGTACCCACTGTTTGGAATGATCTGGGAAGAGGAGGTGATGTCGGCTGACTGGAAGGAGGGGTACCTAATCAAGCTTCCCAAGAAAGGCGACCTCAGCAAGTGTTCCAACTACAGAGGAATCGCCTTGCTGTCAGTACCAGGAAAGGTCTTCAACAGGATCATCCTGGAGAGAATGAAGAGCTCCGTTGACCCCCAGCTGAGAGACCAGCAAGCAGGATTCAGGAAAAACCGTTCATGTACAGACCAGATCGCCACTCTCCGCATCATCGTGGAACAGTCTCTGGAGTGGAGCTCCCCGCTGTACGTCAGCTTTGTGGATTACGAGAAAGCATTTGACAGCGTGGACCGAGAGACTCTGTGGAAACTCCTACGACACTACGGTGTACCCACAAAGCTCGTCCGCCTGATCAAGAGCAGCTATGATGGCATGACATGTCGCGTGATCCACGAAGGGCAGTTCACCAGGGAGCTGGTGTCAGAACCGGTGTCAGGCAGGGGTGTTTGCTGTCTCCGTTCCTCTTCCTACTGGCCATAGGCTGGGTCATGAAGAGGAACATAGAGCACAGAAGAAGTTGAATACAGTGGACTCTGTGGACACAGCTTGACGACCTATATTTTGCAGACGACTTGGCTTTACTGTCCCACACTCATCAACAAATGCAGGACAAGACCACGAGGCTTGCTGACATCGCGTCCCAAGTGGGCATCACCATCCACAAACAGAAAACAAAGACAATGAGGCTGAACGCAACCAGGGAAGAACCAGTCTTGCTTGCTTGCACCCCGTTGGAGGAGGTGGAGTCCTTCACCTATCTTGGGCGCATCATAGACAAAAAGGCGGCACGAATCGGTAAAACCAGAGGAGCCTTTCTCCAGCTGAAAAAAAGTGTGGAGTTCTGTCACAACACACCAAAGTCCGGATTTACAACTCCAGCGTAAAGGCAGTTCTCCTATATGGAGCAGAGACTTGGAGATTGACAAAAACCACAGTCAACAGAGTATAGATCTTCATAAACAGTCGCCTTAGACGAATTTTTAAAATCCACTGGCCAGAGAAGATCAGCAACGTCAGACTCTGGGAGAGAACAGAGCAGATAACAGCAGAGAATGAAATTGGGCGAAGAAGATGGGGATGGATTAGTCACAGTCTGAGAAAGTTAGTTATTTGGGTTTAACGCCGAGCAGGCACACAGTCTGAGAAAGCCAGCTTCCAGTATCAATAGGCAGGCATTGCCATGGAACCCTCAGGGAAAGAGGAAAAGAGGCAGGCCGAGAAACACCTGACGTCGAGACATCAAGAGACTGGTAACCACCTGGAGTAAAATCGAAGGAGAAGCACAGCACAGGAGTCGCTGGAGGTCTCTCGTCGACGGCCTATACCCGGGGAGGGGTGACAGGCGTAAGTAAGTAAGTAATGTTTATTGAATTAGGTTGATCGTATTGTTTCCTCGTCCAGGAAACTGGAATTTCTCTTTAACCCCTTCCCTGCCACTGTACGTACAGTTATGTTCTGAAATGTTGGTTCATTCAACGACCAAAAGCCAGAACCGTCCAGGAAACATGGATACAAATTGGTCTCAGCAAGAGGCATAGATCCTCATGAGCCCTCAGAGTCGCGGGGGCTCATGAGGAACTATGTCTCTTGCAAATGGCTCATGTTCATTTTTCTTGGCAGTAAAGGGGTTAATTGAATTAATTTGAATTGAATTAAATAGTCTCATAAGGCATCAGTGATGCACATAGATATGGAATTGCCTGATCGTGGATCCGGGACTTTACTATCAACGGTGGATCAACAGTAGCTGATACTGTTGATCAATACACATCCTAAAGAGCAACATCTTGAACATAATCTGTTCACAGTGGTGAACTTTTGCATTGCCGTATGGCATTGCCTGATCGTTGATCCAGGCATTTACTATCAACAGTGGAACAGCAGTAGTTGATACTGTAGATCAACACACATCCTAAAAAGCTGTCATCTTGGACATACTATGTTCACAGGAGCGCAATTTTTGCATGCTTGTGACACGTGCCTCCATTAATTGATCTTTTGACCTTGAGAACCATGAAAATTGAGCCTGCGTTGGTCCGTGATTTTGGACCCTCCGGAGCACTGCGCGCTGGTCTGCGATTTGCCTTACGGCTGAAGCTGTAAGATCCAAAATCACAGACAAGCACAAGCACATTTTCCACCTTCCGTGCAGTTAATGTCGCAAACAAGAACATGTTATAATGTGAGGCTGTAAAATCGGGAATTCCCGATGCAACAATGAGGCATTGTCACGCACAAAAGACATAAAATATATTCTTCTTTTCACGCACATAAATCCTTCTTTTTCTTCTTCTCTGTCGCATACACGGAAAACTAATTTGGAGAAGATGCTGTGCGCGCATGTATCACATTTTTTTACGGCTGTACGTCGAGAAGAACCTCCAAATTCAACAGGCATAGATTCTCATGAGCCCCCGCATATGCGGGGGCTCATGAGAATCTATACCTGTTGCTGGCCTTACTCACAGTAGTACGAGCGTGCCTCAGTCACACTGGGTTATGAGGCACTGAATCGGAGAGAACAAGCCTAGCTGCCCGCAGTTCAAAGGGACCTGATCCAGGCGAGAGATGCGAACTATACTGACGAGCAAAAGAAATGCGACATTTTTTGGAATCATCTGAAACACGAAAGTCAGTGTTTCTGATGATCCAAAAAATTGTATTTTTTTTTTTGCTTGTCAGTATAGTTCGCAAAATCTGATGTAAATCCGTTCTTATTATTGTCTTACAATAATGCTGAACTCAAGTTATGAAGTCGGAATGTCATAAAAGAGGGGTGGGGGAGGGGGAAGATGGGGAGGGAGGGGGTGTGCCCTACATAAAATCTTGATTCGGGATTGGCGTGTTGTTTCTTTGATTGAGTTTTTTTTTCTCTCGCGATTCGTGAATGCAATTTTTTTTTTTTGGATGCGAGAATTGCAGAATAAATCGTCGTGTAATAATAATCGTAATAATAAATCGCCCTTTAGTCCCCCCCCCCCCCCCACACACACACACATCATTCAGTGAAAGAAACTCTTGCTCTTCTTCTCCTTTGTACATAGAACAGTTCCACCGATGCTCTCAAGGGTTAGTAGAAAACGTCTGTAATGTGTATCCACTCACATGGATGGTGAAACAACGGCGAAAGAGTCTTAGTTGATGCCGTGTGTGTGTGTGTGTGTGTGTGTGTGTGTGTGTGTGTGTGTGTGTGTGTGTGTGTGTGTGTGTGTGTGTGTGTGTGTGTGTGTGTGTGTGTGCGCACATCCCTATTCAGATGTATCCGTCTAAAACTCACACACGCGCGCGCGCATACACGCGCTAAGTCGCACGCATGCACGTACGCACATAGCCATACTAACACACACGCACGCACGCACTCTCAGTGACACATAAAACCTACTCCCCAACAAAACTGGGATTTTTATTGGGTAGATTTTTGTTGGAACACCCATATAACCACAAAAGGTTGTGCCAACACCGACTTTGTATTACAAACGGTATAAACAATTGTCACATGGGATACAGGAGTCGTATACCACGCTGACGACAGGATATATAACGCGATATTCCACTCTCACGACAGGATAAATGTGATATTCATCACACGGTCATTCATACGAGGATTTCAAATAACAACCTTGTAAGGATACAATTGTTGAATTCACATACCGTGTGTTATGGACACAAACATTGGTGTGCTGATCTTTGATTCTGGACTTTACGGGTCTAAGGCCGTAAGGTCCAAATCACATTAACCCCTTGATTGCTATACTGGCGAAACCCTTCCAGCGGAAAAGAAGCGTAGTTACACGTCTTTTCACCCCAGCGGAATCGTCAGTAGCAATTAAAAGGTTAACTCATTCAACCCAACGCCCGTATTTCACACGTTGTGGAGGCGTCATCTGTTGCAGGAGATGGAACGACCATGATAATTCAAGGGCAGTGCCAGATTAGCTTGGCGCCGACAGGCGCCAAGCTAATCTGCCACTGCCCTTGAATTATCATGGTCGACCCATCTCCTGCTGTAGTGCGTCAGGGCTGAATGAGTTAAAACATCGCTTAATACACGGAAAAGCTTTGTTTCCTTCCAGAGCCAAACGGGTAAAAAAAACAAAAAACAATTGTACGCTAAGCACTACCTACAAGTCTAACATCAACAGCCGAATTCAATAAATTAATAGTACAGTTCTTGAGTACTCGATCATCAATGATAGTTTAATGGTAGCGCCTAAATAGCCAGGCGTCTTTCGGGTGCCAAGCTGTTTAGGCACTACCCTTGAGTAATGTTCTGGGTCGATCTCTCTCCTACATTTGGCTCTGGAAGCGAAGGAACAACAACACAGTGGGATAACAAGAAATTTTTCATTGGCTATTCTTGGAGAAATGTAAGGTCAGTGGACAGGGGATGAACAACAGTGATTTACAGTTAAGTTACCATAGGCTTCGTCTGACTTTCATGTTGCCAATAAGACGAAACCTCTCAAAAGCCTAATTGCAATGATAACATTGAAGTCAGGTTTCGTCTCACTTCTTTGTTCATGTATGTGAAATCAGACAAAACCTAAGGCAAACGCAATAGATTTCGTTACACGCTCCTTGAAATAAGGTTTCGTCTCACTTCCATGTATGTAAAATTAGTCGAAACCTAAGGCAAACGCAATAGATTTCACTAGACAAGCCTTGAAGTTAATTTTCATCTCACTTCCATGTACGTGAAAATAAGAAACAACCTACGACAAATGCAGCAGATTTCGTTCGACAAGCCTTGACGTTAGGTTTCGTCTCACTTCCATGTATATTAAAAGCAGACTAAACCTAAGGCAAACGCAATTAGTTTCGTTTGACTCTCTTACTCGAAACCAAACAAAACCTAAGGTTGTTTTCAAACTGAGTTTAATTCATTAAGAATTCAGATGTAACCTATAAGTGAAACCCAATTTCATTATACATGTAATGGGAATGAGTTTAGTTTTCGAATTTTGCAGCTCAGGCGAAACCTGGGGTTGCTTTCAAACAGGCTTTACTACCTAAAAAAATTTCAGATGAAACCTAAGTTAAACCCAATTTCATTATACAAGTCATGTAATGCGAAACTGAGCTTACGTTTGTCAGGCAAGTCAGGCAATACCTTAGGTTGTTTTCAATTCGAGCTAACCCTTTTGTTGTAGGCAGAGGTTTTTGTCGCGATGATTCCCATGAATCATCGCAAAAAAAAAAAAAAAACCGCTACCTACAGCCAAAAGGTTATGTCTCGTGGGACTTTCGAAACCTGGCGTTGTTAACAATTTATAACTTGATCAATTGATCGCGTTTTGTCTCACTACCATACGGAAATTAGATTACAGATAAGTTTTTCTTTTCAAATTGACTTTACCTTAGGTTTCGTCTTACTGACATAAGCAAGTCAAACAAAAGCTATAGTCAAGTTAATTTCAAACAACGGTTGTGTCACCCTTCGCCTGTGAATGTAATAACACACGATAAAGACTGTACAATACATTAACGACATGTAGCTTGGATCATCACACGTTGACTCGGTCGGATCAGAAAACATTTCTTTTAACAGCGATTAACATAGACACACACCATCTTGGAATTCATGCAGAGTGGACAATATGTCATCGTGGGAAAATAAAACTCCACAAACCATGGATTTTTTAACATTCTCTATCTACAGTGGTTATAGAATGTTGGTTGTTGTTTATGTACACTTTTCACACACATATCGCGAAATACGTCATTCACGAAGGCGAAGGAAGAAAGAAAGGACAACGAAGCAAACACTCATACATTAATAAACAAACACACAAACGAAAACTGACAAACACAATCACAAAGAAAGAAAGAAAGAAAGAAAGAAGAAACAAACAAACAAACAAACAAACAAACAAACAAACAAACAAACGCCAAACAAAAGGCAAACAGACAGACTTACACACTTAACTCATTCAGCCCGACGGTCGTATTTTCCAAATTTTGGAGGCGTCATCTAACGACTATGCATCAGTCGCAGGAGATGGATCGACCATGATAATTCAAAGGTAGTGCCAGATTAGCTTGGCGCCGACCGGCGCCAAGCTAATCTGTCACTACCCTTGAATTATCATGGTCGATCCATCTCCTGCTGTAGTGCGTCGGGCCTGCATGTGTTAAACAAACATGCTTGCCAAAGAGCAACAAGGAAAATGCAAAAAAATTATTTGGATTTTGGATTTACCTATTTGTATTTTGGCATGCATTCCTCCTAACCCACCTCTCTCATCCCCCCCCCCCCACCTGCACCCCTCCCCCCACCCCTTCCCCCAAAACCCTTCCATCACTTTTCATCAAAAGATTTACAAGAAACACACCGTTTTTATACAATGTCAAAACATTTTTTTTAAACATAAAAATGAAGAGAAATTGACACGGAAACATTTTTTTTTGTCGGCATACAGCCATTAATTTTGTCTGCATACGATGAAGCTACAAACTAACAAGAAGAATTTGAAATGCGGGTGCAAAAATCCCACAAACGAGGAAACATTACACAAAAACAATACATCATCAGAATGCAGACAGACTGGGTCTGCCCGATGAAGGCAAAAGACAGCAAGTCCATTTTTTGTGAAAAGCGAGATTTTCATTCCAACACAATGAAAATGTCGCTTTTCATAAAAATGGACTTGCCGCCTTCTGCCTGCACAGACGGGCGTGTGACTACAATAGCAACCAATGTTTGAAACAGCGATGAGACTAAGGATTTGACGCAAAACCCAGACCAACACAGTGTCTGCCACGAGGGAAAAATGCAATGAAATTAGAAAATCCAGACAGCCAAGCCAGTAATAAATGCTAGGAACCCGATAAGCAAAAGATCCTCGGGTCGACATCGGCCGCAGTGGAGCCGCGCACATTCGTGCGCGGCTCCACTGCGGCTGACGTCGACCGTACGACTCTTGCTTACTTGGTAATAACCAACCCAGAAAAGAAAATAACCATCAGAGTTAAAAGACAAAACGGTTCACTAAACTCTGCCTTGTTGAGGACAAACGACAGTAATAAATTGTGTTGTGACTGTCTTTCTGAGCGTGCTTCTTTCCTCGTTGGGTTATTTTTCTCAAAGACAGTAAATCCGTTTTTGTGTGGAAAAGATTTTCGTTGAATTACAATGAAAATCTAGCTTTTCACAAATATGGAATTGTACCGTTTTTATCTTTCGCAGAGATGAAATGACTTGTCCATATTCTTACAAAGCGACTGCCGTTTATAACAAAACTTCAATTATGACCATTTGTTTTAGAAACGCGTGATTTTCATTGTAATACAATGAAAATCACGCTTTTCTCAAACACGAGACTACAGCATTTTGCCATATAACGGCAGGCGTGTTTCTTTCTTTGTTGCTTATTTCAATCACACGAAAAGAACAAAAATTTGCGCAATTAATGCTGTTGCCTATCCTAGTGGTCTTGTTGTTTTTGCTGTTGTTGTTTATGATGTTCATGCATTTGATACGATAGGGCAAAATAAACTTGTTTGATTTTCTTCAAAGTTTAAGATGGGGCTTACAAGCATGCCAAATACACAAATAACAATACGAATGAACCTTAACACGACTCAGTATTGACAAAATCCAAAAAACAGCAACAGCACATTAAAAAAAAATCAGAAGTAAAAAATAATGCAAGCCATCAAGAACATCGCTAAACACCAAAAGACGACATATAGATTTCATCATCAATATTATCATCATCACCATCATCATCAATGTCATCTTCATCGCCATTACCATCATTATCATAAAACCAGAATCGTAAAGATTGAAGAAGTATTCCAACACCATTGAAACAATATCAATAAATAAGCGCCAAAAGAAAAATATTATGGTAAAAAATTATTCATCAAGACATGATCAATAGATATAAAGAAAATGAAAAACAAACAAAAAAGACATTCATGGCATCATACACTCTATCGCCCTTTTGACGGAACAAATGACGGAGAGATGATAAATATGTCAAAGTTTGCACGTATTTGACGCAAACATTGGATTAAAAGCCAGGGACAAACATACGACATCGCATGTTTGTCCAGGCTTTTAATTCACTGTTTGCGTCAAACACGTGCACATTTTGTCATACTTCTCATTTCAAAATAACGTCAAGCTCTGTTAGACAGTTTTTCTATTAGCAAGAACCTGTCCAAGGGACTGATTAACCTATTCAAGGCGCCCAGGAAATAGCTGCAGAAGTGTCGTATAGCGTTGTCGCCGGCAACGCTACACTACACTTTCGCAGCTATTGACGCTGGGCGCATTTAATGAATTAAGTCTCCAATTTCGACCCATACAGCCTATAGCCGAAACACGAATGAGCACAACTATACAGTCGCCTAATGACATTGTCGAGAGTGTGTGCAACGCTTCAATTCGTCAGAGAGTGCAGTCCTGCAAATAAGTTTTATAGCGCTTCGCATAAACGTCTCGACACTAGCAGACACTAGCATGCTAACGGGGAAAAAAAAGACAACCGATGGTAAGCGGACAACTATTCGTCGGGCTGACATCGGCCGCAGTAGGCCAAATGCGGCCGACGTCGACACGAGGACCCGTTAGTCGACGGACAAAAATGAATCGAAACTTTGGCGATGCCATCAGAAAGCGTCTCAGTCAACACTATCATAGTGAAGGTTATAATCGGTCACCACCAGTAGGAAACGATCAAACATATGGCACCATACGTGATAGCCAATCATCGTGATGGTATCATAGCTTTAAGGGATGGTGCGATATGTGACAGCCAATCAGCGTGATGGTATCACGCTTGTTAGGGATGGTCCGATACGTGACAACCATTCAGAGGGACGGTTTCATATTTTAAAGGTCAACAAGTCGAAACAAAGCTGATATTATTGGTCGCAGACACCGGCTGGTTGATGGCCCTCTATATATCGCTTTTGATGATAAACTCATATGCGTTTCAATATCATCATGCTGTGTCAGTCTACAGGTGAACCTGAAACACCAGCATTTTGTTGAACTATAAAACATACTCACGAGCAAAAGAATCGCGACATTTTTTTAAATCCAAAAGTATCGCATTTCTTTTGCCTGTCAGTGTACTACTGTACTACAACCAAAACAAAATGCGAAATTTTAATATGCGAGATACGTCAAAAACTGTTTGTCTTTTGACGCAGTGGGTAACAACCTCGGACAAACATACGATATCGTTTGTCCGGGTTTTTAATCCGCTGTTTTCGAGGAAACGCGTACAGTTTTGACCTATTTTTGATTTCTGAACACAAAACAGACACGAAATTCGACGCGAATTCTCCTCTGCTTGTTTACCTTCCCAGGGTCCCCAGGGGCGAGGTGGGGGTGTGGTCGTGAGGTGTGGGGTTTGTGGTGAGAAAGGGTGGGGGGGGGGGGGTGGGAGTGGGGGGTGGAGGGTAGGCTGGGTGTGGGGAGGGGACGGTTTGGAGGGGGTTTGGTGTAGGGGTGGAGGGCGGTGTGTGAAAAAAGTCCCAAAAGGATTTTCGTTTCTGTTTCAATTCCGTGTTTATTTTGCATCTGTGGGCTTTCAATTCCCCCCCCCCCCCCCTCATTCTCTCCCCTACCGCACCCCCAACCAGCCCCGACACCACCCCCACCCCACTACAATACGCTGCCATATAAAACTGATGGGGCCTTCCTGTTTACAGACCGACCTAAAGGTTAGAAATTCTCAATGTAATCCCTCACCATGCACTTAAAACATTAACTCTGCAAGAGACATAAATTCTCATGAGACCCTGCTTCGCAGGGGCTCAAGAGAATGTATGTCTCTTGCTAGAATGTGAACCGTATTACACCCTCACACCTAGGAAGTCATTCGGGGATCCGCCTAAGGCTGAGTGCTAAAAATGGATGCAATGAGGCCCTAGGGAAATTTCTTAAAGGCTGTCAACGACACACCAGTGTGACAGAGGCGTATGTGTTATCTCTGGGGGTATTAAAAGCGATGCATCTTACCCGCAGAATAGACAGAGTCCGAAATAGCTCAGGCGGTTAAGCGTCGGAGCAGGAGAGCGAAGGGAATCGCCGGGTCGTGGGTTCGAATCCCGTCCCGGTCCCGGTAGCTGGACTCGCAATCCAGGGGGAAAAGACGGGCTTGTTCCATAACATGTCCGTTGAAAGGTCCTGGTAAATCAAAGTGGCACAGCTGGAGTGCGCCTGAGTTGATCAGTGTTCAGGTCGTACTCCATAGGCAATAGATTTCCCTGTCCCCCATAACCTGCCCGTCAGGGCCGTCCATTATCACTTCGGTGCCGTGGACGTTAAATCCCGAACTAACCGAACCGCAGAATAGACTGAGCAGTGAACCCTGCACAGCACCGTCCGCCCGAAGAACACAGAGGTAAATAGGCAAGCGAGAATTAAGTATAAGGCAGACCTCGATGGCTTTTTACAAATGCAGATTTTGTTTTTGGGATGGGATTGGTTATTTGTCGGACATACCGATGTTTTATTGAGATGTTCTGTCTAGTTCACACTACATATACGTGTACAAGTAAATTAGTTTCTTATATTTTAACTCATTCGTCACGTGACGCATCCGGATACGCGGCAAACAGCCTCATCCGCATTTGGCACGTCTCGAACGTGTTAACTCATGCCAGCGCTCCGGTATCAATAGCTGCGGAAGTGTCGTATAGCCGCAGGCAACGCTATACGCCACTTCCGCAGCCATCGATGCGGGAGCGCTGGAATGAGTTAACACATTCCCCGGCACCGCCAAAACGACGCTTCCGCAGCTATTGACGCGGGGCCCTTTGAATGAGTCGAGTCATGTTTACTGCAGTTCCTCATGCGATCACGCAGCTGAGGTAGCCGGTATCGGCGCCTCCCTGAGAAACAGCAGAGCAGAGAGGAAGTTCGAATAGCCTTCTGGGACGGATCGCGTTTTGAAGCCTCATCAATCGGGGAGAAAACTAATCTTCGGCCAATACCCGCTTCCTGTGATGTAGAGACGCCTACACTGACTGCAGAACCTAGGCGTTGTTTGAGCAACCGCGAAACATTTTCTACGAGAAAGAAATGGTCTTAACCCGTTCAGTGACCAGAAAATTTGAAGAGCACCCAAGCGCAAGAGGCATAGATCCTCATGAGCCCCCGCAGTTGCGGGGGCTCATGAGGATCTATACCTCTTGCTGGCACCACTTTGATCCATGATCCTGGGACAGCTTTTTTTTTTTAGGGGGGGAAGGGGTGGTGGTGGGGTGGGGATGGGGGTGGGAGGTGGGGGTGGGGGGTGGGGGTGGGTGGGTGTGTGTTGAATTAACGAAGATTTGCAGAAACAGTCTGCGTCAGCTGGCACTGAAAAGGTTACAAATTTTGTTTCACTCTCTAGAAAATTCTTGACGGACATAAACATTATCCCCTTGACTGCCAGTGATCGCGGATTTCGCGTCAGAAACCACTGCACGCTGACCGTCGTTCGCGTGAAGAACACACATGAAATGTGACCAGACGTGGACACAAAGAACACAGGACCAACAAGCGACATAAATCCTCATGAGCCCCCGCGGGGGCTCATGATGATTTATATCTCTTGTAGCTAGGCAGGTTTCGCCTTATTCCGGCAGTTAAGAGGTTAAATACCATTATCGAGGTGGCTACAGCCACCTAAATGTTTGGTCTTTAACGACTGGGGATCTCTCATAAGGTTGGCCGCTCAAAACAGGCTCTGCCGTTTGCAGACAATCTTGGCAGTTTAGCGGTATAGGCAACAAAACTGCCTGCCAAAGCTCAGGATCAAAGAAGCTGAAACAACCAACAAACAAATTAATCAAAAATAAAACAAATGGAACAAATAAATAAAAGATCTATTGTGCGACGTCATGTGAAAGCAATCACAGTACACAACATTTTTGTAAGAACCCCCCCCCCCCCCCCCCCCCCCAAAAAAAAAAAAAAAAAAAAAAAAAAAAAAAAAAAACCCAACAAACCAACAAATCAACTAACAAACACACACACACACACACACACACACACACACACACACACACACACACACACACACACACACACACACACACACACACGGGCACACACACAACAACCAAAAAAAAAAACCAACACCTCAACAACAACTGAGATTTGAAAGAACAGTGAACATAGAATAAACATCAGTAAATGTTAAACAAAATAATTATTTGAAACACTACATTCGTAATATTTCCACCACCGGTTCAAAATGAAAACCAAATGAAACACATGTCTATCTTAAATAGATCGTCTCGCTTTTACATACATACATGCTCCGCATTTAACCCTCTGCACTTTTACATACATAAATGCTCCGCATTTAACCCTCTGCACTGCCAAGAAAAACTGAACACCACCCAAACTTCAAGAGGTATAGATCCTCATGAGCCCCCGCAGTTGCAGAGGCTCATGAGGATCTATGCCTCTTGCTGACACCTCTCTGTTCGTTTGACAACTGGGGGTCTTTAACGCTGAATTTACAATATCAAAACCAAACAAAATCACAATCTGCGTCAGCTGGCAGTGAAGGGGTTAAGGGTGCAACATGATACAATGAAAATCTCGCTATTCTCAAAGGCGGACACTGCTGGTTTCGCCAAATAACGGCAGAAGCTGGGTAGCGTTCGCTTTAACTAATTCTGCCCGCGACGCACCAAAGCAAAATATGGCTCGACCATCATAGTTCAAGGGTGGTGGCAGAATAGCTTGGCGCCTGTTAGGCGCCAAGCTATTCTGCCACCACCCTTGAACTATCATGGCCGATCTGTCTCCTGAATTATAATGCAGTCCTCAGAGGATAACTCCAAAATGTGGGTGTTTCGTACCTCGGGCACAATGAGTTAACCCGACAGTTATGGAGTTAAACGTTAACTTTACCATTTGCCTAAAAAAGATGAGTAGCGCATTGTTTTGCTTGTTTGTTTGTCTGCTTAAAAAGAATATATTAACCCGACAAAGCGTTATGTGCTCGCCGTTTCAAAGCGTGTTCCGCGTGTTCCTTTCTTCGTTGGCATTTTATGTGTCTGTTAAGATTGCATTTTTTTCCATCTCAATAAGTCCGCACACAGTGCCATAGCAAAAAAACAAAAAACAGAAAAAACAAAACAAATTAAGAATGCAAACAAAACAACAAATAATAAGGACAGAATGCATTTTATAAAGCCGCCAAATTAAATTGTCAACTCACTCGTTTTTCCAATTATCTAAAAAGCGACTGAGTTGACAAAAACAGTCTCAGTTTAATTTTTAGGATTTATTCCTTTCCATACTTTATTTATTCTGATGGATTTTTTAAAAAATATTTCAAACTCTATAAATTGTAAAAAGGATATAGAAAATACTGCTTCTGCCTTCTATCTTTTTTTCTCTCTCCATATTTTCTGTCTCGATCAAACACTTAAGTGAACAATCCAGACCAAAAAGGTGACTGCCACATTCTTTCTGCCAATGAAGATAAGTAGCGGCTAATCTCTCTGTTTGTTTGTTTGTCTATTTTGACAAAGGGTATTTACCCGAAATATTAATAAATTGTGTTGTACCCGTCTTTTCTAAGCGTGTTTCTTTCTCCGTTGGGTACTTAAGTGAACGCCCTAAGGGCCACCTCAATCCGTGGAAGCTGACGTTAATTAGCGTTGGTCTGTTACTTTGAATGTTAAGACCTACAGCCGTAAGGCCCAAAGTAACAGACCAGTGCACAACGTGAGGCATTGTTTGCTACTGACCGTTCGCAGACTGTCTTGGTTCGTGAAGATCTATGCTGACGAGCAAAATAAATGCGACATCGTTGGAATCATCGGGAAAAACTAAAGTGTTTCCGATGATTCCAACAATGTCGCATTTATTTTGCTCGTCAGTGTATGACTCTTGCAGATACTGATCCAGTGCGCAAAGGCTTTCGGACCGACGTCAGCAGTTTGCGCATCGGGGAGGTAGTAAAACTGAAGAGATCAAATTTGCTACATCTAGGCGAAAGTGTATCTACCCGGGGTGAATCTACTCAGCGAAATTCTACGCAGCGCGAATCCACCCAGACGCGAATCCAACCAGTGTACACTTGTACTGCTGCTATTCCAGTAAGATTGCTCAGCTGGGGGGATTCACGCCTATGTGTATCCACAATAGGTGGATTCACGATGGGTAGGAATACACTAGGTACCTGCAAGTCCAATGAAACATGGGTGGATTCAGGACAACGCAAATTTGACTAGGATCGATTCACGCCTGGGTGGATTCACGCTGGGTAGATGCAGACTAGGTAGCTTTATGTCTAATTACATATGAGTGGGAATCACATCAACGAAAATTTGACCGGAATGGATTCACGCCTGGATGGATTTACGCTGGTTAGATTTTCGCTTGGTGTATTCGCGCTGGGTAGATTTTACGCTTAAATAAAGCGAAGTTGACCCCTTCAGCCACAGCTGACGTTCGAGCACGAACGTTTCGTTAGCAAGGACTCGTGAGGATCAATGTCTCAGGAGTTCTCATGGCATTTGCTGAGACAGTCCCAGTGCGCACAACAGCATAAATGTCACCCCACCGACATCAGCCTATTGGCCGTGTGCGCACCGGGGGTCAGTTGCATGAGTGAGCTTAGTCCGGCACCAGCCACTAAGCAAGGTGCTCCGCTGTAGCGGAGCACCTTGCTTAGTGGCTGGCGCAGGACCAGCCTCACTCATACAACTGAAGCTGGGTTGTTCTCTGATTTGTAGCAGAAGTCTCATCACAGGCATCTTTGAAACAAGCTTTGTTCCCTAAAAAGACTGCACAGTTGCTGACAAATCGTAAATGGAAACATATAATTGTGTGTGTTTGCTACTCTAGTCTGTTATTTTTCACCTTGCAGCAATAGGTCTAAGGTCTAAAATCACAGACCGGCACAGATATAAATCTTAAATTGCGTTGCTTTTCTCCAAGGAGTCGAAACGTCGACACCAAAATGCATCTGGCGAGGTTTTGCCTTTCTTCATTAATGTCGTCAGACTGTCATCCAGCGATGAAACAAATGAGAAGGTGGGCTTTTAGCTAATACTAGAAATAATGGACAATGCTGCTGTCGTTTTTCTAAGAGAATTAACTGCTGGAATGATGGATTTCACTCTTTCGTTGCAAGTGGTCGCAGACTGTATTTCTGAAATCTTAAAATTTTTGTTATATCAACGTCCTACAACCCTAGTCGCCCGAATGGGAGGAATCAAGTGAATTCAGCAAGAGGCATAGATCCTCATGTGCCCCCGCATTGCGGGGGCACATGGGGATCTATGTCTCTTGCAGTTGTATCGAGAAGGGGTTACAGCTGAAGCTTTGTCCTCCGCTCTGCAATCTGAGCGCCGGAAGATGCAAGTCAACGCACAGTAAAATGAAAGATCGAAATAAAGACAAAACATTGGTGACATAAAAGATGTCAGAAGCAAAAGTCTTAAAGTGCCCCAAGACAATGTCATAACATGATATCAGATATGCATGTGCGTACATTTACATACGATGGATACATTGAATGTGTGCCACTGTGTGTGTGAATGTATGTGAGCTAATTTTATTGTTCATTACTTCATCCTTTTTCGTGATTAGCTAATGTGAGACGCATAGAGCTCATTGGTAGTTAGGCGCCTTATAAATAATAATAATAATAATAATATAATAATCAGTAGTAGTAGTAGTAGTAGTAGTAGTAGTAGCAGTATTACAGTAGTATCCCAAATGTTTTAACAGTTAAATTGGGTACAACATTATCAATAATGTGTTTTAGATAATGAAAACAAATCCCCCCCCCCCCCCCAACATACCACCCTCCCCCACCACTCACCGCAAATTTAAAAAAAAGAATTGACAAAGGTATCCATCAACAGTTTTGGGCAATTTGACGTTGTAAGAACGTGCGCGTGCGCGGACTTTAACGTAGCATTGTGGCTGTTCACACGAAATCCATGCGAAGATAATTGACTTGCCAATCACCTCAAAAACACTAAAACAAATTAAAAGAATAAACCACGTTTTCGAGTGAAGACGTCAAAACAGTTAATTTGACTTGTGTTCCTTTCCCTTTCCTGCCAGTGATCACGAATTTCGCGTCAGAAAAAAATGCACGCTGACCGACATTCGCGTGAAGAACACACATGAAATGGGACCAGACGTGGGCATAAAGAACACAGGACCAACAAGAGGCATAAATCCTCATGAGCCCTCGCGACTGCGGGGGCTCATGAGGGTTTATGTCTCTTGCAGTTGGATAGTGCCCGCCTTGCCCCGGCACTTAAGGGGTCAATGGCTGTTTCCACAAAACAACAAACAGGCGTCCAAAACATATGACTAATACAGCATTTCCCACAGTTATTATCTCTCTTCGTCACATTGAGTGGCTTCAAAGTCAATGTAACATCTGTGCAATATAACGGACTGTCTATAGCACAGGCATAGGATGATCGTTACATAACTGGTCACATAATATAACACAGACAGCATAGCAATGTGGAACCGCAACATGTTGCACATTCTGCGGTTCGAGCATGGGCGATCGGTTCCACACAACAACTATCACTAATACCAGTGTTGAGAGAGGACCAATTACGCAAGGATTATCCCAATCCATGCCTGTGGTCAATAGTGGACAGAAAAAATATGTTGTCGATGTATTTAGGCGCGGACAGTCACAATCATGTTTTGCACATCGCGAGGTGAAGGTCAATAATTCATTTGAAAATATACAAACATTTACGATCGACATCTTCACAAATAGACGATTTCACAATACGTGTTATTTTCATTGGATATTCATTTGGTGTCATCATTAAGGTCAGTGTGGTGGTTTGTGGTTTTGGGTCTTTACGGCTTCTAGACGAAAGGTCTAAAAACCACAAACCACCACTCATGCAGGTACATCGATCAGCATGTTTTAATCCTGCCCAGTGAATTTGATACCACGCTTTGCTCATAGGCTGTAGACGTGGCGAAACTTATTGTCAAGGGTACAACTGTTGTCATTGACATTGTGTACGCACGACAGCTCATGTATGCTGATATATAGACCTTAACTCATTCAGCCCGGCGCACGTACTCCCCAAATTTTGGAGGCGTCATCTAACGACTATGCACCTGACTACAGGCGCCAAGTTAATCTGGCACTACCCATGAATTATCATGGTCGACCCATCTCCTGCTGTAGTGGGTCAGGGCTGAATGGGTTAACAGGAAGTAATTTTATTAACCTACCGTTTCACCCTTCGCTTCCAGTGATCACTGAACGTGAAGAACACCCGGCATTGGGACCAGCCATGCGCAAAGAACATAGGACTAACCAGAGACACAGACCCTCATGAGCCCCCTCTTTCAGACGAGTAGCGATCGCTTTGTCCCGGCAATCAAGGGGTTAACCCCTTTTTGCATGCAGTCACAACTGTTGTTAAATCTTCGACAACAACATTCACACGCTATTGTGTATACAATGCCATCACAGCTAGTTGTGAATATGTTGTGACGCCCTTTTCATAAACGTCACAGCAATTTCTGGTGACGTGTTTTCATTTTATGTGTACCGGTCTGTGATTTAACTGAACCGTACTGCCTATCATGCCGATCATGCTGTTGTGCTTACTCCCTGCGTGTGGTCATTGCCATCCCCATATCATTCCATTCTCCCATTTTGATCTTTTTAAATGAAACATAAAAAAAATGTGTGTCTTTAATTTAAAAAGAAAGAATCGTATGATAAACAAAGTCATGTTTGCCTCATGGTTATCTTCAGACGTTCTCTGATGTTCCTGCTCTGTCCAGCCTGGATATTGCGTCATGTTCGCGTCATGTTTTTTTTTTTAGACGTCATTCTGTGATTCTCTGATGCCCTCACTCTGTCTAACGTGGATTATGCGTCATGTTTGCGCCATGGTTTTCTTCAGACGTCATTCAGTGATGTTCTGACGCCCTCACTCTGTCTAGCGTACATATTGCGTCATATTGGCGTCATGGTTTCTTTAGATGTCTTTCTGTGATTCGCTGATGCCGTCACTCTGTCCAGCGTGGATATTGCGTCATATTTTCGTCATGGTTTTCTTTAGACCTCTTTCTGTGATTCGCTGATGCTCTCTCTCTGTCCAGCGTGGATATTGCAAAAATCACTTTCAGCTTACAGTATACTCAGTAGTCGTCAAAGTTAGATTCACACTGGTTGCCTTCGTTGTTTCGCTGCCGCTGATCAGCGGTAGCGAATCGACGGAGACAAACCAGTATGAGTTGAATGGTGTCACACCCTTCCGCTGAAATAAAGTCGCGTTGTAAACCAGTTCCGCTTTGCCGGCTGAGCTCCGTATGGATGATATCACTTAACTTGGTACAGTCAAATAATACACATCTATGTGGCTCACGGTTTCAGAGAATGTGGTAAGGCCAGTTGTATCCTTAACAGGCGGCGTTTATCTCTGTTGCAGAGAACGTCACTGTTGTTAATGGAGGCGTCACAATCCCTTTATTAAGCCGAGGTCACTATATTAGAATAAAGTGACGACATCAGTTTCGTCATTTAAGCGACGGTCGCCATTTTTGTAAAAAGTGGGTACACAGTGTTCATTACCTCTGCTGCGTACGCAGCCCCCAGTACTGTAAACAGTAATGATGGCTGTATGCACAATGGGGTTAAGCTGACGTCACTACATAGTCACAACGTGATATCATTTAGTCTTTATTAAGTTGACGTCACTAAGTCCTGTTCCCGTTTTTCTGGCGAGCCAAAGAGCATACCTTTTTCTGCACGGCACCCCCCAGACCCCCTCCACTGTTCCTCCTCCCTCCCCTCCCCCCATGCCCATCCTTGCCCCCTTCCTCCCCACCCCCATAGTCCATGTCCAAAGACCGTGAGACGGACATTGCCAGCAATCCACGGAGGACAGCGGCTCCCAGATATCCAGCTGCCGACTGGCCGGCCCCACCAGGGTATTGACCCCGGGCACCGGTCGCCATAGCAACCAGAGAAGGCGCCGCCGCCTCCCGAAGGCGTCAGGACAGCTTGTGCCACCTGGCGGAGGCCGATTTCTCGCGCACGAGATCCTGCCAGTGGGCTTTCTCTTCTCCGGAGGACTCACACGACAGCCGGACTTTGCCGAGCCGCTCGTCGTTGCCGATCTTGTTGTCGTTGAAGACGGAGACTTCCAGGGCCACGGTGTCCAGGTGTTCTTTGGCGAAGTTGAAGACTAGGGCCTCGTTCCACACGGGGTTGTTGGTGTTGTGGACGGTGGCGGATTTCTTCTTCTTCGTCTTCTTGTTGCCCGCCACGACCGTCACCTTGCAGTAGGCATCTGGAAGGTCAGGAGATTATAAGTGAACCCATGACTGCCGTGACGCGGTAAACATCACCCAGCTGCAAGAGGCACAGACCCTCATGAGCCCCCAAAGTTGCGGGGGCTCATGAGGGTCTTTGCCTCTTGCTGTTATGCATTGTATGGTAGGTATGCACCACGCACGCTAAAGGTATCGACATTTGAGTCTGTGCTGTTATTTTTTTTAATATAAAACATTTACCTAACCATGGGTTTCTGACAATGTTAAAATACTAAACAAAATATGTAAAACCCAACAAGCAGTCTTACGATTTCCAAATGCACAAAATGGTTGACTATTGTTCCAACAATTCACTAAGTTTTACTTTCAGAGATTGAATAGTTAACCCATTTTACTGCAAGTGATCTCGAATTTCGCGTCTGAAACCATTGTACATAGACGGACATTCACGTGCAGAACACAAATGACATGGAACCAAAAATAGGCACAGAGAACACACGTATAACAAGAGACATAAATCCACATGAGCCACCGCGACTGCGTGGGCTCATGAGAATTGATGTCTCTTGCAGTCGGGTAGTGTTCACTTTTCCACGGCAGCGTAGGGGTTAGTGAGGTGAACGATCAAAAGGGTCGCGAGTGTGAAAGCGAGGCTTGTCGACGTCATTCTTTGCAGTTTTCTCTCTTTGTTGGTTACTGTATTGTTCCAAAAATGCGTCATCTCTCTCGGCATAATGGCCTGCAGTGACAAGACATTTAGAATGACGTCAACTGTATCAACTAAGACTCGCTTTCGATTCGTAACATTCACCTCATGAATAGCGAGGTTTCGTTTGAAACGAACGACACCCACAACGATCGAGAGTGAAGGCAGCTTTGACAACACTACAATCATCTCCAAGACGCATAGAACCTCATGAGCCCTAGTTTGGATCAGAAGCATAGACAACACTCCAAACATATCCAAGAGGCATAGATCCTCATGAGCCCGGAGGGCTCATGAGGGTCTATGCCTCTTGGAGATGTTTGGAGCGTTGCCTGTTGCCGTCGTGACTTCGCTCTCGTTCGTGGTTGCGAATCGTTCGTTACAAACGAAACCTCACTAATATTTCAACGAACGGTGAATGGCTGTGCGTGGTCAGTTGAGACTAACACCGGCCGTTTACCTGGATTTTACTAGAACACACTGAAACAGTCAACGAAAATAAAGTTGAACTTACTCGAGACGTGACGCTTACGGATACTCGGCAATCTGCCGCGTATCCGTAAGCGGCACGTCTCGAATGATTTAAGACATTTTCGAGGGATAGAGTGCACAATATAACAAGCGAATAAATCATTTTTGTTTTAAATATGAATAGACGCAGACTAAATAAAGGAAAGGTGTACTTCATGTATGGATCGTATGCATACAATGAACATTAAGACAACACTGCTTCTCGTGCCAACAAACTAGAACACCCTCCCCCCCCCCCCCTCCCCCACCTCCACCCACACACCCTCAACATACATGCCACAGACAGGCACACACACACACACACACACACACACACACACACACACACACACACACACACACACACACACACACACACACAAACACACACACACACACACACACACACACACACACACACAGACAACACAAAAAGACATTAGACAGTGAAAATTAACACTGGGTGTAAAAGTATTTGGAAATTGAATAAGTCTCCAAGTAAAAACAGTGGAAAAATAAACAATTCTTTCAAACCAATTAAAAATGAGCACTTCTCTGAAAAAGGTGGGACATCCCCCTCAGGGAAAAAAGACCCAAGGGTCGAAGTCAGTCTTCTTAGGACGAGCCAATAATGGCCGCCGTGAGTCTTCTGACGTTTTACTAACTGACCAGGACCGTTTGCTGGAGAACTCCCTAGATAGACACACCCGGGGAGTACACGCTCAACATCTCATTTGAATAGAAGTGTACTTTTGGCGTATACCCGGCGTGGGTCTATCTGTGGATGTTTAACATCTCAGGTGAATGTACGTTTACGCCGAACGACTCCCAGAAACGAACGAGAGCAAAGCCACGGCGGATAACCAGCGTGTACCAGAAGCAAAGACACCACTACAAACATCTCCAAGAGGCATAGATCCTCATGAGCCCTCTTAGAGATATTCTGAGTGTTGTCTATTTGTCTGGTAAAAGATCAGCAGTGACTTCACTGTCGTTCGTTATCGTGAGTCGCTCGACGTAAACGTAACCTCGTCACTCACGCAAACGGTATGGGGAGGAGGGTAGCGAGGGGGGGAGGGGAGGGGGGGATGGGGGGGGGGAGGAGTGGGCGGGAAGTCTTACGTGAACAGATAGACAGGATCCAAAGAAAGCAGTTTAATTCTAGACAGTCATACTACCTCATTCATCTCACAGACGTGGGTCCAGAAAAAAAACTTTTCACGATGTGTGTCAGTGTCCTCCTAAGTATTTCTCTTCTGTCCATTGCAAATTCAGACAGAAAAGATAAATACTCCATGCTCAACCGTGCCGTCTGCGGGATTACGCACTCCCTAGATAGACTTACTAAGGGGAGTACGCCACAAGTACTAGTTCTAGCACTTGTGGCGTACTGCTCGAGTGGAGTCAATCCACACGGAGAGGGAATCAAAGTTTTCGCAAGAGTTTCGTTCCCTAGGCTGGCTATAGGATATGCTACTGACGTTCGGAACCAGTCAGGGGCAAGAACCTCTTGCCAAAAATGTCCCCTGTGGTCTGTCTGGCGAGACAGCATCTCATTTGAACAAAAGTGTACTTGTGGCGTACTCCCGGAGTGGGTGTATCTGGGCAGTACTCACGCAGTTGGTAACGGCGGATGTACATGGATGTATCACTAGCATTACGTATCACTACAACGACGTGTCGAGAGCACTACGTGTCGACAGCACTCCGATCATTAGCACTACGTGTCGCCGTAACGACCGCCATGCTGTCAAACGTAGTACTAATAACGCATAGTTCTATTGACACGTATTACACCCCAACCATTTCCGCGCCCTAAGTTTAGTCAAGAAACCGGAAGTCTCGTTTCGTTTCCTCTTGTAAATGGCCGCAGCTGTGAGCTGTTTGATTTGGTGAATGTTTAGACAGCTCAAAGTATTTCTCTTGGTGAAAATGAAATGATAGTCGAACCGAGTGTTTAACACGTGCAAAAAAACAACTAGCAGTGAAGATTCAAATAATATGCAGATTTCAGAGGCCGGAACTATTTTGTACCGAAGCTTGAGGCTTGGAAATGGTTGGGGTCTAACACCACGTAGTTCTAAGGACCGTAGTTCTGTAGCCGCGTAGTCCTCGCGATATGTAATGCTAACGGGATTCAGCCGACATGATACACTTCGTTAAAACGATTCTTCGTCGACCCGCCGCCTGTGAGTCATCTAGTCCATGCTGGGCCGCACACACCACCACACCGTCTACGTCAGATTTGAGGGAGAAAAGAGAAAGAGAGTATACCTGGTGCCTCCCTGTACAGCGGGGTGCAAGGTAGCAGTTTAGAATGGCCCATACCTAGAGCCTCCTTGCTGCTTTCTGGGTGCTTGAGGTTACGGGCCTTCACCACGACAACCGTCAACCGTTCGGCGCTGGGGAGGTAACTCAAGGAGAACATGACGTCACCCACGTCTCTCTGCAACATTCGTAAAATCGATGGGTCAGTAATGGTATGAGACAGGGTGACCCTTTGGCTGTCGGTAGTGAATCATCGCGACAATAACCGCTACCGACAGCTAAAGGGTGAATGGAATCTCCAGCCAGTCTGTCAGTATGCAGTACAGCAGAATGTGTTTCGGTGGTACCTTTATGAGAGCCAGGTCACCTGTCATTAAAGACCGTCATTCAGATAGCTGCAGTCACCTAAATGATGTTTTTAAATGACAGGTGACACCATACTCCTTCTCTCCAGAGAACAACTTTGCTCTGATCTGAAAACAACAAAACAACAACAACAACAACAACAACAAACCCCAAACCAAACCAAACTAAACCAAAACAAACCAAACCAAACCAAAACAAAGTAAAACAAAACAGAGCAAAGCAAAGCAAGCCAAACCAAAACACAAACAAACAAACAAACAAACAAACAAACAAACAGAATGTCTATTATCCCTATCAAGTTTAAATTCAAGTTTTAGTTCAAATTTATTCAGAACGCCATCGTGTCCAAATGAACATCTCATTTTTCAACAAAAAAGTAAAAACAAAAATGGGCATACTGGTATTTGCCAAATTAAGGACGAACTGGATACATCAAGATTTGACCTACTTTTCTTTTTGCCCTAGAAAGCAATGTAAAAGTTGGCGTTGCTGCCCGGAAAAAAAGAAAGGAAGCAAAGTTTCACATTACTTCCTGAAAAAGGAGAGCTAGACGTCTGTGGGCGAGTTGTATTGTGCTTGATAGACTGGCGATTGCTTGGAATATTCATAGAGGCATAGATGTCCATGAGAGCTCAGCAACTGCAGGCGCTCATGAGGATCTATAACTTTTGCAGCTGGATCTTGTTCAGTTTTATTCTCGGCATTGAAGGGGCCTAAAATTCGCCCATAAAACGAGTTCTCAATGTGGTCTTGGCTCAGCTAAGACTTTTCTACCCTTCTTAACTCATTCTACCCCAACACCGAAATCCCCAAATTTTGCCCTTATTCTCTGAAGACTGCATTGCAGTGCAGGACACAGATCGACCATGATAGTTCAAGGGTGATGCCAGAATAGCTTGGCGCCCATAGGCGCCAAGCTATTCTGGCATCACCCTTGAACTATCATGTTCGATCCTTAATTTGCTGAGGGGTGTCTGGGGTAGAATGAGTTAACATAATCCATGTGAGTCGGCATAACGTAACAAAGACACTAACAGAGGTTTTCCGCCACCCCTGATTCATGTTGGGGTGGGAAGGGATGAACGGGTGGACAGGGGAGAGGAGGGGGGGGGGGTCTTCTGTGAACAAAGGAGAAGAATTGCAGACAAATCTTTTATTTTACGCCATTCAGACTCCAGAAAGTAAAGTTAACTCATTGAACCCTAGGTACGAAATACCCATATTTTGGAGTTATCATCTATAGGCGCCAAGCTGTTCTGCCACGGCCCTTGAACTATCATGGTCGATCTGTCTCCTGAATTGTAATGCAGTTTTTAGATGATAACACCAAAATATTGGTATTTCGTACCTCGGGCACAATGAGTTAAAAGAGGCTCTTGACATAAAGGCACGATGCTGAGGGGCATTTTTAAAATCGTCTAATGCTAGTTGACATTTGACATTAAGGTACGTACAAGGCTCTATAATGGCAAGAGAACTAAACAAAAGAGAACGAAGAAAAGACTGTGGAGTAAGAGAGAGAGAGAGAGAGAGAGAGAGAGAGAGAGAGAGAGAGAGAGAGAGAGAGAGAGAGAGAGAGAGAGAGAGAGAGAGAGAGAGAGAGAGAGAGAGAGAGAGAGAGAGAGAGAGAGAGAGATGATGATGATGATGAAACGTTTTTATTCAGGATAAAAGTTTTAGGCATAGCAATGCCTATCTTCCAAACTGTCCTGCTACTCTACACATATAAAAATACATCAGACGATACATCAAAAGATAAAACATATGTAAGTAAAAACACCCATCCCCCTCCCCCCCCCCCCACCACCACCATTCAGAGGGGAAAAAAATAGAAATTAAAAAAAAAAAAAAAATATATATATATATATATATATATATATATAATATATATATATATATATATATATATATATATATATATATATATATATATATATATATATATATATATATATATATATATATATATATATACAGGTATGAACCTGACATGTTAATGCAGACAGTCGAACTATTACATAATCTGTAGCAACAGTAGAAGAGTATTAGGTAATAGGAAACTTGTAACTAACTATACGAATAGTAGCATAAGGGAGCCGAACATACTATTACTTCTGAAGTAAATATTTATGGAGGCGATCTTTGAAGACGCTAATCTTACAAATTGATTTCAGGTGTGGAGGTAACATATTCCACGCTTTAGCGCCTGAAAAAGACAGACTGGTTTTACAGATGTCTAATCTAGTTTTTGGAAGGGGTATCAAACTATTTCTCGTGTTTTTCCTATTATTGTCGGAAAATAGAGTTTTTAGATAGGGTGGGGCTTTTCCGTGCATGATCTTGTGCAGTAGAACACAGCGATTAAATTCAAACTGTTTCTTCAATGTTAGTAACTTGAGAGATTTTAATTTTTCATCAGTTGAAGTAGGACTGGGAAGTATTAATTTAATGCCCCGACGATACAAGGAATTAACTTTTTTCATGTGAACTTCGCTGCATCCATCCCAGACGGTAGAACTGTAGTCAAATGCGTTTTGATATGCGCATGGAAAAAGAGTTTACGGATATCAGTACTAACTATATGGCTTAGTTTTGATAACAGGAACAGATTTTTGGAGATTGTTTTGCATATTGAGTCAGTATGCGGCTCCCAGCTTAATTGGTTGTCCACTATAACGCCTAATAAGCGATGCCTAGTTACTTGTTCAACAAGCTGTCTATCTAAGGAAAGTGTTAAAGGTGGTAGGACATGCTGGTGTTTCTGACGTGTAGTAACTAACATGCTCTTTGTCTTTGGAATACTAATAATCATGTGATTATCACTGCACCAGCCTGCTACTTCATCAAGACTTTGTTGGAGTACCTTATTAATGGTTGTGATATCTTTATCAGATGTGTGTATGGTCGTGTCATCTGCGAACAGATCGCAGTTTGCGTCTAAATGAGATATGCACAGTGGCAGATCATTAATAAAAAGATTAAATAATAAGGGCCCTAGAATAGACCCCTGTGGAACACCGCAAGTTACTAAACCATCAGAGGAATACTTGCCATTTAGCAGTACTTTCTGTGTTCTGTCCCTGAGATAGGAAGATATAAAGGAGACAGTATTTGAGTCAATGTGATAGAATGGTAGTTTTTTTTAGTAGGATAGAGTGATTGACAAGATTAAAAGCTTTTTTTTTCAGGTCAAGAAAGATTGTACCTGATACTTTATTGTCATTTATGGCAGAGAGCCATTTATCAATTAAATGATTGAGGGCAGTTTGGCACGAATGTAGAGGTCGAAATCCTGATTGTGCTGCAGTTATCAGATGGTTCTGCTCCAGAAAGTTTAGAAGATGAGTATGGATATGTCTCTCGAGCGGTTTTGAAATACAGGATAATATGGAAATGGGCCTGTACTCGTTTAGGTTGCATAAATCTTTGCTTTTGGGAAGCGGGATTACCTTCGCTTTTTTCAGCTCGTCGGGAAAAACGTTATGTCTGATAGATAAATTATAAATAAAGGTCAGGGATTCGACGACGTAGGGCAGAGATAGTTTTAAAATCTGACTACTAATGCCATCTGGACCGCAAGACGATTTGTTCTTTAAACTGGAAATAGACTTGCCTACATCTAGGACAGTCATAAGCGGTACTAAAAATGGGCCGCAGGCTCTCTGTTGACTATGGTGACGTAGTTGATGAGAGCAAGTGTAGTTTATAGGGTTAGGTGTATTTGACTTCGCCAGAGTTTGAGCAACAGTTATGAAGTGAGCGTTGAATGCATCAGCAGTAAGATCGGGCGGAATATTAGGCGATCGTTTACTATTACCTTTGGTGAAATTGTTTATTACTTGCCAGACTGAACGGATGTCTTTGCCGTCGGCAATAATTTGTTCTGCATTTTGCCTCTGTGCTTTACGAACTAGAGATTTGACATGGTTTCGCTGCTTCTTGTATTCAGTAAATTTCTTGTCTCGTTTTAATTCATCTCTTACTTCCATTGCTTGTTTTATCTCATCAGAGAGCCATTTTGGCATAACAGGATATTTGACGCGTTTGATGCGCTTAGGCGCGTGTCTATCCAGAACGGCGAGAAACAGCTCGTACCAGCGTGACAGGGCATCGTTAGGGTTTTTGCAGTTTTTTATATCATAAAATGGTACTAAAGATAGTTCATATAAAAAAGCAGTTTGGTCGAATTTTTTAAAACATCTATACATTATGGTAGTGTGTCCTTTGATTGACTGTTTAGCTAACCTAACAGACAACGTAAAACAAACAGGAAAGTGATCACTAATGGAAATATTAGGTACGCTAACATTTTTTACAACGCTGACATTTGTGCTATATACATGGTCTATCAGCGTTGAAGATGAGGAAGTCACTCTAGTAGGTGACTGGACAAGCTGTTTCAACCCTAAAAAATTCAACATGGATCTCCACGAAGTGTGTCCTTGCTTTTGCAAGTCTATGTTGAAGTCTCCCAAAATATGTACATCACCTTTGGACTCCTGAACCACATCCATCATTAACACAAACTCGTCCTGCCAGGAGGCTGAGGCCGCTGGGTTTCTATATACAAAACCTATAAGAACAGGCGAGGACTTGGTCGTTTTAACTTCTAACCACATGCACTCTATATTAGGGGATTCTAGTGTGTCTAGAGAGAGAGAGAGAGAGAGAGAGAGAGAGAGAGAGAGAGAGAGAGAGAGAGAGAGAGAGAGAGAGAGAGAGAGAGAGAGAGAGAGAGAGAGAGAGAGAGAGAGAGAGAGAGATTGAATGAATGAATGAAACTTTATTTTCCAAGGATAAAAGAGTAGGTGCGCAGACCTGTTTTCATTCTTGTCCTTGCTACATACTACAAACAAAATAACGTACATAAAATCACTCTCTTACACACACATACCCACGCGCGCCGGTGTGCAATTGCCGCGTGCACAGGCTTGTGCCAGATTAGCTTGTAACCTACAGGCGCCAAGCCAAGCCTGCACAACCCTCCACACACACACACACACTGACACACACACACACACACACACACACACACACACACACACACACACACACACACACACACACACATCAGTATATCATGTACACATACATTCTATCACTTAAAACTATACTACAGTAAATAATTATAAAGAGTATAAAGGATTTTGTACATAAAACCGTTATTGTTCTCATTATAAAAATCAACACGGCTCACTCCAACAAACATACAACAGGCATACACACACACATACACACACACACACACACACACACACACACACACACACACACACACACACACACACTGGCACACACACACGCGCGCGCGCGCGTGCGCAAGCACGTAGCGATGCGCGCGTGCACACACATTCACTTGCACACACACAGACAAACACACACCCGCACACACATGCGACAGCGGCCTCCCCGCGCCACTAAACCGCGCACAGCTAGATGCTATAGTCTGCATGGTATAGTCTGCAGTAAAAGTAATGTATAGTGATCCCTCAATCATCGCGCGCGCGGGTCGACGGGAAGAAACCATAGCACCGCCGCGCGGCGCGAGCGCCCAGTGCTGTGTCCATCGACGGCATCCCGTCTGGCCAGCCGAGTCCATGAGGTCATGGATATTACATAATGCGGCTTGCTGGAATGCCAGCGGTATATTACATGCGTTCATAAATGTTAGAAGAGAATGCAGCCTATCCGCGAAATGCCGCACAAGGAATGGAGTGCTACATGTAAGAATAAAAATAAAAATAAAAGGAAAAATTAAGTTTTGTCTAGATGTTTGAGCAGCTTGGTCTTGTAAGTTTTAAGCGATGGCGCGGCTCTAACATCCGCAGGAATAGAGTTCCATAACTTTGCACCAGAATAGGACAATGACGACCTATAAATGTCCAGTCGAGGCATCGGTATATCAAGATTGTTCCCTGGTGTTCGACTGGACCTCGTATGAGCAAAGTGGAACAAATATTGAGATAGGCTGGTGTTTCTGAGAGGGTGATTTTGCGCTTGAGCACCAACTTATTATACTTAAACTGTTTTTCAAGTGGCAAAATGTCTAACAGCTTGAACTTATTGTCAGTACTAATGACTTCTGAGGGTCTGTCAACAATGAGTTTAATGGCACTTCTGTGGAGCGAGTTCAGACTTTTTAAATTAGCATCGCTACTACCGTCCAAAATAGATGAGGCATAATCCAAATGTGACTGAATATGGGCATAGTAGAAGAGTTTCCTTGTTGGCTCATCAGCGAAATGTCTCAATTTCGACAGGAGGAATACATTTTTAGATACTATTTTACACAGTTTAGTAATGTGACCTTGCCAGCACAACTTGTCGTTTAAGTTGATTCCAAGCACGCGTTGTTCCCTGACTTGCTCCACAGGCTGGCCGTTAAGTGTTAGTTGAAGGGGAGGGGGGTTCAACTGATGCTTTTGCCGTGTGGTAATCAGCATGCATTTGGTTTTAGTGGGATTAGGTATCATGGCGTTATTTTTGCACCATTCTAATACCTCA
>BTPG01000004.1:222412908-222437908 GCA_036245525.1 Semisulcospira habei | reverse complement strand
CACAAATTACGGACTCAAATGCGAGTCAACCGACTTTGCATAAACGGCATTTTTTTTTTCTTTTTAATGAGTAATCCAATCTAAAAATGTTGAAAAGTGCTCCGAGGTACATCTTGAAGGAAGCATTTCCTAAATTTTCAGATCTGTACGTACACAGACACAGGTGAAACACGTGTCTACATACATACACGCTCACACACGCACACACACACACACACACACACACACACACACCATCACACACACACACACACACACACACACACACACACACACACACACACACACACACACTGACACGGCGTTTCCCGCCAAATGCACGGTACGTTCAACAGCGCGGTTTGGCGTAGATAAGCATGACGTAATTTTTATCGAGTTACTTCACTGTCAGAGTCTGATGTGTGCCCGCCTGTGTTCGTCATTTCCATGCACGAAACGTGCTCCGACCAACCCCATTTCAGTTTTGTGGACGTCATTTAGTGCTTGGAGTCAAAGGGTTAATGAGGCCGGAACTAAAGGGAGGACATCGGGTTTCATCCAATCAAATAAAGAAAATCACAACTGGTTCGATGCCCCCCAGGGAGCCATGGAACAGATAATAAATTGACAAAGGGAAAGAATTGAGAAGGGGATGCACTGTGTAATTCGCAAAAGATCATTGGGCCCGTATATGGTCGGCGTTTGTCAGCGCACAGGCTACGTCGGCCACGGGACATCGTGCTTGATGGATATAAACGAAAGGGTGAGATAGGGAAGTGATGTGTACACATAAGCAGTCGTCCTTTTAGACTAAAGCAGATCGGACTTCGAAAAAAAAGCAACAGTTCTGTTTCGTTTCGTCAACAAGAGCACGAGAATATATGTCTTTGCAGACGGAGGTGGATGGACTAAGAGCGTAAAGGCAACACTTGAGGGGGCGGAGAAAATGTTTTGTAACGCCATTCTCAAAAACATGTGCAATGAGAGTCCGAAGACTAGAAAAGAACATTGGCAAGAAATTTGTCACACTGGCTACAAGAAAGCGTCGGCTTGTTTGTGGTACATTTAGACTAAATTAATCCTGCACTATCACGGAGCTATAATTGAATTGATATGCGAAAGCAACAACAAAACAAAACAATAAATGGCCTACTGACATGATTGATTGATTGAATAAATGATTGACTGACTGACTGACTGACTGACTGACGGACGGACGGACGGACGGATTGACTGACTGACTGACTAACTGACTGATTTGATTGTTTGATTGATTGATTGATCGGCCGACTGACTGACTGACTAACTGACTGACTGACTGATAACTTGTTTTATAAATGACTGACTGATTAGGTTTAACACAATGCAAGCTAGCCACAAACACCTTCAGCCCCAAAAACACCCATGCATCAATGTTATTGCTTCCGTGGGCAGTCACACTAAACAGTCGGGTCCATCAAGTTTACAATGTTCACTCCCACGCTCAGACAAACGCCTACAGAGAGAAATCTCTCCTTTCTCCGCTGGGACACACTCTTTCGCATAACCCCTTGGCTCCTGGGGCACGGTGAACAAACATCATATGCAAGAGACATAGATCCTCATGAGACCCCGCATTCGCGGGAGCTCATGAGGATCTATGCCTCTTGCCGACCACATGGAAATCTGTGCGCCTCAAGATCCAAGATCCGTGGCGGATTCAAGACATCATTTCTGGACGACCGTCGTGGAAAGCTTAACGAGGCGGCAACGGCCGGATATGGAGATAGATCGACCATAAAAAACTCAAGGCTGCTCACTTCTCTTCAGGATCTAGATTAGACTGAACTGCCGCTTTCAGAGACAATCGAAAACAACACGTTAGTACTTTATGCGACTGTGATTTCAAAGACGTGGCACGGTAAAAGGAGTCTGAACAAATTTTAACCCTTAGCTGGAATAGAACCCACGACCTTTCGGAGTCGAACGATCTACCATCTGAGCCACTCAGCGGCCATAAAATCGAAAACAATATCCATTTTCTCCCCTGGGACATTGTGTGACGTTATCCTGATCTGCCAATGATGTCATTTAGTATTGAAAGTTTTCAATTCATTACGCCTTCGTGCGCAAACTTTTGTCTTCCCAATCACGCCTACACTCCACTTGTACCCACCCCCTCCTTAAGGCCGACCTTCACCTGCATTCCCCACCCCCATAGTCTCTTTTCCATCTCCCTCTCCCCCAGCACTTTTTGTCTGCGGTCCAGTATGCCTCTTTTCAAAAAGAGAACATAATGTTACTAGCTTCAGCTTTAAATCCAAACGTAAAAGATAGTTAGCTACGAAATTGTATCCACCCCCAACTTCATCCTTTATTCCCATATCCATCCCCACAGCCTCTCCCCCACTTCGCCCTCCCCCCCCCCCAACCGCCCTCCCCCCAACAGGGGGGTGGGGGGGGGGTGGTGGTGGGGGAGAGAGTGGGGGTGTGTCTGACATGTGGGGCCCAGCGTGCCTGACATGTTACGTTGCAGGCTCTGAAATATCGAACATAATCAAAATCGTACCAACAATTTCTTCTATAAAATAATATACTTTGTTCTCCAAATAACAAATAAAAAGATCTCATTTTAATAGTTTTATCACCATACCCCCCCCCCCCCCCCCCCCCCGAAAAAAAAAAAGGAAAAAAAAAGAAGAGAAGAAACAATTAAAAAGAAATATATAAAAAAATGATCGCTATGTTTACAGTTTCAGTCCCAAATTCAACTGTCACAGATGGTCAACTACTGAACTTTCAAGGGTCGTGCCGGATTAGCTCGGCGCCTAAAGGCGCCGAGCTAATCCGGCACTAACCTTGAACTGTGTCGGTTCCCATCAATCGATCACACGCGACTTGCAACACAAATGGGGAGCGTGACTATAAGTTCTGTCTTTCAGCTTTAGTGTTACTCACAGCTATATATTGAGCGTGATTAATTTATAAATTATCACTGGCTGGAGGTGCCTTGAAGCGAAATCAGGCACTGCCCTCGCACGTTCACAGTCAATTAACCCCTTCCCTGCCGATAAAAAAAATGAACAGAATCCAACTGCAAGGAACATAGATATTCTTACCCACCCACCCCCCCACCCACCCACCCCACCCCCAACCCCCCCCCCCCCAGCCCCCCCGCCCCTTTCCGTCAGTTGCGTGGGCGCATGAGGATCTATGCCTTTTGCTGACACCACTTTTGTATCCCTTTTCCTTGAATGGATGTGACTGCTGAATTAATAAAGATTTCAGAAATACAATCTGCGTTCACCGGCAGTCAAGAGGTTAACCCCTTCCCTGCCACTGTACGTACATTTTTGTTTCTGAAATGTTTGTTCGTTGAATGACCAAAAACCAAATCCGTCCAAGCAGCGTGGCTACGAAAGGGTCTTAGCAAGAGGCATAGATCCTCATGAGCCCCCGCGGTCGCGGGGGCTCATGAGGATCTATGCCTCTTGCAGTTGGATCGTGTTCGCTTTTTTCCGGCAGTTAATACAGATATCAGAAATTCAATCTGCGTCCACTGGCAGTGAAGGGGTTTAACACATTCACGACGTAACGCATCCGGATACGCGGCGTAAAGCCGCGTATCCTGATGCGTTACGTCGTGAATGAATTAATATTTCGACCTCGAATTGCTTGCACAGATGTGGATCGAAAAAGAAGAGTGAAAGTCCCTTCAGCCTATTTTTTTAGCAGCGGGCATTTTTACTCCAGCTTCGATTCGGTATTGGCAGCTAGATCTCCAGCCAGTGAGCAACCTGTCACCGGACCGACGCAGCCAGCGTTTGACCCGCGCACAGCTGCCGCGTGCCAACGGAAGCACGACGCGGGCACAACCGAGGGCCTAGTGTCCAACGGTAATTCTGACACCCCCCGTGTACTGCCACACTTTTTTTTTCTCTCTCTCAGAATCAAATCGCATTTTCCGCCTGGCAGCTCTTTTCATTTCGGAAAACAGCCAGTCCGTTTTTCAATAGTAGCGTCAAGTATGGAGATGGATCAGGGGAAGAGAAAACGGGGGGTCGGGGTCGGAGGGGTCGGGGGGGGGGGGGGGAGGACGGAGGAAGGGGAAGGGGAAAGGTGGGGGTGGGGGAGGGGCTGGCGCCATTTATGAAAAATTAATAATAATATTTTTAGAGAAAAAAATGGAGGATTTTTTTTTTTGGGGGGAGGGGGGGGGGGATATGGTGATAAAACTATTAAAATGAGATCTTTTTATTTGTTATTTGGAGAACAAAGTATATTATTTTATAGAAGAAATTGTTGGTACGATTTTGATTATGTTGGATATTTCAGAGCCTGCAACGTAACATGTCAGGCACGCTGGGGCCCACATGTCAGACACACCCCCACTCCCTCTCCCCCACCACCACCCCCCCCCCGCCACCTCCCCCCCTCCAACCACAATGAGTTATCACGGTCGACCCATCTACTGCATAGTATGTACTGGGGGAGTGAAGGGTTAATAGCCTGGCCTACCGAGAGATGACTGAACGCTATCAAATTCTGTTAGATTAAGTAAAATAATAGGCTCCTAGGATACCCCGCCCCCCCCCCCCCCACTACCCCCTCTCCCTGTCACTTTCGATAGTGAAAATGTGATAGAGTGCCAGAGCTTGAATGAAGTCTGATCATTTTGCAAAGTTCTGAATACGAGCTACCGAGAAAGATACGCGTACCTTGCACAACTGCAAGAGGCATAGGTCTTTTTGAGCTCCCTCAGTCGCGGGGGCTCATGAGGATCTATGCCTTTTGCTGACACAACTTTGTCTCTACGTCCCATGGATTAAATGGACTGTACCCATAGACGGAGACACTGGCCGGAGGAGACAGAGGTGTCCCGCAAGATATCTGGAGGTCTGGAGAAACTGCGGCGCACGGCAGTATTTATAGAGGAGACCGCGCAGTCTATATTATACAGTGTTCGAGGAAGAAGAAGAAGAATGGACTGTAAACGAGCTACCGAGAAAAATAAGCGTTCAGAGCACAAATGCAAAAGGCATAGATCCTCATGAGCCCCCGCGACAGCGGGGGCTCATGAGGATCTGTGCCTTTTACCGTCTCCTACTATGTTCTATGTTCCTATATATCTGTGCCTTTTGCCGACCCCTACTATGTTCTATGTATCTATACGTTCCTTAGACGGACTGGAAATGATCGAAAATTCCAGAAACACAACCTCCGACCACTGTCAGTGAACAAAAATTGCTGTCACGACCTAATGTACTCGGTCGGTGAATCTGGACTTAGGGCGTAAAAAAAAGTTGAAAAAATAATCACTATATATTGCCCAATTGACCTTGTTCGAGAGTTTGGGGACGCAGCAAGGTCTTTGTCTCATACAAAAGGAGTGTGTTCACTTTGTTCTCGGCAGTGAAAAAGGGGTTGTGAGTCTAAGACCGCAGTTATCGGACTAAGGGCGCTAAGCTGTTTAGTTTGAAATTGTCCTTTACGAGCTCCAATCCTCTTTTCATTGCCACACTAAGCTGAAACACAAAGAAAATGTTCCAGAAGTTGTCTGCGTGATCTAGGCAGTTAAGAGCTGTATGTGACCGCGGCTTGCAAAAGTTACAAGAATGCAGGGGCACATGAGGATCTATGTCTCTTGCAGTTGGATCGTGTTCACCACTTCTAGCAGCAAAGGAGTTAACAGCTTTGACCTCAACTTTTCATAAACAAGAATCGATAACTACCGCCTATGCCTGCTGGTCTCTCTAATTAATTAGTAATAAGGTCATTAATCAAACACTGAAAGGACAGTTGTAATCCGATAACCCATGCGAACATAAACCGTAATCTTGTTAATCTGCTAAATGATGGCAGGGTCAAAATGTGGGCCAATAAAAGAGAATCAATTATGGGTAAAATAGGGGATCGAGTGACCTCCCCTAATATTTGAGTGGCCGATCGATAGAATCACTTTTCAGTCAGCAAAAGGTGCTTGGGCTGTCAGCCCAAGGTGGCTCGAGGCGCAGGCACACTTAGGGCTGATATCGGACCAATGCTGACTGTCTGTTACGGGACTATGAAAGAGGCAAAGGCCAGAAGCTGATTTCTTTCGTTACAATCAGCACATATAGGACGAGAAAACAAAATCAGTCTGTGTAGTGTTTTTCTCCACTTCTTACCCTTAGGTCACCGAAATGCCAAACGAAAAAAAGAAACACGCTTAGAAAGGACAGTTACAAAAGTTTATTAACGCATTCAGCCCAACAGCCGTATTTCGCAAATTTTGGAGGCGTCATCTAATGACTATGCACCAGTTGCAGGAGATGGATCGACCATGATAATTCAAGAGCAGTGCTAGATTAGCTTGGCGCCGACAGGCGCCAAGCTAATCTGGCACTACCCTTGAATTATCAAGGCCAACCCATCTCCTGCTGTAGTGCGTCAGTGCTAAATGGTTAGGTGGATTTAGGACTGCGGTTTGAGCCAAAATATATTCCCATTAAATCTTTAGTATTCGGTAGCGCTGTTTTGCCACGATGATTCCTGCAGAAATAATCGCGACATTAAGAGCCACCGACAACCAAAGGGTTAATGTTTCGGGTTAAAACACTTTTTCAAAACAGACATATATGGAACGTCTATTTTCAAAAATGTGTTTGACCCCAAATATAAACATGCTGTGTTGTAATTGTCTTTCTAAGCATGTTTATCTCTTCGCTGGGATTTTCCAACCACAAAAATATTCTTTCACACTCTTGCGAGTCACTTTTTTATGGTCTGCCCAGGATCATTGTAATGCAATTGGGAAAATAAACTGAAATTAGATAGAACAAAATTAAGTCTGGATTTAATAAAGTAACCGGATGCGGACTTAATGAGTTCCTAAATTAACCCTGTCAGTCGGTAGCGCTTTTTGTCGCGATGTTTCCTGCAGGAATCATCTCGACACAAAGCACTACCGGTAGCCAAAGGGTTAATACATTTTGGCTCTAGTGGTCACAGTAAAGAAAACAAACCGCAGTCCTAAATCCACCTTATCTCCAACAAGCCTTTCTGTCTGGGACAGAATTAAAGGGCCACAACTTGACGTCTAGGACAGAACAACAGGGCAACAACTGTGTCTAGAATACAGACCAGAAAGGTGGCTGCCATGCGCGTTAAGTGAAAAAAATAATCCAACAAAGAAAGACGCTCGTTAAGAAAGGAGAATTACAACAAAATTTCTTAAATTTCAGAGTAAAAACCACTTTTCGAAATAGACGTAGAAACAAAAATTGACTTCATGCACTGTTTTTTTTTTTCCCTCAGCGAGGCAATAAGTACCTTTCCTTAGGACATTACAAAAGACCCAAACTTTTGCTGGTCTTACAAGGTCTGCGCTAGATGGACTCAGAGTCACTTTAGCTTTTTAACCCTTTGCGTGTCGGTAGCGGTCGTGTCAGTAGCGGTTGTTCTCGCGATGATTCCTGTAAGAATCATCGCGACAAAAACCGCTACCGACGCGCAAAGGGTAAAGTTTTTGTCACGCCAAAGTGCCGCGCGGGTCGATCTGGAGTAGGGCACATTTTGTCGCGGGACACCGGTCTAGGGCACAACTAAAAGGAAGCAACTCCATGCTCGGCACGAGCTGCAAGCTGATTGGCGGACACCCGACGACAATTTTCACCCTAAATGATGGGGGGCCCGAGTTCAAACTGGATAAATGGGAATGGTTGTGGGTAGAACGTGCTTTCATGTCGTTTTCTTCTTCGAGTGATAGGCATGTCATCTTTAGCTCCCCTCCATCTGAAAGATTGCATAGTTTCCCATAAGCCTCTAAGGGTTCCTGCGAATCTATATCTCTTGCTTGCGTCTATATTTTGCATGTACTTAATCTCGGTTTCTAACATAGAAAAAGTGGTGAGGAAAGTTGCAGCTTTGCAATATGCAGTCTTCAAAAGGCACAGATTCTCATGAGCCCCTGCTTAAGCAGGGTCTCATGAGAATGTGTTTTTTGCTTCTGTGAGCATCACCTATATTTTACATGTACTCACAATCATATAAAAGAAAGGATCAGGATTTAAGGCTGTAGCTTTGCGAACGCTCTCAGGCTGGTGCCATGCGTAAGTGGCACACTTTCACAAGCACTTGCACAGACAAGGACTCTAGAAAACCTATATTATAGACAGTCTATACCTCAGTCCCATGTACATCATAGTTCCCAGTGCGGGGGAAATAAAACCTCGGTTCACGCTCGTCACTTTAGCAACAGATTGACAGTTCCGTCCAGGTCTGCGAAGGATCTGTAGGTGGCATAGAGCCTACGTGGCACAAGCCCCTGAAAACCGCGAGAACGTACGAGAACCTGGGCATCATACTGGCATGAGGTCATCGGCCAAACACCTCAGACTTTGAAAATCATAAAGGTCTATTTCTCACCTCACTACCTCTCCATTTCACGCATGCCCATGTTATTTCGTCTTTGTTACTGTGAAAGCCAGACCAAAAAGATGATCGCCAAGAGTGTAAAAATGTAAAGAAAATACCACAGAAAGAAACGCGCTTAGAAAGGACAAGTACATCACAATTCATTTAACTCTTAAACTCCCAGAACTAAATGAATTCCATTCGACAGAATGGAAGTCATTTAGTTCTGGGAGTTTAAGAGTTAAATAAATTCTGTTGTACTGCTCTTTCTAAGACAGTTTTATTCTTTGTTGTAATTTTTCTCTGCTGCTGTGGAGGAGTTCCTTTGTAAGAGGAAGGACATATACAATACAATTTATTTAAATAGTGTTGTAACGTCCCTTCTAAGCGTGTTTCTTTCTTTGTTGGCATTTGTTTTTGGTTGTTGTTGCTTTGGGGACGTATGCAACATACAACCAATCATTCAAACTTATTTGATCAAGGTACTATAGATTTTACTGTGAGTATACTTTTCGTACTGGATGGAGTCGGCCACATTGGTGAGCTGTTCCTCAAATGTAGACGACCTGACAGGATTTTAGTCTGTGACTGGATGGTGCTACCCAAATTGGTGGACTTGTTCAAACGGAGGAGACCTTAAGGCTTGAAGCGGACTCTCTCAAACACGGACCATTAAATTGGCGCGAATGGTAGTACGTGAGCCAGCAAAAATGTCCCCCAATCATCCGTTCTTTATACAAGACAGTCTCCCGTTCACGCCATGGTGATTCCTCAACGTCTGCGATGCAGAGGTAAACGGGACCGACTTGTTTTCAAGATGCATAGATTCTCATGAGCCCCTGCTTTGCAGGGGGCTCATGAGAATCTAGGCTTCTTGAGTATATTCATGGTCTGGATTATGGACTGTGAAGTTGTCGGTTGGTCCTTCTAGGAAAAAGGAAAAGCACACTAGGGAAGGCGTTTGCTGTCCAATTCTAGACGATTCGAATGAAATCAGTGGTTTGTTTAAAAGCGTCAGATTCAATTTTACCAGTCAGCACATTCCGTAATTTTTGTGGAGAAGACGTTTGAGTTTAGCTGATCTAATTCAATAACGAGGACGTTCGGAAATCTTCGCCGAGAAAATGTTAGTGCTAGGTAGCTGACCTGATTCAATCAAATGGTAGAGTTCCTTCATAGATTTATTTTCTCACAGGGAGTACTTAGATGGTTCAGATGTGGGATCTTTTCTTCTCATCCGAAAAGTCGCGGCTTTAAATTGTACTTTTAGAACATGTTTTTGTTTGTCCCTTTCCTAAACCTATCTTTATTATGGCAACCGATGTTAAACCAAATAATCTATATAATAACTTTTGTTTTATTTTACGTATTATTACTTTCTTTTGTTTTATTTATTTTAGCTTTATATTTTTAAAATTATTATCTTAAGTGTTACCATTTTACTGCTGTGCATTGTGTTGTGTAGTGATATGAGCGGATGTGTGCACGTATGTTTTTATTAATGTTTTACTTTATTAAATGCTTACATTAGATTTTACGTGAAATTTGGTGTTCTGAAAAGGCTACGCTACAGACTAGGAGGTAGATCCCCCATTTTAGTTCGAGTGGTGCCAAAATAGCTTGGCGCCTGAAGCGCCAAGCTATTCTGGCACCACCCTTGAACTATCCTAGTCAAATTTCTTTTTTTGGTATAAAATATCAGAATGAAAAGGGTTAAAGTGACACTCAGAAAACAACAAAAAGAACAACAACGAGTTTCATACTCACGTCCTTGTCGTCTTTTTCGTAAGGTAGGATCCCTTTCCACAGTTCCACTTTCTCGGTCAGATCCACGTTTTTGAGGGGCACGTGCACACACCCAATACACTCATCCTGCGAGAACTGGTCATAGTCGTACAGCAATATTTCCAGGACGGCCATCTCCATGTGCCTGTCCTTCAGTTCGAAAATGAACTCCTCCTCAAACACCGGGTTCACCGTCTTCCTGTGTATTTTGCTCTGCGCGGACGATGACCTCTGATCCGGAAGCAGGCAGACTTTGACGTAAGGGTCCGCAGTGCCGCTGAAGTCTCGCGGCACGAGATTCCGCGCCTGAATGATGTGGACTGTCAAGATGGCGGTCTCGGCGTTGCGGTCGAGGGTGAAGTTGATGGACCCAAGGTTTTCTTCCTCGATGGACTTGACTGAGGCCTGGCGCACCAGCTGCTGAAAGTAGACAGTTCACAGTTTGTTCAATATCATCATCATCGTCGTCATCGTCGACGTCGTCGTCAAAATTATCATCATCATTATCAACATTTATCCATCATCATTTATTCAACACCATTAATTTTCGTTATCATCTATTCATCACCATTTCATAATCGCCATTTCATCATCACCAATTCATCATCATCATCATCATCATCATCATCATCATCATCATCACTATCATCGTCGTCGTTGTCGCGATGAGACACACGCCTTAGTTTCGATAAAATCAAATAGTCATAAAGTCAAATATAAAAATCCTAATTGTTCAGGAAATAAGTTGCAACAGATTAATAGAAAAAAAATGTCCGTTAACTCATAGTGCCCAAGGTACGAAATACCCACGTATTGGAGTTATCCCCTGAGGACTGCATTACTATTCAGGAGACAAATCGACCATGCTAGTTCAAGAGTGGTGGCAGAATAGCTTGGCGCCTAGGCGCCAAGCTATTCTGCCTCCACCCTTGAACTATCATGGTCGAGCCAAATTTTGCTGTGGTGTGTCGCGGGAAGAATAAGTTAATATACAAAATGTCCTAATAGTTCGAAAAAGTCATATAGTTTCGATGGAAGTCTTAACAGTTGTGATAAAAATCGATATAATGTCCTAAAACTCAATACATAAAAGCCATCACCGTTTCGAAAAGTCACGTTTTGAGAAGGCCAACATATTTTCGAACAAAAAAAGTCGACATCTTTGTATCTTGCAGTTCTAGTGTCTTAAATTTTTTCCTGGCAGTAAACGGGTTTAAAAGCATCCGTGTAAAAAATAAATTCACACTTTATGCAAGATTTTATACAACAAAAAAAAAAAGAAAAAAAAAAAAAGAAAAGAAAAAACCCAGTCAATTTCCTGTTAAATACACGTAATAGAAAAACACAAAAGAATCGGCATACGACTTTTTCCCCAATTAAATGCAAGAGGTTCGATGTTATTCAATTTAATTATTCATGACTCATTGTGCCCGATGAACGAAATACACACATTTGGAGTTATCCGCTGATGACTGCATTACAATTCAGGAGACAGATCGACCATGATAGTTCAAGGGTGGTGGCAGAATATCTTGGCGCCTATAGGCGAGCCATATCTCGCTGTGGTGTGTCGCGGGCAGAATGAGATAACGCGAGAGTGAAATAACCAAAAAGCGCAACAACAGGAAATGTTAAAAATTATAATCTGAAAAGAATCAATTAAAAAAAAAAGCAAAAGTGAAACGCCAAGAAATCGTAACTGGTATTATTGCAAGAAAAAAGAAATTTGAATAGCGGCTATTTTATTGCAAGAAAATGGAATCGCATAATCAGCATCGAGATTCGAGAGTGCTAAAAACGCCACAGGAATCCCAGTGACAAAACGTCTTCGGACCTACAACCGCCCCTGTGGGCTAGGACACAGCCGTGCGCGGGCCCACAGCGGTCGTCGTGGGCCCGAGGACCTTTGCACACTGGGAAGCTAGTCGAAGGAGAATGAGAAAACCTTTAGAAATGAAAAGCCTGCGTTATTGTGATGTATTGGGAAATGACAAGCGAAAGCGTGTATTCGTGCAGTGAAAGCCTAATATCTGCAAGAGACATAGATCCTCATGAACACCCGCAGCCCGCGGGAGGCTCATAAGATCTATGCCTCTTGCTGGATGTATTTGTGCCAGTGTCTGTCAGATATTGAAGCCTGCTGATTATTGAAAATAGAAAAGAAAACAATGAGCGCTCGGTAGCCTTTCCGCTAACAATTTTCTTTTCTTTTTCTTTTAATTTTTTGTGTGTGTGTCGTTGCAGGCAGACTGCAAAATTGAATACCTCCTAATCGAGTTTATTGCATGCGTGGGTGGTTGGGTGGGATGATGGATGGATGGACGGTGGGAGGATGGATGGATGGATGGATGGATAGATGGATGGATGGATGGATGGACTTAGTGACGGTTCAGAATTACAGTGACGAACAAAAGAAATTCGACATTTTTGGAATCATCGGAAACACTGAAGTATTTCCGAAGATTCCAGAAATGTCGCATTTCTTTTCAAAGTCACAGCCCAGCGCACTTAGTAACAGCCATAAATATACTGAGTAGCAAAAGAAATGCAGCATTTTTGGAATCATCGGAAACACTGAAGTGTTTCCGATGAGTCCAAAAATGTTGCATTTCTTTTCATCGTCAGTGTAGAACAGTGGATCAGTCTTAAGCAGATCTCTCTATCGATCCTTACAATGAGGAGGGCATGTCTCAAACTCGTGGCACGCGATGGCTATAATTATTTGTCGTTCTCGTGACTCTAATTTGCGTCGTAAGTCGTGACGATTGAAGGGAGCTGGTTACATTAGATGTTTGAGCGTTCGACCATCGTCCAAAAGGTCGTGGGTTCAAGTTAGTTATTTGGGTTTAACGCCGAGCAGGCAACTAAGGCCATCTCACGGCGCGTCGTGGGTTCAAACCCAGCTAAGGTCAAAACTTGTTCAGACCCATTTCCGGTGCCCATGTGTATGAAATCACCTTCGTGATGAGCAAAAGACGTTCAGCCCATCACTGCCGAGAGAAAAAAAAAGTGAACATGATCCATTTGCATGATACATAGATCCTCATGAGCCCCGCGTCTGCGGGGGCTGATGAGGATCTATGCCTCTTGCTGAGACTTCTTTTTATCCATGTTTCTTGGACGTTGTTGGCTTTTGGTCGCTGAATGCATCAAGATTTCAGAAACAAAAAAGTACATACAGAGTAAGTACAGTGGTAGAGAAGGGGTTAACGTTTAACGCTTAACTTGACGATTGAAATCTAAATTTCCGTGGAATGCTACCAAGAAAAGTGGGAAAAGACACTGTCAGGGAAGAGAACTGTGCATTAAGGACCAATGATCATAGATCTAGTTGGTCAAAAAAAAAAGAAAAAAAAAAAAAAAAGGAAAGAGGGATGCACTAATTGAGTTACCGGAAGTGACGTATATGGAAACCTCTCGAAGGGGGTCTATCACACATTTACTGGATTTCCAGCCCCTTGATACATGGAAATTCAGATCTAAGTCCCCCTAGTGGGGGAGTCCAGATTGTATTTCCGGTGTGGACAGCTGTTTCGGTTTAGGCGACCTCTTCAACACACAGTCGGCATAACTGGAGGAAGAAAAGGAACTTTTGCCTACCTGAAAATTAATGTTCATGGTTCGTGATTGTCAAAATAAAGCCGTCGTGAAACCGTGACAGTATCCCCCTCTGCCCCTCCTCTTCTGCCACTCCTCTCCCCCTCCCCTATTCTCCCACCTCGTTCGAGTCATCCAGTGCCGACAAAAGTTCTGGAGTCGGTGAAGCTTATCATGGCTGCCAAACTGCTCTTAAGAGGTATAAAATGGCTTTAGGACGTTGAATTGATTTGCGACCTTTCTAGGAGATCACCAATACCTGCCATCCGCAAGAGGCACAGATCCTCATGAGCCACTGCAGCTGCAGGAGCTCATGAGGATCTATGCCTCTTGCCTGTGGATTCAGCCACATTTAATTCAACCCTTGGCCTTAGAAGCCCGTGCGGGTTTACAAATCTGCTACAGAGAGTACGTTTTTATTCAGGTTATAGAAAGCAGTGATCAGGTCGGCGTGCCAAGACGGGCCACATGGTTACATCAATCAAGCAGGAGTTGTTTCCAGTGTAGATTTACCTCTGCTTTTCCCGTGTACAGAAAAAACAGCTTTTTCTTTAAAAAAAAAAAAAAAAAAAAAAAAAAAAAAAAAAACCAAAAAAATAACCAAGTAAACAAAAAAATCTAACAACTTTGCAGACAATGAAACAACGGACTTTTGAGCGTCCTAGATGTAGGGGCCGAACACTTTTTGTTGTTGCTAAGTAACTGTTGAAAAAGGCGGGAGGAGGGGGGGGGGGGGAGGATAGAGAGAGAGAGAGAGAGAGATAGAGAGAGAGAGAGAGAGAGAGAGAGAGAGGGGGGGGGGGGCCTCTAGTCAAATTCCTATGGGAAATAATGGAACTTGGCTGAAAAGTCAAAATGTGGATTAGTAAGATGAATAATTTCTCTTCCGTAATTTTGGAGATGGTATTTTTTAACCATGATCAGCCTAACAATAACCGCCACTGCCGAGACTGGTAAACATCATCCAAGTACAAGAGGCATAGAGCATTATGAGCGCCCGCGAACGCGGGCGCTCATTAGGATCTATGCCTCTTCCTGGCTTCATTTGTATTTTATATTCCTCACGTAGCGGAGAACAGTGGAGAGACATGCATTGGCAGGTTCGAGGGCTCCAACAATGAGTCTGTCCTGGGGGACTTGGGTGATGTTTCAGTTCCCAGGGTCATCATGGTCAGCCCCACAATTTTTTTTTTCTTTTTCTGGGGCTTGTGTTTCTGTCTGACCATTGTTCATTCACCCTTTCTGTCTGCGCTGCCTGTAGTCATTGATATTGGATGTGTGTTGCTAAATGGTCAGACGCGCAATTCGTGATCAATGGCAGCAAAGGGTTTAAGATGGTGGCAGACAAAGTACAGCGTTGCGCTCTCAATTTGGGTTCGAGAATCGAATTTCTTTCGCTAGTTTTACGAAAGGGCACAACACAATCAATCGATCACCACTACGACAGAGGTTTGGAGAAAGACAGCGGGCCCTGGGCACTTGAGAGGACATGAGATGTCCGTAGTAAACCAGACAAACATCGGCACGATACAGAACAACAACACACACACACACAAAAATGCTGGGAAGACATCTAGTGGGTGGGGTGGGGGTGGGGTGGGGACGTGTGAGCCTGTCCGAGCGTAGAGATACCATCTAAGGTGTGTGTGTGTGGGGGGGGGGAGGGGGGAGGGGGGAGGGGGTGTGTCAACATTCTATTTGGGACCTTCAACCTGGGGAGAGCGCCAAGTACACAAGGCCTCACGACGCCAGATGTTAGATTCCTTGCGGCCGAAAAATCAAACAGCAGGGAAGGAGGGCAGGGGGAGATGGCGAAGAGGTGGGGGGAGGGAAGGGGGAGGGGGGAAGAGGGGGGGGGAGGCAAACTCTACAAAATAAAGCATTTTAAAGAATTTAGTTTTGGCCCGATGTGGGGGGAGGGCGGGGGGGCCGGGGGGGGGGGGGGAGGGGGGCTGGAAATAAAACCTCTCCCACCCCCTCCCCGCCCCGGACCTGCCCCTGCATCTTGACCAAACTGTACTGCTGTACTGAACTGCCTCCACATAATTTACAGTTTCACTGAGCAGACGAGATATCTCGCTGTCTTTCTTGAGTCAATCTAACACCAGTGCCTATCGACAAAATAGAAACGGGCCGCAAAGGAAGGCCGATTTCTAATGCATCAAGGCGTTCATTGCCGATAAAAATTTAGGACAAAACCGCCAACTGCAAGAGGTATAGATCCTCATCAGCCCCCGCAACTGCGGGGGCTGATGAGGATCTATACCTCTTGCTGGACCCACTTTGAATCCACGTTCCTTGGACGGCTTGTCTTCTATGGCGTTGAACTAACAAAAATTTCCAAAAGTACAAAGTGTTCGTCCACTGCCTCTGAAAGGGTTAAGACGGACTAAAAAACGTCAATGTGGTCTAGCCTACTGTTCGTAGCAGTAGCCTAGAACTGTTTATTTAGCCTAAGACAATGTTTTTAGTCCTCGTTCTTGAAAAGTTAAAGCCTGATCACACAAGCGTACAGTTTCTAGTTTTTAATGCACTGATGTGGTCGTGAACAGTAGGCTACATCTTATTATTTAGACCCAGCCGACGTTTTAGTCCGCATCCATACACTGCAAGCCTGATAAGCCTGATAAGCCTGATAGTGATGGAAACCATAGATAGGCTGTGGTAGAGATTCAGTTTTCACGACATATATACATACGTCAATGCACAATTATTATAGTCACTTTAAAACAAGACTCGGTCTTGTTTTACAGTGACTAAAAAGTAAATACTGCACATCCATACAAATAGTGTAAAAGCTTTTTACAACCACAGCCTGTGATGGAAACCCACAGCTGGCACGAAACAAGGCTGTGACTCGAGTGAGCAGACGAGAGGTGGCCGCCATATTTATGCCCCATTACGTGCCGCCTAGTGCCAGCCACGTTGATTGTCAGTCTACAGGGGAGTTAACACTCCCAGGAGTCGTGTCAAGGGAAAGCATCCTTGTCACACTGACGAGAGACAAACAAGAAAGGCCATACACTTCGGCGGTTTGCGTCGGAAATTTTTTTTTTGCGTGCAGTCAACTTTTTTGTCGATGGGCCAGATGAGATTGAGGGAGGAAGGAAGGGAGGAAGAGGGGGGGGGGAGAGAGAGAGAGAGAGAGAGAGAGAGAGAGAGAGAGAGAGAGAGAGAGAGAGAGAGAGAGAGAGAGAGAGAGAGAGAGAGAGAGAGAGAGATATGAAATGAAATGAAATGAAACTTTAATTTTCAAGGACAAATGATTAGGTACCTTCAATGACCTTTTTTCAATCATGTCCTTGCTAAGCTATAGCATGCACGTAAACACACATACACATAATTTTATATATAAAAGTATACATAATAGTGAAAAGTACAGGCAACAATAATTCCATTTCAAATAATAAATGCTCACACTACACCACACACACACACACACACACACACACACACACACACACACACACACACACACACACACACACACACACACACATGGACACAAAACCCTCAGAGTGGGTTACCTACCATTTTATGTGAAAATGGGTTCCCATATTTCTATTTATTCTAGGGCTCTGGAGTTGATGCGAATGTTTAGAACTCACCTTATAGTAACTAAGCCCTACAACTTAAAATAAATTAGACATTTTCTAGAAACAGAGCCACTGGATGGAGAAAAAAATGGGTTTCTACCCAAAAAGTGGGTGCCTCTCACACAAAACTGGCATTACAGTGAAAATACCTCACTAAAGATACCTTTGGTTGATTTTATTATTATGATTGTTTGGGTGGGGTTATGAGGGGGTTGGGGGGGAGGGGAGGGGGGCGGGGGGGGGGGCGGGGGAGAGGTGGGGGGGAGGGGGGTCATCACTTTCGGTTTATAGAGCTGCTCAATGCGCTCTTATGAATGAAAGATTTTCATTATCAGTGGAATCAGTAGGTCATTTCAGAGGCGCGCACTGAGTTGCACGTCGAACCACTCACAAATACTCATTTGGAGTGCACCATATGGATCCAGTTGGCCAAGTCCCACATTCCACACTATAGGACAGCTAAGACTGAAAAGCAATCGCGGCGTTTATGGCGCGGTACAAGGTTTAAAACTAAGAAAATGTTGGTTTTAGAAGCGTGTCGGGCAAAACTTTTTTTTATCAAAACTGTTTTAAAACCTCTTTTAACTCAACTTTTCTTAATGTTAAAAGTGTTTTATTGTACATTGCTTAACGTCCCGACAGCAACAAGGCTTTCTCAGGACGTGCCTGCACTGCTTGTGAAAACAACAACAACAAAAAAAACAACAACAACTAAACAGAACATTGAATGTATGTCGCCAGCCGGTCAAATACATTAAATAAACCTAACACATGGGGCCTAAATAAAGCTAAGACCATTTAGCCACACACATCCAATATCAAGAGCTACAGGCAGTGCAGACAGTAGGGAGAGTTTTAAAAAGGCAAATACAGGTGAATGGACAAAGGGCCGACAGAAACACATGCCCCAGAATAGAGAGAAAAACCCACCCTGTGGGGCTGACCAGGGTGCCCCTGGGAAATAAAAAGTCAGTAGTTAACCCCGCCCAAGTCCCCCAGGGCAGACCCGGGTGGGGTTAAAAGTGTTTTAATTTACAAGCGTGTCGTAAGTGGGGCGGTCCGTGGCGCAGTGGTTAAGGCGCCTGCCACCAATGCTAAAGGTGCGAGGTTCGATTACGGGTTCCGGCGTCGGATTTTTCTCCTCTAGTAAGTGTCACCGTTAATTCGGGCGGACTGTCGGGGGTTCTTTCTCCGGGTACTCCCCCACGACTTTGGTATCAGTTTCAGCCCACTTAATCAAATTTCAAATACAAGCGATTCTGAATTTCCAAAACCTACAGTAGCTCCCTTGAGCTTGCCCTTAGCACCACGTGAATGTTCTGTGTTTGTGTACAGTGTGTGAGTGAATGCGCGTGATTCACGTGAGCGTGCTTGTTGGGTTCAGTTCGCGGCGGCGCTTTGAGCCGATTTTCAATTGGGATAAAGCGCCTATTTAATGCGATTATTATTATTATTATTATTATTATTATTATTATTATTATTAACTGTTATGCATCTATTCCAACGTATATTGCTGGATATTGTTCCCATCCTCGCCTTCTCTCTTTGCTCAACACTCGACTTTCCAGTCCTTCCCTCAAACACCCCCAACCGGGTCTGCCCTCAACACTCGACTTTCCAGTCCTTCCTTTCAAACACCCCCAACCGGGTCTGCCCTGGTGGGGTTGGCTACTTTTTAGTTCCCAGGGTCACCCTGGTCAGCCCCACAGGGTGCGTTTTTCTCTCTATTCCGGGGCATGTGTTTCTGTCTACCCTTGGTCCATTCACCTTCATTTTCCTTTTTAAAACTCTCCCTACTGTCTGCGCTGCCTGTGACTCTTGATATTGGATGTGTGTTGCTAAATGGTCTTAGCTTTATTTAGGCCCCATGTCGTAGGTTTTAGTTAACGTATTGGACCGGCTGGCGACAAACATTCAATATTCTGTTTAGTTTTTGTCACTAGCAGTGCAGGCACGTCATGAGAAAGTCTTGTTGCTGTCGGGACGTTAACCTGTATGAACCTGTCATATTAATGCAGACAGTCGAACTATTACATAATCTGCAGCAACAGTAGAAGATTATTAGGAAATAGTAAATTTGTCACAAACTATACGAATAGCAGCAAAAGGGAGCCGAACATATTATTACTTCTGAAGTAAATATTTATGGAGGCGAACTTTGAAGACGCCAATCTTACAAACTGATTTCATGTGTGGAGGTAAAATATTGCACGCTTTATCGCCTGAAAAGGACAGGCTGGTTTTACAGATGTCTAATCTAATTTTTGGAATGTGGATCAAACTATTTCTCGTGCTTTTCCTATTTTTGTCGGAAAATAGAGTTGTTAGATAAGGTGGGGCTTTTCCGTGCATGATCTTGTGCAGTAGAACACAGAGATTAAATTCAAACTGTTTATTCAATGTTAGTAACTTGAGAGATTTTAATTTTTCGTCAGTCGAAGTAGGATGCATCCATCCCAGACGGTAGAACTGTAGTCAAATGCGTTTTAATATGCGCCTGGAAAAAGAGTTTACGAATATCAGTATTAACTATATGGCGTAGTTTTGATAACAGGAACAGATTTTTGGAGATTGTTTTGCATACAGAGTCAGTATGCGGCTCCCAGCTCAATTGGTTGTCCACTATAACGCCTAATAAGCGATGATTAGTTACTTGTTCTACAGGTTGGCTATATAAGGAGAGTGTTAAAGGTGGTAGGACATGCTGGTGTTTCTGACGTCTAGTAACTAACATGCTCTTTGTCTTTGAAATACTAATAATCATGTGATTATCACTTCACCAGCCTAGAACTTCATCTAGACTTTGTTGGAGTACCTTATTTATGGTTGCGATATCTTTATCAGATGTGTGTATGGTCGTGTCGTCTGCGAACAGATCGCAGTTTGCGTCTAAATGAGATATGCACAGTGGCAGATCATTCCTTGGCTTTACTTCGCAAACGAAGATTCTATAGGGCTTGCCCACGTCGTCTGCAGGCATTTTCGTGGCTGCGGAGGCCAATCCGGGACAGGCAGGTTCGACCGCAGTGGCTGCAGAGGAAGGTCTGGTCAGGGTTCTGAGTTACGACAACTCTGTTTTTTCTTCTGAGCCGCTTGTCCTTAAGGTCAGGTCTGCGAGAGTCCTCAAAGGAGACGGCTGCCTTGTGAATGGTGGAGCGCCAGGTGTCACGGTCCGCAGCAAGCGAAGACCACTGGCGGTGGTCGATTTGGCAGGCACTAAGTGACTTCTTGAGACCGTCTTTGTATCTCTTCTTTGGTGCCCCTCTGTCTCGGTGTCCAGTGGCGAGCTCGCGGAACAGAGTGATCTTGGGTAGGCGATGATCCTCCATCCTGGAGACGTGCCCCGCCCAGCGAAGCTGTGTCTGTAGCAGCAAAGCCTCGATGCTCACAGTTTCCGCCTGTTCAAGGACCTCGACGTTGGTGACATAGTCACTCCAGTGAATGCTGAGGATGGTACGCAGGCAGCGCTGGTGAAAGCGTTCGAGGAGTCGTAGTTGGCTGCGGTAGAGGGCCCAGGACTCGGAACCGTACAGCAGGGTGGTGAGGACGACAGCTCTGTACACGCTGATCTTGGTGCCTTTTTTCAGCTGTTGATTGTGCCACACCCGCTTGAATAGTCGCCCGAAAGCACTGTTCGCTTTTGCCAGCCTGTTGTCCAGCTCCTTGTCCATCTTGGCGTCTGACGTGATGATGCAGCCAAGGTAGGTAAACTGGTGTACAGACTTCAGTTCGGACTCGCCGATGGTGATGTGCAGATCATTAATAAATAGATTAAATAATAAGGGCCCTAGAATAGACCCCTGTGGAACACCGTAAGTTACTAACCGGTCAAAGGAATACTTGCCATTTAGCAGTACTTCCTGCGTTCTGTCCCTGAGATAGGAAGATAATAAATGAGCAGTATTTGAGTCAATGTGAGAGAATGATAGTTTTTTTTTTTTTGTAGGATAGAGTGGTTGACAAGATCAAAAGTTTTTTAGGTCAAGAAAGATTGTACCTGATACTTTACTGTCATTTATGGCAGAGAGCCATTTATCAATTAACTGAGTGTGGGCAGTTTGGCACGAATATAGATGTCGAAATAATGATTGTGCTGCAGTTATCAGATGGTTTTGCTCCATAAAGTTTAGAAGATGATTATGGATATGTTTCTCGAGCGGTTTTAAAATACAGGATAATATGGAAATGGGTCTGTAATCGTTTAGGTTGCATAAATCTTTGCTTTTAGGAAGAGGGATTACCTTCGCTTTTTTAGCTCATCGGGAAGAACGTTATGTCTGATCGATAAATTATAAATAAAGGTCAGGGATTCGACGACGTAGGGCAGAGATAGTTTTAAAATCTGACTACTAATGCCATCTGGACCGCAAGACGATTTGTTCTTTAAACTGGAAATAGATTTGCTTACATCTAGGACTGTCATAAGCGGTACTAAAAATGAGCCGCAGTCTCTCTATTGACTATGGTGACGTAGTTGTTGAGAGCAAGTGTAATTTACAGGGTTAGGTGTATTAGACTTCGCCAGAGTTTGAGCAACAGTTATGAAGTAAGCGTTGAACGCATCTGCAGTAAGATCGGGCGGAATATTAGGCGATTGTTTACTGTTACCTTTGGTGAAAGTGTTTATTACTTGCCAGGAGAGAGAGAGAGAGAGAGAGAGAGAGACAGAGAGAGAGACAGACAGACAGACAGACAGACAGACAATGACAGAGACAGACAGAGACAGAGAAAGAGAAAGAGACACAGACAGACAGGCAGACAGACAGACAGAGACAAAGAGAGAGAGAGACAGACAGATAGACAGAGACAGACAGAAAAGATACAGACAAAGACACAGACAGACAGAGACAGAGAGGGACAGAGGCAAAGACAGTTATAGAGACAGAGACAAGCAGAGAGAGAGAGAGAGAGGGGGGGAGGGAAGAAATGAAACCTGGCGGAAAATAATGAGCAGTGTCAGACGGGACAGATCGGGTGTTCTGGCACGTGTCCAGACCAACAACACAAAAATTCTATAACTTGCAATTCGGGGGGGGGGGGGGGGGGGGGGGGGAGGGGGGGAGGGGGGAGGAGGGAGAGGGAGGGGAAAGGGGGAGGGGAAAGGGGGAGGGAGGGGTATATCTCCAAAGCAGACAAAACATGCACAGTAAACTCCGGATACAACAAATCGCCAGGGGACCCAGGTTTTCTTGTTGTTATATCTGATGTGTGTTATAAGCGAAGTAATTTACGTTGAAGAACTGCTGTTGAGACCTTTGAAAAAAAGGTTTGGTTTTTGAATGTTGCTATATCCGACTTTTGTTATTTCCGACTTTATTATAAGCGGAGTAGACTGTATACAGAACCACATGTGCTGGTCTGTGATTGTGGACCTTACGGCATTAGCCGTAAGGTCCAAAATCACAGACCAGCACACACACACACACGATTTCTGTTTCATTTGCAGACGTGTTTTTTTTCTTCTTCTCCAGAACTATTGTTATTAAAGTTGTAAGGACCGTCCTCACAGACTTTGCACGCACATGCCCAGTCAGCAAAATGTCCTCGGGCCCACGTCGACCGCACTGGGCCCGCGCACAGTCTGTGCGCGGGCCCCACTGCGGCGGACCGGCCGACGCTGACCCGAAGACCTTTCGCGTACCGCGCAATTTTCACACCGAACACACAAGGAGGTCCTTTGTTGCAGGAATGAAAACCTCCAAAAAGCAGCACAAACACAAAGCGTAATTGGATTTTCTTCTAAAACTTCCTCCTCAAAGGCATTTTGGTCGGCAGACAACACTTATTTCGAATAACACGACCAACGGTTAATTGCTTGGAAGAGATCACGCCTCACGCCCTTAACCCTGTCACTAACGAGACAAAGCGAACGCTACCCAGCGGCAAGAGATATAAATCATCAGGAGCCCCCGCATTCGCTGGGGCTCGTGATCATATTTATGTCTCTTGTTGGTACTATGTTCTTTATGCCTATTCTTGGTCCCATTTCGTCGTTCTTCACGCGAATGTCGATAAGAGTGCAGTTGTTTCAGACGCGAAATTTGTGATCACTGGCAGCGAAGGGGTTAAACTACCAATTTTATTCTTTTGTTTGGTCAGTTCAAAGCAGGCGTTCAACAGTGAACTGGGAGTCGTTCATTGTTGGGAGTCGTTCGGCGAAAACGTAACCTCTGTGACGGCTGTGCCAAGTACACCGCGTCTGATCCCAGACAGCAAGATCTGATTATTTTGTACATACGACTGAGTAGTGCCCGTCCACCTCTATGTTAATCCCTTCACGCCAGGGGGCTGAATGGACGTCACGCAATGTTGTGCAGGAGGCACAGACCCGCATGTGCACCTGCATTCGTATAGGGGATCATATGAATTTAAACCTCTTCTTGACTCCATTTGTATCTGAGGTTTTTGATCGTAAAAACACTCTGCGGCTTTTATTAATAACTAGCCAGATTTCGTTCATAAACACCACCGGATAAGCGGCCAGCTTCTCAGACCATTGTCAATTAGATTCTATGCATTGGAAGACAGTGAATGCATCACAAAATGTTGTCCAATCAACTCCAACCCCGCGGCTGAAATGAACGCAATGCAAACGAAATAATATGACATCAAAGCAAGGAAAAATAAATCGAACAGAACCCAACCAACCACACCAGACCCATCGCAAAACATAGTCAGGCAAAATTATATAATATCGAAGCTAACCAACTGAAACAGCGGCGCACTTCCAAAACCGGAAAGAGTGGTGTGAAACCCCGCGCCGTTTGCGGCAGTACTCCCAGATAGAACCACTCGAGGAGTACGCCACAAGTATACTTCTATTCAAATGACATGCTAAAGCATCTCATTTAAATAAAAGTGTACTTGTGGCGTACTCCCCGAATGGGTCTGTTTGGTGGAGTGTTTAACATCTCATTTGAATAGAAGTGTGCTTGTGGCGTGCTCCACCAGTTGGTTTGCATGGGGAGTCCTCCCGCAAACGGTTCGGGCAGGCGTGGTCTGGTTTGGCCACGATACCCAATTCCTTCCAGGCATACCTTCTTTTTTCCAGTACCTCCCCGTGGCCGTCATTACATAAAGTAAACCTGCGTCATACTTTTTTTCCCCCTGTGGCCCATACCTCCTGACAGCCCTCTCAAGATGACGGTATATATCCTACTTTCGTCATATTATCTCCTCCTAGGCTACGTCAGCTTCGCAGGTTTCATGACTGAACACAGGCACGGGATGATCGTTGCGTCATTGCTTAACACTTAACACGGGCGGTGGTAAAATTAATAGTACCAAGGTTGGTCATATCTGAGAATCTATAGAAGGTGGGAATTCAGTGTGTGTTGTGTATTTTTATGTACAATAATCTAAATAAAGCGACTTGACTGCATGCTGGATTCTCAGATATAACCAGCCTTCGTACTATTTACTTCTAGCCGTGGTAGGAAGTGAGCAATGACCCAAACATCATCCCGTGCCTGTGTTCATGTCGCCTGCAAAATGATTAGTGCGGTGCATGGATGAACGGCATAATCGTGGTGTAGAAACTAGTTTGGGCCATGTCTTTTTTTGACGTGACGGATCCTGCAGGTTTTCCCCTCCCCCGCCCTACAAACCCTCCAGCCCACCCCCACACCTCACCCTCCAACTCTCTGCCGCCTCCCAATCCACCCATTCCT
>BTPG01000004.1:222395408-222410408 GCA_036245525.1 Semisulcospira habei | reverse complement strand
ATGGATCCCTTTCATAAATGAAAGTAAACAAGCAACGTTTAATTCGTTTGGGAGTTTTCTAATGTCATAATTACAGGCGCCTGGTGTCGACTGTTTGATCAATACGCGGGTGACATTCCGAGGCTGTGCTGTATTTTTCTTTTTTTTTTTTCTATTCTACAGCATTTTGTTCTTTTTCACCCTGCACAACTCATTCTCGGTGCATTCATGTTTTTTAGTTATTTTATTTCTTTATTTATTTATTCAATGATTTCTTTACTTCTTGATTTTTGTATTATTTATTTATTTATTTATTTATTTAATTATTTGTGTGTGCAGTTCAGGTTTTTTCCCCAGCCTATTGTGAATCAAACGTGCCTCACAGCTATAGCAGACGGTATTGCGTAATCAACAGCTTTTTCAATGTCTCAGCGACACACGCAAACCCCTAGTTCAAGAGGCATAGAGCCTCATGGGCCCCCGCAATTGCGAGGGCTCATGCGGCTCTATTCCTCTTGTTGGCCTCACGTATGCCAGTATGCCTCAGGCTGATAAGGTTAATCGTCCGGTTCTCACGCCTTCTCTACAGGCGCTATCGGCCAGCCGCCGCCAGTGACGGGGTTAGGACCTTACTGGGCGGAACATAATTATCGACATGCATTGGAATTCTCCTAAAATAACTCTCAGATCAATTTGAATATGTCGCCTTTTCTGGCTAATCAGTTATTGGTTAGCGGGAAGAAAATATCATTCAAATGCGATTTTATATTTTAAAAAAGAAGACTCCAAATAAGGTTCCCCCGAAGTGGCTACACGCAACTCACGGTAGCTGGTAAATAATTTATTGGTATGCCAATGGCATCAGTGGCCTAGGAAGATTTTTGGTATGGCAGAACTCACACTGAAATTGAAAAGACTCTACAGCAGAAATTCATGCCAACCCATCTCGAAGGCTACGCGTGTTTTAGGGCGCTGCACGGAGATGTTTCATCTGTGTTCATACAAGAATTGCATTGCGCAATGGACTTCTGTGCGCTGCCTCACTGACGTGTCGACGCGTCCCCATCACATAATAATTATAAGGCCTTGGCGTCGCGTCAGTTGACTGTCGTCTGCTCTCATGTTCTGTATCTGTTGTTAACTCATTCAGCCCGACGGCCGTATTTCCCAAATTTTGGAGGCGTCATCTAATGACTATGCACCAGCTACAAGAAATGGACCGACCATGATAATTCAAGGGCAGTGTCAGATTAGCTTGGCGCCTTTCTGCAACGTAACAGATGGGCCATTAGGAAGTATTGCCTAACTATGGCCCAAGTATGGAAGTGTGACCCAACTGAGGTTGTTTCGAATTCAGAAGTAGTTAAACTTGCAAGCGTTTCGACGAAAACAGTGGATTAAAAGCCCGGGCAAACATGCGATATCGCTTGTTTTTCCGGGCTTTTAGTCCACTTTTTTTTGTCGAAACACGTGCAATGTCGACCTGTCTCTTGGGACATTGCATGTTTGTATGGGCTTTTAATCCATTGTTTTCGTCGAAACATGTTCCATATTGACCTGCCTCTTGCGATATCAAATGTTTGTACGGGCTTGTAATCCACTGTACAAGTGCAATTTTGACTACTCCCTGCGATATAGCATGCTTATTTTCAGGATTTTCATTCATTGTTTTCGTCAAAACAAGTGCGACTTTGACCTACCGATAATCCACAAATTGTCTGCTTTACCTCTTGACCGCCAGTGATGGCGGATTTCGCGTCAAAAACCACCGCACGCTGACCGACATTCACGCGAAGAACACAAATGAAACGAGACCAGACGTGGGCACAAAGAACACAGGACCAACAAGAGACATAAATCCTCATGAGCCCCCGCGACTGCGGGGGCACATGAGGATTTATGTCTCTTGCAGATGGGTAGCGTTTACCTTGACCCCGGCTGTTAAAAGGGTAAAGCTACGCCATGTCTAGAGAAGGGAGGGCCTGCTGCCAATACTTACCCCCACCCCCACCCCCCACCCCCCCACACACACACCATCCCTTCCTCCACCCCCCAGGGATCCTACACCAATGAGCGCGTGTTCATACTTCCTAATTGATCATGAAATGCACATCACTTCATAATCAAACGAAAACGGGTGAATCAATAAATCTATAAAAAATCTATAAATCCACGGGACTTGGTTTCTGAACGGTAAAAGATGGAAACGTCATGCAAGCTAAAAAGGCTTCTACTAGTCCTACTAGTGAGCTGTCATGGTTAATCCCGACGAGGCGCTATTGCAATTTGGCGGGACATTAACCTGATCACTGCTAGGGGACGCAGATTGTGGGTTTGAAATCGTCCTAAATTTCAGCCGCGAGGTGGCCTTAGTCGCCTCAACGGCGTTAACCCTATTAACTAACTCATTCTAAATTCAATGTCAAGGATTCCGTCGTCAAATTTGTGTTTGTTTGTTTGTTTGTTTGTTTGTTTGTTTGTTGTTTGTTTGTTGGTTGGTTGGTTGGTTGGTTGTTGTCGTGTTGTTGTTTTTTTGTTTGTTTTTTTATTGGTCCACCCAGAAGACTGGGTACCGAAAAACATAGTCTGAATATTTTTTTTACCCCAGCTGGATTCGAACCCGTGACCTTTCGGACGAGAGACACCCAGAACCCCGCGTATGGTCACAACAGAGTTCTCCCCATTGTATAATTTTCTGTGATTCTGGGTCCAAAATTACACACCAGCACACTTTTCCTGTTTGTTAATTTTCTAGCGGTTTCGTATTTGTTCGTCAGCGGGTCTGATATTTTCACTCTACAGCTTGGTGCAGCAGGGCCCAGAATCTCAAAAACACACACAGTTCCAAATCGCGTTTTCTGAACGTCACTGAATACTAGTCACTCATACGCTTTATACGTCATCACGCCATCACTTCCAGGGAGGGGTGAAAAACGAAACCGATTTATGTCGCAAGAGGCATAGATTCTCATGAGCCCCTGCGATTTAGGTTACTTAAGTCGCAGGGGCTCATGAAATTCTATGCCTATTGGAAAGGGTAGGAATTTGAGGGAGATTGTATTGAAGTTGGCACCTGACTGTTGTTGCCGCATGGAGAGAAAGGAAATTGATCAAGTAAATACGCAGACTTCATGGTCGTGTTGCATTCGCCATGTCAAACAGAGAAACACAATGCGCACTTGCGTCACTGATAAATATTGTGGGGAGAGAGAGAGAGAGAGAGAGAGAGAGAGAGAGAGAGAGAGAGAGAGAGAGAGAGAGAGAGAGAGAGAGAGAGAATCAATGAATCAATGAATCAATGAATCAATGAATCAATGAAACTTTATTTTACAACGGTTTAGGCATTGACATCGTCATCGACACAGCCATTTTACAAACCTGCCGTTGCTAACAACTACAAGACTAACTACAAATATACATACATATAAGTAAACATAATACTTGCAAAGCGATGACAACACTATTCACATAGACAGACATACTCATAGACTCACAGACACCCCCCACCCCACCCACCCCCCTTCACACATAGACAGAGCTAAGTAGTCCAAATGATAATTGAAAAGGATAACAGACTTAATTGGGAATAAATTGGACCCAGCATAAAAAGAAACATATAATACAAGTGGTTGAGTCATCCCTACGAGTGATCCACAAAATATTTGAAGAGACCCTTTTTAAAACAGGCTAGCGAGGAGGCGGATTTTACATGGTCTGGAAGGGCATTCCAGATAAGTGCCCCTGAGAAGGATAAGCTAGTTTTATATAGATCGATCCTTGGTTTTGGGACTATGAAAAGCTTTCTGATGTTTCCAAGCTTGGACTCAGACTTACGGAACAAAGTGGAGATGTACTCAGGTGTTTTGCGTTTCCACACTTTGAACATAAAGATTGCTTTGTTATATTTAAAATGATCTTGAAGTGGCAGGAGACCTGCTTTTGAGAGCTTTTCTTCAGTGCTAAGGTGTTGATCAGGGCAGATTATTTTGGCCGCTCGTCTGTGTAGGGAATTGAGTCTCTTTAAATGGACCTCACTACACCCATCCCATACCGATGACGCGTAATCGATATAAGAACGTATGTGAGCGTTATAAAATAGTTTACGGGTATCTGAATCAGTATAATATTTCAGTTTTGATAACATAAAGAGATTTTTGGCTACTATTTTGCATAAGGCGTCTGTATGAGCTTGCCATTTTAGCTGACTGTCGATTTTAATCCCCAGTACTCTATGTTCATTTACCTGTTCTACCTGACTACCTTTAAGTGAAAGGTTAAGTAATAGAGGCATTATCTGCTGTTTTTGGCGCGTGGCGACTACCATCGATTTCGTTTTGGCTGGATGAACAACCATAGAATTGTTTATACACCAAGCTGATACTTCATGAAGACTTTGTTGTAGGTTGTCGGAAATTACCTGTATATCTTTACTAGTAGTATGAACTGAGGTGTCGTCAGCAAAAAGAGAGAGAGAGAGAGAGAGAGAGAGAGAGAGAGAGAGAGAGAGAGAGAGAGAGAGAGAGAGAGAGAGAGAGAGAGAGAGAGAGAGAGAGAGAGAGAGAGATTCAATGATTCAATGAAGCTTTATTTACCAACGGTTGAGGCATTGACATCGTCACAGACATAGCCATTTTTCAAACCTGCCGTTGCTACAAAACTACGAGACAAAATACAAAAAAAAAAACTAAGTATATAGTTAAATGTAAATGAAACTGACAAAAACATTGCTAGTTTAGGGAAAGAAAGTCCCATGACAATCTCACACACCTAAACTGACACACACACACACACACACACACACACACACACACACACACACACACACACACACACACACACACACACACACACACACACACACACCATCACACACAGAGTTTGTAATTGGGAGCATACATAATCAGGGTTACAGGGCAGTATATATTTCACAACGTAATGATTACGACTGCTTCGAGAAGTACTTGAAGAGACTGATTTTGAAACGGGCTAGAGAGGAAGCGGATTTTACATAATCAGGAAGCGTGTTCCAAGTCTGCGTTCCCGCGAATGACAAACTAGATTTGTATATATCAATTCTTGTTTTGGGGACTAAGAAAAGTTGCCTAATATTACCAAGCCTAGATTCCGACTTAGAGAAAAGAGTTGTGATATATTCTGGTATTTTCTGTTTCCACACTTTGAACATAAAAATAGCCTTATTGTATTTGAAGTGGTCTTGCAGCGGCAGAAATCCTATTTTGGCGAGTTTTTCTTCTGTTGTGAGTCGTGGGTCAGGAAGGATTAACTTTGCTGCCCTTCTGTGTAACGAGTTGAGTCTCTTCAAGTGGACTTCACTGCATCCATCCCACACCGTTGACGCGTAATCAATATGAGAACGTATGTGAGCATTATAGAATAGTTTGCGCGTGTCCGAGTCGGTGTAATATTTCAGTTTGGACAACATGAAAAGATTTTTGGCTACCGTTCTGCATAGAGTGTCCGTATGAGCCTTCCACTTAAGCTGACTGTCAATTGTAATCCCTAGTAGGCGGTGTTCATTAACGTGTTCTATTTGCCTGCCCTTTAATAAAAGGTTAAGTAACAGGGGTGCTAACTGGTGTTTTTGACGAGTGGCGATTATCATAGATTTGGTTTTAATTGGATGAACAATCATAGAATTCCTGTGACACCATTCAGACACTTCATCAAGACTATGCTGCAAGTTGGAAGAAATTACTTGTATATCTTTGTTAGTCATATGAATGGAAGTGTCATCAGCAAAAAGATCACATTGTACGTTCTTGCAAGTTATATGAAGTGGCAGGTCATTGATGAATAGACAAAATAATAAGGGACCAAGCACGGATCCTTGGGGAACTCCATACTTTATATCTTTTAGAGAAGAGTAAGATCCATTCACTAGAACTTTTTGTTTACGATCAGTTAGGTATGATCTAAAAAATGCAACTACTTCTGTACTATTCAAGTATTTCTGAATCTTTGTCATTAGAGTGGTGTGATCGATTAGGTCAAAGGCCTTTTTAAAGTCTAAGTAAACGACACCTGTTATCTGGGATTTGTTCATACCATGGAGCCATGCGTCAACGAGGCGCGTGAGTGCAGTGTGGCACGAGTGTTGTGGGCGAAATCCGGATTGAAAGGGGTGCAGGAGCTTGCGGTTTTCTAAGTAGGCAAGCAGGTGTTTGTGGACATGCCTTTCAAGCGGCTTTGATAGAACTGATAATAATGAAATCGGTCGATAGTTGTTAGGGTCAGAACGATCTTTAGTTTTTGGAAGTGGAATGACTTTAGCGTATTTTAGTTTGTTAGGGAAAGTATGTTGCTTGATACAAAGGTTGTAAATGTACGTAATAGACTCTACTATGTACGGCAGGGATAACTTAAGTATTTGGGGGCTGATGTCATCAGGCCCCGAAGACTTTTTATTTGGTAGTTTACTAATGAGCAAACCCACCTCATGAACTGATAGCAAGGGAATGCTGAAGGGGTCTGTGTCCTCTGTTCTGTGTTTACAGAATTCAGAAAGCAAATTAGAACATTCATACTTACTGCTATTAATTGAGGCATTTAGAGTTTCAGCGACTGAAAGAAAATGATTATTAAAAGTTTCTGCAGTAAGACTGCTGGGAATGGTTGTTGAAGTGCCAGGGCAGCCTTTAGTTAGAGTGTTTAATAGGCGCCAGATAGTGGAAGTATCCTTACTGTCTTTCACTGTGTCACGGATTAACCTTTTCCTTGCCTCTCTGATCATGTACTTAACACGGTTACGTTGTTGCTTGAATTCAGGAAATAGTTTTCGACTACGCAGATCATCTCTGAGCGCCATCGCTTGCATTATTTCTGGGGTTAACCATGGAGGAAGAGTGTTTGATTTAACCCTTCTCTCACGAAGGGGTGCGTGTTTGTTTAATACAGTTAGAAAAAGAGTGTACCAAATAGAAAGGGCAGTGTCCGGGTCATTGGAGAGAAGTACATCGTTGAACGGAGTATTATTTAAATCAAATAGGAATTTATTATGGTTAAAGTTCTTGAATGATCGATATGTTATGGTTGTATGGCCGTTCTTCTTTGCTTTCGGAATCTTTTTTGACCATGAACAAACAACTGGATAGTGATCACTAACACTTAGATTTGAAACCTCAACATTATAGACGGCTTTGGGTTTATTAGTGTATATGTGGTCTATAAGTGAGGACGTATTCTGAGTAATTCTGGTGGGCGATTTTACTAACTGGACTAGACCAAACAATGAAGATATTGTATCCCACGCAGTGTGATTCTTAAGGAAGTCTATATTAAAATCTCCCATGAGAAGAAGGTCAGCCTTTCTTTTGCACGCTCTATCAAGGATCTGACTAAAATGGTCATACCATTCAAAAGTGGCGGCAGGGTTTCTGTAAAGGAATCCAACTAGTAGCGGTGTCGATTTAGGGCATTTCACTTCCAACCACAAACACTCTACGTCTGCTGTTTCCAAGTCCAAGCGTCTATGGACTAAATGCTGAATGGAGTTGTGAATGTAGACAGCGATGCCTGTTTGACCTGGGGACGAGGGGTCTCTCCTAGTCAAGGAAAAATTAGGAATACTAATGGCTTCATCGCTCACACACGAGCTCAGGCGCGTCTCACTAAGCCCAAATAAATGAAACGGTGTGGGATTGCTAATGTAGACAGATATATCGGTTAGTTTATTGTACAAATGAAAAACATTGAGATGCCCTATTCGCATAACTTTCAAATTTATGTCTATTACGGAGTAAGGCAAATTTGTACAGAACAAACAACAACAACAACAAAGTAAAATGTCAAAAGAAGGAAGTATACGTTGAGATTATTAAATGAAACAGCACAAATGCCTATGTATATATAAAGCTGGTAAATGGATAAGACACAATGAAATGATTTAGCAGACTCGTCGGCAGGGAAATAATCCAACTGCTCGAACATCAAAGTCCCGATAGCAAGTTCAGTTAGGCGTATCAGCCGCACACGAGCACAATACTGGCCGGGGTTTGGTAATCCGCTTTCAACTCGATACTGCTCAGCGAAGTAAAGCGGAGACACAGTTATCACTGGTAAATTGAAGCTTGATTGAATCGTCTTGATTCAATCGAGTTTCCTTCACGCTGATAGTCTGCTGGTATTCGAACAAGCACTGACTGACCTCGTATAAAACACACAGAGTACTCCGACACAGTAGTAAACTAACGGATCAATGATATTCTAGTCTCGGAGAGACTTTATCCACGACGAACTGACGAACGAACGACACAGAAAATGATGATCGTAACTGTTCTTGGTCATCGCAAAATACATAACACTACAGTGGCACATTGATCACCAAAAGTTTTGCTTACTGCGCACTGTCCACAAGCTAACAAGAGTTCTTCAACAGTCAGAAATACAAATACATAAAATAAAAGTCCACAGGCACAGTCCCGAACGAATGCCTACAAGTAAAGTAATAGCGGTGTCAAATACACACGTTTATCAAGGAATAGAATCAGAAATGAACTGTCAATCGCTAGAATTAATGGAACGACGAAACACCACCGATCGTTGTTGTTTTTTGTTTTGTTGTTACTGTAAACATGTTGTTTTTTAAACAATGAACTAAAAACCTGTTTGTTGACTGATATACCTCTGGATAAATGGCTGAAGCAGCTGCGCCAGTACGCGCATTACCTGCGAGTCGTTGCCTCCGGGGATAGCTGCAGGGGTCTCCCACCCCCTGGCCGGAGAGAGAGAGAGAGAGAAGAGAGAGAGAGAGAGAGAGAGAGAGAGAGAGAGAGAGAGAGAGAGAGAGAGAGAGAGAGAGAGAGAGAGAGAGAGAGAGAGATGATGATGATGATCATGAAACGTTTTTATTCAGGATAAAAAGTTTTAGGCATAGCAATGCCTATCTTCCAAACTGTCCTGCTATTCTACACATATAAAAATACATCAGACGATACAGCAAAAGATAAAACATATATAAGTAAAAAGACCCCCCCCCCCCCCCCCCCATCAGAAACAAAACAAACAAAAAAATTAATTAAAAAAATAATAATAATAAAAAATAAAATACAAAATGAATTAAAACAATGTATATAATTAAATGAAATTAAACTTTATATTCCAAAGATGAAAGAATAGGTGCGCAGACCTTTTTCATTCTTGTCCTAGCTACAAACAACATGAGAACACACACACACACGCACGCACACAGACATTCTGCTATCAATGTGGTTTTGGCCTGTATTTTTATGATATGTATTTTAGTGTGAGCTTCTATTTTATCTTCTCCTCTTTTTTTCGGGGGGGGGGGGGGGGGGGGGGGGGGGGGTGGGGTGGCGATGGGATGGCGGGGGGGGGGGGGGGGGGGGGGGGGGATTAAAAAAATGCGTCTTCAAAGGCCGCTGTCTTTGATGAATAAGCGTGACATTTTAACCCTTTGGGTGTTGGTAACGTTTTTAGTCGCGATGATTTCTGCATGAGAGAGAGAGAGAGAGAGAGAGAGAGAGAGAGAGAGAGAGAGAGAGAGAGAGAGAGAGAGAGAGAGAGAGAGGAGGGAAAAGAGAGAGAGTAATGATAATAATATAGACATATGATCATAATCACCAACGCCACCCCCACCACCACCACTATCATCATCATCATCTTAATCATATTCATAAATATCATATCATAATAGTGTATATTTTTTACTGCATCTATACTTATAATAAAAGCTATAGGCGCCGTTCAGATGGTGTACAGCAAACACCTAGCTTCAATACAATACTCACATACTCTACATAATGAAAAGAACTTCCACTCTAACATACACAGTAATCCACCCACGCAACATAATATATAACCCCCCCCCCCCCACCAACCCTTCCCCTCCCCCCCAAAAAAAAAAAAAAAAAAAGAAGAAGGAAAAATAGAAGCTTACACTAAAATACATATCATAAAAATACAGGCTAAAACCACATTGATAGCAGAATGTCTGACAAAATGTGGGTGGGTTAAAAAAATGCGTCTTCAAAGGCCGCTGTCTTCGATGACATAAGCGTGACATTTTAACCCTTTGGGTGTTGATAACGTTTTTAGTCGCGATGATTTCTGCATGAGAGAGAGAGAGAGAGAGAGAGAGAGAGAGAGAGAGAGAGAGAGAGAGAGAGAGAGAGAGAGAGAGAGAGAGAGAGAGAGAGGAGGGAAGAGAGAGAGAGTAATGATAATAATATAGACATAATCATAATCACCAACGCCACCCCCACCCCCACCACTATCATCATCATCATCTTAATCATATTCATAAATATCATTTCATAATAGTGTATATTTTTTACTGCATCTATACTTATAATAAAAGCTATAGGCGCCGTTCAGATGGTGTACAGCAAACACCTAGCTTCAATACAATACTCACATACTCTACATAATGAAAAGACAAGTATTCGTATCAAACATGTGCTTATCGTATAATCAGTGCATGCTGCCGTATGGTTTGTGCATACTAATAATAATCGCCTAATTACATAATTCAACTTTCTATTATAATCCAAATAATTTTGCTGTCTGAAGTGAATTTTCACTATGATCCAAATGATTTGCTTCGTATATAGGTCAAGTTATCATTAGCGCGTGTCTGTGTGTGCGCGCGAGCGTGTATGTGTCAGTGTGCGCGCGTTGCGTGTACTTTTTATTTTTCGTTTGTTTTTTGTATGACCGAATGAATGAATGAATTTTGTTTAATGTCTCTTCATGTTTAACGTTTTCTAATTTTTCTTTGTGTAATTTGGTACTATTAGTATTACAATTATTATCCTGTGTTTGTAGAGTAGCAACGGCAAGTATGAAAAATGGCACACGTGCTAATTACTTTATCCGTTGAGAAATAAAGTTTCATTTATTTCATTTTATTTCATTTCTCTCTCTCTCTCTCTCTCTCTCTCTCTCTCTCTCTCTCTCTCTCTCTCTCTCTCTCTCTCTCTCTCTCTCTTTTAATTCATTGTTTTCCATTGTTGTTGCCTGAACTGATGTGTGTAAATATATTGTATTTTTTATAACCTATTTTATGCTGTAGATGTTAGCAACAGCAAGTTTGTAAAATGACGATTTTTTTCTGTCATAACTTTTTACCGTTGATAAATCTCTCTCTCTCTCTCTCTCTCTCTCTCTCTCTCTCTCTCTCTCTCTCTCTCTCTCTCTCTCTCTCTCTCTCTCTCTCTCTCTCTCTCTCTCTCTCTCTCTCTCCCTCCCAGCCCTAAAAAAGGAACCTAGTTTTACGGGGCACGAGACATGGATATTATACGAGAGTTTCCATGGAAACCGCACATCCAAGGGAGACTACTCATTTCCCTCCCAATAGCCAAAAGTCAACTGATCACAAATTGACCTCCTCACTTCAACCCCTTAACTGCCGGGGCACGGCGGACCCCACCCAGCTGCAAGCGACATAAACCCTCATGAGCCCCCGCAGTCGCGGGGACTCCTGAGGATTTATGCCTCTTGTTGGTCCTGTTTTCTTTACGCCTTTTATTTTTTTGTCCTAATTTCATTGTGTTCTTTGACGCGAGTGTCAGTGTGCAGCTGTTTTTAGATGTGCAAGTAGTGATCACTGGCAGCAAAGGGGTTACGAACACGTGAAATGACATAGCTGTGATAGTGGCGAAGAGCCTGATTAGCTTGGTGCCTCGGCAGGCACTTTCCTGTGCGCTTTAAAATAAATCCTTTTTCAAACGTGGATTTTGACGTTAGAGGTGAAACACCTATGCCTTTGTGTCTTCGTAAAAGCTGATGACGACAATTTTGGTACAGCTCGAATAGTTAAAGTATGTTATGTACTGGCGCCGAACTACTCAGGCACTAGCCTTGAACTAATCTGTTGGACAACTGTCAACCGTGCATATTAGAGTTGGGAAATAAAGGCCGAATCATTTAATCCTTTTGGCTTTTGGTAGCGCTTTTCCGTACAGGTCAGTGATTCCTTTTACAGTGCCGTTGCTGCGTTCTCAAAGGGCCGCGAGTTAAACTTTTGGTTGTCGGCAGAGCTTTTTGTCGAGGTGAATCTCAACTCTTTGGTTGTCGGTAGCGCTTTAGTGTCGAGATGATTTCTTCAGGAAAAAGCATTACCGACAACCAAAGGGTTAACCACTTGTCCTCGCAGCTACCGGTACTGTTTCTACAGTGCTATGTGCCCTCACTGACACACAATGTGGTTAGCATACGCAATATTGTAGAAAAACCAAGCGTCGATCTTGCACGCGAACGCCATGGTAATCAGGCACGACCCCCGAATATCCACAAGCGAAAAATAGGGGTTATGGCCCGGGGCCGGTGACTGTAGGCACCAGAGGGTTAAAAGTAATTTTACCTTTTTATCGTAGAGCCGGGCGTCAATCTTGGTAAAGTCAATGGCATCATGCATGGACGCTCTCCTTCTCGGGGTGTAACCGGCAGGGGGCGTGGAAGGCTGTGCGTCACTTCCGCCAGCATGGCCACCCGGCACCTTCTCGTTGGAAAACGAGAAGGACAACTCTCGCAACGGCGGGATGGACGCGGGAGTGCCCGCCCCTGAACTACCGGCATCTGAAAAATAAAAATAATAAAAATAGAATTGAGCTGATTGAAATTGTTGTTTTTTATGATGAAATTAGATTTCGGACTTTGAAACACACACACACCAACTAACAATCAGACAAGCAAACAACAAAACAAAGAAAATCCGTCGCGGACGCGGGAGTGCCCGCCCCTAAACTACCGGCAACTGAAAAATAAAAATAATAAAAATATAATTGAGCTGATTGCAATTGTTGTTGTTGATGATGAAATTAGATTTTGGACTTTAAAAGACACGATTAGACAAACTAAACAAACAAACAAACAAACAAAGAAATCCTGTTAACATAAATAAATAAATAAATATTGTGTTCAAGAAGAGTTTGATGGCTGGGGATCTTTTAAGCTGGATTTGCATTGAATTCAGACACAGACTATGTTTCTATTGGCTATAAAACGGGTTCATGTCAACCCAAAGCAGACGTTAACCTTTCGGCTGTCGGTAGCGGCTTTTGTCGCGATGATTCCTGCAGGATGTCAGGGTGTTGTTATTCCTGCAGGAATTATCGCGACTAAAACCGCTATGGACAGCCAAAGGGTTAGTTGAGCTAAATTATGGGCAACACGCGCTGTCTGTAATGAAGGAGTAAAATCTTTTAGTCGCAAATGCAGTCTATAATTGTTCGCATAGCCGTGAATGCCAGCGCAATTTGCAAAAGGACAAATCAACAATAAAATCCAAGCCCCTGCAATTAATTTTATGTTTTATTCAAGGCGATCGTTCAGTCACAAACATGGCATAAAGGGCAACGGAAACACAATACATTTTACCCACACGTGCGTGCCTGCCACAGTCGCAAACACAGGCGGAGGTTGAGCCACAATGATTTGATACCGACCCGTAAAGACTGATGCAATGCAGGAAGTAACGCATCAACTGTTTTAGGCGGCAAGCTATTCTGACACCACCCTTGAATTATCACGGTCGAGCGACCAGTCCCCTGAGCTGTGGTTTAGTGCTTAACGGGCCTTCGCCCAACTGTGTGTGTGTGTGTGTGTGTGTGTGTGTGTGTGTGTGTGTGTGTGTGTGTGTGTGTGTGTGTGTGTGTGTGTATGTGCACGTCTCTGTCTGTCTGTCTCTGTCTCTGTCTGTCTGTCTGTCTGTCTGTCTGTCTCTCTCTCTCTCTCTCTCTCTCTCTCTCTCTCTCTCTCTCTCTCTCTCTCTCTCTCTCTCTCTCTCTCTCTCTCTCTCTCTCAACTATTGTGTTCATTAATGTTTGTCTACCGTATTAAAAATACGGCAGACTTTAGGATGGACTGGTCGGAGCACGTTCCGTAGCAAGCAAATGACGGACATAGGTCGGCACAGGTTAGTTCGGGTTTAACGTCCACAGCACCGAGGTGAACATGGACGGCCCTGACGGGCGGGTTATTGGGGACAGGGAAATCTATTGCCTATGGAGTACGACCTGAACACTGATCAACTCAGGCGCACTCCAACTGTGCCACTTTGATTTACCAGGACCTTTCAACGGACATGCTATTGAACAAATCCGTTTCCCCCCCTGGATTGTGAGTCCAGCTACCGGGGCCGGGACGGGATTCGAACCCACGACCCGGCGATTCCCTTCGCTCTCCTGCTCCGACGTTTAACCGCCTGAGCTATTTCGGACTCTAGGTCGGCACACATCAGACTCTGACAGTGAAGTAACAGGATAAAAATTATGTCATGCCTAGCTACGCTAACCACGCTGTTGAACGTACATATGGCGGGAAACGCCGAGTGTGTGTGTGTGTGTGTGTGTGTGTGTGTGTGTGCGTGCGTGCGTGCGTGCGTGCGTGCGTGTGTGTGTGTGTGTGTGCGTGTGTGTGTGTGTGTGTGTGTGTGTGTGTGTGTGTGTGTGTGTGTGTGTGTGTGTGTGTGTGTGTGTGTGTGTGTGTGTGTATAGATACGAGTATCTCCAGAGTTTGTATACGTACAGGCCTGAAACTTTAGGAAGTGCTTTGATCAAGACTTATTTCGGAGAGCCTCTGAGCATCTTTTAAATGGTAGACACGTGAAAGAGAAAAATTGCCGTTTATTTAAAGTTGGTTAACCCGCATTTGAGCCGGTAATGTTCGTTCTATACACTCGGAATTGTGCATATAGCTAGCTTGGAAATAGACATTGGATGAGTTCGTTAACCAGCTTTGTACCTTTTCATTTTTTTGTTTTGTTTTTGTTTTTGTTTTGTTTTTTTGTATAAAGTAATTTATTGCAGAAAAAAATAAAAAGTAAGAATTCGCGACTTTCGAGAAGGATCAGATAGTGACGGTGACGTAATGGCGCCAAACACGTCAATGATAAACAATGTTCCTAAATTGTCGCAAAGCACCACATGTCAGTGCTGTACACTGTTCCTGAATTGACATCAAATTCGTAACTGTGTACACGACGTCATGGGACTAGCGATGCCATGACGTGAGGCTAATAGTGACGTCATTTTGCTGCTCGTG